>CM060342.1:16707437-16749937 GCA_030674155.1 Stramonita haemastoma | reverse complement strand
GGCATTTTTCAGCTCCAGCTTTCAGCGTAAAGAGCAAGAAAACTGTTCTGTCGAGGCATAAATAGCAGTTTCTAAACCCTTTGCGAAATATGACTCTCTCCAAAGCCTAGCCAGTCAAGAGGTTCTGAATTCTACGGGACAAAGAAGGATCACATGCCAACCACTTCCTTCCCACCTAAAAGTAAAACCTGGCCAAAGTTACCGTCAAGTAAAAAGCCTGGGTTTTGACATGTTTTAACATTGCGTAGTGTGTATTTATCACAAATAAATACTTGAATCTGATTTTTTTTTAAAATAGCTCGGGGTTGGGGGAGGAAGGTGGCAGGACAGTTTTGACATTCCCCTAACAACTGTAACAAGTAAATGATGAGGTTCTGCATACGATTACCACCCTTGCCCTTTCTTCCCTTTTTTTTTCTTTTTTTCTTTTAAATAAAACTGAAAGTCAAGTCTTTCAGAGAAGACTATACACCGGTTCGATCCATGTGCTTACAGACTTGTGCATTATATATATATGAAAAGATCCCATGACAATTAAAAATAGGAGAGAGCAAAGAAGTTTCTTCTGACCGTCCTGGCAAAAATGATTGATAGGTTCAATTCCCAACTGTATCCCTGAAGTTGGAATGTGACGACCATAATGGTGTCTCTTTTGAATCATGGCGAGAGAGAGAGAGAGAGAGAGAGAAAGAGAGAGAGAGAGAGAGAGAGAGAGAGAGAGAGAGAGAGAGACAGACAGACAGACAGACAGACAGACAGACAGACAGACAGACAGACAGACAGACAGACAGACATAGACAGAGAGATAGACAGTGATGCAGAGAGACAGACAGACAGACAGACACACAGACAGACAGAGACAGACAAACAGTCAGACAGACAGACAGAGAAAGCAGAGAGAGACAGAGAGAGATAGAGAGAAAGAGAGAGATAAACAGAGTAACAGATAGATAGACAGACAGACAGAAAAAAAGACAGAGACAGACAGACAGACAGATAGAGAAACACACAGACAGACAGACAGACACAGAGATAGAGAGCGCACACAAAAGCTAGCATGAACAATCAATATATCATGAAGCTATGTCTCAATATCCGCAGACTATCTCTCCACTCTCTCCCTCTCTATCAGGTCCAGTCAATATGTCATCCACGGTCGGACAATGACATACACTACAGCATAGAACTTCCCCACCATCTGCCGTCCATCACAATGACATAACCTGCATTGCCACATCGCTTGCAACAATAAGGCGACTGTCCACTCCAAGGACAGGCAGGATGTGGTCACGTCCTATTATCCATTTCTGGTCACCGTATGATAAAGGCCCTAAACTTGCACTGTTGGCATTATTAACATTCAAACACACTGTTTTATTTATTTTATTTTATTCTTTTATTTCGAAGATAATGGTATATACAATCCTGTGCTTTTTTACATCCAGTCCCCGTGTGTATGCAGTTTTGTAAATCTTGTTATCTGTTCCCACCGGCACATGATGGCCTACTCTTGCGAAAAGCGGAACAGGATTTAAGTGTGTGTGCAAGATGTTGTGCGTGTGTTTGCACACGGGGCCTCGGTTTATAATTTCATCCAAAGGACTGTACTTTCTCAAACTATGAGAAAGACTGGACACTGCCATATTTTAAAGGTAATTGTTTTGAATTATATGTATGCTTTCTCTCACTCCAAATAAGTTACGTCAAGACAGCAACAAAACAAAAAAAGAGTCAGAACAGCAACATTGTAAGTGGATCCATGCACTAGTGATCATATGCACACCCTCCTAGAAAATAAACATCCCCATTTTCAATCCAGTCTGAATATATCCATGGACTTTTTTTCATTCATCACATCATATATGCTGGCCTGAAAGCTAGTCTTTGGGATGACTATAAACCCTGAACCCGTCTGCAACATGCATACACATGCGTGTAAAAGAACTCGTAAAGATAAGAAAGCTGCCCCTACTAAAATTATGGGGGAAAGGCTGTTCTTACAGGAAAACATGCACACATCAAGACAGAAAAAGAACAACTATTTATTTTTAAGATTTTCAATGGGTAAGAATGCAATGTGAAGACCTGTTTTACTCATGGCAAACAGTAAGTTTTCTTCAAAGAAATATGCTGTCATATACTTTACAACACAACACAATGCAATGTATGCATGTATAACGGACTATTCTTTAGCTTCACTATCAAGGCTTAAATGGAAAAAGGTAGGGGGAGGAGAGAAGTTACTGATGGTAATAAAAATGTAGAAAATTAGACTATTGTTGAAAGATTTTTTTTTTTAACCCAACAACACACCAGTCATAGCAATAAAATTTTCACTCAATTCAATTTTTCATCAAGAATTTTAAAGCCCAGCTTCTGCAGCCCAATTGTGAAATGGACAACACAAAACTAACATGAAATGTTTTCAAGGACAATAATGCTACGGCACTCTGTATCAATTATAGAATTTTTCAAATGACCATGTTCATTTTAACACAACTTTTGAAAAACGGTGCTTTGGCGCACTTGTGACAAAGAAAAACAGAGACAGAATGGATAACCAAAAAATTTAGTAAAAATAGAGGCATGAGCAGTATCAACTATCAAGGTAGTAAAATTAAACAAGAAGTTTATTGTGCACATTAAACTATCGTTTTCACGTGCCTTTGCCTGGGGTTTAGGTATCCTGTTCCACTTTTTCCTTTGTTTTGGTGTATGTATAACAGTGGATGTTGTGTCTTGTGGAGAGGAGAAAGCTGATGTGGTTTGGTCACACCACAAGACACAACACCCTAGCAAAAACCATCCTGCAAGGAACAGTCGAGGGCAAGAGAAGAAGAGGCCACCAAAAGAAATCATGGGTTGACAACATCAAAGACTGGACCGCCCAACCCCTGCAACACCTCCTACTAGCCACACAGGATCGTGAAGCATGGAAAAAGATCGCTGTTGCGTCTTCTCTCATGTCCCCCCTACGTCCTTTGGGACATGGGACTGAGTGAGTGAGTGAGTGATAGCAGTGGGTGGAACCCTTGGTCCTTGTTCTCTACAAATAATAAATACAATTTGCGTTTTTGGATCTAAAACCTTTCTTTTTATCATTGAAACTAATTTGAGCAGTTTGGTGATTTTCCAAATTTGTTGTATAATCTTGCCATCACTACTTGAGTACCTGATATAAAGTGATACTCTCTTTGTATTATGTAACACTGGTGAACTCTGACAATGGCTATGTACAGTAAATTGCCTTGCAAACTACTTTTTTCATTTTTTTCATTTTGGGGTTTTTTGGGGTCTGCTTTTCTTTTAATTTTTAAAGTTAATCACTGATTGTTAGTAAAGATAATGAAATAAATCTCCTTTTTTTTAATGTCACGAATTAGTTTATCTTAGAAAATATAAAAAACTTAAGAAAATTATAGAAAAAAAACCCAAACTAAACAAACAATATTCTGATCAAGTTTGCTGATTAGTGTGTGTGTGTGTGTGTGTGTGTGTGTGTGTGTGTGTGTGTGTGTGTGTGTGTGTGGGGTGAGTGAGTGAGTGAGTGAGTGAGTGAGTGAGTGAGTGAGTGAGTGAGTGAGTGAGTGAGTGAGTGGTGTGTGTGTGTGTGGTGTGTGTGTGTGTGTGTGTGTGTGTGTGTGTGTGTGTGTGTGTGTGTGTGACAGGAGTGAGAGGGGCAGACCCACAAAAACAATGAGAGATCTATTACCCTATGTAAACTTTGTATGGGTGTTCGGTCAAACATTATCATCAAGAACTTTATCACATGTCATGGCGTTGGCAACGTGTAATCATTCACTTTAATAGGCTAAACATCATTAATCCCATGACTTATGAACGGCAAGAATGAGTGTGTGGAGGGGGGGGGGGGGGGGCATAATTCCTTCATGAGTTTTCCACAGCAACAACACAAACACTAGTTAATCAATAACTGCTGCTAATGACTCAGGCGATAAAGGTGTGATAAATCTAGCTTTTTTTCACTGAGTAACAGATATTTAGAAGAATTCAGTTGGGTTTTGTTGGTTTTGTTTGGGTTTGGGGGGGGGGGGGGGCGGAGGGGGGGGGGCAGTTTTTGTTTTCTTCTTTTGAGGGGGGGGGGGGGGTATCGACAAATCCTTCAGTGTTGCTTCCTTACAAACTTACCTTAGTTTCTTCTCATATGAAGGGGCAAGAAACACAAAAGTATAACAGACTCCAAGCAGTTGCAGACGACACCTGCGATGTTGTAGCCTAGGCTAGGCTTCGATAAAAACCCTGCCACAAGAGTTGACTGCCTGCTGGGCTATTTTCGAAACACTGATAGTATCCTTACACCAGTATCTTAACACATTTAAACCTGATTTTAATAAGATCGATGTTTCCTGCATATTATTTCCTGTGTTATTCGAAAAGCAGAGATTTATCAGATCACGGATGTTTGGATAAGTGTAACTTATATGATGGAACTATTTTGATGGCGGATGGATGTGCGCAAACGTGGACATAAGACGAGGTCAGGGGGTCAACCTGATACTGCGAGGGAAGGAGTCGGGGTCATCTGAGGTTCATTCTGTCTATAGATAGTCTATCAATAACCCCCCCCCACACACACACACACACACACGATAATAGATGTTGGAATGACTGGAGTTTCCTTTTAAAAAAAAAATCTGCAACTGAGCATCCCATACTCAATAATGCTGCACATTTTTCTCAGGTTTAAAAACGTTTTTTCTACACGCAAGATCGTTGTAGGCCATGTATTATTGTTCGCTGGTAGTGGTGTGTGTGTGTGTGTTTATTTTTTTTAATTTTTATTTTATTTTTTATATCCATTTTATTGGGATAAGCACTCATGTGCTTTTTTTCATCAAGTCCCCGTGTGTATGCAGTTGTGTAAATACTGTCATCTGTTCCCACCGGCACAAAATGGCCTACTCTTACGAAAAGCGGAACAGGATTTAACGAGTGCGCAAGATGTTCTCTGTGTGAGTGAGTGTTGTGTGTGTGTGTGTGTGTGTGTGTGTGTGTGTGTGTGTGTGTGTGTGTGTGTGTGTGTGTGTGCGCGCGCGCGCGCGCGTGTGTGTGTCTCAAACTGGATGAATACGCTAACAGCAACCAAACTGTATGTTTCCCAACAGTGATGTTAGAGTTACATTTCATTTCTTTGTAAACAAAACTAGTTTATAAACAATCGTGTTTATAGTAGAAGGAATATGGACTCGAAAAAGTCTTTGACCCGTTATGACAACAAAATAAACAGTAGAACATGATTCTGCGAGGAAGAGTCTTCTTTCTTCTACGCGATTCTTAAATTTTGTTTCCAGTCGGTTCACCGAATAAGCAACACATGTGCTCTGTAAAAGCGTGTGCGCGTGTGTGTGTGTGTGTGTTGTACGCGCGTGCATCACTGCACGTAGCCTTGGAAACAAAAAGCAGACAACACTCACCTGGTTATGAAGGCGCCGCTGCTACTACTACGTCCTCTGTAGCGTGTATATCCTCTGAATCTAACTTCTCTACTAGGTCGGGCCTCGGTCTAGCCTAGTCTATATGGCTACGATTTCGCAATACTTTTACTGGATGCAACACTGGCTGCCTGACTATGAGTCGAAAGCAGGCCGGACTGGCTCGTGTAGGCTATGTATTTATAAACACAGAACTCGGGAATAAATGGAGCGAGGCTAGCTTGTCCGGTATAGGCCTGAGAGGAACACGACACATACAGCTTTTTTCGCTGGCCAGCTAAGTTCTGTCTTTGACCTCGCCAAGGTGGGGTTAATTGGGGCGGAGCTTTTCAGCCAATGGTTATGCTGCTGGCTTTGCTGGATGGAGTCAGTGGGGTGGTGGTGTGTGAGCTAGGGTGTGGGGCTACCCACTAACTGTATAGTAGCACCTGATTGAGTTTCTGTCAGTATGTACTTAACTGGTATTTTGCCCTTTTGAGGTAGGAGTATGTAGATAGAAAAGATCCCCTACTCAGTTAAGCTGACAAGAACACCTCTGAAGAAGAACAAAAACGATTTCTCTGCAGGTACTTGCACCCACACCGGCTTGTCCCTAAAGTCTATATTGCCATGAGGACGTTAAACTCACCTTTTTCCTACTCAGATCTCCCCAGGCTACATATGTGATTCTATCACATCATAGTTGATGACAGGAAAAACTGAAAATCTTATCTAAATGTGATTCTATCACATCATAGTTGATGACGGGGAAAAACTGAAAATCTTATCTAAATGTGATTCTATCACATCATAGTTGATGACGGGAAAAACTGAAAATCTTATCTAAATGTGATTCTATCACATCATAGTTGATGACGGGAAAACTGAAAATCTTATCTAAATGTGATTCTATCACATCATAGTTGATGACGGGGAAAACTGAAAATCTTATCTAAATGTGATTCTATCACATCATAGTTGATGACGGAAACTGAAAGTCTTATCTAAATGTGATTCTATCACATGGTAGTTGATGACGGGAAACTGAAAGTCTTATCTAAATGTGAGTCTATCACATAGGTAGTTGATGACAGGAAAACTGAAAAGTCTTATCTAAATGTGATTCTATCACATGGTAGTTGATGACGGAAACTGAAAGTCTTATCTAAATGTGATTCTATCACATGGTAGCTGATGACAGGAAAAACTGAAAATCTTATCTATAAAAAAAAAGACAGAAAAAGGAGTATATAAATTTTTGGGAGTATTGTTTTATGTATATTGTTGCAGTTTTTATTTAAGGGTAAGGGCTGGATGGGGGGGAAATGTATGTAAATATTTATCTGTAGCCCTTGGAAATATCATCATGACCTTATTCAATAAGATTCAGTAATAGGCTGCAATCAAAACAGTTCTGCTATTGTATCAAATACCTCACCCCCCCCCCCCCCCCCCTCCCTAATCCCACCCTCATCAGTGCCCCTGTTCATGCTCTATCACTTCTGCACCACAAATCCCCTCTACTGACCTTTTTTCCCCTCATCAGACATTCTGTACTAAGTTGCTACTGTATATCAATGGTTTATAAATGATGTATTTTTCTTCATCATCAGACATTCTGTACTAAGTTGCTACTGTGTATCAATGGTTTATAAATTCATGTATGTTTCTTCATCATCAGACATTCTGTACTAAGTTGCTACTGTATATCAATGGTTTATAAATGATGTATTTTTCTTCATCATCAGACATTCTGTACTAAGTTGCTACTGTATATCAATGGTTTATAAATCATGTATGTTTCTTCATCATCAGACATTCTGTACTAAGTTGCTACTGTTTATCAATGGTTTATAAATCATGTATGTTTCTTCATCATCAGACATTCTGTACTAAGTTGCTACTGTGTATCAATGGTTTATAAATCATGTATGTTTCTTCATCATCAGACATTCTGTACTAAGTTGCTACTGTATATCAATGGTTTATAAATCATGTATGTTTCTTCATCATCAGACATTCTGTACTAAGTTGCTACTGTATTATCAATGGTTTATAAATCATGTATGTTTCTTCATCATCAGACATTCTGTACTAAGTTGCTACTGTATATCAATGGTTTATAAATCATGTATGTTTCTTCATCATCAGACATTCTGTACTAAGTTGCTACTGTTTATCAATGGTTTATAAATCATGTATGTTTCTTCATCATCAGACATTCTGTACTAAGTTGCTACTGTATATCAATGGTTTATAAATCATGTATGTTTCTTCATCATCAGACATTCTGTACTAAGTTGCTACTGTATATCAATGGTTTATAAATCATGTATGTTTCTTCATCATCAGACATTCTGTACTAAGTTGCTACTGTATATCAATGGTTTATAAATCATGTATGTTTCTTCATCATCAGACATTCTGTACTAAGTTGCTACTGTATATCAATGGTTTATAAATCATGTATGTTTCTTATCATCAGAATTCTACTAAGTTGCTACTGTATATCAATGGTTTTAAATGATGTATGTTCTTCATCTAGACTATTCTGTACTAAGTTGCTACTGTGTTCAATGGTTTATAATTACGTATTTTTCTTCATCATCAGACATTCTGTACTAAGTTGCTACTGTGTATCAATGGTTTATAAGTTATGTATTTTTCTTCATCAAAACATGTAACAATAAAGAAATGATTATATAAATAAATAAAAAAGAAATAATTATCGTACATCAGTATCAAATAAGTAGACACATGTAAGATTTTAGAAAGCATAGTTATCGTAATTATCATCTTGTTCACATCTATATTTTTATTTTTATTTATCTAATTCTTTTATATCGAGGATAATAGGATAAGCACAAATGTGCTTCTTTACATCCAGTCCCGCGTGTATGCAGTTTTTAAATGGCATCTGTTACCACCGGCACACGATGGCCTACTCTTACGAAAAGCGGAACAGGATTTAACGTGTGCTCAAGATGTTGTGCGTTCTTCATAGGGTGTGTTTTTAACTTATTTCCCCTTCATATCCCCACCACCACCTCCACCACCACCACCCCAAAGAAGACTATTGGGAGAATGCACTGAATCTTTCAGGTCATGTTTTATGGGCGAATTGAACCTGGAAGAGCCCATCTTTCTCCAAGCACAGTGCCCTGTGCATTGTCGGGTACGTGCTGCTTGTGTTTCCATAACCCATCCATCCGTGGTCTAGAGGTAACACACCAGCTGAGAAAGGGGTAAATCCGGGTGTCAGTGTGTGGTGGTTCGATCTCCATTTGTGCTGCTGGAAACTTTCCTCCATCCACAAGATAGTGCATGTAAAAGAGCCCACGGCAAAATGGGAGTTGTCCCTGGCAAAGTTCTGCAGAAAAAAGTAACTCTGATAGGAAATGAAATACATACAGAAAAAGAAAAAAAAACTAATGGGTGGCGCTGCTCTTGTGGCAACACTCTATCCCCAGGGAGAGCAGCCTAAACTTCATGCAGAGAAAGAAATCTGCTGTGACTTAGAGTGGTACACAATACACACACATCTTATGCTGACAACAAAATCCTGGGTCTTTTGTATGTTCATGAACCACCCCCCCCCCCCCCCCCCCCCCCCCCCCCAATATTTTAGACTGAAAACGAAATGCAAATAATGATAGTGCAGCAAGATAACAATCTGTCTTGCACAGAACTCAGCAGCCTGGCTTAACTTTCCAATAGACAGCTTGGTCTTGGCAAGATCATGATACAAAATACTGAACAAAAATCTGAATACATCATACAAGAGAGAGAGGGAGAGAGAGAGAGAGAGAGAGAGAGAGAGAGAGAGAGAGAGAGAGAGAGAGAGAGAGAGAGAGAGAGAGAGAGAGATCAAATCAAATCAAATCAAATCAAATCAAATCAATCAAATCATATCAATTTTATTTCCTGATGGTACATTGAGTAAGCAATAAATTTGCTTTTTTTCATCAAGCCATATCTATCTATCTACTATCTATCTATTTCTTCTATCTATCTATTATCTATCTATCTATCTATCTTTATCTATCTATCTATCTATCTATCTATCTATCTATCTATCTATCTATCTATCTATCTATCGAGAGAGAGAGAGAGAGAGAGAGAGAGAGAGAGAGGAGAGAGAGAGAGAGAGAGAGAGAGAGAGAGAGAGAGAATGAATGAATGAATGAATGGATGAAAGTATTATATACTAGAGAGAGACAGAGACAGAGACAAGAGCCTGGGCCCTCTAAATCTTAGCCATAGGCTATAGTCAAACTTGCTCTGTTTTGTCCCTATCAGTTTCTCTATACTTGCAGATAAAATTTTCTTTGATGATTATATAAATAGCCCCAGCGAAGTTATCTTAACTGTTATCTTGACTGTGTCAACCAACCAATCAACCAACCAACAACAAGCAGTTCTCATAACAGTTGTAACCTTTTTTTCCTTCCCCCCCAGTTGTAGCCTAGTTGATTTAAGGCCCTTAACAGTCTCTGGTGTGTCTGGTGTGGTGGACACGTGCAGCTGTTTTATCGTCTGCTCCCACACAAGGCTCATACATACACACACTGACCAACAGTAGCGTTCCACTCGCACGTTCACCTGATAGAGGTTGACCTTGGAAGATATGGGTGACACTGCTAGAGGGGACACTCAACCAATCTCTTCACATTCACACACGTCCGCCCGGGGACAGGGAAGGGAGGCAGGGAGGGGGGGGGGGAATCGATAATGGAGGGAGGGGGGAGGGGAATCGATAATCCCTGGCCTGACCGCTTTACTTTAAACACTGGCCATTTCGTAACAACTGTGGACCGTGGGCCTGATGTAACAGACGCCAAAACTATGACGCCGCCAACTGGAAAGTCACTTATTGATTATTCAGGGGGAATATTAGGACATGGGCAATTCCAACGAGTTTATTGGAATTGCGTTAGCAGCAGCAGCTAGGCTAGCCCACCATTCTTTCATAATTATACCCCAAGGATTTTTTTTGTTTTTGGGGGGAGTGGGGAAAGAGGCACTGAGGAGGGTGGGTGGTGATGAATGGGAGACTTACTTGGTGGGTGGGTGGGGTTGTCACAACAAGTGACATGCAGAAAAGTGATAGTGCATTTCAAAGTAGTTGCACACGCATGTATGCGCACCCCTTATGCTCTTGCAAGCGCAACGAGCAGCGTTATCCTTCATAGAAAAAGAGCGTTGATTCACGAATGCTGATGCAAATGTGCAAAAGAACATGTAAAACATGCACCTACAATAGGAACACGGTGCACTAGGCCTAATAAGCGATTGTAACAGCTGGGATCACAGAAAAAGAAATTCGATTGTATGCTCTTGCTCATATATACTTTGCACTCACTCCCCCTTTTTCTTCTGTTTTGTTTGTTTTTGTTTTGTTGTTGTTTTCTGTACATTTGCTGGGTTTTGTTGTTCTTGTTTATTCTTTATTGTTTCTGCAGGGGGGGTGGGGGTTAATCCTCGTGAATTTCCAACATTTTAAGATAATATTATGTACCCTATTCAGTACTCCCGAGGCTCCATATGTGATTCTATCACATCGTAGCTGATGACATGAAATTCTGAAAATCTGATCTATAAAAACAAACAAAAAAACAAAAACAAAAAAAACAAAAAAAGATAATATGGTGTATATCAGATAATCCAGACCCATTTTATTTGAATACCACCACACACACACACACACACACACACACACACACACACACTCCAACACACACGCAACACCCACATCACACACAACCACACACACACACACACACGTTCCAAATTCAGTACAGATATAATAGATCTAATCAAATGGAGTGGAGATTAACATAAGTCAGTTGTGTTGGTGGTGGGGAGGAGGGGAGAGTTTGTGTGCACTAGAAAGCTCACAGTTTACATCAACCAGCTTGCTCCTGTAAGTAGGCTACATGTGTAGGCTACACACAGAAAATTTGGGGGTTAAGGTTTCGTCTTTGATATTGGGATGATATTTGAGTCAGCACAAATACTAGCTCTAAAAAGAAAGCAGTGAGATTACAAAGTGAGGATTGCAACTGAGGTTTAAACCACTTGGAACAGAAGGATGCAACAACAAGAACAAAGTCAGGGAGGAGGAGAACAGCAAGGAAAAAAACATAAGAGTAGACCAGAGAGAGAGAGAGGGGGGGATTCGGATTCGGATGGTTTATTCATTTATAGGCCAAGGCCCCTTATGAAGGGGTATACGAACATGATAACAAACAAATGCAGTAAGATCAAAATACAAAAAAAATAAATAGATCTACATACTGATTGCATGTAACAAAAGGATAATTCTTACGACATAGCAAGGTCTCTAAGCTTAAATGCTTTGTATAAATACAAGGCAAAATTACGGACCACTTCCGGGGAGGAGGATGACATCAACAAGGTTAATTTAAACATTGATGGCTCTCTATAATATTTGGGCTTGATAAACTGTTCTTGAATGGTTGTTTAGAAGAGGGCAACAAAGAACAAAGTGAACTTCATTTTCTTCTGCCTCTTTACGCAGACGGCAAATTAAATCATCATTATTAGCATTTCTAAATCGATAATAATGAACAGCTAATTCCGATACACCTAATCTAAACCTTGTTGTCATAAACATTAAATGTTTATCCATATCCAGCTTTAAATATGGCTTTAAATCAGAAAGGCTGCAAAAATGTCTGTAGATTGTAAACCTATCACTATTCTGAATATGATCAGACCATTTCTGTCAAGAACAATCTTCTAAACGTTGACGAAAAACACGTACAAAACTATCAACACAGCCAACGCCTTGATTTTGCCAAACAAAGCCAAACCCATATTCAAACAAACATACACGAACTTTGGTTACCCAATTTTCTTTACCTCTAGCATCTAAACTATGTAACATGTCGTATGCCTTACGGGGTATTCTATCACTAGTCATATGCAGTAATTTGAACCAGTAGCCAATACAATTAACAGCGGATACTATGTAAATGGGGTGGCGGTTGAGAGAGAGAGAGAGAGAGAGAGAGAGAGAGAGAGAGAGAGAGAGAGAGAGAGAGAGAGAGAGAGAGAGAGAATAGTGCATGCTCAACTCAGGTCCATGATAAATAGCTATAGGAAAGCAAAGATTCCCACTTCAGTGCTCCTTGGCCTATGGTTGTGATTTTATCACTCCTAGTTGCACAATGGAAAAACTGAAAATCTGATAAACACACACACACACACACACACACACACACACACACACACACACACACACACACACACACACAACACAACAACAACAACAACAACAAACAACAAACAAAACAAAAAGAAGATTTAAACCGCTGACCTTTGGCTGAAGTATCGACTATATTTCCCTCTCAGCCAGCCAAAGGAGATTGGGGGGATTCCAGCAATAATCATTGTTCCTGGATGACATTTCAGTAAAAATGATGTCACCATGGAATTTGGGTTGTAATCTTTGTGAAAACTGTGTTCTTATTCTTTGTATTGTGGATCCTGCTATAACTAACCAAAATTAATATGAAGTAATGGTTATCTTTGCCACGATGAGCAAACCTTGGCGTGTGTTTTGTGTGTGTGGTGTGTGTGTGTTGTGGTGTGTGTGTGTAGTGGGGGGTGGGGGGGGGAAGGGTGTGTGTGTGTGTGTGTGTGTGTGTTGTGTGTGTGTGTGTGAAAATACTGATATATATGGAAGTGTTTGGAGTTTAGATGTATGCCACTCATGGTTACCATACCATACCATATTGTTTATAGCCCTACCAACCATAAAGCCGTATCAGGGCTGTCACCTTATCCTGTTTCAGTGGCTCCAGTAGGCTAACTTTCAACTTCAGGTTCAAAACCAACTCCTCCTCATACTTTCAAATATCTAACAACGTCCATCTGTAAAAACAACAACAACAACATTAATTGACACAATACCTAAATCATTTTATTTTTTAAGGCTAATAAACCAGACTGTGCCCAGGACGTCTTTAATTTATCATCCCCAGATACCCATGGTTTAAGGTCAATATATCATATAGAAAAGTGACTACAATGTTATTTTTATCTGTGTGTTTAAGTGGATTCATGCAAAAGCTGACAATAAACATGATTAGCCTATAGCTAATATTAATTTCTTGTAATTTTGTATCTTATTGGCAGTTAGACATGGCCATTTATTCTTAGCAATATCCATTTTTTTTTCTTTTACATCGAGTTAATAAGGGTAAGCACTCTTGTGCTTTTTTACATCCAGTCCCCTGTGTATGCAATTTTGTAAATGTCATCTGTTCCCACCGGCACATGATGGCCGACTCTTACCAAAAGCGGAACAGGATTTAATGCGCAAGATGTTCTGCGATGATTCACTCAGTGGGGCCTGGTTTTTAGTCTCATCCAAAGGACTTTGGGGGAAAGTGGAGTCAGCACTGATGTTAACTCCACTCTGACCATACTGTAAAGCCACACAGGTACTATACACACCCAGAATGTTAGGTAACGCCCATATGTGCTGCTCCCACACTATCAGCCCAGGTACTCAATGTTGACACAAGGGATAGTGTCAATCATGCTCTGTGTGTGTGTGTGTGTGTGTGTGTGTGTGTGTGTGTGTGTGTGTGTGTGTGTGTGTGTGTGTGTGTGTGTGTGTGTGTGTGTGTGAGCAGTAATAGGCTACACACTCAGGGACCAGGGCACGTATTATTCTGGTTATGTCTATAAGCAGGACTATGTCTGTTGTTTCCACAAGCTTCCATAACAAATATATGCAAATAAATATATAATAAGCAATACGCTACTATTTCTTCGTTGCTTCAACAAGCATCCATAACAAATAATATGCAAATTATAATAATAATGGCAATACCACTACTACGTTTTCGTGCTTTAACAAGCTTCCATAACAATAATAAGCAAATAATAATTATAATGGCAAGCGCTACTAACTTCTTTCTTGCATCAACAAGCTTCCATAACAAATAATAAGCAAATAATATAATAGGCAATACCACTACTACTTCTTTCGTTGCTTCAACAAGCTTAATAACAACATATGCAAATAAATTATAATAATAATGGCAATACCACTACCTCTTCTTGGTTGCTTAACAAGCTTCCATACCAAATATATGCAAATAATAATACTAATGGCAATACGCTACTACTTCTTTCGTTGCTTTAACAAGCTTCCATAACAATAATATGCAAATCATAATAATGGTAATACCGCAGCTGCTTCTTTCGCCAGTACTACTACTATTACACTTCTACTCCTGATGTTGCCTCCACTAAAAGAATTCCAGGGGGAATCATCTGATATGGCTGACGGGGATTGCACGCAAGCTGAGAGAGAGAGAGAGAGAGAGAGAGAGAGAGAGAGAGAGAGAGAGAGAGAGAGAGAGAGAGAGAAGAGAGACAGACAGACAGACAGACAGACAGACAGACAGACAGACAGACAGACAGACAGACAGACAGAGAGAGAATGAGAGAGAGAGACGAGAGAGAGAGAGAGAGAGAGAGAGAGAGAGAGAATGAGAGAGAGACAGAGACAGAGAGAGAACAGAGACAGAGACAGAGAGAGAGAGACAAACAGAGAGAGACAGAGAGACAGAGAGAGAGAAAGAGAGAGAGACAGAGAGACAGAGAGAGAGAAAGAGAAGAGAACAGGAGAGAGAGAGACAGAGAGAGAGAGACAGAGAGACAGAGAGAAGAGAAGAGAGAGAGAGAGAAAAGAGAGAGAGCAGAGAGAAAGAGAGAAGAGAGAGAGAGAGAGAGAGAGAGAGGAAACCTAAGTCCTTTGTGCTTTGTGCAGTGAATAGAAAAGGGTATGGATTTGTGTAGAAGTGTGTTAATGGACTGCTAGTATCATATTTGATGTCCACTCTACTATTAACATATGTGTCCAATGTTTTAAGCCATAGGAAAATGATGAAATAAACGACCAGTTATCAGCATTATTACCATTATCATTTTGATTATCATCATCATTAACATTAACAAACGACCAATTATCATCATCGTTATTACCATTATCATTTTGATTATCATCATCATTACAGTTTTTATCATACTTATTATATCACGAATATGAATAATTAAAGTTATTCCCTGTGGAGATACTGGGGGCCTGTCAGTATAGATAGCATCCCTACATTCTGGAAAATCTGTGCCAGGAATTCCTCTTCTCTATATGCCTGTTTTTACTTCGTTTCTTTTTTCTTTCACATATTTTCTGCCTTCTTGGTCTTTTCCTCCCTTTTCCCAGAGAGACTTAAAAGATAACAATCTTCCACTCCGAAGGTCAGATGTGCTGGACCTGACCCGTTAGGCACTAAAACCAGCAGCGCTCATAATGACAGACAGCAATAGTTGCTGTCTGAACATTCAACAGAGAAGAAGATTTCTCTTTCTTTCTCTATTTGTGAGATAATAAATCTTTGAATTATGAAAAATGCTATCGCAAGAAGGAAGACGTTCGCCTGCCAACAAGTAAACCGTGAGGTTCTGGGTTCGATTCCCAGCCTCGCCCTTTCCTCCCAGTTTGATGAAAAAAAAAAATCGAGCTGAATGTCAAAGTCATTCGCATGAGACTATAAACCGAGGCCCCGTGTGCAAACGCACGCAGAACATCTTGCGCACACATTAAAACCCCGTTCCGCCTTTCGGAAGAGCAGGCCATTGTGTACCGGTAGGAGCGGATGACAAAATTTATTATAAAAAAAAAAACCAGCATGTACACAGGTGTCGTGTTTAGACACCATCCCTGAGGAAAAATCAGGGAGTTGGAGTCCCCAGGGCGGCTCGGGGATGTATATGGCAACGTTCTGGTGGCTCCGCGACGGTACTGGAATCATTCGTATCGGTCATTGCCTTCCAATGGATCATTCCAGTGGCGTGGAGAGGGGTCTGCTGCATGGTAACAGCTTGCCCTCCATACTTACTTACCCAGGCTTTGCGCTCTAAAGACTAGAGCAAACTCCTTCTTCTGAGACTGATGGGTGCCTATTACTACTACTACTACTACTACTACTACTACTACTACTACTACTACTACTATCGCCTATACACACAAATATTGTGACAGGCTAGGTTCTCAGTTACGGGTGTTTTCTTTTTGAAATTGTTGTTAGTAGTGTGGTTCTTCTTCCACTATGCAGTGACAATCTTTGAGTGGTCCGGGGCACTGATACAAGGAAGACTGACTAGTTTTTATCTTATCTCTAAATGCATGCACCACTATTGCTACTTGATACAAGGAAAACTAAACAGGTGTTTTTAATTTGGGGCTTTCTATCTGAAAACACCTGCACAGTTTTAATCTATGCTTTTTTTTTTTTTTCCTCCTTTGTTTCTCGCAAACGACTTTGAGGTTCACAAATTAGTGAGATTTTTTTTTTTTTTTAGTATGCGACCATTTTAACCCACCATTAAAGGTAGCTGCATTCCAACTTCGGGGATTATTATTGTTGTCAATATCGTGATTAAATTCTTACCAAGAGAAGACAGCCCTCTGGATTGGAGTGGATTATCCTCAGTTTCTGTCCACAAACCTGATCCAAAATGTCCCTGTTTTCATTAACTAGACATGGAACCACAACAGTCTAGCTCTGTCCAAACTGGTTCCCTAAATTCTGACCTGACTGACAAGGCATGCAGTCACGGTACACACCCAGATTGATTTTTTTGGTACACCATACGCATTGTTCCCATATGGACTTGATTTTAGGTACACCTATATGCATTGTTCCCATATCGACTTGATTTTTGGTACACCATACGCATTGTTCCCATATCGACTTAAGTGTGTGCATGTAGACCTGAACTAACAAGGGTTAATATTGCTGCGTGTAGAGTAATACATACACAGAGGGGGTCGGGGCAAGTCTTCTTATGGGTGTGTCTGTCCCGAGCCTTAAGGCTCATGAGGCCGGTGCTTATTCCGGTTTCTGTGGCGTTAAGCGACTGAGAGTCATAGACTCCCCCCTGGATAGGACGCCAGTCTATCGCAGGGTTAACCCCAACACAAAGTTGGTACCCTTTTACACCTGGGTGGGTGTAGAAAATAGCGTAAAGTGCCTTTTCCAAGGGCACAACGCCTTAGTCGAAAGCTGGGATCGAACCCGCAACCTTTGATTACGAGTCCAACGCCCTAACCACTAGACTACAGCGGCGGCTATGGGTGTGTACCAACAGGGTTTTGCAAGTCGTTTCGTAAGGCAAACTTGAGTATCTACTTATCTATCTATCCCTTAGTCGGGCGACCGTGGGGGCACCCCTGAAAACTTGACAACCAGTTTTCACCAATCCTCTCTCTATTCTGCCTTTCTCAAAGTTTTGTCGAGTTCTAGGCCTGTCCATTCGTTGATGTTGTCCTCTCTTCTCTTCCTTGGTCTGCCTCTTTTTCTTCCTCCTTGGACACTGCCTTGCAGTATTGTTTTTGCAAGTGCATTTGATTTTGTGACATGCCCATACCATTTAAGTTTACGCTTCTTTACAATTGATAGAAGATTTTTGTAGGGACCAATGGTTTGCTGGATTCTGTTATGCACTTCTTCGCTGCTTATGTGGTCTCTGTAGGAGATGCCAAGGAGTCTCCTGAAGCATCTCATCTCTACTTCCTGTAGGCTACTCTTCTCTCCAAATCTGCGTTCTGGGTCCACGATTCACAGACATACAGGAATATGGATATGACAAGAGAGCGCATTAGTCTGATCTTGGAATTGAGTGAAATATTTTTTATCTTTGCAGATGGTGTTCAGTTTTGACAGTGCTGTTATTGTCTGTGCAATCCTGCATACTACCTCTGGCTTGGACCCCTTGTCTGATACAACGGCTCCCAAGTACTTGAAGCTTTGAACCGTTTCCAGCTTCTGGTCATTGACCCTGATATCAGTGTTGATGCCCTTGGCGTTATTGGTCTCTGCACTGATTTCCATGCCATATGTTTTAGAGGCCTTGTTCATGTATTCTGTTAGGTTGGCAAGCTCTTGTTCTGAGCTTGTTAGTCCGTCAATGTCATTTGCGAAGCGGAGGTTTGTGATCGTTCTGCCACTAATGGTGACTGAACCTTTATGGTATTCCAGTGCATCAGCCATGATTCTCTCAAGGAAGATGTTGAAAAGAGTGGGTGAAAGTAGACAGCCCTGCCTTACTCCAACTGTTGTTTGAAACCACTCTCCAATGTTGTTGTTGTAGTACACTGCACTGGTGGCCTTGTTGTACAGCTCTCTGATGACTTTGATCAGGTTTGCATTAATGGCATCATGCTGTACAAATTCACGGTTGCCCACAGATCTGCATGCCACACCCTGTCGAATGCCTTCTTAAGATCAATAACAACATGGTAGAGGCCTTGTTGGTGTTGAAGATACCGCTCACAGAGTATTCAGAGGCTGAATATCTGTTCAGCTGTGTTATGCCTGCTCTGAAACCTGCTTGCTCCTCAGTAATGATAGTCTCTGCTTGTGGCTTCTGTCTGTTCAATATAATCTTCAACATGATCTTGCTTGGTGGCATATGATGCTGATTGTGCGGTAAATCTGGCACTGTGGAAGATTTGCTTCCTTGGGGAGGGTGATGATGAGTGACTGTGTCCATGGTTTTGGCCATTTTCCTGTCTTCCTGAAAGTGTGCAAAATTTTGCAAATACTTATGTAAGTATTTCCATTTCTCTCTCTCTCTCTCTCTCTCCTCTCTCTCTCTACTCTCTCTCTCTCTCTCTCTCTCTCTCTCTCTCTCTCGTGATGCTCTCCAACATTTCAACATGTTTTTTATCTGCTACATTTTAGCTTGCACAAAAAAGCAAAGAAAAACAAACAAAAAAAGATCCCCCCCACACAAGAAAAACCCAAAAGAACACCTACCCCCCCCCCCCCCCCCCCCCCCCTCCCCCCTTAAAAAAACACAAAAAACCCCAGCAGCTTCTGCAAGACTTACAGACAATAAAAATGCCATCTATCAATGATGATAACAATAAGGATGATGTTGATGTTAATAATGATATTGACAATTATATTAATAATAGAGTCCTGAAAGTGTGGAAAATATAATTTTTAAACTTATAATTACATTACTATCATAATATTATAATTACATAATTATATTATTAATTTATTATGATTATTTAAAAAAATATATATATATATCAAATTGTTATTATTTCAACATGAACACTTTAGCAACTACATAGTGTGAGATTTCAAAACACCTCTTGCCTTCACTTCCTTGAATATCAAATAGAAATAATACCTTAGTCGCCTTTCCTTTTTAAAATTTTTTATTAATATATTTTTTTTTATAGTCGTGATCAAAATGACTTTGGATTGCAGCCAAGCTGATTATTCAGAGCTGGCTAGAATCATGGGGATTAATTAATTAAAAACAGTGAGCTGGTCATGAAGATTACAACATACCTA
The DNA here is from genome assembly GCA_030674155.1 of Stramonita haemastoma. NCBI lineage: Eukaryota > Metazoa > Mollusca > Gastropoda > Neogastropoda > Muricidae > Stramonita > Stramonita haemastoma. The sequence continues at coordinate 16,730,091 of CM060342.1, read as the reverse complement.
TTTATGCTACCCAAACCAGGATGTTCCGCCTCGCCTGGGTTTCCCATTACGCCTTTGTAGTATTTATAGTTGTTGTTGTTGGGCATTTTCCCCTCGCTTAACACCCTAGCGGTCACCCAGAATGTACACTCGTCTTGCCTGGGTGTCACTGCCATTGACAGGTCACACAGGGTAAAAGTCAAAATTTTATTTATTTATTTCCAGATGGTACATTGAGTAAGCTTAAATTGCTTTTCCTTATCAAGCCATCTATCTGCTCCCCCCCCCCCCCCCCCCAAAAAAGCCCCAAACAAGACAACCTCCCCCCCAAAAAAAAAAAAAACTAAACAAAAAAACAAAACAAACCAATCCCCCCAGCAAAACACTTAAACAAAATACAAACTAACAAAAATGAAGCTTCAAGTTTGCATGAAGACTCTTTTCAAGAACATCGCCACATAGGCAGCCATACACTGACTTCAGAGGATTTCTTTCCTCTTTAAAAGGTTGTTTTGCTAAGACCTTGTCATGGCTGAAGACAATCTCAACATAACGTTTTACAACATAACAACACTTTAACAAAGGCTTGCACTTATTTCATTTTATACTACTTTAAGTCATACCAGATTTCTCTGAGTGAAATTCGGGCTGCTCTCCCGAGAGAGCATGCGTCGCCACAAGAGCAGCGCCTACCCATTTTTTTTTCTTATCTGTAACTACTAATTGGTTCCCTATCAGAGTGACTTTTTTCAAAAGAATTTGCCAGGGACATCTCTCTCGTTGCCATGGATTCTTTTACATGCGCTAAATAATTATGTGTGACACACGGGACCCCTTGGTTTATTCTCATCCGAAACACTAGCACCCAGACCACCACCACTCATGGTCTGATGGGTGGGGGAAGTTTTAGGCCCAAGTGGGGTTCGAACCACTGCACACTCACTTCCAGCCCAGACTTTTCATTTTCTAGGCAGGTGACTTACCTCTGGACCACCGATTCACCGATTGCTTGCATCAATAACTGACAAAGCTGGGCCAAGTATTTTTTATACTTCAGGCAGATTTTTCAGTATCAACATTCAGGCTATTGTCCCCTGAAAGAATGCACTGCCACTTTGTGTCACGTTTGGATATAATCTGGAGTGTCGAGATGTCCAGTATATCAGGTACAAGCATTTTACTGTTGACTCCTGAACAATCCTTTTTCATGATGTTCCACTGGACACCATCTTTAACATCCTGAGAGAATATGGCTTTTTCTATCCGACACGAGTGAAAGCGGTATAGCCAGTCCATGAGAACAAGGTCGTTTTAAGGAACCTGGTTTTGGTTTGATCTCATTTTATGTGTGATGGATGTGGCTTTTCCCACAATGCTATGGCGGTCCTAGGCTGACCCTCAAGGTTGACCAGGGCATTGAATTGATATAAGGAAGGACAGTAGAGTTGGTTTTATACTAGTTTTAAATATGTATATAGTTGCACAGTTTTTTATTGTGAGATTTAAAACTTTTATGAGGCGAAAGCCCCAATATGGCCTGTGTGGTTGGTGGGGCTCTAAACAACACGATTACATTGGATTGACCTCAATGGTGGGCAAACAATCACTGAAGCAAAATCTCACCATGGGTGAACCTCAATGCTCTAGCCATAGAACAAAAAACAACTGCCCTTCCTCCTAAAAAAATACTGAAAATGAACCCCAAAGAACAACTTAATACAACAAAACTGACAAAGTCACTGAAAAACTGAACATGAAACTACCACCACAGGCAAGGTTATCAGTGTCCTAGGTAGAAAAAAACCAGGTCACCCACCAACAGTTTTCAAATTCTAGTTCAAGGCAGTGTGCTCGTGTCTCCATGTGTGGTGTGTTTGGAATGTGCTTTTCCTTTCCAAGACTAGACAGTCTGACACATTTCTCACTCAGCAACATTTTTATCAGTCTGTTTGATAAACCAGTGTGACAACGCTTCAATGTCCGAAATGCGAGGGACTTCCTAAACATTGTTTTCTGATTCAAACAACTACACATCCCTGAAGTCAAAATAAGGCTACCTTTTAACGGTGGGTAAAAACAGTCGGACATGCACAATCTTACCTTTTGGTGAACCTTGAAACTGGAGCTAAGGTCCCCCCCCCTCCCCCCCAAAAAAAAAACACACCAAAAGGAGGGTGGCAGGACGGTTAAGATTTCACCTGCCTAACAAGAAAACTGTGAGGTTCTGGGTTTGATTCCCACCCTTGCCTTTTCTTCCCAGTTTGATGAAAACATTAAACTGAATGTCAAAGTTTTCTGGATGAGACTATAAATCGAGGCCACGTATGCAAATGCATGCAGAACACCATGCCTATTTGTTCTGCCTATTTGGAAGTGTAGGCCATTGTAAATGGATGACAAAATTAAGACAAAAACCACACACACATACACACAAGTGTCATGCTTAGACACAATCCCAGAAGTCAGAATGCAGCTACCTAAATGGTGTGGGGGGAAAATTGGTGGCATATGCAAAAACCTCAGCATTGGTGAACCTCAGAGCTGTAGCCGAGGAACAAACTTCCCCAACCCCTAAAACAACAACACATTTCTAGTATCTTGTTTGGTTACAAAAAATACAATAAATGAGGAGAGAGAGACTTATTTATTTATTTATTTATTTTATTTATTTATTCTTTTATATCGAGGATAACAGAATAAGCAATCATGTGCTTTTTTTCATCCGGTCCCCGTGTGTATGCAGTTTTGTAAATGTCATCTGTTCCCACCAGCACACGATGGCCTACTCTTACGAAAAGCGGAACAGGATTTAACATGTGCGCAAGATGTTCTGCATGCGTTCGCACACGGGGCCTCGGTTTAAAGTCTCATCCGAAGGACTTTTGGGGAGAGTGGAGTCAGCACTGATGTTAACTCCAGGAGAAAAATCTCCTCGACCGGACTCGAACCCGGGTCTTCAAATTGCCAGCGCAATGTTCTGACCATTAGGCTATCGTCCCCCCCAGACTCAGAGGGAGAGAGAGAGAGAGAGAGAGAGAGAGAGAGAGAGAGAGAGAGAGAGAGAGAGAGAGAGAGAGAAAAAGACAGACAGAGACAGAGAATATGAGAGAGACAGAGAATATGAGAGAGACAGAGACAGCGAATGTTAAAAGCACATCACCAAACTTCACCAAATTCTTTCATTGTTTAATGCTCCATCACAAAACAATAAGGCAAACACTGCTGGAGAACTTGCCACAAACCTTTTCCAACCAAAAATCTTCAGATTAACCTTTTCCTTTCCATTCCAACTCAGAAAAAAAAAAGAAAGAAAAAGATAAATCCATGCGCACTTAAAATCAAAACCACAAACCTACCACACACAAACGCATTTGAAAGTAAACGTTGAAATCAACACCTGGTGACAATTTACACTCATTTGAAAACATTCATTATCCTAAAAGAGAGAGAGAGAGAGAGAGAGAGAGAGAGAGAGAGAGAGAGAGAGAGAGAGAGAGAGAGAGAGAGAAGAGAGAAGTCTTAATGCAGTACAATGTCACATAACAGCATTTGTCTCCTGTGCAGCCTTGAATTAAAATAAAATTGTTAAAAAAAAAGGGGGATATGTTCCTCTTCAAATTTTGTCATTGAAACTAACAACTGGCATACAAAACAAAACAACAAAAAAAAGGGGGGAAAAAAAAAGAAAATACGAAAACTCCAAAAAGCCTTGCCAACCAATAAATATAGACCAAAAACGCCAACCAACCACCACCCATGTCAAAAGAAAAAAAAAGAAAAAAAAAAAAGAAAAAAAAAAAGGGACACCTAGACCGTAATTTCCAAACATTTTTCATCAATGTTGCATGCCTTTGAGAGAAATTGTTATGCTTTCCCCCCCCTTTTTCCTTCAACAACCTTTTAATCTTTTAACCACCTTATGCGTGTTTTTGGTGTACTCAGACTCACAGTGATTCCCCAGGTAGTGAAGGTAGTTTAAGCTAAGAGAAATTCCCAACAAAACCACCTCAAACCACCGACAAAGAGTTTTCTACATTGACCACAAACGTTTCAATTTTCGTGATAACCACAAAATCTGATGTTGTAGAAAGCATGACAGTAGGCACAGCTTCAATACTGATCAGGTAAAGGATTCTTTGTCAGCAGATTCAATGACGTATAAATAAACATACACATGAAACACATTCACAAGCAAACATGGAAAGAAAGTTCACAGAGGAGAAGACTTCAAGTTGTTCCTTTAATGAACTAAGTGGTCATAAGGGAATGAAGGATTTGAGACCTTGGCATTTTTTTGAGGGGGGGTTGCTTTTTTTTATTCCTCGGCTACAACTCCAGGATTCACCAATAGTGAGATTTTGTGTATGTGACCATTTGCCCATTATTAAGGTAGCTACATTCTGACTCCAGGGATTATGTCTGAACACACCAACATGCATGCAATTAAAAGAATAAAAAGTTGGAACCCATTCTTAACAGCATGCAATGGACTACTCTTCTGAAAGGCGAAACAGGTAAAACATGTGAGAGAGAGAGAGAGAGAGAGAGAAGAGAGAGAGAGAGAGAGAGAGAGAGAGAGAGAGAGAGAGAGAAGAGAGAGAGAAGTGTATTGCATGTGTTGTGTGTAGTCAAAGTCAAAATAAAATTTCTACTTCTAGGTAGTTCACTGAATAAGCCAACATATCTGCTTCTGTGTGTGTGTGAGCGCGTGCACGGGTATATGCGTGTGCGTGTGTATATGTGCGTGCATGTACGTGTGCATGCGTGCATACTGTGTGTGATGAGATCAGGACGAGCAGCCTGAGAATAACACTGGTGTCTCACTCAACACCTGAGCTACCACTGTAATCAACAGAAAGGGGCTTTGCAGATGATGTCCTGCACTGACTGGATCAGAACCAGGCACCATTGAACACCACTGAAGTGACCCAGCAGCAGTGCAGGCAGGGCCAGCCCCTCTGGCTGGTACCCTCACAGCAGCCCATCACTGATCACCTGCTAGTGGACTTCTCACTGTCAGGATGTGATATGATCAACCTGGGTGGAGCGATAGGTGGGGGTAGCTTTGAGAAAGCATGGTTGCACCACTATCTGCAAGCTTAACCTGGTAGCAAAGTTTCCGAACATTCTGGGTTGACCTTTCAAAGCCACAAGGCGGATACAGAATATTCAGGGATGACGTAGGTGGTTGTAATTGAAGGCTCACTTTTGCTCTCAAAGGTCACCCAATGAATGTTAAGGACATTGTAGGGCTGCAAAAATGGTTGAAGGTCATTCAAAACACATGAGCAACGAAGATTTGATTGGTTTAAGGCTTAATTTTTTTTCCCTACCAGTTGCAATTGTCTTGAAGAAAAATGGTGGCCAGCGTTTGCGTCAGAATTTCTTGAAGCAGTTTGCGAGCATTTTAACAATATTGACAGCGGAGGAGTTTTAGAGGCAGGATTTGGCAAATTAAATAATGACAGATGATGAGGTAGGTAGGGATTGTGAAATATTTTTTAGAAAAACTTGATAAAAATCGATCGCGATCGGACCAAATTGAGCAGTACTAGCTTTGCGGATCACTTCTTTGCTTTCTCGGTGATTCTGACATCATAGATTGTTTACTTACTTTGACACAACAAGCTTTGAAGTAATTGTTGTTGAGTCAAATCGATATGCTACCGAGTACTTTTCATCACCCAAATCAAGCATAGTCATATTTTTGTCATAGAAAGCCACCCTTTACGCAGAAATGCATGTTCACAGCCATGACAATGTGATGGTTTTCGATCATTTTGCTGGACTTTTCTGAGTATTTGATGACTGATAAAACGACACAAACTCCTTATTTTCAACTAACAGTGTTTACCTAATCATGACATTTTTGGACCACAAAAACATGCTTATCATGTTAAATCAACCCCGGGTCCTGACAGTGCTACAGTGATCAGTAGTTCCATTATTCTCGATATAAAAGAATAAATAAATAAATAAAATAAATAAAGTATTGGACATGCAATTAAAAAAAATTATTTCTTTTTTTTTTACATAATCATAGAAAATACATGCTTCTATAAAATTACTCTCAAAGCTTGTTATCTAAGCTTTCCAGTGATTTACAAGCTTTACACACTTAGTTCAGTTTCACAATCAATATCAAGGGTTGTTTGACCCCTCTTGCTTCAAAACAACACTGGCCAATGTTAATTCAGCCAGCAGAACTGAGTACCACTGCCATAAATTCAGCTCTACTAGGATTAATGGTGAGTTCACCGAAAGTTTCAACCTCCGAACAACTGTATTTGTGCTCAACATGAGAGGACCGTACATCATAATCAGCTAGCTTTCTCATCCATTCAACTGCAGTTATTAGGTCACTCTTAGGTCCTAGGTCACTTCTGATAAACTTTTCGAGGTAAACATAGCAGTAGAGATATAGAAGAATGGCAACATGAACCGCACAGTTATACAGATCTCTCTCTTCATACCGTAACTCCTCTATGAATCGATAAGCTGGTTAAGCTGAAATTCTTCCTCATTCTGAACATTTTTTATTTTGAAGAGACTGAGCCGCAAAGAACTACCTATAAAAACATAGTTTATAAATGCTTAATCATTCATTACTTCTCATTACTTTTGAGTAACATTGTCGTCAGTTAAAGGGGAAGGACACCACTGCAATCTATAACTGTAGACGGATGAACCTCAGCTGGATAATTTGTCCTACACATTTTGTCAAGACTGCCGAGGTTAGCTTGAACAATTGCAGATGTACAACTGTGATTACTTTTCCTCCACTGTCTGCACCTGACAGCCTGGAAACAGCAAGGCAGGATTATCACACAAGATGAGGCACAACCCCCCTCTCCAAAAAATATTACCCCCCAAATTCGTACCTTTACACACAAACACACACTAAACACTTAAATGCGCTTGAAAATGAGACAGAACACACACACACAACCGTCCACAAAGTAACTGACAAACTAACTTAAAAAAAACAACAAACAAAGAAAAAAAGAAAAAGATCCACAAAACGTTTGCACTAGATTTATTTACATTCTTGCTTGTTCTCTTTTTTTTGCCAAGTTTTTTCCTCATCCTTTAAAAAAAAAAAAAAAAAATCAATTCAGCAGACGTGAGGGCAGAAAAGTTGAAAAAAAAAAAAAAAAAAAAGTGACCAGATAATCATATCACGAAAGATGACGACAGAGCGCAATATCACAACGGATGAGTGAGTTTCTTCCCTCATTTTGGCTTTCTTACTTGCTCCTTTCTTCCTCTGAAACCAAATAATTCACAACACAACCATCGAATTCGCCCTCAAAACCCTCTGCTATCCAGTGATCAAGGCATGTAAGGGGTAGGGGGATTATAAAAAACAAACAAAACCCAAAAAAACCAAACACACATGCACATATATACTGATCCATTGATATGCATGTGCGAAGATAACAAAAATTCTTTGCAAGAATCTCTTTTTCAGATGAAAGAAATGTGAGAGGGGATACAAAAATCATACGACTGTCACACAAAAATCAGGGAAAGACATGATGTTATCATAACATACCATTTCATAGAAGAATTTATCCTTGTTTCTTTTTAAATTGAACACACAAAAAAAGGATACTTGCAATTACTTGAAAATTAAATCATTTCTTTTCTGTGCCATGTTAGACTGAGAAACCTATATGATTAAACAACAAAAATGCAGTTATTTCTTTTCTGCGAAATGATAGAATGACATTTTGAATAATTAAAAAATATACCCCAAAGTATTAATGACTGTAATGTGGCTTAGTTAGTATATATATGTAAGACACTTTACCGTGTGTAATACCAATTCAAGCACACAATTTAAGAACAGAATAAAAACAAAATACAGACCAAGTTGCACTCGTTACTCCATGTTTCTCTTTGAAACTTGCTTGTCACAAAAAGGAAAACAATGATATTGGTAATGGGCTTCAGCTTTAAAAAAAAAAAAAAAAAAAAAAACCCTGATCAAAAGCCCCTCAAAACACAACCATATCGTACTGTAGCACACAAAAACTCCACACTCACTACACTCATTTTTCAAAAACCATTGCACACACAGCAACGCTCCCTTTTATTTTCTATTCTGCATGCCCTTCCATGTATAACACACAAAAATCCAAAAAGTAGCAACCCAAAATTTTGCACGCTTCTTCTGCGGATATGCTTGTACCATACAAAACCACACACACACAAATACAACCAACCAACCAAACATAAAAAAAAGCCACATATAACTATAAATCAAAGGTTCCAACATGTAAATCATGATATGAAATTCTGAAAATGTAACAGCTTCCCCCCAATTCGCACTAATATCATCAAGCAGATCTAACAACGAAAACCAAGACAAACAACTATGTTTTCTCCTTCTCTCAAACGGTCACAGAAAAAGAAAAAAGAAATAAAACATGTTTTTCCTTCTCTCAAACATTCACAGAAAGAAAACAAATTTTAAACTAAAAACTATAGCTGACAAAGAGGTAGAGGCACTAGATTTTCAAAAAAGCAACAACAAAAAAAGGTTACAAAACAAAAATTACAAGCCATTTTGGTTTGCAAACAAGAGATTTGGAGACTGAGCCCTTACTCCTCAAAATGTCTTATTTGCTGGCCGCTTTTTTAAATTAATTTTTTTTTTTTTTAATATAGCAGCCTCATCACAGACCTTGTGTGTAGGATACCGAAATTTCCTGTCACAGTTTGGGGGTTGGGGTGGGGTGGGGGAGGACGAAGTGAAGTTGTTGACGGATGACGGGGTATGTTGATGTGATGATGTTCACAGCTGGCTACACCACAGAAGAATCATCAGGGAATCTGATCTGAAAACACACACACACACAAAAAAATAAATTCTCTTCTTTGCATTCCCTTACTGGGTGCGATGTGTAGTGCCAGGTCTTCTCCAGTGCTTACCACTCTGCAGGAGGTCTGCCTGCTGGCCTCAGCTGACATATTCCGACTTGAGGTCAGCTTGATATTTTGTTACTCGATGCATGCTGGGTATATTCATATTTCCCAAACCCACCAGACATGACTAACATGATCTTCAATGTGCATATTTGAACTTCTGCATGTGTATACTCAAGAGGGAAATTAAGGCACAGGCAGGTCTGCATTTTTAAGCTGACCTGGGAGATGATAAAAATCCCCACCCTTGATTCACCAGACACCCTTGCCAAGATGCTAATCCACGGCTTCATGGACACACTGGACTGGAGTCCAACAGTCTTGACCACTCGGCTATAGTGGACATTAAATACATTTTTTTTTAAGTCAGTATCAATAAAGAAATATAAAGAAAGTATAGTTTAGTGGTTTGAGCATCAAACTCAAGGGTCTGACAGTGACCAAGAGTTTGGGTTCCAGTTTTTGCTCAGTGTGTGAGGAGATTTTTACCCCTCAATTTACTTAAACCTTTTTGTTTAGGTGTTCCATGGGCTTGACTTGTCAGATAATTAACGGCAGCGTAACACATTTTTGCCGCCGCTGTAGTCTAGTGGTTAGGGCATGGACTCGTAATCTAAAGGTTGCGGGTTCGATCCAGCTTTCGGCTATGGCGTTGTGCCCTTGGAAAAGGCACTTTACGGCTATTTTCTCACTCCACCCAGGTGTAAAAGGGGTACCAACCTTGTGTTGGGGGTTAACCCTGTGATAGACTGGCATCCTATCCAGGGGGAGTCTATGACTCTCAGTCGCTTAACGCCACAGAAACCGGGATAAGCACCGGCCTGATGAGTAACGCATTTTTGCTCATATGACAAGACAACAATAGTTGCTGTCTGAGCGTTCAAAGAAGTACAGACAAAGTTTTTTCATCTTCAACTAAAAAAAAAAAAAGCATGTTTTTTCACACACACAAACCAACCATGACAGCTCTTAACCACAAACAACGAATTGTAGTTTTGTAATTTAAAATTAAAAAAAACCCCCAAAAACCCTAAAACAAACCAAACCCTAAAAAGCGACTCACTTGTCCTTGGGAAGGGAGAACTCCACCTGAGGCCCTCCCTCCCCACCCCCACCGTGGTGCAGCCGTGTTCCCATTGGGCGAGGAGGACGAAGGGACACCACCACTCTCACCGTTTCCCCCTCCCCCTACGGCGCACCGTCGGACGAAGGCATCACGGCTGAAGAGTGGGCGTCGTGGGTGACGGCAGACGACGTAGCCTGGCTGCTGGCGGACTTGCTTTTGCTGCTGCAGCCACTGCCACTGCCGCTGGTGCTGTCAGCCTTGGCCTTCAGGAAGCTGAACAGGTGCAGACCTACATGCAGACGCAAAACAGCTACAGGCATCGGGTCAAGTCTTCTGTGCAAACATCAGGAGCTTGGTCTTGGGCATTCCCCAGCTTAACTTCTTAGTCCGAACCAGGATTTGCTGGAATTGAATAATTGCCCTCCCCCCCCCCCCCTTGAATCCCAAACCGGGATTTACACACAGTAGTTTTCCATCAGGCAGTGACCATCACTAATTGCTACCACATGTCAAAGCTCTATCAGGCTAGTTGTACAAATCCTGCTGAGAGTCTGGAAGTAATTGTAGCTGCTGGTATGTACTCCTAATTAGGAGGAAAAGGCCAGCGAGCATGTGTGCCTGACCTGATTTCATGACGAAATGTAAATCTAGGGGCAGTTTGTGTTCAGAGAATCCGAATGCAAGAGGGTTGACACCCTGGGGTCCTACAGAATAGGCACTCATCCCACCCAGTGATTGTTGTGAGACTGTTTGTTAAGTACACACTGGATGAGACGTTCATGGGTAGGAAAGAGTTCACTACTGCTGTGACTTTGGTTTCAGCCCTGTTGTGGACTGGGTGAATCCATGGTGAGGATACAGAGGGAAGATGACATCAATGCTGCATTAGCTCTTTACATCATGAACACACACACACACACACACACACACACACACACACACACACACACAACACACACAACACAGGGGGCAGGATAGTCTAGTGGTCAGAACATTGCGCTCGCAATTTGACGACCTGGGTTCAATTCCTGTTCGAGGAGATTGTTCTCCTGGAGTTAACATCAGTGCTGACTCCACTCTCCCCAAAAGTCCTTTGGATGAGACTGTAAACCAAGGCCCCATGTGTGAACGCACGCAGAACATCTTGCACACACGTTAAATCCTGTTCCGCTTTTCATAAGAGTAGGCCATTGTGTGCCAGTGGGAACAGATGACATTTACAAAACTGCATACACACGGGGACTGGATGTAAAAAAGCACAAGAGTGCTTATTCCATTAGCCTCGATATAAAAGAACAAAAGAAAAAAAAAAGAGGCTCAACCTGCTGACATAACAACATTCACCACCAGTCTAGGGGCACCCATTCTCACCTGCTTCTTTCTTGGTCCCAGTCTTGGAGCTTCCGTCAGGCTGGGGTCGGCTGCCTCCTTCCTTCTTGTCCTCCGTTTTCCTGCCACACATAGCACTACATTTAGGGCATGTTCAAGAACCCACAACAACAAAACTGTCCATGGAAGAATTTCATTTTGGGGAGAAAAACCTGAAAGACAGACAAGCAAACAAACACACCAGAGAAGAGAAAAATGAACAAAACATTAACAGGTGGTTTTGAATTAAAGTAACACACTTTTTGAGGGCCGGATGAAAAAAAGTATGTGAATGTTTACTCTGTTACCTTTGGAAAATAAAGATTATTCAAAGAAAAAGCTGACAACTTATTGGCCAATAAAATCTCTTGTGATTCTGATTTTTTATATCACATTGTCAACATTGTCCTGCCACAAAAATTCATACCTTCTGGCCACATATAGTGACATCATCCCTACAGTTAAAATATGGCTACTTATTGGTGGGCAAAAGGTCACATACCCAAGATCTTATTATTGGTGAACCTCAGGAACAAAAAACAACAAAAAAACCCAACCCAAAGCCGCCCCCCCCAAAAAACCAACAACAAACAACAACAACAACAAACATATCAGTTTTGGCCAGTTTTTTTTTGTTGATATGTTTGTTTGTTCCTAAGTTAGAGCTCCGTGGTTCACCAATGGTGAGGTTTTGCGTATATGACCATTTCTTCCCCAACCATTTAGGTAGCCGCATTCCAACACAACACAACACTTGTGTGCTTGTACTTTTGAAATGTTGTCATTAGTTCCTACAGGCACACAATGGTCATTTCTTCCAAAAGACGGAATGGGCTTTTAACGTGTGTGCAAGATGTTCTGCATGCATTCACTCACAGGCCTCAGTTATAGTTTCATCTGAAGGACTCTGGCATTGTTAGATTTTCTTGTGAAACTGGGTAAAAAAGGGAAAGGCAGGAAATGGAGCCCGAACGTCACGGTTTACTTGTTAGGCAAGTGACAGTCTTAACTGTTCTGCCACCTTCCTCCTTAGACAGCGGGTTTGTTTCATATTGTTTGTTACAGATCTATGTATTTAACCATGTTTTCCTATCATCAATTTGCTCAGCAGCTGACTTCATGTATGGACCAATGGCTTCTTTATAAATCCATCATTCCACACCTCTCTCCCCCCCCCCTCCCTCTCCAAACGACCACTCACGAGGCAGGGTTGGTGATGACGATAGCGGAGGCTGCTGCCCCTTCCAGAGACGCTTCCTCGATGCTCACTTCTTCCAGGGTCATGTTGCCTGGCAACAGGTCTGCTGCTGATGCTGGACAAAGGTCAACACATAATTATACAGATGATTCCCCACTGTCTTGTTATTTTGGGGGGGGGGGGGGGGGGATGTTAAGTATGATGGTACAGAGAGCTGATGCCCACACACACACACTAATACACGAAAGGTTTGATGCACATGAATGCATCACAGCTGTCAGTTTCCCCCCCCTTCAGTCCTCTCAGCTGCTATCCATTCCATCCCAGCTGGTGCTAATTATAGCAGAAACTGGCCACACTTGGACTTGGTAAAAGGAAGAGGCTAATTTTAGCAGGCCCTGGACTGAGTTATGCTAGATTTGCACACTGTGGCATGCTTGATAAACGCACACACCCATGTAAACACAGGAGCAAAAAACTAGTTACCGGGAACTGAAACTGACAAAATTGCAATTATTTCCTTTCCCTCACATAATCATGCTTCTCCCTTAACCCCCACCCCCCCCCCAAAAAGAGACAATATCAACAGATTTGCCTCATATAAATAGCTAGGTACACTGCACATGTGCGACGCGCTCTCCCCAGGAGACAGCCTAATTTCACGCAGAAAATCTGCGTGACATAAAGTGGTACAAAATACAAAAAAATACAAAATAGCTTTGTAGTTTATAACCAGTCATGAAACACACACACACCACACACACACACACACACACCACACACACACACACACACACACACACCTTCAACTATTAGTGGTCACATTTCAAACTGAATCTTTACTCTTTTTTTCTAAATGCACTTAATCTTCTGCTGCATACTCTAGACTAACATGAAAAACTGTACATACAAATAACTAGTCAGTATCATAACCAAAATGAAATACACTCCCAACAAGAAATACACAACTCTACAGAGCAAATCCCAGCTGTAAAAAAACAACTTACGAGGGATGTTGGGCTGAGTCTGGTGGGAGCCGTCAGACAGACGTGCAGGTTTTTCATTGGTGTCTCCGCTGAGGTGCTGCTCCTCCAGTGAGGCCCGTAAGGGTTCCACCACAGCACTGATAGGGGCCTTGCGACTCTTGCCTGAAGTGTGGATATATATACAATGTTAGAGTTATAGTGAGGCCCGTAAGGGTTCCACCACAGCACTGATAGGGGCCTTGCGACTCTTGCCTGAAGTGTGATATATATACAATGTTAGAGTACTAAGGCCCGTAAGGGTTCCACCACAGCACTGATAGGGGCCTGGCGACTTGCCTGAAGTGTGGATATAATACAATGTTAAGAGTTAGTGAGGCCCTAAGGGTTCCACCACAGCACTGATAGTAAAAGGGGCCTTGCGACTCTTGCCTGAAGTGTGGGTATGTAACATTAGAGTGATTGAGTGAGTAAGTAAGTGAATGTGAGTGTGTGTGTTTTTATTTATTTTTTATCTTTACCTTTAATATTGAAGGATAATGGAATAAGCACATCATAGCTTTTTCTCTTTACAATCTAGTCCCGTGTGTATGCAGTTTTGTAAATCTTGTCATCTTTCCCACCGCACCCCACATGCCCACTCTTTCGAAAAGCGAACAAGATTAACATGTGCGCAAGATGTTCTGCGTGCGTATCGCACACGGCCTCGGTTATATAAATTTACAATCCAAAATAGTCCATGTGGTGTGTGTGTGTGTGTGTGTCAATCAATCAATCATCAATCAAATTTATTTCCAGATGGAAATGTGTGTGTGTGTGTGTGTGTGTGCATGCATGAATGTATGATGTGCATGTGTGTGATATTTACTATTCCAGATATCTTTTACATTTTTCAATGTTACAAACTATACTTTAAAACAATAAAATTTTTGTTTGAACTCAACACACACAACTCAATGATACATTTTAAAAATTCTTGTTTTAGAGTTCAAGACAAGCAATTGCTTTCCTCAACCCCCCCCCCCCCCCCCCCCCCCTCTTCCTTTGGCAAGAAAACGCTATCCCAATTGTGTGGATGAAAACACCTGTTTCCAAGCAAAATCAACCTAAAGACCCCGCGTCAAACATGCAAGGGATCTAACAGGAAAAAAAGCTGCTATACTATGGGGACATGTTTTCCTTGGGGAGGGGAGCCTGAATCCTGTCCACAGAAAACAGTAGCCATCATCAATGCTGTGTACTACAGCATCATCAAGTATCCATCACCCTCTCTCAACACCTGTGCTTTCTCATCAGAACACCGCCACATGTAGAAACAACAAACAAAACTACTATACCAAACACTGCTACCACAAACACCAAGCCACACTCTAAGAAGGAAGGTGGCAGGATGCTTTGGATGTTCACCTGCCTAACTGTTAGGTTCTGGGATTGACTCGACTCTCAGCCTTGCCCATACTTTCAAGTTTGAAGGAAAATCAAACTGAATGTCAAGTCTTTCAGAGAAGACTCTAACCCAGTCAGACTCATGAGCTTACTGACTTATGCAAGGGTAGAGCCCACAATAGCTGAAAACTGGAAAGAGCAAGGACGTATCTCCCAACTGTCCTGGCACAATTTAATTCACAACTCTATCCCCAAAGCCAGAATGCAGCTATCTTAATGTTGGGAAAAAAACCAGTTGCACACTCAAATTCCGTTTGAGGACATTTTTCTCTAGGAGTTAACATCAGTGCTGACTCCACTCTCCCCAAAAGTCCTTCGGATGAGACTATAAACCGAGGCCCCGTGTGTGAACGCACGCAGAACATCTTGCGTACACGTTAAATCCTGTTCCGCTTTTCGTAAGAGTAGGCCATCGTGTGCCGGCGGGAACAGATGACATTTACAAAACTGCATACACACGGGGACTGGATGTAAAAAAAGCACAAGAGTGCTTATTCCTTATCCTCGATATAAAAGAATAAATCAAATCAAATCAAACCCTCACCACTTGCTGCGGTATCTTCCTGGCCTCGGTCTCGCTGGTGACGGCCGAGTTGGCCACGGCCATGGTGGTGGCAGCCAGCTCGCTGAAGCGGGCGTGGATGTGCTCCAGCACGTCTGAGGGGGTGGGCACCCCGGGCCTCCTCAGTCCCCCCTCCCCCCCCCCAGAGGAGGAGGAGGAGGACACGAAGCGGGGGGAGGAGCTGGAGGGGGAGGGGGGGCGGGGGCGAAGAGGAGTCCAGCAGGTTCTTGACGTCCAGGGGCCTCTTGGCGCTGGCCCCTGCGTTGGCCTCGAGGTGGCGAAGTTGAGGTCCGTCTCCAGGCTCTCCAGCCACCGCTGGGTCTGCAGGCGTGCCGAGGCCTCGCTGGCGTCGTCTGGAAGAAGAGAGAATACAGGAGCCACAGCTGTCAGTGTCTTTCATTGTCAGTGACTCTCTCCCCCGTGTGGGTGCCGGGGGGGGGGGGGGGGGGGGGGGGGGGCTTGTCCTGTAGAAATAGCATTCCTCCCCCACCTTCTTCTGGAACATTCTGTTTGCTAGAAATTTTCTCTTTTTATATATCATTCTGTTTCTGCCTTATTCCTTTTCTTCCTGTTACCTTTCTTCTGTCTTTCTCTTCTTTATCTATTCTCTGTCCCTCTCCTCCCCCCCCCGCCTTTTTTTTTTACAAAAGATTGAAAAGATAACAATGCTCTCTTACACCAAAGTCAGATGCACTGGGCCTGACATCAGGCTTAACGGCAGCATACACACTTTGCTTACATAACAACAGCAATAGTTGCGTGAGATTGACGAAGAAGAAGTCTACTCTCAGCTGCTATCCATTCCATCTCATTCCAGTCCAGGCAGTGTAATTATAGCAGGAACACGACAGCAGGTAAAAGGAAGGGGCCCAATTTTAGCATGGGCCCTGGACCTTGACTCAAGTTATGCTGGATTTGCACACTGTACTAGGACATTGGTTCACACAAAACGCTTAAAGAAGACATTTTTGCATACACCCCCTCCCCCTCTCCTGCCCCAAAAGCAAGGTAGAAATAACCAAGCCAACATCAAAATATTGGTATGCTTTCAAATCTGTTGCGATTGTTTTCATCCATAATAAATTTGTAGCATAACAACCTACACCTCCTTCAAAGAAGAACAAATCCTGAAAATCAGAGTATGGTTGCCTCTATATGAGTATTCAAAAAAGCTATACACACAAAACTTCTCATCCACTATTATTTACAGTCTCACAGTAATTCCCAGGTGGATGAGTGAGACAGAACGCATATTCTGGGTGACCCCCAGGATGTTAAGCTGGGAACACCCAAAACAAAAACAATATGACAAAAGAACTGACCGCTGGTTTTCCTGGGCAGGAGTGCACTGAGGGCGGAGCATGGGGGCAGAGGCCAGTGCTGGTCCAGGTCTGAAGAGTGCTGCTCTAGAAACCTCATCAGTGATGCTTCATCATCCTGACCACTGCACACAAACACAAACATCAGCATTGCAGGTACACCTGTGCAAAGGTGTGTGTGCAAACGTGTGCATGTATGTATATACAAACATAGTTTCCTTAGGAGCATGTGTGCTCATGAACATACATACAGGCATGCAAAACATTCAGAAATAGTTGCAGTGTCAAAGGGAATTCCTCCCCTCCCCAAAATATATATATACTTTTTAAGAAGCTAAAAAGAATACCATCAAGATTTTATTGCTTATCAGAAATCAACTAGGAAGGCAAGAGGCAGGATGGTTTGACATATGTCAGCCAACAAGTAAACCGTGAGGTTCTGGGTTCAATACCTAGCCTTGCCTTTTCTTCTTAGCTTGACCAAAAAAATCAAACTGAATGTCCAATTAGACTTTAAACCGAGGCTTCATTTGCAAAAGCACACAGAACATCTTGTGAACACATAAAAACTTGTTCCACCATTCAGAAGAGTATGCGATTTCATGTCAGTAAATGGATGACAAATTTTTTTTTTTTTAAACCTAAATACCCCCCCCCCCCCCCCCCCCCCCACTGTTGTGTTAAGACACCATCCTTGAAGTTGGAATGCAGCTACCTAAATGGGGGTGGTGGTAAAGATGGTCACATGCACATAAATTTCACCACTGGTGAACATCTGAGCTCTAGCCAAGGAATAAAAAACAACAACAACAGAAAATGTTTTTTAAAAAAACAAAAAAAACAAAACAAACTGAAACTTCTGGACATAAATTGACCAATATGGTAAATTACGTGAAACAAAAGAAATCCTGACAATTATTTTTCACCTTATTTATTTTATTGAGCACAGGAGTCAAAGTAAAAGCTTGTCACGGCTGAAGACAATCTCAACATAAATAACATTTTACAACGCAGCAACATGGTAATGTAGGGCAGGCACTTTGCCGACATAAAAAAACCAACAAAGCTTTTAAACTGTGGGAAATGAACAGCAGCACTCAAAGATAAGAGTGCAACACAAGGGGGAAAAACGGAGAGGAGGTAGTTAAGAGGAAAGATAGGTTCTGGGTTCCATTCCACCCTTTCTTCCCAGTTTGACAAGAAAATTGAACGAACATAAAAAATCTTCGGATGAGACTATAAACCCAAGGTCCCATGTGCGTATGCATGCAGAACATCTTGCACACCCCATTTTACCTTTTGGAAGAAAAGGCCATTGAGTGCTGGTAGTATAGGATAGCAAAATTTCAAAAATGCATAGATACAGGTGTGTTCAGACACTATCCTCGAAGCCAGAATATGTCTCCAATCCAATCCAATCTTATTTATAGCCATGCTGACCACAGGTCATATCGGGGCTGTCACCTTGTAAAATTTAAAATTTCAGAATGTGGAAATGCAGTAACCTAAATGGAGGGGGGAGGGGGGGGGAACAAATAACAGTTGCATACGCAAACATCTCACCATTAATGAACCTCGGAGCTCTAGCTGAGAAACTAAAGAAAAAAGGAAAAAGAAAGAAAAGTTGAGAGAGAGAGAGAGAGGAGAGAGACCTGGGGTCTGGGCGGGAGAGGTTGTTGGTGATGCGGGGCAGGCTGGAGGCTCCTAGCTGGTCCAGATCATTCTCCTCCCAGTGCACACCATCCCCTACATCGTTATCCACAGACCTGCACACAACACACACAACACATGGACATAGATACAGAGATGTGTTAGTTTACACTGGTCATGGTGCAGAGGTTAGCGCCTCAGATTTCTGACAGGAAGGTCCCATAAATATCCCTTATACCCCTGGGGTCACACGTTCATTCACTGTGAAACTTGTGTCAAAGGGAAGTAATTTTTACATCTTTCAGTAGTCAATACACAAAAAACTGAGGGCGCTTATGGGCGCTACAGGGTTACATTATAAAGGGGCGCTAATGGGCGCAGCAGGGGGATAAGGGATAAGTGTCATAGACATTTTTGAGACTCCGACTGGCTCCTACTAAGTGTGAGTATGCTGTGGGCTCAGTAGGAAAACTGGGACAACACAGTAGAGCTTCATCCACTTTACGGATGCTCAAATCATCTGACCAAAACTGCAGGCGTCTGTATCTCTTGGGCCCAGTTGACGCTGGGAAAAAGTAGTAGGCACCCATCAGTCTTGGAAAACTATGGAGTTGCGCTCTAGTCTTTAGAGCCCAAAGCCTGGGTAGGTAAGTATGGAGGGTAAACTGTTACCCATGCAGCAGATCCCCCCTCTCCACGGCACTGGAATGATCCATTGGAAAGGCAATGACCGATACGAATGGTTCCAGTACCATCACAGGAGCCACCAGAACTTGCCATATACCTACAGCCCTGAGCTGCCCTGGGCCTCCACCTCCTCGATTTTTCCTCAGGGATGGTGTCTAAACAAGACACCTGTGTGCATGCTGTTTTTTATAACTTTGTCATCCGTTCCTACCAGCACATGATGGCCTGCTCTTCCGAAAGGCGGAATGGGGTTTTAACGTGTGCACAAGATGTTCTCTGTGTTTTTGCACACAGGGCCTCAATTTTAGAGTCTCATCTGAATGACTTTGACATTCAATTCGATTTTTTCAAACTGGGAACAAAGGGCAAGGCTGGGTACAAACCCAGAACCTCACAGTTTACTTGTTGGCAGGTGAACATCTTAACCATCCTGCAACCTTCCTTCCTTCTGCCGGGATATATCATGATGGTAATTGTAGTTTTCAACCTTGTCAAGTAGTCTCAAAGCAGATGCACTTGTACAGCAGCATCATTACATCATCCTCATTATCACTGATCATCATGCAGTAGAAAAAAAATGCCCCTGATCCATTGGCACCAGTTGCTTTGGTCTCATGGTGACCTCAGATTTGGTTTCCCCTTATACTTCTGTGCCTGTAGGGTTGGAGGATCATAGGGGATCGTCATTGGAAGGACGTTGTGGTGGTTGCCACCTCAGGTGGGTGACACAGTCAGTCTGGCTCCGTGACTGAGCTAATACTGTTGTCAGTAGGGAGTGAGCTTAGTAAATGGTATCCTGCGTATGCTAGCTCAGAACAGGCGCCACTGAACACCACCAGAAGTGTGTTAGTTCCTATAACCAAATCATTTATTCAATGAAACAAAGAAAGAAGGTAGCAGGATGGTTAAGACATTCGCCTGCCTAACAAGTAAACCGTGAGGTCCTGAGTTTCGATTCCAACCCTCTCCCTTTCTTCCTAGTTTGACGAGAAAATCAAAATGGATGTCAAAGTCTTCTGATGACTAAAAACTGAGGCCCTGTAAGCGAATGCACGCAGATATCTTGTGCACATGTTAAAAACTTGTTCAGCCTTTCAGAAGAGTAAGCCATTTTGTTCCGATAAGAACAGATGACAAAACTAAGAAAAAAACCAAACCAGTATGCACACAGGTGTTGTGTTTAGACACCATCCCTGAATTTGTAATGTGGCTACCTAAATGGTGAGGAGGGGTCGCATGAGCTAAAATCTTAACCTCGAAGCTCTAACTCAGCAACAATGCCTGCACCCCCCCACCCCCCCCAATAAAATTTCTTTCTTTTTCTATCAGCTCGTTTGATGACAGCTTTGAAAGATCATATAAATTCCCATCAGGAGCCACAGCCAAGATGGCTGAAGGTAATCTCAGCCAAATATTTTAAAACAACAACACTTTTAATACAGGCAATATGTCTCTGTCTACAGCTCTGTAATTCTACACATTTTTTGTCCATCATTTTCTGTTTGTTACTTACATTGTTTCTTCATCGATGTCGTTTTCATCGTTGCTGTTGTCGACGGCTGTGGAGAGGTTTTGTGACCGGTCGTTGGGGGAGTCTTCAATTTCATCCAGGTCTGTCTCACTCAGGCCCTGTTCAGTTACAGGATTGACATATCAGATCAGATCAGTCACCAGACAACCTCAGATTTTCAGAATTTCCCGTCATCAGCTACGATGTGATAGAATCACATATGTAGCCTCAGGCCACCAGACAACCTGATAACAAAATTATTTTTAGCAATATTCACATGCAACACAATCAATCTTGCAAGCTTTTCCTCTGCCTTACATCCCATCCTACCTACCCCCTTGTAGTAAAGATCAGTTATATAAAAAAAAATCCTTAAAAAACTCCACTTAACTGATGAAGCTTTACAAACAGATTTACAACTTACTGGGTTGTTTGGTGTCAAAGTATACAGTTTCACACGTACATAATTATTTTAGCTTGTAGATATAAGCAAAAAGCATTCACCATTTCTTTTTATGTTAAGAACTTTTTTTAATGTTGATAAGACACAAAATCAATCAGATCTCATCTCATCTTTGGAAAAGCTATTTATACTGACAGATCCCTGGCATCCCCATGGGGGTTACTCTAAATTTAACACACACACACCCCCCCCTCCTGACGATTCACACCCCTCCTCCTCACATCATTGAAATCGGTGGTGTCCCCCGAGTCTGTGGTGGCGGAATCGTCGTTGTTGTCGGGGTCGTCATCGTGGGGGTCGGGGCAGGGCGGGGCGCGGCCCCCTTTGCCCCCGTGCTGGTACAGACCATGGGAGCTGGGGCCTGAGGCACCGTCCGCCGAGTGACCGTCCAGCAACGGCAGTGGTACTTCTGGCACTGGGAACAATGGATATATATATATATTATATTTAATATGCTATAACATATAACCTTTCTAGGTGTAATGTAATGTATCTTCAGTTTAACGTCTATTCACATTTTGTGATTTTAGACAAACAAAAACAAGCAAACAAACAAACAAAAAACAAAACAAAACAAAACAAAAACCTGAAAGAGTTAACAATAAACTGAAAAATGTCATTTAACAATGCTGAAATAAGAAACTAATCCTAACACTACAAAAACTGGATTATTGGACTTCTTTTCAACGCTAACACAATGTCCAACAGCAAAGAAGGTTCAGACAAAATCTGATCCAGTGACAAACTAGGTACAGCAGGTAAAAATGTTTTTAAATGTTCACAATTGAAAATGACATGACTATTTGTAATCTTCTCACCACAAATACAGTTTACATCTTTCACGTATTTTGTCCTGAATGCGTTTAGTTTAACTCTATAAATGAGGGATGACACATTTCTCCGATTATACCAACCAGAAACTTTGTTACATACTAAAGCATTCTGAAAATCTATCACATTGCTTGTGCGGCTATTATACAGACAATAGCCAGACTCATTTATCTTCTTTCTGAAATGCTTCCAGCAAGTGTTTTGTAGCAAGTTATATCCCTCATGCAGAGATAAGGCAACATTTATTTCACAAGAATTATTTTTACACCTGGCTCCAAACTTTGCAAGGCAGTCAACTTTTTCATTAAAATAGATACCAGTATGTGAGGGAACCCAACAGAAAGTAATAGTGCTACCTCTTAAAATCAAAAAGTGTACCAGATGCCTGATTTCAGTGATGAGGTCTTTTCTTACTTTAGAAGTAGAATTGTTTAAAGCATGCAAAACCGATTTAGAATCGACACACATAAGGATGTTGAATATGTTTTTAGGGAAGTCAAGTACATGGTATAATGCCAACAGAATGGCAGTTAGCTCAGCTGTAAATATAGATTTATTTTTTCCCAGGTTGAAAGATCGTTCTACTTTCAATGATGGGATAATGAAAGCTGCACCTGTCTCATTAGTATTTAGAACAGACCCATCGGTATAGATTTTGAGA
>CM060342.1:16672437-16697437 GCA_030674155.1 Stramonita haemastoma | reverse complement strand
CCCACGGGACTAAAGTCAAACCATCTTAATCACTCAGCTATAGCATCTATCAGGCAGCTGTGAGTTAATGCTAACGCACACATATTCCCCCCCACATATTCTATCAGGCAGCTATGAGGTATGCTAACACACACATTCCCCACATAGTGTCTATGACTTAATGCTAACACACGCATTCCCCACATAGTGTCTATGTTTTAATGCTAACACACACATCCCCAACACAGCGTCTATCAGGCAGCTATAAGTTATGCTAACACATACACATCCCCCCCAGACACACCCACACTACTGACCTGGTGAAGTCAGCGGGGACAGGGGCGGTGACAAAGGAAGCCAGGGGGCGGAGGTGCAGCTGCCGAAAGACGTCCATCATCTCCGTGCTGCGGCGAATCAGCTCCGCTCGCCCACTGTTGCCCAGCTGCCCCCCCACCTTCTCCAGCACCGACTCCCACAGTTCCGCTTCCTGGGTCAGACGATTCCGCTGACCTGTGGACAGTGGGCAAAAATATCTCTTAGTCTCATATTGTGAACTGACACAATCAACTTCCTGTTCATGGAAGGATTTGGCCAAAATGAGCTGAAATGGGTGGGTATGTTTAAAATGTAATATCTCTCATACTATACATCAGAACTGCATGAAATTTGAGAAAAGTGTTGGCAAATGATTGTTAAATATGTTGCATTATTTTTCTTTCATGTTTGTATCATGTGTCAGAAGTTGTTTGCTTGTTTTGTCTGCAATTATTATGTAATCTTTAGTAAACAACATACTGTGAGTGGTGTTTCCATGTGTTTTGTATGAAATCACTGCAATACTAAAACACAAACATTCTCCTAAGGTGCCTAGTGTGCATGGACAGAGAGAAAAAGTTTCCCCTGGCCATACTCAGCTTAAAAACTATGGCATGATGATACTGCACTTTCGAGTAGTTCAGGACCACGATGTTACTACACTTTCGAGTGGTTCAAAACTCTAAGAGATATTAATGATCACACTCCTCATATATTCCAGAATGATAACAGATGTTTTGAAACAATGACATCCTTTGTGTCTGCCTGATCTCCTGTGATGCATCATCTTTCTTGCTCTTTTTTTTTCCAATCTCACCACCCCAGCCATAGCCAGGCTTGTCATGTCCTATCTTCAGAGCCAGGAGATCCTATTATAGAGCTTGTCAGAGTCAGGTCACCATGAAGCCACTAACCTATAGGGCCCTGCACTGTTGTTGGGTCACTTCAGTGGAGTTTACTGGTGTATGGTTATGAGGATGATAATGTTGACGATGATGTTATGGCGATGCACCAGCTTTAAGACTTGACAGGCTTGTAAGTACTGTGTTCTTTTTATTATAATATATCCTGGCGTCAACCAGGCCTGAGAGATACAAAAACCTACTGTGTTGGTCAAGTAATGTCAAACACATACACAAGCCTATGTAATGCGAAAGTGAGTGTGACAGTGAGACGAGGAAGAGGGAGAGGGAGAGAGGGAGAGAGAGAGAGAGAGAGAGAGAGAGAGAGAGAGAGAGAGAGAGAGAGAGAGAGAGAGAGAGAGAGAGAAAGAGAGAGAGAGAGAGAGTTTGAGTGACTGAGTGAGTGAGTGTATGTGAGTGACCGAGTGTGAGTGTATGCATGCATGCATGCATGTGTGTATACATTAGTACTCAATCAAAAAAATCATAACTACCACAAGGACTCACCCATCAACGTCAGGAGTTTACTCTTCAGCTGAGATTCCAGGCGAGCGATCATCAGTTCCACAGCGTTGCGAATCTCCCGTACACGCTCATCCTTGGCGTTCTTCACACTCTCTATGTTTCGCTCCTGAGGAATACAATAACAAACATAAAAGTCAATAACAATGACAACTAAGAAGATTACTACACTCAACTCCACTCCACTCAGCTAGTCCCTTAACTGACAGTAATCATGGAGGTGCTACACAGACGGGAACACCAGCTCTCTCTCTCCATTTTGGGCAGTTGTGTGCCAATTGCCTGGGTCTTAGTAATGCTCTTTTGAGTCCGTTCAGTGATGTCAGCACATTTCTATCTCTGGTTAAAGTAAAGGTATTTCATAATCTATGTGGTAGGAAGGCAAGGCATCAGAGACCTCAGCTTCTTTAAGGGCCTGCATACTGAGGGCAGCACCCTTCTTCTCTCCATCGCCGCTTTACTTTCCCTGTCCCTTAAGAGTGCAGGTACCCATTTACAGCTGGGTGAACTGGGGGACTGTACCGAAGCTGAGGCATGCAAATTGTCACCTCCACTTGGTAACCAAGCTCAATGCTACTTAACACTGGCTTGGGGAGAGCGGGTGCTCTGACCACTGAGCTACCCTGTTCTCTTTCTCTGAGTGCTTCCAACTCTACCACAGTGGATTGTGCCTCGCAAGATGATGTGTGAAAGGCTACAGAGGAAAGTTAAGTAATATCAGATCATAAATATACAAAATCAGAGTGTACTATTGTCAAGAGTTGTTTGACAGAATGGCTAAATTACACACTGACAAGAATGTGTGCTGTTAATAACAAAATTAAGCCTCAAAGAATGTATCAGATTTACTTTCATATCTAAGTTTAAAAAAAGAAGTCCTCACAAAGATAAATATAAATCAGACCATTTGTGAAAGATACATAACATAAAAAAACATACATACACAGGGTTCGCGATAACCGGTAATTGTCGGTATTTTACCGATTGTAAACAGGGAATACCGGAAATTTTCGAAGCAGCCGGTACCGCGTACCGATTCTGTTTGCCTGTGACCGATTAGATTTCCGTCTCAAAAAAAAAAGTATGAAGTGACGTTTTCTGACAGTCTGTCATGCGCCTGTACTGTGCTTACCGCACCTACCCCTTCCGACGAACATCTTTGGCGCCAGCCTCATTTAATTAGCCTAGCACGCAGAACAGCAAGCTTTACTGTGAAAGAATAGAGCTTCGCGCTCTTCTCGGCACGACAGTGACTTCCATTCACAATGAGTAAATGGGGCCTAGATTTATTTATTCTTTATTCTTTCGATCTTTTATAGCGAGGATAATGGAATAAGCACTCCTGTGCTTTTTACATTTAGTCCCCGTGTGTATGCAGTTTTGTAAATGTCATCTGTTCCCACACAATGGCCTGCTCTTACGAAAAGCGAAAAGCGGAGGGTCTATGACTATGAATTTGCGCGTTGCTTTGAGAGAGAAGAGTCGGAAACTAAATCTAAAGCGAACGAAAGATCTAGATGAGCGCTAAGCATAGAAACAAGAAAGAAGAATATAACTTATAAGTCACAATGATGCCATGCAAAACAACAGACTGACACAGACAGTGACACAGGCGCTAGAAAAAAAATCCTATTTCCTGCGTGTCTTCGTGCACAAGAAACGAGTGGCTGGCAGCAGCACGGCAGTCAAAGTCTGAGAGATTCGCGTTCAATTTAGATTTAGTTTTGCTGCCGAACAATCCCCCCCTCCCCCACCCCCTCACTGAATAGTTTCGTTTTGTTCACAGTAGGTACCGGATTTTATTTTCTGGGGACCGATTTTTGGGGAGCTGGTCAAGATATCTCTGAAATGGCAACTCCCAGTACCGGTTTTAAAAAATCCTAGCGCGAACCCTGCATACAGGAGTTAATACTTGAAAAGAGGTGTACACAACACACAATCACAACAGACATACCAAAAGCAAAACAAAACAAAAAAAACAGCCCAGATAATGCACTGACCACATCCTGCACCAAGCTGATCAGTTCCACATGGCGTCGTCTCAACTGACTCAGTTCTTCCACGATCTTCTTGGCATGCTCCTCGTAGATGCCTTCCAGGGGCTTGAACGTGTGGCCCGAATGCTGCAACAACATCAGGGACTCTTTCATTATATAAGACTGGTGGTCAGAGCACTGAGCTTTTGATCTGATGGTGCAGGTTTGAGGCACCAACAAGACGCCTGTTCAAGGACATTTTCCCCCTGCAGATTACATCAGTACAGTCTCCACTCCCCCCAAAATCCTTCAGATGAGACTATAACCCAAGGTCTCATGTATAGATGCACTTGGAACATCTTGCACACATGCTAAAACCCACTATGTCTTTCAGAAGAATAGGCCACAGCATGCCAGAAGGAACTGATGATATGATTTGTTAACTCATGCACACTGTCATGTTTAGACATCATCTTAAAGCCAGAATGCAGCTGCCTGAAGAGTGGGCAAAAATGGTCAAATACACAAAAACTCATGATTAGTGAACCTCAGAACTTAAGCCAAGGAACGAAAATATATATGGCTATTTTTCACCATCATAAGCTCTCTCAGTCCAACAAATTCCACATCCAGCCTATTTATAAGAGTCTGTTGAAAAAAAAATCATCAAAAAAAAAATTACAACTGTGAGGCTAATTACAACACATACTGACATGTCAGGTAGTTAATGACAACACATGCTGATCTGTAAGTAACATGCTCTCACTCAATAATAGTCCTCTTTTTGTTTTCACAGATACATCAAATATATTTTCATAATAAAAAAGCAGACAGATGCTCCAGAGATATCTAAATGCTGTTTGTAGACTAGATGTGAAGATGGGTGAAGAAACTCGCACACATTTTACACTGAATAATTTAATTAACCATTGTTTATCTTCTTACAACAGCACTTTGAGATTTCACTGCATATAGAAAGAAAGAACAAAAAAAAGAAAAGAAAAGAAATACAAAGAAAGAAAAGAAAAGAAGAGAGAGAGAGATAGGGAGAGGGACAGGAGAGGAGAGGAGAGGAGAGAGAGAGAGAGAGAGAGAGAGAGAGAGAGAGAGAGAGAGAGAGAGAGAGAGAGAGAGTGAAGACTGAAGACTGAAGACTGAAATGATTTAATGACGTAAGCCTACAGCTCTTATCAAAGCACCAAAAATCGCCCCCCCCCCCTTCCCTACACACAAAAATGCACAAACACACCACACACACCCATTACGACATAAATCTAGGCATACATCACATAGCCTACTGCAATAACTATGATCTCGCTGGCAGTATATGAATGGAAGAGGCCACCAACCCAATTCTTCATAACATAATATTGTATCTGCTAAGGTCTTCAATCAAAAATATTAATTTGACATTATCAACCATAGTCTTTATACAACTGCAGCCATATAATGCTTTTACTGTATGGTACATCTGCGTTTCAAACCATGATAGATGTATCTAGCAACATTATATAAATGTTCGGTGTCACTTAAAATGCCCAAGGATTGCTTTCCAAATTTCTTCTCATTGACAAATGACAAATATTTCTGTCTCAAATCCTCCGTAGCTTTACACATAAACAAAAAATGTACCTCATCTTCCAATCGACACTTACACATAGGACAGGACAGGTTCGGGATGAGGTCATTTGTGAAACGTTGCTTATGAATATTGATGTCAGATATACCAAGCCTGAAACGAATCAAAGAGTCTCGAATCTTTTTGTTTTTTATACAGTCGAAATATGGTTCAATAGATAAATCTGTTTTAAACAATCTATACACAGAATATCTGCCACGCTCCATGATTCGCTCATGGCATCCTTGCTTCCAGCAATCAGACAAACGTTCTTTATACACACGTAGAAACCATTTCACATGTTCCACCCCCTGATTTAGCCAAACAAAACCAAATCCAAAGATACACAAATTCTTTTCAACATCTGAGACCCAGTTGCCCTTGCGATTATCGTTAATATTAAGGAGCATGTTGTAGGCCTTTCGTGGCAGTCTTTCATTTTCCATTCTAGTGAGACGGATCCAGAATCGAATTGTACTTACTTTTGCATCTATCCATATAGGTTGTCTACCAGTTTCACTATAGACCATGTCATTAGGTGTTTTAGACGAAACATTCAGTAGCTTTTTAAGCATAAACAAATGTACTGTTTCGATACAGCGTTCGTTTTGTGTTCCCCATAGCTCAGACCCATAAAGAAGCATAGGTTTTATTTGGGAGTCAAATAATTTGAACACAATAGGTGGTGTAATTTCACCTAGGGCCCACATACTTTTAAAAATTTCAATGACTCCTGCCTTACCTTTTGCAATTTGTTTATTTAGTGAATGTGAAAAGGACAGTCGAGTACTAAGCCATATCCCCAGGTAGTTATATGCGTTAACAATTTTCATTTCTTTGTTCTTGTATAACCATCTTTCCCGGCTGGCAATGTAGCCACCATTTCTGAAGACAACAATATTTGACTTTTCTAGATTTACTGTGAGTTCAAGTTTATCTGCATTATCTGCTAGCAAGTTCAACTGATGTTGGAGACCTACAGGTGTAAATGAAATGAGTGCGACGTCATCTGCAAACAGTAAGATTATTAGTTCATAAACATCTGGAAACATTTGGGCACCGTGCTTTCCCTTGTTAAGAACATCCTCAGCTAATTCGTTTATAAGTAGTGAGAATAGTAAAGGGCTGGTTATTTCCCCTTGCTTTAGGCCCTTCTGCGAATACAGAAAATCAGTCACACCTTCACCATTACTACACCTGATACGATATTTCACAATCTGGTACATGCTCTGGATTGCATAAAACATTCTACCACTGAGACCATGTTTTAGGAGAATAGGCCAAAGCTTTGCATGCGAAATGAAGTCAAATGCTTTTTTAAAATCAATAAAAGCAACATACAGCTTTTTGTTCTGTGCAAGGAATTTTTGGATAACTGCAAAAAGAGTAAATACATGATCGATTGTAGAGTGGTCCTTTCTAAAACCTGCTTGTTCTTCCCCTATACTTTCATTCTCTTCTATCCATGTAACCAGGCGCTTGTTAAGTACATAGGTGTACAACTTACTACATATATTTAAAAGGGATATTCCCCGATAATTATTTGGTTCATTTATGTTTCCCTTTTTATGGAGTGGCTGAATAATTGCTTCTGTCCACAAATTAGGAAACTGCCCAGTAACAAAGGCTTGATTAAATACAGTGGTTAGAAAAGGTGCTATGGCCTCAGCAGAGTAAATGAACACTTCTGGAATCAGAGTGTCCGGACCACCAGCTTTATTACATTTCAAATGCCTAATAGCCGCCAAAACCTCATCAGCCTCAATCGAGAGAGAGAGAGAGAGAGAGAGAGAGAGAGAGAGAGAAAGAAGAGAGAGAGAGAGAGAGAGAGAGAGAGAGAGAGAGAGAGAGAGAGAGAGAGAGAGAGAGAGCAGAAAAACAGAAAGAGAAAGAGAAATACTGTGATGTATCTAGGTCTAGATTTTTCATGAATCTTACCATCATTTATTTTAAAGATAAAGCGAACGCACAACACACACACACACATGCACACACACACACACACACACACAAGCACACACACAAAATCAACAACAAACAAAAAGCATAAATACATCACAGAAAACGATCTGCTCATTTCTCAATTCTTCTTTCAGTTTCAGCAGGAAGATGAGGGCTAATACTCACAGTGCCTCCCCACAGAGCACACTGATGGCAGATGCATTCTTTGCACGTCCAGCAGTATACCGTCAGTTTCTCCTGATGCTCTGAACACCTGAACAGCAACAACACACAGAGGGAAAAAATTATTTTAAAAAAAAGGAAGACACACATTACACAGCAAATCAAGAAGACAGGTGGTAGGATGGTTAAAACACTCCATCTGCCTAACAAGTAAACTGTCAGGTTCTGGGTTTGATTCTCAGCCTCGACCTTTCTTCCCAGTTTGAAGAAAATGCTGAACTGAATGTTAAAGTCCTCCGGATCAGACTATAAACTGAGACTCAATGAGTGAATGCACACAGAACATTGTGCACCCATTTTAAAAATCTGTCCCGCCTTGTGGAAGAGTAGGCCATTTTGCACCAGTAGGAACAGACGGCAAAATTAAAAAAAAAAAAACCACGCACACAGGTGTCATGTTTAGACACTTGTCTCCACAGTCAGAATGTATCTACTTAAATGGGGGGGGGAATCTCATCATTGGTGAGCCTTGGAGCTCTAACTGAAGAACCCCCCCCCCCCCCCCGAAAAAAACCCTCAAAGTAAATGAATTTGGCTCAGGCCAAAAGCTTTGTTAGATATTGATGTCGGCAAGAACATCAAAGACTGGACCGGCCTTGACATGGCTGTTGTTGCTGCAAAAGGCTGAAAACAGAAAGACCAGCCTCGACAAAACTGGTGACCAGCATGTCTCTCGTGTTACCCCCACCCCCAAACACCATCCTGGTCAAAGAACTGATAGATTGATGTAAGCATCAAAACTGAAAAAACAATGTTGTTATATATACTTTGACATGTTATGTTGAGGTTTGTCTTCAGCCATGACAAAGCTCTTAGCATAGCAACTTGCACTCTGACAGCATCAATGGAGAGAAATCCTCTGAAGTCAGACTATGGCTGCCAACATGGTGAGGCACTCTCAAACAGTCTTGAATATATATGTAACCTCATCTGGTGTGTAATCATAATGTCACTGGTGTGATGAGTAAAAGTGCATTATAATAATATATTCTGGTGACCTCAGGGAATTAAGTTGAGCTTGGGATTGTCGAACAAGATTTAAAGCAAAGAATCTAGATCATGGCATAAGTACTGTAGGTGGGCGCATTTGTGCAAGCACATACGTAACTTATTTTGGAACTTATCTCTATGTGAATATGATCAAATGCTGATGCTATACAGCAACACCTACGGCAAATTTGCACTTTCATTCCAAACTTTTATCACAAGCTGCTAGTAATAAATGATGCCATTTTGTCATGAAATTCTTAATCTCGAAAGAAAAGACCCCACCATCATCTCTATAAAGTAATTCAGATAAAGGAGGAAAATTTGTATTGTTGACAAGCATCTGAACTTTTGGGGAGAAAAATTAAATAAAAAAACAAAAACATAACAAAAAATATTGAAAAGTGGATACAAGAGAAAGGGGTGGGATATTTAAAAATTCTCAAAACTTACTCGAAAAACACAGCCTCATCAACGCAAATCTCTTCCATCACACACATTGCCATGGATGAAACAGACCTGTACTCCAGCATCACGCACACTCAAAGCAGCACCAACACTTCAATATTTGGATCTTAATCCCACACCATCACAATTCCACGCTCTTTCACATCTAACATTTCAGTTTCCAAGTTGTTGGAGGTTGTTTTTTTTTTCTAGGATAAGCCATTTCACTATCAATTGAAGAACTTAATTATTAATGCATGAACAACTATTCAGATCCCATCAAATCCAATCTTCTTGTTTATAGCCTGCCAACAACAGAGGCCAACTGGTAAGAAATTATCCGCTTTTTGTTGATAAATATTCAGTATCTGACACATCGCAACTACTATGTTGACTTAACAGCTTTTTGTACATAATATCCGATCCATACCTTTTGTGCATCGATATCAATACTGTTGTCAACATGTGTTTCTGTACGATATATTTATTACCATTTACTACATGACTGACTGTTGTTGACGTTCAGTAACAACAGAACAATCCACTATTTTTGACGCGCTGCTGCTGATGTTCAACTTCTCGTAAACAGCCACAGATTATCACTTGATACATCCTGACAACCTCTGTCGACGCCCAGCTTCTTGTACACAATACTGATTATTGTCTGATACATAAATTCATACAGTGCGGTTGGCAATAACGCTAGCTGGCAAGACTGCACCGCGGTGTTTGGCTCCTGATGTGCTGTGGTCACATTCCCTGGCCCCTTCCCCAGGGGACACCCCCCCCCCCCCCCCTTTCCCGTCACAATGCATCAGACAACCAGTAGCCAGATATCCATGCTAGATCTTTGTCTATTCTTGCACGAGCTTTCTTGGCTTTGGCTGACTATATAGATCTGTATCTCTTTCAGTCTTCCTGTGCAAGTCTGTCTCTTTTTTTTTATGTCATGTTTTCGAATGGATTCAGGATGCCAACATGAAATCTAATGTTTGTTGTCCACTGAATTTCTTTTCATTTCTTAATAATGTGAATTTGAATACACTGGTTGGCTATATGCTTCTGAACTCTCTACAATATAGAATTGTTTGTTGGTTGTTTTTGTTTGTTTTAACTTGAAGTTTATGCACTCATCACAGAGCCAGAGGGAAGTAGTTCAAATCCGGTCTAAAGCTGATTATCCCCCCTCATTCCCCTTCCTTCCTCCTCTATCCTCAAGAGCTTGATTTGGTGCCGGTTTTTCAGAAAGATAAAAGATCAAGAACAGAAAAAGAACCTATGGTTACAAGATCCAGTTACAACTCTATTCCATTTCCATCCACATAACTGGGCTTTTAAGTTATGATTCAATGTTTACAATTCAAAATGCAGATATCTGAATGATGGGCAAAAAAGTTGCACACAACAAAAATCTCACCACTGGTAAAACACTGGAGTTCTAGCTGAGGAAGGAAAAAAATGTAAGTAAATATTGATGTTTATTACAGAAAAGAATCTGAAGGAAGAGGCAAAAAGATCACAATAAAGTAGATAGTTTAATGCCAAGGGTGGAGGTAGGGGGATGCAAGGAAAAAGCATTCTTCTCTCCACCTCCCACCCTCCAAAGAACCAAGCATAGAGACACACACACACACCAAACCCACCACTGAACACCCCCCCCCCCCTCCCTCCCTCAATTTTTCTGGCAAAAAGCCACCCTTCTTTCCTTTCTTCCATCGTCATGATTATTTGCAGAATCTGACCACAACAGATCGACAACACAAACAAGCACTGACAAAAAAAAAGGGGCTGGAACTGAGGAAGGGGGAGACAAACAAGATATAACCCAGACATAACTCCCTCCTCCCCGAAGTGGGCAGGCAACACGATACACCCAACCCTCATATAACCTTTGCATTGCCAAACCCATCCCCTCTGTCCTATTGGTATACCGACAGAGCTCACCTAACCTTTACCCAAACGGAGTCTATCGTATTAGTCATCCATTAGCGCAAGAGACCGCTCTTTCATAATTCAAGACGAGGGTTGGGATGGACGACAGGAGATGCTGGGTAGGCAGGGAGTCATGCTTGGGTCAAACCAGGATGGCGGTGTGTGTGTGCTGGACTTGTAATGTTTGTATCCTTTTTCTGTGACCTTTTTGCTGAGTCCCGTTTACTTTGTAACATTCTATCCCATTTCCCCCACTTATCAACACCCCCTCCCCCCAATCACTTATTGTATTGTTACCCCAAAGTTGGAATGTGGCTACCTTAATGGTGGATAAAATTGGTCGCGTACACAACATTTCACCGTCGGTAAACCTTGGAGTTCTGAGGAACCTAAAAAAGTATTATTTAACCCCTCTGACCATACAGGCTTTTAGATCTTATGACAGGTTTTATATTATTGTATTTTCGACTTTTTTTTTTCATTTTTCAGTTCTCTCACTGTGTCTCTGGGGACAGGATAGCCTGGTGGTTAGAGTGACATGCATTGCGATCATGATCTGCTGACCCAGGTTTGAATCTCGTTCAAGTGGATTTTTCCTCAGGAGTTAATATCAGTGCCGACTCCACTCCCTCAAGTGTCCTTCCGATGAGACTTTAACGCAGAACATCTCACACATTAGTTAAAACCTGTGCCGCTTTTCAGAAGAGTAGGCCATTGTTTGCCAGTGGGAACGGATGACAAAATTAACAAAACAGCATAGACTGCATATACTGGACATAAAAAAGCACATGGGCACATATTCCATTATCCTCAAAATACAAGAAAAAATAAAAGAAAATGTCTTGATTCAGTTAGCTGCTGGTTGGCAGTGACTAGTAGTGATGATTAACAATCGAATCGCTTTTGTTGTTGTCCCTCATTCATATGGGGCTATCATCTATTCATGAATAAACCATTTGGTCTGTAATCCCCCCCCCCCCCCCCCCCTGTTGTTTTGTTCCTCGGCTAGAGCTCAGAGGTTCACCAATGGTGAGATAGCTGCATATGCAAGGATTCCTTCTTCACCCCCTCCCTCATCATTTAAGTAGCTGCATTCTGACTTCAGGAATCAATGGTATCTAAACACTACACCTGTGTGCATGCATTTTAAAAAGAATTTTGTCATCCATTCCTACTGGCACAAAATGACCTACTCGTCCAAAAGGTGGAACAGGTTGCAAGATGTTCTGCATACATTCCCACACAGGGACTGCGTTTATTGTCTCATCTTAAGGACTTTAGACCTTTGGTTCGATTTTTCTGTCAAACTGGGAGGAAAGGGCAAGGCTGGAAATCGAACCCAGAACCCCACAGTTTACTTGTTATGCAGGTGAACATCTTAACCATCCTACCACCTTCTTTCTTTCTCTCTCTCTCATTTATTTCTTATCTTTAAAAAAAACAACAAAAAAACACCGGAAAATGTACTTAAAACTGCTCTTCAGAGTGGGATCTTACTTGTCTCGCTGTGGGATCTTTTACATTTCTTGACAACTTAACAAAACAAACAATGCCATTACCACAGTGGAAGGGGTAAGGGAGGAGGGTGGAGAGAGGGGGAGGAGGGAAGCAGACAATGGAAGAGGGGGAGGGGAAGAGGATGAGGAATGGGAAAGAGGGAAGCTGAGAAGGGATGAGGCAAAGAAAAAAAGGGAGGAGGCTGGGAGAAGAGGAGGAGAAAGAAAAGAGGGAAGAGGATGATGGAAGAAGATGAAAAGAAAAGAAAAGGGAAGATGATGAAGGAAGAAGAGGAGAAAGAAAGGAGGGAACAGGATGAAAGAAGAGGAGGAGGAGATAGAAAAGAAGGAAGAGGATGATGGAAGAGGAAGAGGAAAGGAGAAAAAAAGGGGAAGAGGATGGTGGAGGAAGAGGAGAAAGAGAGAAAAAGGAAACAAGATGGAAGAAAAGAAGGAGAAAAGGAAGGAAGTGGAGGATAGAAAAGGAGAAGGGAACAGAAGAGGAGGAAAAAAGAGGAGGAATGGGAAGGAGGAAAGAAGAAGAAGAAAAATGAAAGAATAGAGGATGATGGAACAGGCGGCAAGAAGAGGTGAGGCACCAGCAGGGAAAAGCGAGATGGGCGAGGAAGGAAGGAAGGAGGAAGAGAGGAGGAAGGAAGGAGGAACAGAGGAGGAGAGGAAGGGGGGAGTGTACAGTCCCGGAGAGATGCTGTGTAAACGGGAACGGCGTCCTGAATCCACACCCCACCAGAGCTGTTAACCTCTGCCCTCCCTGCTGTTCTCTTCCCCCCCCCCATCCCTCCTCCCGTTTCTCTCTCTCTTTCTACCCCCCCTTTTTCTGTATCTCTATTGATTGATTCTGCTTCATCATACCAGGCTCTGGCTGTTCATATGATCTCTTCTGACAGTCTGATAGGAACGTGTTACATGCGAACTGTTTTTCTAATGCACAGAGTTCTTCTCTTGATGATGAATGTGTGGGGGGAGACCACAGCATTTGGGTACAGGGATTGCAGCACTTGTCTCTCATCTCTCCCCCCCTCGTCACATTAAGTATCAGACATAAAATTGAACACACAAATTGAGAAGAAGAAAAAAACACACACAAAAAACTACCCTCCCCCCCCCCCCCCCCCCAAAAAAAAAAAAAAACCTTATAAAAAGGGGTGGGTGTGGGTGTAGGGGTATTAACAATCAAAACAAAGCAACTTTTTAAAAATGCCCACTGAACAATCTGACCATTGGTGAGCCTTGGATCTCTACCCAAGAACGCCCCCCCCCCCCTTCCACAAATAACCCCCCTCCCAAACAACGACAACAAAACCCCCAGTTTTCTGTTCTACAAAAATCTCCTCAAGAAAACTGGAGCAAATTAATTTCGGGGGGGGGTTGGTTTTTTTTTCCCTCTTCATCCCTAATATGGATTTTAAAACATATGACCTCCACGAAAGCGGAATGCAAATATGTTCATGGTGGGGAAAAAATGGTCATATATATATATATATATATATATATATATATATATATATATATATATAATATATATATATATATATATATATATGACAAAAAAAACCTCACCATTAATGAACCTCTGAGTTTTAGCTGAGGAACAACAACAAAAAACAAAAACCTCAAATAGCTGACTTCTCCTAAAAACTTCTTTAACAGTCTCTGGGGCATTGTTCTGAGTCCTTCAGGCTGTATGTGTCTGGGGCAAGTGTTGAACCCGGTGAAGCCCATCCCTCTCCAGGTCAGAGACTGGGTATAAAATATCTGTGTTGTCCATACCATCAACCATAGGTCACAAAGCACTAAAACAAAGTCTGTTGTCCCTGGACAAACCAAAAAAAAAGAAATATGCAGTAAAAAGCCACTCTTACAGGGAAACAAGCAGACAGGAATATTTTAAAAAAAGAAAAGAGGTGGTGCTGCTCTTGTGGTGACACTACCACTTTCCTGGGAGAACTTTCATGCATAGAAATCTCCCAAAACTGACAGTGGTATACATACAGACCAACACAGCACAATACAATACAATAAATAGATCTTGTAAGTGTCCTGTTCCAAGTTTTTGGGGAGGACATAAAGTTCCTGTTAATAGCTTCCTTTTAATCATTTCAAATCCTAGCCTCAAACCTCTTCTTCTTCTTAGTTGAACACTCAACAACCATTGATTTCTGTCCTATGAGCAAAACTGTGTTGCGCTGCTGTTAAGTAATTGTAAAGTAAGGCCCAGCTCATCGCACTGCAGCGAGGGAGAGCACTGTTATCTTTTAAGTCTTTCTGGGAAAAAAGGCAGGAGAAGGGACCAAGAAGGCAGAAAACGGACAAGGAGGTGACAGAGAAAAAAAAAAAAAAAAGGAACAAGGCAGAAACAAAGAGAGGGATAGAAAACAGGGAATTTCTGGCACAGAATTTCCAGAAGTGGGGATGCTCTTTATACTGACAGGCCCCCTGAGATCCCCACTGGGGAGAGTGAGGGTGAGGGTGGGAGGGCTCTTCTATTCCAATGAAAAAAAGAAAAGGACTTACTGGTCTTTCTCTGCCATCTCGGTTCGCTGCGCCGGGGCACACTGCTGCAAGGTGTCCAGCTGTTGCGTGACTTCCTCTGCCCATCGGCAGTTCACCAGTTCATGAATATGCAAAGAAGCCCTGCAGATACAAAGGGGACACCATCTCAATTTCTGACAAAACAAATAGGCCTCTTCTCTTCTTCTCTGCATTTCCTGACTGGGTGGGGTGTGTACTACCTGGGTTTATCTTATGCTGGTAACTCTGAAGGAGGTCTGCCTGCTGGCCTAAGCCAACATTTTTCAACTCCACAGGAGCTCATTTTTGTACAGGATGCATGCTGGGTATGTTTGTGTTTTCGCAACCCACAGAATCCTGACATGAATTACGGGACCTGCAATGTGCATATCTGATTTTCTGCATGTGAATAAAGATACTTAAAGGGAACTGAGACACTGTCACATCTGCACTTGAAATTGACCGAGAAGATTACAAAAATCCCCACCCTTAATTCACCAGACGCCACTGCCAAGATTCAAACCGAAGACGCCAGGGATCCACAGAATTGAAGTTAAGCGATCTAACCCATTAAGATAAAGAAGATAACCGAGCAACAAGAAAAAAAGAAAGGAAAAAAAAATTGACAAAATGTTTAATAATCTCCCCCTCCCCCTAAAAACAAACAAAAAACAAGAAAAAAGTGACTTTCAGACATTTGTCCATATAGAACAAAATTATTTCATATCACACACACACACCACACACACACACACACACACACACACACACACACACACACACACACACACACACCATGATCAGCTTTTTTTTTAAAGCACAGAAACAGATGAAAAACCCATCAAACAACACAGCAAAACAAAACCAACATTACAAACATTTTGTA
This sequence comes from Stramonita haemastoma, assembly GCA_030674155.1. NCBI lineage: Eukaryota > Metazoa > Mollusca > Gastropoda > Neogastropoda > Muricidae > Stramonita > Stramonita haemastoma. The sequence continues at coordinate 16,681,661 of CM060342.1, read as the reverse complement.
AAACGAACAAATTAAACCAACACCTCACCCCCTACGCCCTCCCAAAGCTCCACAAACCCTTAAACACCCGTGAATCTTGGACAATAAGAATCTTACCTGCAATGTGGACATTGAGATCTCTGCTCGGTCAGCCATCGCTGAAAAACAAAACAACACGTACACATTTAGTTTTGAACAATCTGTGAGCTACTTCCCTATGACTGAAATTATATCCAGAAAATGGGGGGAGGGGGAGAGACAGCCTTGTGGTTAGAGCACTGCACTTGTCATCTGATGGCCCATGATCAAGCCACCATAGAGGTACCCGTTTTAGGGAATTTTTCTATGGAGTTAACACTCCCCTGAAAGTCCTTCGGATGACACTGTAAACTGAGGCCTTGTGAGAAAACACAAAAAACATCTTGCGTGCATGTTCAAAACCTCATCCACCTTTTGGAAGTATGGGCCAATGACCTTTAATGAATAATATTCTTTCAGAGTTCACAGCTCTCTGTCTCTCTCCACCTCCTTCATTTTCATTTCTCTGTCTCTCTCTGTGACTGGATGTAAAAAAGCACATGAGTGCTTATTCATCATCCTTGAAAAAAAAAAGGATTGGACTGGATTGGATTGGATTTGGTCCCCCCCCCTCTTTCACTCACTGTGTGTGTGTGTGTGTGTGTGTGTGTGTGTGTGTGTGTGTGTGTGTGTGTGTGTGTGTGTGTGTGTGTGTGTGTGTGTTCGTACATGTGCATGTGTGTATGTGTGCATATGTATGTGTGTGTGTGAGTGTGTGTGTGTGTGTGCATGTGTGTGTGTGTGTGTGTGCGTGCGCGCGCATGTGCATGCGCGCATGCATGTGTGTGTGTATGTATGTGTGTGCACACACGTGTCTCTGCGTGCCTGCCTGCATGAATGTGTCAGTGTGTGTCCTCAACATAAAAAAGTAATAAAAATTGGAATGAGCAAGAAAAACAACAGATCTATATCCCCCCCCCCCCCTTCGAAAAAAAAAGCAACACATTGACAAGTGAGGCAAGCGGAGGCAGCAGCAGCAGCAGAGATGAAGAAAAGCCAATCAAGTGGCACAGGAATCATCTTACAGCCTCTCTGCAAGACGAACTCTGGAGCCAGCAGTGCTCAATCAATACAAAGGAGACAAGTGAAAACACACAAAAACCCCAGCCTGTTTCATTTGTACCAGAGGCCGCGCACATGCTAATCTTGTCAGTCTTGTCAGAAGATGGGTGTGCATGCAAGCTCTTCGGGGCTTCTTTCTGAGGGGAGGATGGATGGATAGGGTTTCTGTGATGAAATGAACTGTCTCCATCTGTCTTGATCTACGTGCCTAGACCTCTCTCTCTCTCTATCTCTCTCTCTCTCTCTCTCTGTTTCCATGTCTCAGTCTGTCTTATGCACACACACACACACACACACACACACACACACACACACACACACACACGTTATGCATATATATATATGATACAGCAGTGCTCGAGCACAAACATGCTTTGTATGAGAATATTTAGATAAACCACAGCTCCGTGTGTGAATGCACACAGTACATCTTGCAGTACACACGTTATTAAAACCTGTTTTGCTTGTTGGAAGAGTAAGACATTGTGTGCCATGGGAACAGTTGACAAAATTGACAAAACTGCATGCACATTGGAACTGGATGTAAAAAGGGTATGTGAGTGCTTATTTCATTATCCTTGACATAAGAAAATAAACACAAACACAAAGACACACACACATAATGGCATATGCATGTCTCTGCACATGTGCACATAGAGACACACAAATATTTATGCATTTCATGTTTGAACAAAACATACATGTGCACACGCACACACACACACACAAACAACCCACAACCAAACACACAGGCAAACACAAAGACCATCTGAGAAAATGCCTCATAAATGTACACCTTTTTTCAAACATAAAAATAAGACGGTGGAATGGGTCGGAGTTAAAATTATCATTACCTAAACCTTTCAGACAACATGAACAACACACTGAGTCGTTTTCCGAAACAAACAAATTGATGGTGGTTTTGGGGTTTTTTTTTTAGTAAGAAACCAAGAGTTTTTACTCCAGCCCCTGGCCCAGGCCAAAAGCTGTGTCAGTTATCGATGTCAGCTAATTGCCAAGGCCTACACTAAAATGTTGTAAAATGTTGTGTTGAAATTGCCTTCTGCCATGACAAGCTCCTAACATAACCTGCACACTCCATCAAAGGAGAAAAAATCCTCTGAAGTTGGAGTATGGCTGCCTATATGGCGAGGTACTTGAAAACAGTGATACACACAAACTTCTCATTCAGTGTGCAATTTCAATCTCACAGTGGTTCCCAGGTGGGATGAGTGAGTCAGAGTACTGCACATTCTGGGTGACCCCAGAGTGTTAAGTTGGGAAACACACAACAACAACTTCAGCCCCACCAGTTTGGAATTCACATAAAATCTATCATAATATATACTGTAATACAACCCATCTGATCTTTTGAAACAAATCAGTTGAACAATATCACAGTTCTAAACATTTTATGACTTTGTGAACAATATCCATCAGTTAGTAGCCTGTGTGTTGCTTACATTACATGCATCTCAGAGTTGGTTTTATTCCAAATTATATTCCTGAAGTCGGAATGCAGCTACCTAAACGGCGGGTAAAAATGATGGAATAAGCACAACCTCACCACTACTGAACCTCAGAGTTCTAAGGGAGGAGGAGGAGGAGGGATCTAAAATCACATACAAAAAAGATACATGTATTCTTTTATATAATACGGAAAAAATACATGAGGCAGAATATATTGTGCAATCGATAAACACTTCGTATGGAGAGGCAAACTGGGTGATAAATGGGAACGATGAATGTAAATGATGTTTATGTAGCGCATCAAATGAGGTTTGTATACATTGTCTGAGAAAAAGATTTGTAATGTAGATGTGTATATGTGTTATGTGTTGTGTGTGTGTGTGTGTGTGTGTGTGTGTGTGTGTGTGTGTGTGTGTGTGTGTGTTATGTGTCCATGTACACATGTACATGTGTGTGTAAGAGAGAGACTGTATGTGTGTTCGTCCATGCAAATGTGTGTATGTGTGCACACATCAATAAATGTATACATCATGATAATGTGTGCTTATGGGTGAGAGTGTGTGTGTATCACGTGTGTGTGTGTGTGTGTGTGTGTGTGTGTGTGTGTGTGTGTGTGTGTGTGTGTGTGTGTTGTGTGTTGTGTGTGTGTGTGTGTGTGTGTGTGTATGTGTGCATGTGTGTGTGTGTGTGTGTGTGTTTTGTGTACGTGCATGTGTGCATGTGTGTGTGTGGTGTGGTGTGTGTGTGTGTGTGTGTGTGTGTGTGTGTGTGTGTGTGTGTGTGTGTGGTGTTGTGTGTGGTGTGAGTGTGTGTGTGTGTGTGTGTGTGTGTGTGTGTGTGTGTGTGTGTGTGTGTGTTGTGTGTGAGTGTGTGTGTGTGTGTGTGTGTGTGAGTGTGAGTGTAGTGTGTGTGTGTGTACACATGTACATGTTTGTGTAAGAGAGAGACAGTATGTGTGTGCATTCATGTTTGCATTCAGATATGTGTGTGTCTGCATGTGTGCACACATCAATTGTATACATGATGACAGTGTGTGAGTGTGTGTGAGTGTGTGTGTACGTGTATGTGTGCATGTGTGAGTGAGTGAGTGAGTGAGTGAGTGAGTGAGTGAGTGAGTGAGTGAGTGAGAGTGAGTGTGTGTGTGTATGTGTATGTGGTGTGTGTGTGTGTTGTGGTGTGTGTGTGTGTGTGTGTGTGTGTGTGTGTGTGTGTGTGTGTGTGTGTGTGTGTGTGTGTGTGTGTAAGTGTGTGTGTGTGTAAGTGTGTGTGTGTGTGTAAATGTGTTGTGTGTGTGTGTGTGTGTGTGTGTGTGTGTGTGTGTGTGTGTGTGTGTGTGTGTGTGTGTGTGTGTGTGTGTGTGTGTGTGTGTACACGTCCATGTTTGTTTAAGAGAGAGAGACAGTATGTGTGTGCTTTCATGCTTGCATGCAGATGTGTGTGTGTGTGTCTGCATGTGTGCACACATCAATACATATTACATGTATACATCATATACGTGATGATAGTGTGTGCATATGTGTGTGTGTGTGCATGTGGGTATGTGTGTGTGTGTGTTACGTGTGTGTGTGTGTGTGTGTGTGTGTGTGTGTGTGTGTGTGTGTGTGTGTGTGTGTGTGTGTGTGAGAGTGTGTGAGAGTGTGTGAGAGTGTGTGAGGAGTGTAGTGAGTGAGTGAGTGAGTGAGTGAGTGTGTGTGTGTGTGTGTGTGTGTGTGTGTGTGTGTGTGTGTGTGTGTGTGTGTGTGTGTGTGTGTGTGTGTGTGGTGTGTGTGTGTGTGAGTGGTGGCACATTGTGAGCATGTGTGCATGTCTGTGAGCCCATTCTTGTGCATGCATGCGTGTTATTGCCATTTCTTAGGTAATGTGCTTGTTTTCTTGTCTATTCTAAAGTGTCTTCCTTCCTCATAGACAGCTTGTAGTTGTAGATTAGGGGTGGAGTGTCACCCAGGACCTGCCTATGCATGTGTTCATACACAAGGATGAAACTGAAAAGGTCATAAATGCAAAAGCTATAACAACTACTTATTACGAATAACTACAACTAAATCACAGCGCGCACACACACATGCGCACGCACACACACATGCGTGCACACACACACACATGTATACACACACACGCACACACACACACACACACAAACACACAGTGACACACACACACACACACACACACACACACACACACACACACAGCGCCCATTTGTGCAGAGAGATTCAGGCTTCTTTTCTTGACTGGAGCTCCGAGGTTCACCAATGGAGACATTTTGATTAACCATGCAATTGTTTCTAAATATCCCCCACTGAGGTCGCCTAATTCCAACTTTTAATTGTCATCTGTTCCTACCATCAAGGTATGGCCTACTCTTCTGAAAGGCAGAATGGGTTTTTAATGTGTGTGCAAGATTTCAGTGTGCGTTTGCACGCAGAGCCTTGGTTTACATACACTCATCTGAAGGATTTGGGGGGGGGGGGGGGAGCGGAGTCAGTACCAATGTTAACTCCTGGGTAAAATTCCTTAAAACGGGCGCCTCCATGGTAGCTCGAACCCAGGCTGTCAGATCATGAGCGCAGCGTTCTAACCACTAGGCTACCCCAGCCCCTATTGTGGTCTAAGGATCCAAGGTTTATTTTTGTGGAATTTATCATGCAAAGCTCTGCTTTGAAAACTTTTAAAGAAAGGCCAAATAAAATTCCTTAAATTCAGGAAAATAAACTGACCTTGCAAAAAAACAAAAAAAACCTCCACAAAACCTAGTGCCATGTGAGGTAGTTTTTCTATGTCTGGTTCAAAAAAACAAAAATAGAGTGGCTGGGGTATGCATTTCCAGCTGCTTCATGAAAAAAAAAAAAACCGAAAAAGACCCCTAGTAATACTACTTGATACAACAGGCTTTCTTCCAAGATTTTGCTTTTTTAAATCAGAAAATCACCTCATGTAAAACCTAGAAGCAAAAACTTCCTGGACGACAACAATAATAAACATACTTCCCTCAACACACAACAAAATGTCTCATGGTCTGTGCTCATGACACTTCAGCAGCAGTAAATGTTAAGTTCCTGAATACCCAAACTCTGCAGGAAAAAAAAAAAAAAAGCACCATGTGTGTACTTACCCGGATGCAGGTGAAGCAGCACAGCTTGGAGCAGTGGGGACACAGGCGGGCATCCCGCAGCTTTTCCATGCAGATGAAACATCGGAACACCTCGGCCAGGCTCTGAACACACACACACATACAAATAACATGGTAATTCAAGACCACTCAGCCGCTGCTGTAGTCTAGTGGTTAGGGCGTTGGACTTGTAATCTAAAGGTTGCGGGTTCAATCCCAGCTTTCGTCTATGGCGTTATGCCCTTGGAAAAGGCACTTTATGGCTATTTCCTCACCCCACCCAGGTTAAAAGGGGTACCAACCTTGTGTTGGGGGTTAACCCTGCGATAGACTGGCGTCCTATCCAGGGGGGAGTCTATGACTCTCAGTCGCTTAACACCACAGAAACCGGGATAAGCACCGGCCTGATGAGCCTTAGGCTCAAGACAGACTTTTAACTTTTTAACTCAAGACCACTCAGGAACATTTATAAGCCAGCCAACCATGCAGGTAAAAACCAGGCTGACATATAAAAGGGTTTAGTAGTTAGTGTCGTGGATGTGTTGGTTCATATCAGGTTCTACTAAAATCTAAATACCACTGAAGAGAGACAGCAGCAGTGCAGGGCTCTTCAGGTTGGTGTCCTCATAGAGGCCCGACATTGATACTTCTGGCCCTGAAGCCAGGGTATGGTTGGGGCAGAGAGATCAGAGTGAGTAGATGTGATGAGCGGGAGAGACATACTACAGATGATGAGGCCGCCAAAAAACCAACCAAATAAACAAGGCTAGGCTGACACCGCATAGAAAAACTACTGACACTGGTGACAAAAATTCCAAGAATCAGTGATCAACTACTAAGATATCATAACTTTCAACTTTTTAAAGTCATCACGTAACCAGTTTCCAGGAACCAACAGAGTGATCCCACTGATATTGAAATTAAATTTTTTTTTTTTTTTTAAAGGGTTAAGAAAATCAAGTCACTTGACAGCCGACTCAATAAAATACACCCATCAGAGGTAAAAACAGAAAAAAAGAAAGCCTTTCCCACAAAGCTCTCTGATCACTATTACAGTATTATAGCAAGTAAACTTGTCCATCTCCACCTTCTCACAAAACTTGATTCAGGGAGTCGATCCACAAGAATTCTCTCATAAATTCATTGCTGTTTCTCAATTCAAATCATAATATATTGATGTTGACTGACACATACCCAGGTGTATTACAAGCCCCTAACATGAAACAATGCTGTCACCAACTTTCATGACTGTTGTAAACCCACATAAAGGATGACTTTAAAATGAAAACAAATTTATGTCGAAATCAATGAAAATTCCAAGCTCACACACAAACTTCCATAAAACATGCAGAGATGATGAATTTGAAAACAACACTGAGCAAAAAACATCCTCCCCACCCTGACACACAAAAAAGCAATTAGACACAAACAAAAATGAAATAAGGTCAGCACCATTTTTTTTATTCCGTATGAGGAAAACATGTCGCAAAATACAGAACACATGATCTATCTTGAAGACAGAAAATGAGGGTGTCATAACAAAAGAAAAAGAAAACACACACCTATGCACACACACACCCACTACAGCACACACACACACACACACACACACACAACACACACACCACACACACACACACAACACACACACACACACACCACACACAACACACACACACACACACAACACACACAACACACACACACACACACACATTTTCTTTCTTCATCTTTTGAGATTACAAAGATAAAAGCTACTGAGAGAAAAAAATAAAACACAAAAAACCCTTCTGACCACCCTTTCAAACAAAGACACTCACACGCATGCACACCACACAACACACACACACACACAACACACACACACACACACACACACACACACACACACACACACACACACATCCCACACAAAAAATCCCAAACCAACACATTCTTTTTAATCATAAGTAATACAAAATAACCGACACCCACACAAGAAAACACACCCAAACACACCACACCACAGATCCCTTCCATCACGATCATAACCTTGGTGATGACGACCTCCTTGCCCGTTTTGATCTTCATTTTGACATACTCTCGGTTGGCGTTGAGGATCTCCTCCACAGAGATGCACTCCACAGCACTGTCCTCCACAATACCAGGTACTTCAGCCCCCCCTCCTCCTCACACAGCCTGTACTCCGTGTTGGCGTTGGGGCTGGTCAGCCAACGCACCTCGTTGTCGTCCTGGAAGCGAACCATCTTCTTCTTGTTGTTGCAGTTGATGGACCCCACCGTCGACATGTCCAGGGTCACGTCCTGCAGCACGTTGCTCATTTTGTCCTCCAGGATGCTGACCGGCGGCGAGAGAGGTGGTGTTGTCTTTTCGTCCGACCACTGCATCATCTCGCTCGCGGCTAGCTGGGTTTGTCCGGTTGTTGACGACGGCGCTTGAACAACAACTTGTTGCAAACACCACCACGCCGAGTCAGTCCAGCTAAACTGCAGGAACTTTTTTTTTTTTTTTTTTTTTGTCAACAAAGATAGATCTTCTCTTTAATTTTATATAATTCTTGCAGTTTTACACCTGATCTCACACCTCCAACTACTAAACTTTGGTAATTTCTTAAAACAAAACCAAAAAAATCACCACTTCAATGTCGTAACACCGACAAAATATGCCACAAGTTCCCAAACCCGGGACGGTGCCAAATCACACCACCGGCATTCCAGCGTTACCAAAAGGGAGGCAAACAGTACACCGAGGACGGGCGGTCAATGAGGACATACCCACACCTCCCCTGCTGCCCAGCCAACGCAATGGCAGCGAGCTGTATGCAGATGGCATGAATTTGCAATGCTGCACAAGCGCTAATGAGAAAGGGCAATGTCCATGCGGGAGGGAAGGGAGGAGTGTGGCCGCACAAAGGCAAAGGCCAGTCATCCATTTAGCCATAAATGATATACTGTGCCGCGCTGCTGCTGCCACTGAACCTCTCTGCCATTTCCACTAATTGCTTCATTGATAGTATGAATAATTACCCAAGCTAAGTACACTGTTTTTGTTCTGTATGTTTTGGTTCTGATAATCAATAAATGATAATTTAAAAAAACAACAGAATTCCATATTAAACACCTTTCAGTAAACTATATCACTGCTAAAATTTTAAAAGTGTGTAACTTGCCAGCCCACTGTTTCAAGCTTTTCCACTAAATATCACATCAGATTTTAAAATGTGTAGCATCCCACTGTTTCCTCCTCTATTTTCTTTTGTGCCCACTCTCTTCTTTTAAATCACCACTCCCATCTTTAACTTAACATCTTCAAAATCCAACACGAAAACCCCACCAACCACACCAGACTTGGCTTTCAGTTCTTGGAGCCCATTTCAAAGATGGAGTGAAACAGCATATACAATCCGAACGGCAAACAGGAAGGAAGTGCCACAAATCAAACGCTGATCCCTCTTGTCAATACGTCAGACTCCGCAACAAGCATCATCGCGATTTGTAGACAGGCTTTAGGCCTACCCCCTTCCAGC
>CM060342.1:16659937-16667437 GCA_030674155.1 Stramonita haemastoma | reverse complement strand
GTGAACAAAAAGTAGGCGTACTGGTTGTAAATCTGCAATACAACCATGTCACTTTATTTCCGGGCATGATACAGTAGTTTTTACATCATGTGAATCATTGATCAACAATCACCGAATGTCAAATGTAATAAAACAAAGCTAGATGTTGACAACCATTTCTTGTTAGTGTTGAAACGGTGGAATTTTACACTGTTGCTGTGCACAGACAAGCATAAACACTGGAGCAGTACCTACCTCGACTGTGTGTTCTTCAATACGTTTCTCCCCACTGCTACTCGCCATTTTCTTGCTTTTTCGTGCTCCCTGGCTTGTTAGATGTCCACACTCTTCATATCAATTCAAAAGTTACGAACACAGAGCAGAAGATCGTAAAGTAAACGGCACACTTATTATCGAATGACCAACAGTTAACTTTTCCCTCCTGCACAGCCTAGCAGTCGACAACTTCCGGTGGAAATGATTGGATGAAAATAGATCGTGTTGGATCTGGTTCAACAATCGATAAAAGTCGAAAATAAAAACAAATCTTTTAATTCTGAAGTACCGAATGAATGAATATCGATTCAAATAACCACGCTGGGTAATCGAGCATCCTCAACGCAAAATATAAACACACAAAACTAAAATTTTACGATCTAGCCAATCGCAGTGTTGAGAAAATGAACCGCAAGCCTCAACACGTGTTTTGCTTTAGGCGCACGTATGGATTGTATGCTTACGCCAATACGACATGCTAGACCAGTCGCACGCGGTCTCTCGCGGACGTTGCTTGGGTTCCTGACCGTGGGAAGAAGCAGAAGGACGTTTCCTCAGATCGTAATCAGAAGCATGGCTACCGAAACAGGTGACAAGTACAAATTCTACAAGGTTGTTTTGACTGGAGGTAGGTAGATTTCCGAGTTGTTGTTTTTTTTACAACTTTCTGGACTGTTCTCAGCGTGTTTGTTTCGATTGATCAGTATTTGAGCGGGAGTGTGTAGCCTAAGCCACGTGTGTTCGGGAACATTTCCTGTGTGTGTTTGTCCGGGCAATGTGTTGGTTGTTTGACTCCGATCTTGAATCAAAGGATGAGGAAGTAAAACTTAAGATCTGTGGTATGTGTGTGTGTGTGTGTGTGTGTGTGTGCGCGCGCGCGCGCCCACACACACGCTCACACACTCTGAATCTAGGTGAGTAGTCATGTGTTTTTCATTCACACCAACCTCCATGGTGATGTAATACATACCTGGATACCCACTCTTGCTGAACAGTTGGATGACTTGTTTAGAACTCTCATGTGTGTGAGTGTGTTTGTAGATCACTCTGTGTGTGTGTGTGTGTGTGTGTGTGTGTGTGTGTGTGTGTGTGTGTGTGATGGGATGGGATGGGATGGGGTGTTGGATTTTTTTCCCCTGTCATTCTGATTCTCATTATCGCCAAGAGAGAGAGATAGAGTGCAGTGTGTGTGTGTGTGTGTGTGTGTGTGTGTGTGTGTGTGGGATGGGATGGGATGGGATGTTGTTTTTTTTGTCATTCTGATTCTCATTATCACCAAGAGAGAGATAGAGTGCAATGTGTGTGTGGGATGGGATGGGATGTTTTTTTGTTTGTTTTTTCTGTCATTCTGATTCTCATTTTCACCAAGGGAGAGATAGAGTGCAGTGTATACATGTATACATTGACATTGTGTGTGTGTGTGTGTGTGTGTGTGTGTGTGTGTGTGTGTGTGTGTGTGGTATGTGTGTGTGTGTGTGTGTGTGTGATAGAATGGGATGGGATGGGATGTTGTTGTTTTTTCTGTCATTCTGATTCTCATTTTCACCAAGAGAGAGATAGAGTGCAGTGTATACATGTATACATTGACATTGTGTGTGCATGTGTGTGTGTGTGTGTGTGTGTGTGTGTGTGTGTGTGTGTGTGTGTGTGTTATACATGTGTGTGTGTATGCCTCCACCTGTCTCTCCTCCCTGCCCCCTTCCTACCAAAAAGGATTGCTTTGATTATTGCAACAACAAAACATGAATTGTTTCTGAGCCTAGACTCTACTATAGTATACAGATGTTTGTTTAATAGGAAACTTATATATCCAAAAAAGTTTGTGGTTGAGATCCATGCTCTATTAGTTTTATCTACAGTACACTGAGTACAGTAAGGCTGCGGCCATAGTAAACCCAGCATTTTGCCACCGTCAATTTTGCCAGGCCGGTGAAAAATGCTGCCCAGCTGAATTACTCTGTGGTGTCACAGGGTTTGCGATAACCGGTAATTGTCGGTATTTTACCGATTGTAAACAGGGAATACCGAAAATTTTCGAAGCAGCCGGTACCGCGTACCGATTCTGTTTGCCTGTGACCGATTAGATTTCCGTCTCAAAAAAAAAGTCTGAAGTGACATTTTCTGACAGTCTGTTATGCGCCTGTACTGTGCTTACGCACCTACCCCTTCCTACCACCCCTTCCAACGAACATCTTTGGCGCCAGCCTGATTAGCCTAGCACGCAGAACAGCAAGCTTTACTGTGAAAGAATAGAGCTTCGCGCTCTTCTCGGCATGACAGTAACTTCCATTCACAATGAGTAAATGGGGCCTAGATTTATTTATTCTTTATTCTTTTAATCTTTTATATCGAGGATAATGGAATAAGCACTCCTGTGCTTTTTTACATCCAGTCCCCATGTGTATGCACTTTTATGTCATCTGTTCCCACCGGCACACGATGGCCTGCTCTTACGAAAAGCGAAAAGGGGAGGGTCTGTGACTATGAATTTGCCAACAAAATCTAAAATTGAACGAAAGATCTAGATGAGCGCTAAGCATAGAAACAAGAAAGAAGAATATAAGTCTCACGAATGATGCCATGCAAAACAACAGACTGACACAGACAGTGACACAGGCGCTAGAAAAAAATCCTATTTCCTGCGTGGCTTCGTGCCCAAGAAGCGAGTGGCAGCAGCAGGACAGTCAAAGTCTGAGAGATTTGCGTTCAATTTAGATTTAGTTTTGCTGCCGAACAATTCCCCCCTCCCCCACCCCCTCACTGAATAGTTTCGTTTTGTTCACAGTACGTACCGGATTTTATTTTCTGGGGACCGATTTTGGGGGAGTTGGTCAAGATTTCTCTGAAATGACAACTGGCAGTACCGGTTTTAAAAAATCCTAGCGCGAACCCTGTGTCACTGATAACGGCTGTGCGTGGCCATAGTAGAGCCGGCCTGGCCCGGTATTTTTTAACCCGTCGTTTTGACGTTTGAGCGACACGTCCGTTTGCCAGGTTGACGGAAAGGAAAATAATCAAGAAAAACTTATTTATGGTGCTTCAAAAATTCTGACTACACAAACTAGTAAATTGACCCTTCCTGATTACATTCCAGTGGTTTTGATAAAAGTTTTGTGGGGGGATTTTACGTAAAAACACTTTTTATGTCGAACTATTTTCTGTCGATTTTGCGTAGGGGTGGGGCGGAGTCTCAGTTGCCGCTGTAAACGGAGGCCCTGTGTGCGAACGCACGCAGGACATCTTGCGCACACATTAAATTCTGTTCCGCTTTTCGTAAGAGTAGGCCATTGTGTGCCGGTGGGAACAGATAACAATATTTACAAAACTGCATACACACAGGAACTGGATGAAAAAAGCACATGAGTGCTTATTCCATTGTCATCGATATAAAAGAAGAAATAAAATAAAATAATTTTAAATGGGTAAAAATAACTATGCAAAATCTCACCATTGGTAAACCTTGGAGCCCTAACTGTGTGACAGGGGGGAAGGGACCCAACATCAGTACCAACTTTTCCTCTGGAGCTAACATCAGTCCCGACTCCACTTCCTCCACAAGTCCTTCGAATGAGACTAATATTTATAAACCAAGGCCCTATGTGCAAATGCATGCAGAACATCTTGCACACACGTTAAAACCTCTTCCGCTTTTCGGGAGAGTAGGCCATTGTTGATTCTTCCTTTTTGTTTTTAACAGGACCATGTGGGGGCAAAACCACTGGCCAGGCCAGGCTGAGCACTTTCTTTGAAAACTTAGGATGGAAGGTAGTACTATGTGTGTGTGTGAGCGTGTGTGTGTGTGTGTCTGTGTGTGTGTGTCTGTCTGTTGGTCGGTCTGTCTGTCAGTCAGTCTGTCTGTCGTGGTGTGTGTATGTCTCAGTGTGTGTGTGTGTGTCTGTGTGTGTGTGTGTGTGTGTGTTGGTCTGTCTGTCTGTCGGTCTGTCGTGGCGTGTGTATGTATCACTGTATGTCTCAGTGTGTACGTCTGTCTGTCTGTCTGTCTGTCTGTCTGTCTGTCTGTCTTGGTGTGTGTGCGTATGTCTCAGTATCATGAGTGTGTGTGTGTGTGTGTGTGTGTGTGTGTGTGTGTGTGTGTGTGTTGTCTGAATGGATGTGTCTGAATGGATGTGTCTGAATGTACAGACTGGAATGTATGTGTGAGAGAGAGAGAGAGAAAGAGAGGGGGGGGGGGGGGGGGGGGACTGTGTGATTGAGTGATTGAGAGATAAGGGGGGTGGGGAGAACTCAGTATGTGAGAGAGAGAGAAAGAGAAGGGGGTGGATGGGTAGGGAGGTAGGATTGTGACTTGTGGTGTGTGTGTGTGTGAGCATGCGTATACATGTATGTAGTTCATTTGCAGTGGTGTGTGTGTGTGTTTTCTATAAAACTAATGGTTTATTCAGTTTTTGCAGGCCACCTGGCTTGTACAAACAGGATATCAGTCATGCATTGTATGAACTAGGATGTATGGTGAGCAGTTTAACTGACATGCCAACATTCTTTTTGCTGCAGTTACAAGCATACTAGCTTAAGATACATAATATAGTATTTTTCATAGAATTGTTCTAAGCATAAAGTAATCATAACTGAGAGGCAGGAATGGTGGTGGTTTCTAAGTTTCAATGATTTTATAAATAGTGGGTGCGTGCGTGCATGTGTGAGCATGTGCGTGTGTGCGCGCATGTGTGTGTTACGTGCGTGCGTGTGTGCATGTGTGACACCCTTGAGTTAGTGGTGTACGGTGTAGGATGTAATTTTGGAAGCAGATCTTTTGTTAGGTAAAATAAAAAAGAAACTGTAGAATTTGTTTGTCAAGGGTGTTCACAATAAAGCGGGGAAAAAAATATACAAATGAAAACTCAGAAAAGGAAGAAAGAAAGAAAGCCATGCTAAAAATTATAAGAAGGTCATTAGTCATATCTAGGAGAGAGAGGGTGTGTGTGTATGTATGTGTGTGCCTGTCTTTATATATATATATGTCTGTGTGTGTGTGTCCCTGTGTGTGCGTGTGTTTCCTGTGTCTGTGTATGTCCCTGTGTGTGTGTCCCTGTGTGTGTGTGTGTGCCTCTGTGTGTGTGTGCCTCTGTGTGTGTGTGTGTGTGCATGCGCGCATGCCTCTATGTGTGTGTGCATCTATGTGTCTGTGTGTGTGCGCACGCGTACGTGCACGCCTGTGTGTGAATGGTGTGTGTGTGTGTGCCTCTATGTGTGTGTGCCAGTGTGTGCATGTGTGTGTGTGCCTCTATGTGTGTGTGTGTGTGTGTGTGTGTGTGTGTGTGTGTGTGTGTGTGTGAATGAATGTGTATGTGCTTTTCTTCATCCTTTTTATTTATTTTTTTCCTCTAGGCTAGAATGTTTTGTGTACATTAACACCAATGGAGGCAGTTATGAAAATTTAGCTGACAACTATGAATTGAGGTATTGAATAAACCCACATGAAAGGTTGGGGGCACAGTGCTTTGCAACAGGTACAAAGGAAGACATACATAAATTAATATGATCATTGCCACATTTAGTTCCTTACTTTATAAGTTCTATCTTTGTGTGTGTGATCTGTCCTTTGAGAGTCTTTCTGTAACTCACTGTGTCTCTGCGTGTCAGTGTCATGCTTGCATACACACGCACAAACACGTTTATCCCCTCTCCTTCCCCCTTATACACATACATGCCCCTCACCCACCCATTCATGTATGTGTGCATGCATGCACATACACACATGCGCACATGCATAACTCACTCACACACACACACACACACACACACACACACACACACACACACACACACTTTTGTCTCCCAAATACACACACCTCTCACCCACCCATCCAGAGAAATCAGAGAGATCTATTGGTTAAGTAAAGAAATCTGCTGTGACATAAAGTGGTATAAAATAAAATAAAAATAAATCCCTGCCTTCACCTGTATACACACACACACACACACACACACACACACACACACACACACACACACACTTTTGTCTCCCAATACATATGCACACACCCCTCACCCTACCATCCCAGCATTAACCTGTAAACTTCTGCGCGCACGCACGCACGCGCGCGCACACACACACACACACTTTTGTCTCCCAATACATATATGCACACACCCCTCACCCACCCATCCCTGCATTCACATGTAAACTCACACACACACACACACACACACACACACACACAGACACACACACACACACACACACACACACACACACACACACACACACACACACACACAGAGGCTTCTTTTTCTTATGGCATGTTTTAGAGAAGAAGAAGAAAAAACCATTCAAGTGTTCACATAGCATCTGGCAGTTTGTGAGATATACTATTATGCACCAGGGTACCATTAACACAACATTTTGTTCTTTTTTTCGTCTTTCTTTTTTCTCTCTCTCTTTTCATCGTAGTTCAAAGAATGGACAATACACACACAGACACACATACACATACACACAGACACAGACACACACACACACACACACACACACACACACACACACACACACACACACACACACACACACACACACACACACACACACACACACACAATCAATAACCAAAATAACACATGGGCCGAAAACAGACAGGGCAATTAACAGTTATTTATATATATGTTGTTTGTTTTTATGGGTTGTTGTTTTTTTTTTTTTGGGGGGGGGGAGGGAGGTTTGAGGTTCACTGTGTGTGTGTGTGTGTACATGTGTATGTGTGTGTGTACATGTGTGTGCATGCATGCATAATATATCAATTATCATTGTGTGTATGTGATTCTATTGGTAAAACTCTGTGTGTGTGTGTGTGTGTGTGTGTGAAATATTCTATGGGTATGAGTGTGTGTGGGTGTACTCTGCGTGTGTGTGTGGGGGGGTGCACATGCACATCTTCATGCAGGTGTGTGTCCATTGTCTGTATGTCTCATTTTCTAGATGTTGGTGTGTCTGTGTATACACATAGGTCCATGCTTGGGTTCACTGCATGTGTTGTATTTGTATGAGTGCTATGCATTTCAAGCCTGTGTGAGCCACGATGTAGCCTACTGTCATTATTATATTGATTGTCTGTTCAGTTTGATATTGCTGTAACCTATCACAGTTATTCACTTCTTATCTTTGTGGGTGTGATCGCTGTTCCTTCTAGAATTCTAGACTTTTAAAAAATTATTTCCAGAAAATAAACCTTTGGGAATATGTGAAATTTAACAATTCTCTTCCCCCCCCCCCCCCCCCCCCCCCCCCCC
>CM060342.1:16647437-16657437 GCA_030674155.1 Stramonita haemastoma | reverse complement strand
CACCGACACTAGCTTTCAGCTTTAAACAAACAGAAAAGAATGACTTGTGAGTGACATTAATTAAGATTAAAGAAAATTGGGGGGGGGGGGGGGGGGGTGTTCAAGATAAACCAATAAACAACAAACACAAAAAACAGCAACCCTTCCCTCCACGCCCCCCCCCCCCAAAAAAAAAAAATAAAATAAATAAATAAATAAAAGGAAATAATTTTAGTTTTTGTATAATAGAAAAAAAAATTACCAAACAATTAAAAACAAACAGAAAAAAATGAGGAAAGAGCCACTAAAGTTTTTTTTTAAGTTAAGTATTTTTGTTGGTTTGTTTTTGCATGGAAGAGAAGAAAGGAAAAAAAACAGTAACAAAACAATCAAACATACCTTACTACAAAATCTTTGGGTATTCTTCTCAGTGAGACTGAGCGTAGCTTGTTTTCTCTCTCTCTCTCTCTCTCTCTCTCTCTCTCTCTCTCTCTCTCTCTCTGTCTGTATGTCTCTCCCTTCCTCCCACCCACCCCCCACTCTCCCCTCTTCCTTTTTTTTAATGATGTGTATTTGTAGTCAGTTTTCTTACTGAATTTTCTCCAACCTTCAACAGGCATAAAGTTACATCATTAAAGTTTTTCCTTTATTGTGACTGATACACTACTGTACAGTGAGGGTATTGTGTTAGGAAGAGTACGAATGGAGGTGTTACATCATTCTCCTTTGTGGTGCATATAAATATCGTTCACCCGCTTATTTAATCCTCTGTCGTGGATTTGTCATGACTTAGGTCATCAGTTTAAACACAGAATTTAACATGTGTGAACAGTGCCGTGTGTGTGCGTGTGTGCGTGTGCGTGTGTGTGTGTGTGTGTGTGTGTGAGACGTGTGTGTGTGTGTATAATATGAACCCTGTGTGTTTGTATATGTGCATGCATGTGTGTGTGTGTGCGTGTGTGTGTGTGTGTGTGTGCGTGTGTGTGTGCATGTGTGTGTGTGTGTGTGCATGTATGTGTGTGTGCATGTAGTGTGTGTGTGCATGTGTGTGTGTGCACACGCACATGGATTTATTTGTACACAAAGATACAGACAGACACAGGCAGTGAGAGACATCAACAGATATAAATTTCTGCTTGTGCACCGAACACATTTTTGACAGGACATTGCACCTGATCTCTTGCCTCTCTGTTTCAGTGGTGGGGCTTGTTTTGCCGACATGAACAACGAGGAGGGTGAGTTGACAAAAATGTATATATATGGTGACGCTCCACCTCAAAATGAGTCGCTCAGCACCTAACCCACTTTTCTGCTAGGAGCCATTAAAGACTGGTGGGGTTAAGTTGGCAATTCTAAGATTTTGACTGATTATAAAACTATAGCCAGTATTCTACCCTGTAATGAAATATCACTGCATAATTTTGTCTCCTTTTGCTTTTAAACATGTTTTTAAAAACCCAAGCCCTCATTCTGACTACCTACTAGGATGGTAAACTGCCAATTTCTTATTTTGTCATTTCCTGCAGTCTGTCCGTTTAAGTTCAACTTTTGATATAATTGTCTGATTTTCAATCTGTTTTTTTGTATGGTATAGCCTTTTTATTGCAGATTTATAAAATGTCAATAACTAAAACTAGACCTCTGGTGCAATGCGACTCATAATGTGGTGGAGCGTCACATATACATCATTACATATCTGTAACAGTACACGCGAAAATCATGGATAAGGGTCAAAACTCAGAAAATGAGATTGAAGTGTAATCTGAAAGAAGATATCATTCTGAACAAGACACAAAAAACTTCCATGTCGTATTTGTTAACAATACTTGGGAATTTAGTAGGGAAAAAAACCCTTATAGAATGTAAATTTATTCAAAACACAAAAATTGATATTTTTAGCCGTAGTCACTTAACTGGCCCACAGCACAAAAATACAGGTGATGACTAATCTATGATTTTATATATATATATATACTTTTTTTTTTTTCTTTTTTTTCATCATCATCTAGAGCCCTGAGATTTACCAATGTTGAATTTTTTGCACATGACAACATTTTTTCCCTCCGTTAAAGTAGAGCTCTCCATTCCAATTTCAGGGATCAACGAATATAATTATCTCTTCTTCAATAACTGGAGACTAGTAATTTGTAAAATCATAAACCAAGACTGGAAGTGGTATACACCACAAAAAAAATAGTATTCACATTCCTGAAGTGGGAAAGCAGCTATTTTTCATGGTGGGCAAAAACGGTCACATCCGCAAAATCTCACCATTGGTGAACCTCAGAGCTCTAGCCAAGGGATATATATATATAGAGAGAGAGAGAGATATATATATATATAGAGATATATATATATATATATAGAGAGAGAGAGATAGATAGATAGATAGATAGATAGATAGATAGATAGATAGATAGATAGATAGATAGATAGATATAGATATATATATAGAGAGAGATATACATATATATATGTGTGTTTATGTGTGTGTAGTATACACAAAAACAAGGGTTATAAAACAGCACATTTCACTGACGGCTGGGAAACCTTGCATAAACAAGCTGACAGAATATATATGTGGCTTACAATAACAAACTTATGTTCAATGTTGAAAGGTTCAGGCTTTTGTTTGCCTTCTTCTGTCGAGACTGACATGCACTTTTCAGTTTTCTTTTTTCTTTTTCTTTTTTTACATTGTGTGAATGTGTGTGTGTGTGTTTGTATGTGTTGTTCTTCAGTTTAACATCCTTCCACTTAATTGTGATATCAGACAAAGAAGTGTGTGTGTGTGTGTGTGTGTGTGTGTGTGTGTGTGTGTGTGTGTGTGTGTGTGTGAGAGAGAGAGAGAGAGAGAGAGAGAGAGAGAGAATGTGTGTGAGTGTGTGTGTGAGTGAGTGAGTGTCTATGTGTGAGTGTGTGCACGCCACGCGTGCCTGCATTCATATGTGTGTGTGTGTGTTAGTGTGTGCACGCCACGCGTTCCTGCATTCATATGTGTGTGTGTGTGTGTGTGTGTGTGTGTGTGTGTGTGTGTGTGTGTGTGTGTGTGTGTGCACGCTGTCAAGAATGTCAGCATATCTGACATGTGCTTATGGTGGTTCTTTTTTGTTTTTTGTTGGGTTTTGTTTGTTGTTGTTGTTGTTGTTTTTTGGGGGGGCAGTGTGTGAATTGTATGTTTTGAGAGAGAGACAGAATGTGTGAATGAATGTGTGGGTGGGGTGTTCAGTTTACACAGGGAGAAAATGGCGATGAGGAGGGGATGGGGGGAAGGGGGGGGAGGGGGGGGGGTATAATTGTATTTTCAATAACAATGAACACACACAAAAAAAAGGAAATTACCATCGCTACACTACAATAAACAGTGTGGAAAATGAGAGAGATTTTTTATTTTATGTCTGTCCTCTTAAAGTAAACATGGTATTAGGGGGGGGGGGGGGGGCTCTAAAATAAAGAGATGTGTGTTGGTATAAACAAATTTCGTGTTATATATGTATTAAAATACTGATTTCAAACAATATTCTGCAAAAACATGGAAAGAAAAATCAAATAGAACAAAAACATAGAACATCCGAACACTATGCTAAAAGCGGAACCTGTACAATTGCGAATCGGCCGAATATCACAAGATAAAATGTGTGTGTGTATATATAAAAAACTAATGCTGAAGTCAGAATGTACACATGTGCAAAAATTGCAAAAATTTCACCTCATGATTGGGAGCTCTAGCTGAGGAACAACCAGTGGGGGGGCTGTGTAAAAATGAAGCACTCACAGATAATAGATCTCAGTATGATTTTGAGTTATAACAACTGACATGATGAACACTTCTAACGTTTTCTTTTCTGTTTTTGGTGGTGGTGGTGGTGGGTTTATTTGTTGTTTTTTTTAGTTGGGGTAAGTGGGGTTATTCATTACTTTGGCAGCTGTGTTTAAAGACAAATGGTGCTGTCCTGGGTATTATCAAATATCTTTGTAAGATTAGTTTCTCCATTGCTTTTGGATATTGTGAACATAGTAACGTATGCATGTATGGTAATTCTTCTCTCTTTTTTTTTGGGGGGGGGGGGGGGGGGAGATACAGTGGCACAATGGTTTTTATTTTATCGCTGACAGTTCATGATGTCAAATCAGTGTCAAGTATTATAGTTTCATATATTCTAACTTAACAGAGTGTACACACACACACACACACACACACACACACACACACACACACACACACACACACACACACACACACACACACACACACACACACACAATGAAGTGTTGGACTCAAGGTCAGCTCCCACTTATTTGGAAACAGTCTATTGTTGTACCAGTTAATAAGAAAGGAAAACCAAGAACAGATAAAAACAGCTACAGACCTATATCACTGACATCTCATACATGCAAACTCATGGAAAGGATTGTTTTAAGACGGCTTTCTCATTTTTGTGAAAAGCATAAGATCATTCCTATAAATCAAGCTGGATTTAGAAAAGGTCGATCAGCTATTGAACATTTAGTAAAACTTACAACACAAGTCAAGCAACAGTTTGCCAGACGTAAAAGCATTCTTGCAACGTTTTTTGATGTTAGAAAAGCATATGAACAAGTATGGCATAATCGACTTTTACATAAATTAAAAACTGTTGGAATTTCAGGATGTATGTTTAATTTCATCAAGCATTTTCTGGAAGATAGATCTATTCAGACAAGAATAGGAGGAACGTATTCAAATGCAAGAACTTTGGAAATGGGTTTACCCCAAGGATCAGTAATTGCCCCTATCCTATTTAATATTCTAATAGCAGACCTACCAAAAATGTTATCAAAAGATTCAATTTTAGTTCAGTATGCTGATGATATTTGCTTATGGATGAAGGTGACATTAAAAAGAAAAACTCCAGTCCGAACTTTAAACTATATCAAGAAACTTTACCAGTGTGCACTGAATAAAATCAGCTCATTTATGACAGAAAATGGGCTTAGTTTGTCACTTGAGAAAACAAACATGATGCTTTTTAATTCCGGTTATGACCCCGAGAAAATCCCTCAGTTTACTATAGATGATATTAAATTACAATACACCCAACATGTTAAATTTCTGGGTGTTATTCTGACCACTAAATTGTCTTGGTGTCATCATATCAGCTATATACTAAATAAAGCAAGGAAGACTTTAAATTTTCTAAAAATTGTATGTAAACAGCACTGGGGGCAAGACACAAAATCTCTTATATCTTTAGCTACTTCTTTAGTGCGCTCAAGATTAACATATGGACAAGAGGTGTTTTTCAGTGCACCCCATTTCTTACTAAATAAATTACAAAGCGTAGACAGTAAAGCGCTCAAGTTATCTCTTGGAGTTCCTTTCCATGCGTCTACTTTAGGCTCCTACAAGGAAGCCGGAGTGCTACCTCTTGATGAATATAGGGAACTCTGCACGGCAAAGTATGTTTTGAGATGTTATTCAAACGAAAATTTCTCAAAAAAAGAAGTTAACTTAAGATCAGACTTAGACTTTGCTAAACGAGCTAGGTCAATTGTATCACTGACATCAATGAAGACATTCACGTGGGATATGTTCAAAGATTCTAAAATTAATGAAAACGTTCTTGCTGTGACACCTTCCTTTTCAAATACCCCTGAATAGGAAATGAATAAGCCAATATTTGACATATATGACACAAATCTTTCAAAAAGCAATTCACCAAACATTCTTGCCAGCTTAGTGAATTCTCACATTGACACTCACTATTCAGACCACTTAAGAATATACACAGATGGATCAAAACTTGATAACGAACATGTAGGTGCGGCTTTTGTTATTCCAGCTTTTAATATTGAGAAAAAATATCATATTACTAGTTGCGTTTCTATTTTCACTGCAGAGCTCTTTGCAATATTGATGGCTCTCAGTTATCTTGTCTCATTATCCCAGACATATCTAAAAACTGTACTGTGCGTTGATTCTAAGTCTGTGTTGTGTGCGTTGAATTCCTTTAACCAAAATACTCGACTGGAAATGATTACTGAAATTAGACATGTTATTCATCTACTATCCTTGAAAGGTACTGCTGTTACTTTCTGTTGGGTGCCTTCTCACTGTGGGATTTTTGCTAATGAATGGGTGGATAGAGCTGCACGACAAGGAGCACGTGATGTTGAAGGATCACTTTCAGTTAATATCCTGCTTGACTTGCGAGAGGGTTATGATCTTTTAAAGTGTATATCGCATAATAAGGCAAATAAAAGATTGCAAAATTGTAACTGTTTTTACACTAAAAATTGCCTAAATATGTCAGATGTACAAAAAATTAGACCTCTTTATGCAAAACCATCTATGTCTGTTTCCAGACATATCTCAAGTTTGGTTTATAGATTCCGTTTAAATGCTCTTCGCACTAAGTATTGTAAGAACATACTGTGCATGTGTGAAGAACAAATTAGTGTTAGACATCTGCTTACCTGTTGTCCTATAATTAAAGAAATAATTTCTAGTTCGCTGAAAGATCCGCTCCTTTTAGAATCATCTGTAACGCTTAAAAGCATCCTAAACAATGATATACTTCTCTGTCAAATTTCTCAATGCCTCCTACAAAGCCCAGTTGGTATCTTCCTGTGATTGTTCATTCTGTTTTAAGGATAATCCTTAATGTCTTGTTCTGTATACCTCTCCAGTTACCCTTGTTCAATTTTTTCCCTACTTTGTGCACGTATCTACATTATCTTCATTATCTTGTGTATACATATCCAAAGTTCAATTTTTTCTGCATGTTATAGTTCCATTGTTAGTTAATTGCATAGTTCTGTTCTACTGTTATCATTTACTGGTTGTAGATTTTTTTTTTTTTTTTTTTTTTTTTTCCCCCCATAGTCCAACATCATACTAACAGTTAAATTATTTTCCCCCTCAGTACTCCTTAGCATTTTGTTTTATATGCTATTATATTTGCAACACACACACGCTCGCACGCATGAACGCAAGCTTGCACACTCACATATAAACTCAAGCTCACACACACACACACACACACACACACACACACACACACACACATCACACACAAACACACACACATACACACACACACTCTCAACACACACACACTCGCACACACACACATACACACTCACACACACACACTCACACACACGCGCGCGCGCCACACACACACACACACACTCACACTCACACTCACAACACACACACGCACACACACACATTCTCACAAACACGCACGCACGCACGCACATACACACTCACATACACACACTCACACACACACACACACACACACACACACACACACACACACACACACTCACACATGTCTGATATCACTATTTAGTGGAAGGACGTTAAACTGAAGAACTACACACACACACACACACACACAACATAATCTAAACATACACACCCTCTCCACACACAAACACATGGAGAAAATCAAAATATCACACACACACACACAGCACGCACACACACACACACACACACACACACACACACACACACACAACACAATCTAAACACACACACCCTCTCCACACACAAACACATAGAGGAAATCAAAATATCAACACACACACACACACACACACACACACACACACACACACACACACACACAACACACACACACACAACACACACACACACACACACACCACACACATGGAGAAAATCAAAATATCACACACACACACACACACACACACACACACACACACACACACACACACACACACACACACACACACACACACACACATACACACACACACACACACACACACACACACACACACACACACACATGGAGAAAATCAAAATATCACACACACACACACAGCACACACACACACACACACACACACACACACACACACACACATACACATACACACACACACACACACAACACACACACACACACACACACACACACACACACACATGGTGATGTTACAACGTTTCAGAACCAAGAGTGAAAAAATGATCATCATGACCATTCTGTTTCAGCGTTCAAGTTTCAAGAGAACATCATCAAGACCATGATCCGCGTGGAGGAGACCTTTGAGGACCTGGCTGAGAACCGCCATCAGAACGTCCTGCTCATCTGCGACAGAGGGGTCATGGACGGCTCAGCCTGTAAGTAACCGTCCCTGGTTTTGCTCTTTTCATTAATTAACTCACTCGGGACAGCCAGTTCTCTCCGGTGCTTTTTTCCCCCACAGACGTCCCATTTGTAATGGTTAGTAAAAAAAACATTTATCATCATCATTATCATCATCATCACCATCGTCATAATCATCACCATCAAAATCACAATTACTTACCCTGCACACTGACACGCAGACCTGCCCCAGAAGGACTGGGAGCAGATGATGGTGAACAACGGCTGGCATCATCATCATCATCATCACCATCATCATCATCACCACACTTATCATCATCATCAAATCAATGTCATCCCAATCACAATTACTTACCCTGCACACACACTTACACGCAGACCTGCCTCATGCTGGCATCATCATCATCACCATCATCATCATCATCAACATTATCACAGATAATCACTAATTACTTACCCTGCACACTGACACGCAGACCTGCCCCAGAAGGACTGGGAGCGGATGAAGCTGAAGAACGGCTGGCACGAGGTGGACCTGCGCGACAACCGCTACAACCAGATCATCCACATGGTGACGGCCGCCAAGGGCGCTGAGGACTTCTACAGCATCGCCGGACACAAGACGCGCCACGAGGGGCTGGACTCTGCTCGAGACGTCGACACCAACACTGCAAATGTAGGAATGTGGATTCAAACATCACTGTGATAGATGTGTGTGTGTATGTATGTACATCGGTGTTGCTTATGTCAGAATTTTGGTGCTGAAACTTAATACTGGATCATAATTATATGTCATAAATGCTAATGTCAGAATTTTTTATGTTCACTCTCAAGAATCAGTGTAATAAGTTATCATTCTTCCTAATGTCAGAATTTTGAGGTTCCTTCTCACAAATCAGTTTGATAAGTTATATCCTTCATTGTTCCTAAAGTAAGAATTTTGATGTTCAGACTCAGTATCTCTGTGTCATATACATCCTTGCAGTGAATGTAAAGATTTTGACTTTCAAACTCAAAGGTCACTTCACTGTTTACACCATCACTGTTACTGTCAGAATGTTCACATTCACTCACAAAATTCACTTTGATTATATACATAACTGTTGCTGATGTAAGAATTTTGATGCTTAAACTAAAAAATCACTCATGTACATGCACATCGTTTCTGCCAAAGTAAGAATTTTGATGTCCAAATTCAAATCTCCTCAGTTTATAGTCTCATCCGAAGGACTTCAGGGGAGAGTGGAGTTGGCACTGATGTAAACTCAAGGGGAAAAATCCCCTCGAATGGTTGTCAAATTGCAAGCGCAATGTTCTGACAATTAGGCTATTTGTTACTGTATTGCCTGATGTGATGATCTACCTGTGCAGGCATGGGTGGGGCACCCCTACTTTGATGTCATCGACAATTCCACGGGGTTTGACCTCAAGATCTCCAAGATGATTTCGGTAAGTGAGTCCATGAAGTCGTGAGTTTGAATCTCGGCAGCGCTTCTAGTGAATTACAACTTTAAATGCGTACCTGCCAGTGCCTTTATTCCCTTTGTGTATATATATATGATACACACCCATATAGTTACATTGAATTGTTTCAATGACAATGTATGATTACTTTAGTTAAAGGGGGGTTGGTTTTACAAGTGAGTTCTGTTTAATTTGTAGTATTAATATCAATATCTTTTTTTTTTTCAAATTTGCATCAATTATGATCCCTACATGCATTTTAAAAGGGTTTGACAGAAAATGTTTTTTCTTTTTTTTATCTTTTTTTTATAGAAAATGTTTTTTCAATAGCTTGTTTACATTATAGGGTTTTTTGGGGGGGTGGGGGTGAGGTTTAGATTGTACGTTTGTTTTCTTTAAATCTCCATCCTTTGGTTTTGCTATGGGGT
>CM060342.1:16639937-16642437 GCA_030674155.1 Stramonita haemastoma | reverse complement strand
CGCACTTGGACTGGGTAAACGAAGGGGATAAGTTTAGCACTGAGCCCTGGGCTAAGTTGTGCCGGATTTGCACAATGTGTACAGTTCTCTTCCACGCTTAAGTTGGATGCGCTGGGCCTGACTTGTCAGGCGCTTATCAGCATTACAACACAACTTCACTCCTATGACAGGCTATGATGAACAAAAACCACAAAAAAATTCATTCTCACCATAAAGTCTCATAGATCTGAATTTTGGGGGGAAGTGCAAAAAGAGAGACCAACTTGAGTGATAAGTCATGTCAGTTTTACTTTTGGTGAAAAAAGAAACTTTTTGCTAAACTGTTGACCATGGGTCTGATAAACCCCACAATGTAGGAATAAATGGGTAAAAAATCAAAGTACGGTGAAGAATGTTTCCTTTTACACAGTCACTTAGCGTCATTTATTAAAGTGTGTGTATACTGTTGCAATCTGTCAGCTAGTGTGTATGTGTGTGTGTGTGTGTTTGTGTGACATTGTATGTATGTCAAATCTGTGTGAGTAATACTTTGTGTGTGTGTGTGTGCAGATCCTGCTGGCTCAGAGAGATGACAAGCACCACACGGTGTACAAAAGCCGTCGCTGCTTCCTGTGGCAAAACCAGTACTTCCAGCTGGACATATACCAGACCCCCTGTCCTGACAAGTGAGTTGTGTCGGGTGTTCAGTTTTGTGTCATTTTATTTACCCATAGCTCAGTGGTCAGATGTCTCATATACGAACTTATGCAGAACATCCTGCACACATGTTAAAACCTAATCCACTTCTGTGAAGAGTAGGCCATTGCATGCCGGTAGGAACAGATGACAAAATGACAAATTTTTTGTGTATATTTTTTTGGGGGGGGGGGGGGGGGGGGGGCCTTGACTTGTGCTCCAATGTTCACCAATGGTGAGATTTTGTGTCAGCGACCATTTTTTACCCACCATTAAGATAGCAGCCACATTCCAACTTTTGGAATGTCACGTTTATTCCTCATCCCCCAAATTGGAAAATGGCTGACATAACAGTTAGCAAACGGTCATCCCCCAAATTGGAAAATGGCTGACATAACAGTAAGCAAACATCCTTCCCCAAAATCGGAAAATGGCTGACATAACAGTAAGCAAACATCCTCCCCCAAAATCGGAAAATGGCTGACATAACAGTAAGCAAACATCCTTCCCCAAAATCGGAAAATGGCTGACATAACAGCAAGCAAACATCCTCCCCCAAAATTGGAAAATGGCTGACGTAACAGTAAGCAAATGGTCATCCCCCAAATTGGAAAATGGCTGACGTAACAGTAAGCAAACAGTCACAGACCCAAAGTCTCACCATTAGGGAACCTCAAAGCTCTTACCAAGGAAACAACAACAAAAAACCAACCCCAAAAATCCAGTCCTAATCCTGGATTATCTGCATGTTTTTTTGCAGGTGCCAGGGGCTGATGCTGCTGGAGACCTTCACGGCAAAGGACCGAGACACGGTGAAGATTCCCGACTTCATCACTGTGGAGCGAGAGGTCACCGGGGAAGCCTCCTACTCCATGTTCAACCTCTCCCTCAAAAATGAGTTCTGGTCATCAAGGGACACCACTGACCAGGAAGAAGATGACTGATTTTTTTTTTTTCGCTAAAAAAAAAGAATGGGTGTGGGAAATGGTTACGCGGCTAAGCTAAAGCAGAATTGTAGATCTGATTTTTTTCTTTTTTTTGTTTATTTAAAAAGAAACATTTTTTGAAGACATCGGAGAGGGATGAATTGTGTGTAGATCTTGTCGGGTGTTCCTCAGCTTAACACCCTGGGGGGGTCACCCCCATGTGTAGATCTGATTTTGTATTTTCATCTTTTTGGGTTGGGGTGGGGGGGTTTTCAGGGGGTAGGGGGGCTGAGTTTGGGATTTTTTGTGTGTTTTTGGTGTGTGTGGGGGGGGGGGGGGGGGCTGTGGGACATTTGATCTTGTTAAAGATGATTTTTTTCCAAATTTGGTGCATAAGTCTGCAGTCAAATTACAAATTGCAACTTGAGAAATTTGTGTTTGATCGTGGATGTAAGTTCTGTATGATTTTATTTTACCTCAGCCCGCTTCAAGTGTATTATGTAGTCATTTTTTTCTGTGTCAAAATCTCATTTCAACCCATTTGAAGAAACTGTTTTCATCTTCTTTTTTTGTTTTTTAAAGTAGGTGTTGTTTAGGGCTATCAGCCTACTATGTGATAATGTTGGTGACTATTGAGGATAGATAACTCTCACTTCAGAATTTTTTCTTAGGAGAGTGGTCCACCTTTAGCATGTGCTACAACAGTTTTTGTTGTTGCTCTCTCCCTCTTTTATCACATCAGATATCTGTACGCTTCGGGAAAGTACATAAGTAATTTGCCATCTATGTAGGGTGCATTAGCCCTCACAGTGCAGAGCCATGTCCAATTCATTTTGATTGTTATTGTCTTTTGTGTACTTTTATTTTGCTCTTCCTCTTTATACCCATCATTCAGTTAT
>CM060342.1:16624937-16634937 GCA_030674155.1 Stramonita haemastoma | reverse complement strand
TTGGAATTTTTGTTTGTTTGGCAAACTCTGGTGGCATGACGCGGAACTCCTACTGTCAACAGCAGCAGTGGAGACAACTGACAAGTTCTACATGAACAGTTGGGTTTCAGTTGTTTGTCATTTCCAGCTCTAACCTAGTCTGTGCAAGTACTACAAGCTTCGTTGACTGTGTTGAATCAGAGAGAGAGAATATATACATTTGCCATCTAAAATGCTTCAGTTTACTGAACACGATTGATCTCTTAAAGCGAAAGCTTGTGCACAGGCACGAGGCAGTGCATTACCTTTCATGGATAACTTGTCCTCGCCTTTCACTCAACTGCGTATGTTCACATTTGAACCTTGTATTATATCAAGGTTGCATTGTTGTTGTTATGTGGGGGGAGGGGGGTTGTTTGTTTGGGTTGTTTTGTTTGTTTATTTTGTTGGTTTTTGGCTTTGTTTTTTTGGGGGGAGGGGGGGGGGGGGATTGGAGCTGTTCTTGCTTTTTGTTGGATTGGGAGAGGGGGGGCTGTTGTCTTGTTGTTGCTGTTTTTGTTTTTGGTTGTTTTTTTTTTGGGGGGGGGGTTAATTGGGGTTGGGGGGGGTTTCGGGGGGAGGGGGGGAATTATTGAATATGAGATCAGCATTGAAAAAAACAATGTAGCAGAAATCAGTAAATTAGGGATGGAAATCTGCTCGTTTCAGTCCTCTCAATCTAAAGTATCATGAATTTCAATTATTATTTATCTCATACAAGTGTTTGGGACATATCTGGCAATTAACTGTTAACTATTGGGGTTTTTTTTTTAATGTTTTGGTATGTTTGGTTTCTTAAGCAAATGTGATTTTTTTTTTTTTTTTACATTATTACATATCAAGAACATTTTTTCATGACAAATGAAAGAAAAATCATGAAAATGTACATTCATGAGGTGTGATCGGTTTTTCCTATCATTTACGTGATGTTCTCAGAGAGCCGTAAGTTATACGAAGCCAGGGGATTTTTCTAAAATCTATTCATTCATTTATCAGTCAGTCTATTAATTAACTGTAGCCGCCGCTGTAGCCTAGTGGTTAGGGCGTTGGACTCGTAATCTAAAGGTTGTGGGTTCAATCCCAGCTTTCGGCTATGGCGTTGTGCCCTTGGAAAAGGCACTTTACGGCTATTTTCTCACCCCACCCAGGTGTAAAAGGGGTACCAACCTTGTGTTGGGGGTTAACCCTGCGATAGACTGGCGACCTATCCAGGGGGGAGTCTATGACTCTCAGTCGCTTAACGCCACAGAAACGGGGATAAGCACTGGCCTAGCCTTAGGCTTGGGACAGACTTTAGCTTTTTTTTAACTATGAACTAACTGACTGATTAATCAGCTAATCAATCCATTACTCACTTCATTTTTAGATGTGCCATACACGCTGTCTCATATTAGTCATTTTTTTTCTTTTCTTTTAGTCATTATCCTAAAACAGTATGTGTAGCTATTTTCCTGTATAAAGCTACTTTCGAGTCGGTGTAATTCGAAGACATATTCATTATTACTGCCATCATTTCCCCCCCTGTCTTCCACTTTATACCCCCATTTTCCATATCCTGTGCCAAGCTACAATATGTTGTAAAAAATCCAGTCAACTTTTTTTTCCCATAATACCCAACGCCAACATAAAAAAAGAACCAGTGTCAATTTTTCACAAATGTGCTTCCAAATCCAAGACTACTCCCATTTCTTCCTCCTCTATCTTCACTCCCTGAGGAGTTTGGGCATAGCACCTCATTTTCTAATTCGTGTCTCTTGGGCGAATTGAACCTGGCGGACCCCATCCCTCACCAGGTACATGATGCATGCTGGGTATGTTCATTTTTCCATAATTGACCAAACACTGACATACATTACGGGATTTTTAAACATGCATCTCTGACCTTCTGCATGTTTATATATATATATACAGGAAGGGAATTCAGGCACTGGCAGGTCTGCACTTTATGTTGACCTGGGAGATCATAAAAATCCCTACCCTTCATTCACAGGACACCGCTGACAAGATTCAAACCCGCAACTTCGTGGATCTTGAGGGATGGAAGTGAAGTGGTGTGTCCACTCAACTACAGCATCTATCTGTCTGTCTGTCTGCCTTTTACAAGGCACAAAAACAAAACAAAGCATCTACATCAAATCATGACATCCTCGTGGAAATCTTTTCCGTCGAACTATAAGAGATATGAATAAATGACAAGAGAGAAGCAAAAAAAGATGACAGAGAAAGAGATAGAAAAGAGGAAATTCCTGGCAGGAAAGAAAGAAGGTTCTATAGAAAAGAGGAAATTCCTGGCAGGAAAGAAAGAAGGTTCTATAGAAAAGAGGAAATTCCTGGCAGGAAAGAAAGAAGGTTCTATAGAAAAGAGGAAATTCCTGGCAGGAAAGAAAGAAGGTTCTATAGAAAAGAGGAAATTCCTGGCAGGAAAGAAAGAAGGTTCTATAGAAAAGAGGAAATTCCTGGCAGGAAAGAAAGAAGGTTCTATAGAAAAGAGGAAATTCCTGGCAGGGAAGTAAGAAGGTTCTATAGAAAAGAGGAAATTCCTGGCAGGAAAGAAAGAAGGTTCTATAGAAAAGAGGAAATTCCTGGCAGGAAAGAAAGAAGGTTCTATAGAAAAGAGGAAATTCCTGGCAGGAAAGAAAGAAGGTTCTATAGAAAAGAGGAAATTCCTGGCAGGAAAGAAAGAAGGTTCTATAGAAAAGAGGAAATTCCTGGCAGGAAAGAAAGAAGGTTCTATAAAAAAGAGGAAATTCCTGGCAGGAAAGAAAGAAGGTTCTATAGAAAAGAGGAAATTCCTGGCAGGAAAGAAAGAAGGTTCTATAGAAAAGAGGAAATTCCTGGCAGGAAAGAAAGAAGGTTCTATAGAAAAGAGGAAATTCCTGGCAGGAAAGAAAGAAGGTTCTATAGAAAAGAGGAAATTCCTGGCAGGAAAGAAAGAAGGTTCTATAGAAAAGAGGAAATTCCTGGCAGGAAAGAAAGAAAGTTCTATAGAAAAGAGGAAATTCCTGGCAGGAAAGTAAGAAGGTTCTATCATATTTTTGAGGGGGGGGGGGGGGGGGGGGTGCCTACAGCTCTGTGGTTCACCAATGGTCCAGAGATTTTGCGTCACATGTAAATGTTTTTGCACACCATGAAGGTGGCCACATTCCAACTTTGGCGATGATGTCTGAAACTCAAAGCCAGTGTGCATGTGTTTTTATAAATTGTTCATCTATTTCTGCCGGCACATATCGGCCTGCTCTTCTGAGAGGTGGAGCGAAGTTTTAACGTGTGCACAAGATAGTAGTATGAACAGGGCCTCAGTTTGTAGTCTCCTCCGTGGGACTTTCTATTTTATTTATTTATTTTATTTTATTCTTTTATATCGAGGATAATGGAATAAGCACTCATGTGCTTTTTTTCATCCAGTCCCCGTGTGTATGTAGTTTTGTCAATCTTATCTGTTCCCACCGGCACATGATGACCTACTCTTAAGAAAAGCGGAACAGGATTTAACGTGTGTGCAAGATGTTCTGCGATTCTGGGGATTCAAGTCAGTATTGATGTTACCTGCAGGAAAAATTCCCTAAAACTGGTGTCTCAGTGATGGTTTGGGGCTGTCAGATTTCATGCTCAAAGCTCCAACCACTATGCTACCTCCCCCCCCCCTTTCCCTTTCCCCCGGTGTTGTATCAGTGAAAGCTCTTGCCATCGTCATTTTTGTATGCATAATATGTTTCGCACAAATCATTCAGTCTTTTGAGATATCATGTGTAATGCCTTTTTCTTGCTCGTTCATTTAAGATCGTCTCAAATGAATTTGTGTCCATTGTGGAATATTTCCATACAATTTTCATGTCTTGTATTGTACTCTTTTTTTGTTGTTGTTATCGTAGCGTGTATTTTTTGCAAGACATTGCGGGTGCTGTCTGTTGAGAGAGAGGGTGCTGCAGTTAGTTGCATAGTACAATTTTTCATTTCCCATCGGCATGAGACATGCGTTTTACTCACAGAACAGGAATTCTATCGACAGAACCTCGCCAGGGACCAGACTCTTATTATTGTCGCCATAGATTACTTTACCTGTGCTAAATTTGTTTCACACGTTTAAGTATTTCAAAAGATTAGTATGCCACTCAGGACTTTTTTGGTAGTTTTTTTGGGGGGGGTTTTTGGGTGATTTTTTGTTCCTCATCTAGAGCTCTGAGGTTCACCAATAGTGAAATTTTTGTGTATGCAGCCATTCCCCCCCTTTACCATTAACCCTCTTAGTCCTGAACCGGATTGAATAATTGCCCCCCCCTGAATCCCGAACCAGGATTTGCTGGGAATTACATACAGTAGTTTTCCATCAGGCAGTGACCATCACTAATTGCTACCATATGTCAAAGCTCTATCAGGCCTGGGTACAAAACCTGCTGTGAGTCATAGTAATTATAGCTGTTAGTATGTATACAAGAAGGAAAAGGCCAGCGAGCATGTGCGCACGACCTGATTTCGTGATGGAATGCGAAATCTAGGGCAGTTTGTGTTCAGAGAATCCGGATGCAAGAGGGTCAACGCTGTTGTGTTTCCAACTTCAGGGATACTCGGGACTTAATGGGAAAGAAATATCCATTTTTGAGACAGATTTGAGCCATAGACTTATCACTTTCTGGACTAGCACATTAATTAACTTCTTGGCAACCAAGCCTCATAGACGGAAGAGTTTAATAGTTATTTTGCAATGCATACTTATAAATACAGATCTTAGATGGATGACATAAGAGTATATATGGGCACATTCATACCTCCATTCCCAATTTTTGTGCAAACTGGAGGAAAAAAATTGTGCACACTCAACAAATATATCTTTGTATTATCACCTACAGTGTCAACCAGTTTTCATTATGACACAGACACGCATATACAACAGTATCACTAAGAGTGAACAGACATAAATATTGGGGGGGGAGGGGGGGGGGGGTGCAGACACCTCCTATGATTTTTTCTCCACATGCAAAACAGAAGAAGCCCCATGCATTTTTTGTGTGTGTGGTTTTTTGTGGGGGTTTTTTTTTTTTTTTTTGCGTTTTTTTTTTTTTTTTTTTTACCCCATGCATATTATGTCTACTGTAAGATCCTGTTTGTTTGTTTAACCTTTTCTCTACAGGTAACCAGCTATAGGGCAACCAACCATCTACTACAGTACTAGCCCTTCCCTTCTTATCACCCATTACTGGGTTACAGTAGCATTCAAATGCACACAGTGTACTGGGAAAGAGGTATTCACTCCCTTAACGTAGGAAAAGTGTTTTTTTTTTAAAGCCATGATTATGATTTACATTGATCATGAAATTGTTCTCAAAACTTGACATCTCATTTTCTGCTTGTTTTTTTAAATTCAATTATTGTCATTTTAGATATATTTGTCATCTTTTTTTTTTTTTCTTTCTTGCTGCAGCAGTTTCATGAAGGTTTGAGGGGTCAAAATCAGAATGATGCTGTCCTATTCTTTATCTTCTTTTGAAAGAAGTTATCCAGATGGCTTGTATGGTGTTCCAAACAGTACAGTTAGCGTGTGTATGCAGCAGACAGTGGAAAATATTGATGAATTGTTAATTTATGTCTATGTGAATGTGATGAGTTTAGAAATAGAGCTGTTTTGGTTATAATGCTTGCCTTCGGAGTGTGTTTGTCCATGTGTGTGTGTGTGTGTGGTGTGTGTGTGTGTGTGTGTGAGAGAGAGAGAGAGAGAAAGAGAGAGAGAGAGAAGAGAGAGAGAGTCTGAATGAATGAAAGAACATGTTGAACAAACATGTTTATTGAGGGAAAACAATACGCACAAAGTGAGTGCGTGTGTGCACGCATGCATGCATGCACGTGTGTGTAAAGGAGGGAGAGAGAACACCAAAACTATTATAATTAACAAAAGCAGTATGAGAACTAATAAAAGAAATACTCATATTTCATCATTCTCTCAATGGCCGAGTATTTTGATCAAAGAAACATACACACACAATATATGTATATATATATGGTGAAATTTTTTGGTAGAGCTATTCTGATTTCAGGAAGGATGTCTTTAGACACAACACCAAATTACCATCTGGTCCTACCACTACACAATAGCCTACTTTTTACGAAAGGCGATTATGTGTGCGCAAGATGTTCTGCCCATATACACACGACCCTCGGCTTATAATCTTATCGGACAGACTTTTGGGGAAGAGGAGTGGGTACAGAGCGGGAATCTCAGTGACAGCATGAACCTGCACCATCAAATAGCATGCACAACACTCTAACCACTGGGCCATCTTTTGGGGAAGAGGAGTGGGTAGAGCGGGAATCTCAGTGACAGCATGAACCTGCACCATCAAATAGCATGCACAACACTCTAACCACTGGGCCATCTTTTGGGGAAGAGGAGTGGGTAGAGCGGGAATCTCAGTGACAGCATGAACCTGCACCATCAAATAGCATGCACAACACTCTAACCACTGGGCCATCTTTTGGGGAAAGGAGTGGGTAGAGCGGGAATCTCAGTGACAGCATGAACCTGCACCATCAAATAGCATGCTCAACACTCTAACCACTAGGACATCTCGCCCCACACACAGGCCACTTGACAAGGGGGTACCCTACTTTCCTCTTCACCTAGCTCATAGTCTACTGGACTGTTGGGGCACCATTGAAGACGTTGCAACCTGCTTTCCTCTAAGCAACATATGCTTCAGGTAATTACATAGTTGATTCTACATAGTTGTTGAAATCATCTAATGTTGTACATAACAAAAATTTGTTTGGAAGAGTTGGAGAACTTGAGCATCAATATCTTTGAGATATATCAAAATGAACCTAAACATTTATATACCTATTGCATTTTGTTTTATTCTTTGGCTAGAGCTCCAAGGTTCATCAATGGTGAGATTTTTTATGTATTAAGTTGTTATTTCTCCCCCCCCCCCCCCCCCCCCCCCCCCCCCCCCCCCCCCCCCCCCCCCCCCCCCCCCCCCCCCCAGCTGTATTCCAGGGTTCGTATGGTCCTTGAAAGTCCTTGAATTTTGGACCTCCCTTTTCAAGGCCTTGAAAGTTCTTGAAAATCAGGCATATGCCTCCAGGTGCTTGAAAAGTCCTTGAATTTTACTGTTACCCAAAGAAAAAAAGAAGGATAAAGAGAAAGAGAGAGAGATTGGCATGGTGAGATCAGATATGGTACTGACTGTAAATTCGTGGAATTTTTATAAAAGTAAAAAAAGAGAAGAAGAAAAAAATAGGAGAAAAAAGAAATCTACGAAAGCAGGCCAAGGGAACTAACTCTTCCATGCCGGTTAGTAATTACTCCCTTTCTCTGCTTTATGTCACAAGGCAATTCAAGCCTAGGTAGGCCTAACAAGACAACTTTTTCTGTTGAAAGACCATGTGTACCAACAATGGGTGTCAAGTTTCATGATAGGGATGGACTAGCAGCTCTAATATAAGGCTTTCACTGGCTGTTCCACGTGGGGTCAGAGAGCAATGGTTATATTAAATTAAATACAACAGTCAGCAGGCCACTGGCCTTCCCTTTTTCATGGATAATTCCCCCCCTCTCTCTCTCTATAGTCCTCTCTCTCTCTCTCTCTCGTCTCTCTCTCTCTCTCTCTCTCTCTCATCTCTCTCTCTCTCTCCTCTCTCTCATCCTCTCCTCTCATCCTCTCCTCTCTCTCTCTGACACACACACACACACACTGGAAGTAAATGACTGACTTACACAGGCGTGCGCGCGCGCACACACACACACACACACACACACACACACACACACACACACACACACACACACACAGATTTACAAGGTAGGTTTACTTGCTTTCAGCCCCAAGGGTGTAGTATTGTGGATTATTTTATTTGTTTCAAAATCATTTATGAAACAGGTAAAACATATGAAAGTTAAAGATTTAATGGATTATTCTGATCATTGTCCACTTGATTTAGATATAAATATACCAAGCGTAGACATAAGTCAGAAGTCCGTCAAAATAATAAGAGATACACAGGCAGATTGTATTACTAAAGATTCACCAGAACAAATACGTTTTGTATGGGATAAAAATTCCAAGGAACAATTTCAAAAGTCTCTTTTACTACCATCAATGCAATTACATATAAACACAAATAAAAACTAAAACACATGCAGTTTTAGAACAAATAAATCAAAATACAAGGCAGTATGATTCAACAAATGTAGTGAATGAATGTTCCAAGCAACTATCTGATATCTTTATCAAAGTGGCGAAATTAAGCTTGAAGACCAGAAAGTCAAAACCTTTAAGAAGAATTAAACGCAATAAAAGATGGTTTGACTTAGAATGTGCAAGTACGAGAAAAGAAATAAAATCTTTACTAAATGCAATGAACAGAACCCCATATAAAATTGAACTTCGACAAAAATACTTTTCAAAAAGAAAACAGTATAATACTTTGATAAAAAATAAAAAGAAATTCTACAAAAAATAAGTTAGTATCGCAGTTACATGATGCCATTGAAGAAGATCCGAGTATATTGTGGAAAACTTTACAAAAATTAAAAGAAAGTGAAGATGATGGATTGAAACATCAAAATCACATTAGTAGCAGTAAGTGGACTGAAACACTTAAAAAACACTTGTTGGAAAAGAACCGCAAATAGATCCAGACCACAAAAAGCAAATACAAATAATGTTCGATGAATTGAAAATAACTGATAATCCACTCCTAGATAAAGAAATTACAACGGAGGAAATTACAAAAAACAATCAAAAGACTGAAAAATAAAAAATCACCAGTAGTCTACTCAATATTTGCAAAAAAAAAGTGCCGAGAAAAGAATTAAATTGTAATAGTAATGCTTTTGCGATGATTGGATAGAAAAGTAGCTAGCTATTAACATATTCAAAAAGTAGGGAATCTAAGTGTCGGAAGGTCACTTTTTTTTAAAGATTTTATGACGTCATAAAATTTGGATTTTAACCATATTTTTTAAACAGTTTGTAATATGATCTTGTGGCATATCGTTGGAAAGCTTTCGACATGCTGATTACGAATTTGACAATAGAATCACTATTAAACGCAAGATAAAAGCAAAAAGCAACGAAAGTATAACTGCACATAAATGCTAAATTAAAAGCATTTGCAGCCCATAAGCATGCAAAATCATGTATGCTTTCCTGCATTTTACCAGGATTAAAAACCGAGTTTACGACCACTGTATAGTCCCCACGGCTGAGTAAAGTGATAGTCTCTCCGTGAAGGTCAGAACTTTACAATGAGTATAAAATAAAACAGTGCAGGTACAGGAAAACAGCATCAGAGTTAGTTCAAATAATCACTGTGGCAAGTCACTTCAGTCGGCATAATCAGAACATAGTTCCCAACGAAGAATCAGTTACACATCTAATAGTTATTGAAAAGCTCAGTTTATCTAGGGTACTCTTGCTGGGATGAAATGAAGCAGCACATACAGAGAAAGAAAGAAGAAGAGAGAAAGAGAAAGGGATGATGTGACACTCACATATACACTGATACACATAAAAGAATAAAATAAAAATAAATAATAATATAATAATAAAATAAAACATTCTTCTCCTCTCTACACTGCCCTCCTCCTTTCTCTTCACTTGACTGCCCTCCTCCTTTCTCTTCACTTCCCTCCTCCAATCTCTTCTTTTTGACTGCCCTCCTCCAATCTCTTCACTTGACTGCCCTCCTCCAATCTCTTCTTTTGACTGCCCTCCTCCAATCTCTTCACTTGACTGCCCTCCTCCAATCTCTTCTTTGACTGCCCTCCTCCTTTCTCTTCACTTGACTGCCCTCCTCCAATCTCTCTTTTGACTGCCCCTCCTCCTTTCTCTTCACTTGACTGCCCTCCTCCAATCTCTTCTTTTGACTGCCCTCCTCCAATCTCTTCACTTGACTGCCCTCTCCCCAATCTCTTCATTTGACTGCCCTCCTCCAATCTCTTCTTTTGACTGCCCTCCTCCAATCTCTTCTTTTGACTGCCCTCCTC
>CM060342.1:16607437-16619937 GCA_030674155.1 Stramonita haemastoma | reverse complement strand
TTATTAAAGTCAAAAAACACTTTCAAATAAAAAAAAACAATTTCCACAGAGAGCCGAATTTGACAAGAGTGGGTTTTCCATAAAATACCTTCCTACATTAATGTAAAAATGAAAGGGGCTGGCCCAACCCCAACCCTGGGGCCTTTTTTTCGATGCGTTGGGCAAATAGGCCAAAAAAACAGCGCATTTCATCCCCTGCACTCGTAAAAAAAATTAAACAATTTAAAAGGGGGTTAAATTTCAAAAGATAAGTCATTAAATTGGGTAAACCCAAATAAGAAAAAGTAGCATTCGCTTGGCACGAAGGTCCCTTTTTCTTGGGAGGCCCGGCTTTCTCGGGCAAAAATGGGGGGAGCCTGACCAAAAAAGGGAGGATGCCGCGGCACCAGAAGCAGGCCAGCTTTAGCAAACGATCAGTCTCAGAGTGGTGAAATATCGTTTATTAGTGTGTTTGTTTATTGAATTTTCGGCATCTTCCGACACCTACTTTTTCCTACTTTTTAGATATGTTGTTTATGGTATTTTTATCTACCCATTGCACCAAGTTTGAAAACTATTGCAATTAGTTCTTTGCGAAATGCAAGGATTGACTACACTACAGGAAAAGATGGAATAACAAATGAAATGATTAAATCAGTTTCACCTAGTCTTATAGAGACAAGCAGGATATTTTCAATTTAGTGTTAGAAACGGGTATATATCCCTCTGACTGGAAAGTGGGAGTGAATGTCCCGATCTATAAAAGTGGATGCACATATAATCCGGAAAACTACAGAGGAATTACGTTAACAAACACTATTGAAAACTATTTTGTCAAATACTAAATCAAAGAATATCTGAATATTTAGAAAATAACAATAGTATTGTCAGAGAACAAGCTGGATTCAGGAAAACATGCAGAACAACGGACCATATCTTTCTACTTAACAATTTAATAGATAAAGTGCTAAAAGTAAAAAGTAAAAGACTTTATTGCTGCTTTGTAGATTTTCAGAAAGCTTTCGATAATGTGTGGCATGAGGGTCTTCTAATAAAGCTAAACGAAATAGGGATAACAGGTAAAACCTATAATGTTATTAAAAACATGTATTGGAATGCAACAGTAATTACAAACAGGCAAGGAAAACACACTGGTGAAATCAGAGTGAAAAGAGGGGTGCATCAGGGAAATACATTAAGCCCTACATTATTTAATATTTTATGTCAATGATATAGTTCAGTATATTGACGAGAAAGATTCACCATATATAACTTTGAGAGACCGAATTCCTTGTTTACTATATGCTGATGACCTAGCATTACTATCAACAACCAAAGTAGGTCTTCAAACTAAATTGAATAAACTTCAAGAATACAGTTCAAACTGGGGCTTAAAGATAAACAAAACCAAAACAAAGGTAATAGTCTTTACGAGATCACCACCTAAAATTCCCATACATTTTAAGTGTGGAGAGCATGTAATTGAAACAGTAGAAACTTACAAATATCTAGGTGTCATCTTTCATCAGAATGGTAAGTTTCAAGCAACACAAGAACATTTAGTAAAACAAAGTAATAAAGCATTGTACGCCTTTAAAAGAGCAGTTCATGGACAAAATTTAAAGACTACTATAATAATGCGTTTATTTGACTCGTTAATAACTCCTGTTTTAACTTATGGAGCAGAAGTTTGGTTTCCTTTTTGTTTTCATGGGGAGACAGAATTTCATATTGATGAATTGTTCAAGACATGCTTATCAAATCAGTTTCTGTAGGAAACTTTTCATATAAAATTTTGTAAACAAATACTGGGAGTTCATAAAAAAGCATTGGTACTACCCACTCTGGGTGAATTAGGAAGATTTCCACTGACTCTTAAAATCATATGCCAGATAATATCCTTTTGGATTCATTTAACAGAATCAAAACCAAACTCTTATATTAGAATAGTATACGATTATTTGTATCAGACGAATACATGTGATAAATGGATCAATACAGTAAAAAATATCCTTTACACAATTGGGTTTAAACGGGGTGGTAAAACCAGAGTACTTTTGATGTTCATCAGTTAAGTTATGCTGTTCAAAGAAAGCTTCAGACTATGTATAAAACAGTCTGGAACTACCAGAAAAAACAGTTTGCAAAACTAAAATTTTATGATTTTGCAACCAAGGAATACAGACTGGAACCATATCTTATTAACTAAGAAAACAAAACTCATAAAAATACTTTTTGTAAATTTCGCTTAAGCTGTCACGATTTAATGACAGAGAAAGGGAGACACCAAAATATGCCCAGAAAGGACAGAAAATGTAAATACTGTAACAAAATAGAAGATGAATTTCATGTACTCGATGAATGTGTGTTATATGATGAACTCAGAAACAATTTGTTATTTAAAGTTAAAACCAAAGACAAAGAACGTAAAAAAACAATATAGATAAGGTAATGCGACATAATCGCAGTTGATATATATCAAGCAGATATCATTAGATATGTGAATGAATGTTTTGAGAAAAGAGAAAAAGAGAAGAAGAAGAATGCAACATGTTTTTAATGGACATCATTTTGGGCAGAAAGATAATTAAAACTGATGTTTGTTTTGTTGTGTCAAATAAGTCTGCATGACTTAAATGGCAATAAAATATTTTGAATCTTGAATCTTGAATCTACACACACACACACACACACACACACACACACACACCACACACACACACACACACACACACACACACACACACACAACCTTCTCTCTCTCTGTCTCTCTCTATCTCTGTCTCTCTCTCATTTTCTCCACCTCTCCCTGTCTCTTACACATACAGACACACACACCTCTTCCCCCCCCCCCCTCTCTCTCTCTCTGTTTCTCTGTCTATGTGTGTCTGTCCTTTCTTTCTCTTTCTTCCTCTATCTGCGTTAGTGCAGCCGCCGCTGTAGTCTAGTGGTTAGGGTGTTGGACTCGTAATCTAAAGGTTGCGGGTTCGATCCCAGCTTTCAGCTATGGTGTTGTGCCCTTGGAAAAGGCACTTTACGGCTATTTTCTCACCCCACCCAGGTGTAAAAGGGGTACCAACCTTGTGTTGGGGGTTAACCCTGCGATAGACTGGCGTCCTATCCAGGGGGGAGTCTACGACTCTCAGTCGCTTAACGCCACAGAAACCGGGATAAGCACCGGCCTGATGAGCCTTAGGCTTGGGACAGACTTTAACTTTAACTGCGTTAGTGCACATTTGTCTAGAAATATACTCATTTTTCTTCCCGTGATCTTCCCGGTGAATCTTGCAAGCGGCATACAAAATAGGTCCCTGCCCGCCAGCCAGCTGTCGTAAGGGACTAGGTGGCCACCACTCCCCCAGGTTGGGGGTTGGACACAGGCTAACACCGTCGTAAAAATTGCTTACAGAAACAGCAACAAAGAAATTTCTACACTACGGTGCACGGGCTTCCAAGGTCATCGAAAGATACGTATGATGGCAGTGGTGAAGCCGAGAGACACTGCAGGAATGAATTGTTGAGCACCAACAAACCAATTGGATCACTGGACATCCAGACGGAAAAGCAGCGAGGACGACAAGAACACCTGCGTCGGACAATAAACACAGAAACGGCTGAAGACCCTCCACCTCCTGGGAACCTTACCGAAACTGTGCCAAGACAGCAGGTAGTGAGACCTTTGTTGCTCCACAGCAAAGGCATAAAGGCTTGCATGGATTGTCTCTTTTGCTATGTGATTACTTGGGAATAGAACCTCCTTTAGATTGAAGAAATGACAGAAAAAGTCATACTTGGAGAGCTTATTTCAGGGCAGAAATTGCTTAGTATCAAGAACTGAAATTAGTTCAAGGAAGGCTTAAACAGGCTAGAATTGTTGAAAAATCTTCAGCTTCAGGGGGCGTTGCCCCCGGACCCCCACAAGGAGCTCTGCCCCTTCACCCCGCCAGGGGGCAATGCCCCCTGGAACCCCCCCCCCCCCCCCCCCCCCCCACCTTTCACGATTTTTGGAGTCTGTCAATTCCTATCCCTGCAACACTGAAACTTGATGGGGCATCAGAGACACGCGCGGGGATATGCATACAGTAATATAAGGGGGGAATTATACTGAAATTGCTTCAGGATTGATTTTTTTTCTTCAGGATTTGGAATGTCCAGAGGACAAAAAAATGTGGATTGAGAGATTTTTTTCACTTTCACCCATGTCAATGTGTTGTGATGTGAAAATCTGTCCAC
This sequence comes from Stramonita haemastoma, assembly GCA_030674155.1. NCBI lineage: Eukaryota > Metazoa > Mollusca > Gastropoda > Neogastropoda > Muricidae > Stramonita > Stramonita haemastoma. The sequence goes on along the minus strand of CM060342.1, from coordinate 16,615,725 downwards.
AGCAATACCATAAGCTATTCCCCCTTTCCAGCCCCTCCACCCTCCCTTCCAACCTGTTATCCAGGAGGATGAATGTTTACTATTGTAAACTATTAGTCTCCTGGGTAAAGTAACTCACAGGGAGCTTTACACATATTTAGACTTTGAGAACCAGCATGCAGAGAAATTATGAATGAACAAATGGGGTGATCACTTAGATTGAAATTGTTTTAAGCGAAGTGCACACTTTAGGCCAACGAATGTTTTTGATTTAGCCCAGTTAACTGCTGTAGAAATATTTCTTGTTATGAAGAAAATTTGGACCAAATGGCTATAGATATTTTCTTTTCAGCTGTAAAGTGTGTAGACATTGTTAAAATGTAAGCACTATTTGTCGATGGAGGTCTTTGAAAATTGAGAGTGAGGTCCTTGAAAGTCCTTGAAAAGTCCTTTGAATTTTCTTCCCAAAGATCTGTATAAACCCTGTATTCCAACTTCAATGATAACAGTTCGGAAGAAAACCTACCAGTTTTGCCAGGGTAGACGGGAGATACCTCCCTGCTCTTTTTGATTTTCAACTGTCATGGCTTCTTTTGACATGCACAAGTCTGTAAGCACCGGTTTGACTGGTTTAGAGTTTCTCATGAAAGACTTGGTATTTAATTTAGTTGGATTTTCCTGTCATACTGGGAAGAAAAAGGCAATGCTGGGAATTGAACACAGAGCATCACAGTTTACTTGTTAACCAGGTAAATGTCTAAACCATCTGCCATCTTCCTTCTTTAAAATTGTATTCCAATCCAATCCAATCATGTTTATAGCCCTGCCAACCACAAAGGCATATCAGGGTTGTCACCTCGTCACATTTTAAAACTCATATTAAAACTGTGCAACTATACAGATTAAAACGGGGTATAAAACCAACTTTGCTGTCCTTGCATGTATCGACGCCCTGGTCAACCATAAGAGTCAGCCCAGGACAGCCACCGCGTTGTGGGAAAACCCTCGTCGACCACACATAAAATGAGATAAAACCAAACCCAGATTCCTGAAAACAACCTTGTCCTTAGAGACCAACTATACCACTTTCACTCACATCAGACAGAAAAAGCCTGATTCTCCTGTAATCAAACAGTCTTCCCCAGCCAGAGTATACAACTGTTTACCCAGCAAGGAAAAGACTAAGAGCTATACATTTTGAATTTGAGGTCAGTGTCCACACATAGCATTAGCAGGCTTTTGCATGCATTTTAAACAAAAAAATCATCTGTTCCAACTGAGTGATAGACAATAGTGTGTACTTCCTAATATTGGAACAAGTTTTAAACCTGTGGTGTGCATAAAATTATGCTGAATGATTCATTTTTCTCCCAAGAACAGATAATGCTATTTTAATGATTTTACTTAGAACAGATAATGCTATTTTACTTATTTTCCTCCACTGGCTATAGCAGTAAGCAAGTACAAGATTCAATCAAGGGGGGCGGATAGCCTAGTGGTCAGAACATTGCGCTGGCAATTTGAAGACCCGGGTTCGAGTCCGGTCGAGACATTTTCTTCCTGGAGTTAACATCAGTGCTGACTCCACTCTCCCCAAAAGTCCTTCGGATGAGACTTTAAACGAGGCCCCGTGTGCGAACGCACGCAGAACATCTTGCCAGTAATCTGTTCCGCTTTTCGTAAGAGTAGGCCATCGTGTGCCGGTGGGAACAGATGACAATATTATCAAAACTGCATACACACGGGGACCGGATGAAAAAAAGCACATGATTGCTTATTCTGCTATCCTCGATATAAAAGAATAAATAAATAAATAAATACCATAACAGAAACAATATGAAAGCTAACTCCATGCAACATTACTTTGAAATGTTAAAAAAACAAGCAATAAAAACACTCTTTAAAAAGTTGCAATAGCCGCGTTTCGCCCTTGTCAATAGAAAAAGAAATACAGCTCATATTCTTCCTTTTCTTCTTCAAACGCTCAGACAGCAACCACCCTTGTCTTATCATATGAGAGAAAATGCGTTACACTCTTCCAAGTTCATATAAAGATACAGACTCCATGTAACAAAACTTTTTCTATGACACGGGAACATGAGGATACTGCCAAACAAAATTAGGCATTTTTCACAAAAAAACTGACGCACAAAAAAGTACAATAACAACAACAATAACAACAACAACAAAGAATCGATCCTACCTCGCAACATAATGGACGCCAGCTGGGTATGAAAGTCGTCTGCCTCACACAACAACTCTTGCTGCCAAGCTTCATTCTCCTTTTCCTGTGCTCTTTCGTAGACATTTATCCTGCTCTCTCTATCCTGTCATTATTCACCGAGCATTTTTCTCTACCATGAAAGTAGCACGACATTATTCCACTCCCGACTTTCGTTTTCCTCTCAACGCTACTTGCAGACGATACTCAATTCGGAGTCTTATTGCTGTCGATTCGTGATCGATTCACGGATTAGCTGTCTTGAAATGTTCATCCATATAGTTTTTTTTCTTTTTTCTTCCTGTGCGAAGGCATGGTTTTGTCTAAAAATAACAGCATACTTCACAAAAAATGTGTTTCTAATAAAACAGAGGAGGCTGGCATCAGAGCAACCACTTGTAGTAAGGGAACTAACTCGAAAGTCTCGTTTTCCTTTCGGTTCGTCAGGGAGCTGTTTGTTTTGGGTTGGGTTGGGTTGGGTGGTGTGTGTGTGTGTGTGTGTGGTCTTGTTCTATCTCAAACAGGGAAACGACAAAGCTACACCAAAGGACAGGGGAGGAAAATGTGTTTTGAGGTCAATACCTACCTACTTTGAACCTAAGTATCTTCACTCTAGTGTTGAATTGATTTAAATTTTAAAATGTGGATAAAAAATAAAATTTATCAAGTCTCTTCTAAACAAAGATTTTTATTTTCATTCCTCGGCTACACCTATGATGTTCACCAATGGTGAGATTATACTGTACCTGTTTTGCTCACCATTAAGGTGGCCACATTCCAGCTTTGGGGATGATGTCTTAAACACAATGCATGGCCTGCTCTGGGAGAATGGGTTTTAACATGGGCGCAAGATTCAAACATAGGGCCCTGGTTTACAGTCTTATCTGAAGGCGCCGCCCTCAGTATGTTGGGGAAAGAGAAGGGGCTGCTTTTTGTTCTTGTATTTTTTAAAAATTATTGTTAACCCTCCACCCTTCCCTCCTCCCCCTCCCTCCTCCCCCTCGCTCTCCTCCCTCACTCTACCCACCCCTCCTCTACCCACCCTCTACCCCCTCCCTCCCTCCCTCCCTCCCCCACCCTCTATCCCCTCCCTACCACCCGTCCTCCACCACCCTCACCCTCCCTTCTCCCTCGCTCCCCAACCTCATCCCCCCTCGCTTCCCCATGCCCTCCCTACCCACCCTACCCCCCCCCCTCCCCCGTACCCACCTCTCCTTCCCCCTACCTCCCCCCACCTCTACCCTCCCCTATACCCCCCCTACCCTACCCCCCCTTCCCCCCACCTTCTACCCCCTCCCCCCACCTCTACCCCCTCCACCACCCTCTCCCCTATACCCCACCCCTCCCCCACCATCTACCTCCTCCCTCTACTCCCCCCTCCCTCCACCACCTTCCCCCCTCAACCCTCTACTCTCCCCCCCCTCCCTCCCACCCCCTCCCCCACCGTCCCCTTTCCCCTCTACCCCTCCCCAAACCCCCTCCCCCACCCTCAAACCCCCTCCACTGTGCATCTATGGACTGGTCTTCTTTATTCCAGTGTTACCATTTGTTTAAAAGTTTGCATGGGTGGACGGCATCAAAGGCTTTGCTGAAATCAAGAACCACAAGTTTGATGCTGTGTACTTTGGCAGATCCTCTGAAGTCGGAGTGTGGCTGCCTATATGGCGAGGTACTTGAAAATAGTCATACACGCAAACTTCTCATTCAGTGTGTGCAATTTCAATCTCACAGTGATTCCCAGGTGGGATTAGTGAGTCAGAGGACACATTCCGGATGACCCCCCCCCCCCCCCCCCCCCCGAGTGTTAAGCTGGGGAACAACAACAACTTTGGCAGAAAGTCTACAGATCTCACTGGTTTCTTCATTAAAGGTTTCTCTGATACACATTTTGGTTTCATTTTCTACTGTTGTGTTTCAATGGAATCTCTCTCTCTGCAGTCTTTTACTGGGTAGAGTGTGTAGTGCTGGACTTCTCCAATGCATGTGACTTTGTAGGAAATCTGCCTGCTAGCTTTAGCCAGCACTTCAGAGCAGCTGATTTCCTCTCTTTTTTTCTTTTTGTTTTTTGCAGCCTCATCTTCTGTGATGTTCTGGTCCTGCCGTTCCACACACCACTCAATTCAATCTCTTCACCCCATTTTTCATGTCACATCCTCCGGGTCAGATGTCCACAGGGAGCTCATCAATATTAGGCCACCATGAGTCCAACAGCTAGAGGGGCTCTGCCCAGCTGCTGGGTGACTTTGGTGGTGTTCAGTTGTGCCTGTTCTGAGCTAACATGCACAGGACACCACCCACTAAGCTACCTACTGACAACAGAAATAACTAGACAGCCAGACTGAGTGAGATGCCCACCTCCAGCCACCATAACATCTCTCCAACAACTTTCTCCCATGACCCTCCAACCCCGAAGGCTCTGACACAGATTCACCACAGGCACAGAAGTATATGGAGAAACCAAAACAGAGGTCAACATTAGACCAAAGCAACTGGGGCGACCAAATCAGAGGCTTTCTTTTTTTTTTTTTAATTGCATGATGATCAATGAGGATGAGGATGATGTACTGATGCTGTTATGGAAGCACACCTGCTTTAAGACTACTTGACAGCTGAACTCTATGCTTCCTATGGAGATAACATCAGTACAGACATCGCTTCCCTTAAAGTCCATTGGATGAAATTAAAACTGAGGTCCTGTGTACAAACAAACACATGCAGAACACCTTGAGTATACGTTACAATCCATCTTTCGGAACAGTAGGCCATTGTGTGCTAGTAGGAATATAATTATTATAAAAAAAAACTTTAAAAAAAAATATATGCACACATGTGCTGTGTTTAGACATCACCCCTGAAATTCAAAATGTAGCTACCTTAATGGTGGGTAAAAGATCGCACACACAAAATCTCACCAATGGTGAACCTCTGAGCTTTAGAGCAGGAATGGGGGGGGGGGGGGGGGGGGGGGGGGGGGGGGGGGGGAGAAAACGATGTAGACAAAACAAGTTGTGGAAAACTGAAAATATGCGAAAACAACAAAGCATATTCAAAACATGAAAAAGCAATAATATCCATATTATCCCCAGAAAAATCTTTACAAATCCCAAGACGTATCCCTTTTTTTTTTAAACCAATGTCACATAATATACACTTTCTCAAAGTTCCAACTTCCATACTTACAGATGTTGTACACCAACACACATGAACAATGATGGTTAAATCATACTTTATTGATTAAGTACACATGATTACTCCCGAACAAGCTATGTTTGATATGACTAACACTAGCAATGTGAATCCTACACAAAATGAATGACAGGATACAATGAAAGTCTTGTTGAGAATAAAAAAATTTAAAAAAAGAAACGCACACACATGCACATTCACACACACATGCATGCACAGGCACACACACACACTGCATACACTCCTACACACACGCACGCACGCACGCATGCATACACGCACGCACACACACACACACACACACACACTTACTCACACACACACACACACACACACACACACACAACAAAAACAAATAGAAGTTTACAAACAAGTGTTGATCATTCAGTATTTCTTCAACACAACTCTACAGCAAAAACATGTTTCTTAGATAAAAATGAATATGAAAGGAAGACATAGAATTAAAAAAATAAAAACAAAAGTGGAAAAACCTTGCTGGTCATTCTTCTTTTAAATACTAAAAATCAAGGAATGTACAACAACAACAACAACGGCAACAACGAAGTGTGAATGTGTGATGATCGCCACTTGTCAACAACAACTGATGTGATCTTTCAATGAAACTTTACACATACGTGACAGTGCACAGGAAAAAAATAACATGAGTCACACAACATGATTCGGAGTGACAGTGAAAAATCCTCACCGAACCACATTTTTGTTTATATATAGCATTTTCAGCTTTTATAAGGCCTTTCCTACACACAAAGTATCAGCATAAAATTCAATCGTTTTCAGTGTACATTTAGGCATTTTTTACGTCCACTTGATTAAAAACATCTTTAGAAATATGAACAAATTAAAAAAGGTCAATGGTGAATATTTACCTTCAGATGACAACAAAATCAAAACTAATAAAAATATTCAAAATCTTTTTGGGGGGTGTCTTTTTCACTGATTTCATTAGTGAGATATAGCAGTAAAATCCCAAAATGTGTAAAAAAAAAATTTTTTAAAAATTCCGATATGTCTGTTTTTCTTGTGCAGTCTCACAAAAAAAAGGTAAAGGTGTCCCATAACCTATGAGGTTGTAGGTGACAAGGTCTATGTCTATAAACACACAGGTAACAAGAAACTCTCAGAGAACTGGAAAGCAACATATCTGAGGGCAGTTTGATGAAAAACCTGGTCACTTCACTGTAGGTGGACTTATCGTCATGTTGACTAAACGCTATAACCTGCCAAACAACTTAAATCGTTCAACAAGCGAGGATCGTTGACCATATTCAGCAAAGTTACTAACTAGTCTACAATACTGTGGTTTTTAAGTCAATCTTAAATCATATCACTTCCAATGATTTTTTTTCAGGGTAAACATGCTTTCGTTGCGTTAGATAACAATAAAGGAGGTCATCATAACCACACAGTAATATGGACCTGTGTCTTTGCATGATTACAAATTGTGAGGCTGGTCTCACAGAAATTCTTCTTCATTTGGAACATTTTGAAGTGAATCAGTTGCAAAATGACTGCCTATATAAACAATAATGAAATTCATTTATATTCAATCATTCATCATTTTTTTGTTATTTTGCATAAAGTTGTCATCCATCAAAAATGCAGAATAAAGGGAAGAGCATCACAGCCAAGGCAGGCAGTATAACTGGAGTTGGATCATTTCTCAGAATACGACTTCATAAGAAAACAGTTGTCAGCTTGGACTCTTCCCCCATGGGGATGCCAGGGGCCTGTCAGCATAAATAACATCCACACCTTCTGCTAATTCTGTGCTAAGAACTCCTTCTTTTCTATCCCTCTCTTTGTTTCTCCCTTGTTCCTTTTCTTCCTGTCATCTCCCTCTTGTCTATATTCTGCCTCCTTTGCCCATTTTCCTCTTGCCTTTTTTCCATCGAGACTTAAAAGATAACAATTCTCTCTAAAGCCGAAGTCAGACGGGCTGGACCTAACGTGTCAGATGCTGACTGGCAGCGCAACACATATATGACAGACAACAATAGTTGCTGTCTGAGCGTTAACAAAGATGAAGCTTGGGCAACTGCAGTCATACAACAGAGCCTGCTTTTCATCAACCCGGACCCAGGAGATCACAAAATCTCCAATGACCCTAGGACTTCAACTGTGAAGCCAATAAGCCCAAGTTTCCCACAGCAGCAAGCGGCTTAGTCCCAAATGGAGTTGTTTTTTTACCACACAGCGAAAAATGAAAAATGGGAGAAAGGGAAAACTGATGTTTAACCATTTCACAAACATGACAGCAAAGACAACAAATAAAAGAAACAACAACAAAAAATGTAAACCATACAACAGTTACTTTAACAAAAGACTCTCACACTCCTTTAAACTGTCTATGCCACTCACAAAAAATAAATACTTCTTCACATCTTTAGACTGCTCCAGAAAAGCTGAAATTTTACTGATATCTTAGGGGCTTGACACACGCTACCACTTTTGCTTGCTGTAACTCACAATTTTGTGGTGGCAACAGTTGCAAGCTGCCAACAGCAAAGTTGCCAAATTATAGAAAGGAGTTGTAGGCCACCAGGGCTCAATCCTATTTTTCTACAAGCTGTAGAGTGCAACCAATCACAGCCTCTTTTTTCTTTCTCATTGCGCCACAACAGCATAGGCATCATTGTTTGACCGTGAAACATGCAAACTTGTTGAATTCATTTGTGGTTATCTCTGCTCTGACAAAGCAACAACAGCAGTGGCAGCAGCAAGAATAATTTTGTCTTGTTCCCGATTGTTGAAATGCATTTTGGATCAAATGTAAATTTTGGGGGATTAACAGAAAATTCTTTAAGCGTTTTCCATATACAACACATGATTGGTTTGCAGTAAATTTGAAATAGCAATGTGTGCAGCAAGGTTGCAATTTGTT
>CM060342.1:16597437-16602437 GCA_030674155.1 Stramonita haemastoma | reverse complement strand
CTAGTGGTGCTTGATAAGACTACAGAGGATTCAGTGCTGCTCACTGAATTAACATTGGTCAGTGTAGGTTTCTGCCTTTTCTTTTTTTAATACCACTTTATGTCACAGCAAATTTCTCTGCATGAAATTTGGGCTGCTTTCTTCAGGCAGGATGTGTTGCCACAAGAGCAGTGCCACTCTTTTTTTGTTTTTTTACCTGCAACTGTATTTGTTTCCCTATCAGAGTGGCTTTTTTCTACAGAATTTTGCCAGGGATAACTCTATTGTTGCTGTGGGTTCTTTTAAATGCACTAAATAATGATGTGTAACACACAAGACCTCGGTTTATTGTTTCATCCGAAAGACTAGCACCCAGACTACCACTCATAGTCTAATGGATGGGGGAAAAGTTTTGGGCCCAAACGGGATTCAAACAACCGCACATTCCAACCCGGACTTTTCGTTTTCTAGGCAAGCGCGTTACCTCTAGACCACCGATCCGCCTTGGCATGAAGTTTTAAAAATATGTCCAGTTGAATAAAGTCTCACATAGGGCTGGCAACAACACTTAATAATTTGGCATGTTGCGCAATGAATCTATGGAAAACAAACAATGTACTGATGAACTAGTTTTATTTTCGTTCCTTGGCTAGTGCTAACAGATTCACCAACAGTGGGATTTTGCATTTGCAACTGGTTTTGCCCACCACAAAGGTAGCCACATTATGACTTCAGGGGTATTACTATTTTAAAACTTAATTAGCACATTTCTAACAGATCAGGAACTGCTGTTGAAAACTACATCTATAATCAACCTTGAAACCATTAACCTGTGTGTGTATGTGTCAGTTCTTCAGTTTAATGTCTTTCCACCAAATAGTAATATCAGACGTGTGTTAGTGTGTGTTAGTGTGTTAGTGTGTGTGTGTGTGTGTGTGTTAGTGTGTGGGTGGTAGTGTGCATGAGTGTGTGCATGTGTGTGTGTGTCCATGCGTTACGAGTGTGTTGTGTGGCATGGCATGCATGTATGCATGTCCATGTGTGTAAGAGTGTGTGTGTGTGTGTGTGTGTGTGTGTGTGTGTGTGTGTGTGTGTGTGTGTGTGTGTGTGTGTGTATGTGTATGTGTTGTGTGTGTGTGTGTGAGTGAGTGTGCAGTGTTGATTCTAGGATTTCAAAAAAGGGGGCCCAAGGGCCCCCTGAAATGAAAAAAAGGGGGCATTTGCCCCCTCCCCCTTTTCTCTTCATAAAAAAGGGAACAAGTAATAAGTAGTATATTTTGCTCATAATACCGTTAGTACTCTGATTTCTGCTATTTTTCAAGAATGAGAAACAAAACAAACAAGATGGTATATAGGCAGACAGGATTTAATATACACCTTATGTATTGCAGCTGGTCTGTAAAATGATTTTCTTACACAGGAAAGAGAGAGAGAATTTGGGGGAGATGGGGGGGAGAAAGGGGGGGGGGGGGATATTGTGGTACATTCAGATGTGGAGGGATACAAACTACATAGATACAGGAGGAGATGCATTGTTTGTATATGAGAGAGACAGAGACAGAGAGACAGAGAGAGAGAGAGGAGGGGTAGGGAAGGAGAGAGAGAGTCAAAGTAAAATTTGTATTTCCACATTTTGAGTTGGAGAGAGAGCTGGATCTAGATGAAAAAAGAGGCAAGAGCTAAAATCAGTCTCCCCCCCCCCCCCCCCCCCCTTACCATATGAGAGAGAGAGAGAGAGAGATGTCAAAAGTCCATCTTGTATTTCCATTCAGAGTTGGAGGGAGAACTACTAGATTAAGATTTAGATGAGAAAGGGGGTTAAAGCCAATGTCTAAGTCTTATTTTTTCCTCCCATATGGCAGAGAGAGAGAGAGAGGGGGGGGGGGGGGGGGGGGGTCAAAGTCATTTTTTTTAATTTCCACTTTCAGAGTTAGAGCTCTAGATCTAGATGAGAAGAGAGGTGAAAGCAAATATCAAAGTCTTGCCCCTCCCCCCTCCCCATGACGGAGGGAGGGAGGGAGGAAGGAAAGAGAGAGAGAGAGAGATTTTCTGTTAAAGAGAGATCTAGATCTAGATGAGAAGAGGTGAAATCCAATATCAGTCTTTTTCCTCCCATGCAGTGAGAGAGAGAGGGGGGGGGGGGGAGAGAGGGAGAGAGAGAGAGAGGGGGGGGGGGTCAAAGTCATTTTCGATATCCAGCCGATAGTCTACCCTATGCCATCATTATTGTTGCCAAGCACAGGCTACTTGTCTAGCCAGATCTGAAAAACTGCCTTGAAAACTCTTAGGTCTATCAGCTTTGAACCCTGCTGGGACGCTGCCTCTTCCACTAACACCACTAACGATCTCTGTCACAATGACGTCCCTTGTTTCAGGAGTCACGGCTCCTTTGAAAAAATGACGTAATGACGTACATGAGTAGGAAAATGACGTTAGACCAGCCGCTTTGTAGCAATTGTGATGACTGTGGGCGCTAATCAGTGCAACCTGCTGTCCCTGGGGTATCAACGTAATGACCAACGCATATAGCGCTATTTTGAAACTATACAAACGGCAGTTGCAGGGGCGCACTGTTTGTTCAAATATGCGCTATCCACAGTTTTTTTGCGTCCGTTAGGGCGCACTGGTCACATTATTTTGCGGCAAAGTTGAAAAAAATGCGGGAATCCCGCAAGGGCGCACCCTAGAATCAACACTGAGTGTGTGTGAGTGTGTGTGTGTGTGTGTGTGTGTGTGTGTGTGTGTGTGTGTGTGTGTGTGTGTGTGTGTGTGTGTGTGTGTGTGTGTGTGTGTGTGTGTGTGCGCGTGCGTGCGTGTGTGTGTGCATGCGTGTGCGCACATGCATGCGTGTGTTAAAATGTGTGCAGGGTGCTTACATGAATGCACGCTCACACATGTGCATGAGTGTGTGTGCCTGCCAGCTTGCATGTGCACATAGTTTTGCTGTTTGTTTGTTTTTGTTCCTTGGCTAGAACTCCTGCTTATGCAACCCTTTGCCCACCATGTAGGCAGCTGAACCCTGTTTTCGGAGAAATGCCTGTGTCTAAAACACGTACCTGGTGACCACAGGATCAGCAGCATGGTTGGGTCCCCATCGACCTAACAAGCCTCTGCCCACCATACCCGTACGGCCTATGGGGTTTCTGAAACAAAGCAACGATATCGTAATCAGCAACATCAAAACCATATCCCCACTCCCACGCCCACAGATCACAGAATCATATATTCTAAAATGTGTCTCAACGAGAACAAAACTGAAAGTTTTCCTTCACTAACTAGGATTAACAATTATCGAAAACAATCCAAAAGTCATGCAGTATATCCTCATCTTAAGGAAACAAACAAAATCTTAACAAAAAAAAACAACCCCAAAAAACAAAACCAAAACCAAAAATCTTAACGATGCCATAGAGAAAACGTTTATAATTTTTTTTTTAATTTGGTTCTTTGGCTAGAGCTCTGAGGTTCACCAAAGGTGAGGCTTTTATGCATGCAACCATCCCCCCCCCCCCCTCCCCCCCCCCCCCCCCCCATTAAGGTAGCCGCATTCTCACTTTGGGGATATAGTTGGGAATTGAGCTGACCAATTTTGCCAGGACAGTTGGGAGGTACCTCCCTGCTCTTTCCAATTTTTAACTATTGTGATTTTTTTTTTTATGTACACAAATCTATAAGTACATGAGTCCGAGATATTTACATCAATTTTCTGGTCAAGCTGGGAAGAAAGGGCAAGGCTAGGAATCTAACCCAGAACCTCACAGTTTACTTCATAGGCAGAGAAGCATCTAAACCATCTCGCTACCTTCCTTCTTAACCCTTTCAGTACAGTAAGCCTGTTTTCCGGCTCAGCTTCCTGCTACCCTTCAGTCCTGTAAGGAGGAAAACTGGCACAAACAAATTTTCCTTCAATTCCTGATTTCTGAGGTGCAGAAAAGTGCAAAACGGGTACCTAGGTAACTTTTACATGCACATACACACAAAGCTTTATAAACATTCTCGTGGGAAAGGAGAAGCAGTGTTTGCCGTATCAAAACTATTTTCCAGAGTCCCGTTGATGCCAGTTAGCCGCATGACGGATCACTATAAACAAACCCTCCTCTGGTACCATTATCGCTGGAAAACCGGCTGGCAGGACTGAAGGGGAGAGCGCCGGGGCAGAAATTCAGGATAGGGAAAGTAATTGTCAGTGGATATTCGGTACTGTAAGGGTTAAAGATGAGTGAGACAGAGTGCATGTTGTGGTAATGACCCCAAGGGTGTTAAGCTGGAGATTGTCCAGCATCATCAACAACAACAGCAGCAGCAGCAGCAGCAGCAGCAACAGCAGCAGCAACAGCCTACTGTACTGTGTCCACACCAAACTTACTTTGGACAGCCTTCCTCGTCGAGTTCATAGTTTCCTTCGTGACTTTTCCTGTTGATTTTTCCATTGACGCCGTTCCACTTGGGCGGTCTGTCCAACAAAAACGATTGTCCATTAAAAGAGAGAGAGAGAGAGAGAGAGAGAGAGGAGAGAGAGAGAGAGAGAGAGAGAGAGGAGAGAGAGAGAGAGAGAGAGAGTGTGTGTGTGTGTGTATATATATGTGTGTGTGTGTGTGTGTGTGTGTGTGTGTGTGTGTGTGTGTGTGTGTGTGTGTGTGTGTGTGTGTGTGTGTGTGTGTGTGTGTGTGTGTGTGTGTGTGTGTGTGTGTGTGTGTGTGTGTGTGTGTGTGTGTGTGTGTGTGTGTGTGTGTGTGTTTGTGTGTGTGTGTGTACATTCGAATTTGCTAAAACTATTTGTCATTGGTTACTTGTGTGTTGTGTGGGTTGAGTGCAAGCGCTTTGATTTTTTTTTGCAAGATATACGCTATTTATATAAATTCCATGTATTATTATTATTATTATTATTAAAACCACTCATACACACAAACTCCTCATCCACTTACCACACCACAAAAATACCCATAAAGGACCAGTGACAAGAGTACCTATTCCAGACGACCCCCCCAAAAAAGCTAAAACACACAACAGCAACAACAAAA
>CM060342.1:16589937-16592437 GCA_030674155.1 Stramonita haemastoma | reverse complement strand
ATAAAGTGACTAAGCTCTGGAAACAGGAGATCAACTATGCTAACATAAACAAAATATAGTATCAAATTCTAAAAGACAAGAAGACCCCAAAAAATCTAAACCAAAAGTGACTTACACTGACAGTGATGATAATGGAGAGCAGGGGGGAAAAAAGCAAGCTACAAATCAAGATGACAGCTCTAGATTAAGCAATTACTGTGACTGTACATACCACTTGAACGTCTAACAAAGTTTCATTGTTCTGCAGCAAAAAAAATTAAAATAAATGCAGCAATGAATGAATATTTTTTTTTAATGATATATATTTAAAAACAAAGAATAAAATAATGATGATGAAAGTTATGATAAAAAATAACACTGGTGATAGAACACGCAAATTCAAAGCACTTTATTTTTAGTTCAAGTCGAGCACATGGCGTACACACACACACACACACACACAACAGTACACAAATGTTCATGTGTGTGCACTGTGCACACACACAGTAACAACACCCCCACATAGAGTAGGCCATTGTATGTTTGTCAGTGGGAACAGATGACAAGATTTACAAAACTGCACATACACAGGGACTGGATCATAGGATGTAAAAAAAACTACACAGGGCTTATTCCATTATCCTCAATATAAAAGAGTAGATAAATAAATAAACATCCTGCCCTAGTCATATCACAAATCAAGAAAAATGAACAAAATCTGGAAATTCTCTTCTTGCCTCAACATGCTTACATAAAAGATCTATTACAACAGTTTCAAGTTTTTACAATAACAAAAGTACAGCGAAATTCTCCTATCTCGGTCAGTACTATTTTTAGCAACTTTATCATGGCCTACCTGCTGCATGCATCTAAACCTGGTACTTGTGGAGGTGCCTAATATTGTTTTAAGATTAGAATCTGTTTTAATTATAACAGAGAAATGAAAAAAGAAACAAATGTAAACAGGTAACATAAAACTGAAACAGAAAGCTGAAGAAACCGGATTCTTTGAAGAAAAAAGTCTTACTTTTAGTTTCATTGTACTTCAAAGCCGGTGACTTAACATGGGGAAAAAAATGCGGAAAAGAATCGTCTGCTCCAATTTCATTTATCAAAGCAGGAAATTTCACAGAATAAGCACTTTATTCTTCTTTTCTTGTCTGACACACGCTACTATTGTCATTAAAAGTTACACTTACCCCGAATTTTACCTTTTTAAAGTTAATCTGCACAGTATCATCAAGTTAATCCGACCAGGCTGTATTGCACATTAACTGGTTTCACTGGTAATATAGATCTAGTAGGTGGGAAATAATGAACTGTAGGACGTATGAGTACAAGAAATCCTTCATCAAACTAATTTAGATTGCATTTTACAAGTGACACCTTACCTAAACGTGGAAAGTAGAGTCAACATTCGAAGACAATGCGTGATCGCTGGTTTATCTTGTTTGTTAACTCTTCAAAAAAAAAACTTGTTCAAGCCAAACCCACTATCATTTCACGCTTCCGTCCCAAACCGAAGGGAAATAATAAAGTGGTGCAAGAGAAAAAGTGGATGTGTATATGGACCCCTCTTTTTGTTTTTAATTTTCGTCCTAATTATGATTTCCAAACATGCTTGCTTTGTGGATCGAATGTTTCATATATCTATATATCTTTTCTTTTCTTTTTTCCGTTCCTCCACTAGAATTCTAAAATTCACTAATGGTAAGAGTTTGCATATTTGACTGTTTTTAACCCACCAGTAAGGTAGCCGCATTCCAACTTCGGGGATGGTGTGTAACACACCTATAAGCGTGCGGTTTTTACAGTCTGTCATCCATTCCCACCATCACAATATTGCCTACTCTTTCAAAAGGCAGAAACGGTTTTTAAGATGCGTCCAAAATTTTGTGTGTGCATGCACACAGAGCCTCAGTTTATAGTCTCATCCAAAGGATTTAGTGGGCGGTGGGGGAGGGAGTCAGTACTAATGCTAACTCTAGGGTACAATTTCCTGAAATAGTTGCCTCCATGGTAGCTAAATCTTGGGCTGTCAGATCATGAGCTCATTGCTCTAACCACTAGGCTTTCCTGCACCCCCCCCCCCCCCTTTTTTTTTAAAATTCAAAATAGTATGGTGTCATAAGAATATGCATATGTTACCTAATGCATATCCCATGTCTTCTAACAAACTGACCAGCACATCAGTATTCTGCAACCATGTGTGCACATGAAGAAATATTAGAAAAAAAACAATTTATATTTATCAAACTGATATGAACACAAAACACACACACACACACACCCCACACACACACACACACACACACACACACACACACACACACACACACACACACACACACACTCTACTTCTGAGTAAACAGACACTGTTATTGTTATGCTTAAAAGGACAGATGTGAAATTGAGAAAAAAAATATATCAAAGTATCTCAATTTATTCCTCCTTCTAATATGTATACTGGTAAACAATGACTTTTTCTTCTCTGTTCATGTATCCCTTTTGGGGATACGGG
>CM060342.1:16572437-16579937 GCA_030674155.1 Stramonita haemastoma | reverse complement strand
GCATTCTTTCTGGCACTCAATGGCCTACTCTTCTAGAAAGACAGTGCACGTTTTCACATAAGGGCAAGATGTTCTGCATGCATTCATACACAGGACTTGGGTTTATAGTCTCATCTGAAGGACTTTCGGGCGAATGGAATCAGTGCTCAGGTTCATTCCAGGGGGAAAATTTGTCTTGAAAGAGTGTTTCAATGGTGGCTCAAACCAGCACTGTCAGATCAGGCGCTCAATGCTCTACCCCCCAGGCTATCCCCCCTCCTGCCCACTGATTCAAAATCTTGACTACTGATTATTATTGACTGCTTGTGTGTTGTATAGGCCGAATGAAACACTTTGATTTGTTTCTGCAAGATTTAGTGCTATATAAATTCCATGTATTATTATTATTATTATTATTTACTGCCACACCCATTAGGCACTCACAAACAGCTCTTCAGCTCAGGCCAAAAGCTGTGTCAGTTACTGATGTAAGGTAAGTGCCAAGGCCTACATTAACATGGTGTTATGTTGTAAAATGTCATGTTGAGATTGCCTTCAGCCATAACAATGCCAATGCTGACATTAACATATTATTGTTATGTGTTAAAATGCTTTGTTGAAATTGCCTTCAGCTATGAAACACTCTCAACATGATATGAAGTCTTCTTGAAAGGCAAAACCCCCCCTCTGAAGTTGGAGGATGGCTGCCTATATGGCAAGGTACTTGAAAACAGTTGTACACACACAAACTTCTTGCACCATGCCTACCTATGGTCTCACACTGATGCCCAGGTGGGATGAGTGAGACAGAGTGTGCATGTTCTGGGTGACCTCCAAAGGTGTTAATCTGAAGAATGCCTAACATCATCACAACAACTGACAGCTCTTTGCTAGTACACAGTCTGGCCCTGAGGCAGGAAGTGGTGTAATAATCAGTGAAAAAAAAAAAACCCTGACATTTCCAATATGATATTTTTTTCAATTGTTAGACAGTCAGCTCAGTCTCTGCAGTGAAGACAGCAGTACACTGCAGGTCCTACAGTCTCCATAGAGTTTCTTGGCCACTGGGGTGATAGGGGTCAGTCAGGCCAGATCCTCTTTCACAGTGCCTCATGTAGCGGGCAGGACTGCAGCACATGGTCTGTTGTCTGGCTGCCAGTCTTGCAAGGGCACTACTCTGTATTAAGCTGATGTGGAGTTTTATGTACTGAATGTGATCAAGTCTTGCTTTTATTTCATTTTTTTTAATTAATTGATAATTCGTTTTTACTGACTATGAGCAATATGTCACAACACACCCACCCCCAACACCACCACCCACACCACCACCACAACCCACACCCGCCACCACCCACCCACCACACACCACCCCCACCACCACCCATACCACCACCACCACATCCCCCCCCTCACCCCCCCCCACCACCACCCACCCCCATCCGCACCCCCCCCCCCCCACACCACCAACCACCACCACCACCCACACCACCACCACCCACCAACCACACTCACTCTGGTTCCAGTCCTGCACGCTGGCCGCGTCCGAATCATCAGGGACCACCCAGCCCCCTGACCTTGCCGACGTCATGTCCGTCCCTGCCACCTCCATTTCTGGGGAACTGTCCTGTGTGGACCAATCACAGCCTGTGTCTTGACTGACCCTTCTAGGATAGCTCAGTGGTTAAGAGTGTTGTGCTCGTGATCTGATTGCCTGGGTTTGTGCCATCACTGAGGTGTCCTATTTAAGGGGGATTTTTCTCCCTGGAGTTGAATGAGAAGAAGAGGAAGAAGAAGGAGAGGAAGAAAAGAAGGAGGAGGAGGAGAAGGAGGAGGAGGAGAAGGAGGAGGAGGAGGAGGAGAAGGAGGAGTAGGAGGAGGAGGAGGAGGAGGAGGAGGAGAAGAAGGAGGAGGAGGGGGAGGAATAGGAGGATTTGATTTGATTTATTCTTTTATATCGAGGATAATGGAATAAGCTCTCTTGTGGGTTTTTTTACATCCAGTCCCCATGTGAATGCATTTTTTTTCGTAAATGTCATCTGTTCCCACCAGCACACGATGGCCTACTTATACAAAAAGCGGAAACAGGATTTAACGTGTACACAAGATGTTCTGTGTGCGTCCACACACGGGGCCTCGGTTTATAGTATCATCTGAAGGACTGTGGCTAGAGTGTTGTGTTCGTGATCCGACAACCAGGGTTTGAGCCACTTGTAAGGTGCCCTATTCAAGGGGGATTTTCCCCCTGGAGTTAAGAAGAAAAAAAAGAAGAAGAAGGAGGAGGAGAAGGAGGAGGAGGAGGAGGAGGAGAAGGAGGAGGAGGAGAAGGAGAAGGAGGAGAAGGAGAAGAAGAAGAAGAAGAAGAAGAAGAAGAGGAGGAGGAGGAGGAGGAGGAGGAGGAGGAGGAGGAGAAGAAGAAGAAGAAGAAGAAGAAGAAGAAGAAGAAGAAGAAGAAGAAGAAGAAGAAGAAGAAGAAGAAGAAGAAGAAGAAGAAGAAGAAAAAGAAGAAGAAGAAGAAGAAGAGGAGGAGGAGGAGGAGGAGGAGGCAAAGGCAAGGCAAAAATTCTTTTATTCGAGGATAATAGATAAGCACTCGTGTGCTTTTTTACATCCAGTCCCAGAGGAGGAAGAGGAGGAGGCGGTGGAGGAAATGAGAAGAAGAGGAGGAGGAGGAGGAGGAGGAGGAAGAGGAGGAGGAGGAGGGGGAAAGAGGAGGAGGAGGAGGAAAAGAATAAGAAGAAGAAGAAGAAGAAGAAGAAGAAGAAGAAGAAGCAGAAGAAGAAGAAGAAGAAGAAGAAGAAGAAGGATAATAACATCAGCACTGATTCCACTTCCCCCCCAAAAATCCTTTGGATGAGACTGTAAACGAAGGCACCATGCACAAACACATGCTGAAATCTTGCGCGCACCTTAAAAAACCTATTTAGCCTTCTAGAAGAGTAGGCCAGTGGGAATGGATACCAACAATTTAAACATACATGCACACTGGGGTCGTGTTTTGATGTGATCCCCTAAGTCAAAATGTGGCTGCCCTCACGGAGGGGAAAAAGGGTCGCATACACAAAATCTTACCGCTGAGGAACTTCAGAGCTCTAGCTGAGAAACCATGCTTCAAAACAACAATGGCCACTGTTAATTCAGTGCCACCAGGTTTAAATGTTGTCATCCATTCCTACTGACAAAATGGTCTACTCTTCTGGAAGGCGGAATGGGCTTTTGATACGTGCGCGTGATGTTCTGCATGCAGTTTATAGTCCCATCTGAAGGACTTCGACATTCAGTTTGATTTTCTTGTCAAACTGGGAAAAAAAGGCAAGGCCAGGAATGGAACCCAGAACCTCACGCTTTACTTGTTAGGCAGGTGATCCGCTTAACTGTCCTGCTACCTACCTTCTTGTTCAATGTTCAAACCAATAGGCTATTCAATAGACTATCCAATACGCTATCCAATAGGTTACCACATAGGCTATCCTATAGGTTATCCAATAGGCTATTTAATAGGTTATCCAAAAGCATATCCAACAGGTTATCCCATAGGCTATCCAATAGGTTATCCAATAGCTTATCCAACAGATTATCCCATAGGCTATTCCATAGGTTATTCAATAGCTTATCCAATAAGCTATTCAATAAGTTATTCAATAGCTTATCCAATAGGCTATTCAATAAGTTATTCAATAGCTTATCCAATAGGCTATTCAATAAGTTATTCAATAGCTTATCCAATAGGCTATTCAATAAGTTATTCAATAGCTTATCCAATAGGCTATTCAATAAGTTATTCAATAGCTTATCCAATAGGCTATCAGCAACCCACCCCTGGGATGAGAATTAAAAATACAAAATGAGAAAACAAAGCGAAGAAAAAACCCAAACAAAAAACTTTGAAAGCACGGCTATCGTCCATTATCAATGTCACCTCTCTCCGAAGCCCCGGCGACCAGGTGGGGTTGGCAGGCAGGTCAAGGTCACCGACAGTTAAAGCCTCTTTCTGGAGAGAAGCCGGGGCAGTGGCCACCAAGTCTCTCCTGAAACACCAACATGGAAAAAATAGAAAAACAAACCACAACACCAATGAGACCATCAGATCCAATATCCATCCTTGAAGTTGGAATAGTTAAAGTTAGTTAAAGTCTGTCCCGAGCCTACGGCCCATCAGGCCGGTGCTTATCCCGGTTTCTGTGGTGTTAAGCGACTGAGAGTCATAGACTCCCCCTGGATAGGACGCCAGTCTATCGCAGGGTTAACCCCCAACACAAGGTTGGTACCCCTTTTACACCTGGGTGGGGTGAGAAAATAGCCGTAAAGTGCCTTTTCCAAGGGCACAACGCCATAGCTGAAAGCTGGGATTGAACCTGCAACCTTTAGATTACGAGTCCAACGCTCTAACCACTAAGCTACAGCGGCGGCTTATCTACATATTTATTACAACTTTATGTCACAGCAGATTTCTCTGCATGAAATTTGGGCTGCTCTCCCCGGGGAGAGCACATTGCCACGAGTGCAGCGCCACCCATTATTTTTTTTTTTTTTTCTGTCTGCAACTGTATTTGCTTCCCTACCAGAGTGGCTTTTTTCTACAGAATTTTGCCGGGGACAACGCTCTTGTTGCCGTGGGTTCTTTTACATGTGCTAAATAATGATGACACATGGGGCCTTGGTTTATTGTCTCATCCAAAAGACTAGTGCCCAGACCACCACTCATGGTCTAATGGATGGGGGAAAAGTTTCGGGCCCAAACGGGATTCGAACCACCGCACACTCCGATCTGGACCTTTGATTTTCTCCTCTATACTACCAATCCACCCTTGAAGTCAGAATGCAGCCACCTTAATGGTGGGCAAAAATGGTTGCATTTGTTCACAAACACTTCAGTTTATAGCTGCCGCTGTAGCCTAGTGGTTAGGGCGTTGGACTCGTAATCTAAAGGTTGTGGGTTTGATCCCAGCTTTCGGCTATGGCGTTGTGCCCTTGGAAAAGGCACTTTACGGCTATTTTCTCACCCCACCCAGGTGTAAAAGGGGTACCAACCTTGTGTCGGGGGTTAACCCTGCGATAGACTGGCGTCCTATCCAGGGGGAGTCTATGACTCTCAGTCGCTTAACGCCACAGAAACCGGGATAAGCACCGGCCTGATGAGCCTTAGGCTCGGGACGGACTATAACTTTAACTATTCCCACTTCGGGGATGAGGTCTAAACAACACACCTGTGTGCATGCAGTTTTTTTTCAGTGTTGTCATCCATTCCTACTACTGCATAATGGCCTAGTCTTCTGAAAGGTAGAACAGCTTCTTACACATGTCCATCTTGCACACACGTGAGAGTAGGCCATTGTGTGCTGGTGAGAACAGATGACAAGATTTACAAAACTGCATACACACAGGGAATGGAAATAAAAAAGCATGTGAGTGCATATTCCATTATTCTTGATATAAAAGGATAAATAAATAAATAATAACAAGATGTTCTGCAAGCGTTTATACAAATGATCTCAGTTTAAAGTCTCATCAGAAAGACTAGTGGAGTGAGTACTGATAACTCCGGGAGAAAAATCCCCTCGAATGGTCACCTCAGTGGTAGCTTTAACCAATGCTAACAGATCATGAGCTCAATGTTCTCACCACAAGACTATCCACCTCTCCACCCCTCCATCTCCCCTGTCCCTCCTCTACTCACCGTTTGCTCTGTTGATGGCTTCTGTGGCGTCTCTTGCTGCTAGCAGGCATGGCTGATTCCGCTGAAACGAAAACAAAAAAGTCAGCGTTGTTCAGCCTCTTTTTTGTTGTTGTTGTTGGCTTTACCCAATCTGCCCGGAAAGTTTTCTCCCTTGCTTTTCATCACATCCTTGGCTCATTCTAAAAAAAAACCCAAAGCACACACAACAAAAAAAAAACCCAAACAAAAAAGAAAACATAAAAAATAGTTATCTTCTTCTTCTGCATTCCTTCGTAAAAGGTGAAGGTGTCCCATAACCTTTGTGGTCGTAGGGAAGTTAGGCATCAGAGACCTCAGCTTCTCCAGGGGCCAGCATATTGAGGGCGGTGCCCATCTCCTCTCCCTCGCTGCTTTACTTTCCCTGTCCCTAAAGAGGGCAGGTATCCATTTACAGCATAAAACTTTTCAAAACAGATTGCTAAGACACTGACTGAGTTTGTGTCAAAGTACAAAATTCGTTTTCTTAACATTACCCCGCAATCCCTTTTATGTTAATGAGATGCATAAGAACAGATAACAAAATATAATTCACACACCCACACCCACACATCCACACACACACACATCTACACACACTCACTCACTCTCTCTCTCATACTCACCATTCTTTATCCTATGACGATACATCATTACTATGCAAAAGACTGAATAATGAAAAACAAACACACAAAGACAAGAGGTGAAGAAATTCAGTTACCATCAGAGTCCAGAACATTCCAGACTGGTCTCCTCTGAAAACACACAAAGAATAAATAAAATGAAAAACTTCATGAATGACTAGATAATGTTTCCATTAAATGAATGAAAAACTTCATGAATGATTATATAATGTTTGCATTAAATGAATACCTAATGTGAATAGATTAATGCACAGTAGGTTTCAAGGTGACATGATGCTCCCAAAATATTACAAAACAAAATGAAAAAAACCCCACTAATAAGTATCTTTCTTAGAATAATTTTATTTCTTTGAATACGTGTGTGTGTGTGTGTGTGCGGGGGGGGGGGGGGGGGGGGGGGGGATGTTGAAGGAATGAGTGAGTGAGTAAGTGAGTGAGAGAGAGAGTGAGAGAGAGAGTGGGTGAGAGAGAGAGTGAGTGAGAGAGAGATAACGATAACGATAATTTTATTGCTTTAAGCTGGTAGGTTCATATAGCAACGAAATGTCGCAGCACGACGCCATTCCATGACATGGAAACCACGGCACTGATACGTAATGTACAGCCAAACACGAAACTCTTTATTGTCCAGATATGTTACGGCATTCCAGCCTTTCTTTCGTGGAGTCTTTGTCACACACTGTTAGGCCTAGGCCTAGGCCAAGGCTAGCCAAGATAGAATTGTTAGTAGAGTGAGAGAGAGATCGAGTGAGAGAGAGATAGAGCGAGAGAGAGAGAGAGAGAGAGAGAGAGAGAGAGAGACAGAGACAGAGACAGAGACAGAGACAGGCAGAGAGACAGAGAGTGAGAGAGACAGAGTGGGAGACAGAGAGAGAGTGTGAGACACAGAGAGAGAGAGAGAGAGAGAGAGAGAGAGAGACAGAGACAGAGACAGAGAGAGACAGACAGACAGACAGGAGAGAGACAGAGAGAGAGACAGAGAAAGTGTGTGTGTGTGTGGTGTATGGGGGTGGGGGGTGGGGTGCGTTTGTATGTGTGTGTTTGTGTGTGTGTGTGTGCATGTGCGGTGTGTGTGCGCGCACACATGTATAGGTAAGTGCGCCTGGTAAACAATAAAATAGGAGTGCATGATGTGTGCAATGTGTAGGATTCAGCCACATTTTTCCACTAAACGTAACAACACTTACC
>CM060342.1:16559937-16567437 GCA_030674155.1 Stramonita haemastoma | reverse complement strand
TAATCAGAAAACTATGGTTTTATCAGGACAGAGACAAAAGAATTGCAGAAATATCATTGGTCAATATTCTAAATTGAAACAAATATCATATATCACTTATCATTGTGATCTTTACTTTGACATAAAGCAGATCTATAAAAGCTAAAAAAATGGATTTGGCATAACATACAAACTTGATATAGCAATACCCACATTTTTGTCCTAAAAACATGAACACAACATATCATTTTAAATGAGCAGTCTTCAGTGTTTCTGCAGACCGGGAATAATGCGAATATTGCCCTGGATAATCTCACTGTAGTCTTTACGATCACAAAAGGAGAGAGGTGGAGATACGTACCGCTCATTCTCCTCCCCCACCTCGAGGACTTAGGCTGTAGAAGCAGAAAGAGTGCACCTCATTCAACAAAACGGAAAGGAACATTCGTATCCAGATTGGTACACACTGATCTCAGTCATTCTCCCTAACTACCAACACAAAAGAAAGTGTTAATAATGGCTACATGCATACACAAGGAGAAAAAAAAACCCAGAAAATGTGCACACAGAATAAAAATATACATGCACAAAAACAGAAACATACAAGCCCACCAAAATTGCGAGTGTTATGTTAAAAATCACCACCCAAAACACTCACAAAAAACCAACAAAAAATCACCACCATCCATTTTGATAAGTCTTTAATTAACCCTTTCACCACTGACACAAAAAAATCACCACCACCCATTTTGAATAGTCTTCAATTTAACCCTTTCACCACTAATGAATTTTTAGTGCAGTGTACTCTGACAACAGCCATGTT
Source organism: Stramonita haemastoma (assembly GCA_030674155.1). Lineage (NCBI taxonomy): Eukaryota > Metazoa > Mollusca > Gastropoda > Neogastropoda > Muricidae > Stramonita > Stramonita haemastoma. Next base: position 16,566,635 of record CM060342.1, on the reverse strand, counting down.
TAAAGATAAAAGCCAGAAAACTGTACCTACCCACCTTTTTTCCCTTGTTCCTCAGCTAGAGCTTCAATGTTTACCAATGGTGAAACCTTACGTATGTGACCGTTTTTACCCACCATTAAGGTAGCCATAACCCTCTTGCGTTTAGTTTCTTTAAACACAAATTCTGCATATTTTTCAGATTTTTTTTCATTCACACAATTACTAACTCTCTCTGTTTCCTCATTCTAATCAACATGAGCGATTTCAACCCCTCCCCCTCCCCCCCGAAAAATTTTTAAAAGTGCAAATACTTGACAGGGCCAAAAACCATGCTTCTGGCTACTCTTGGTATACATGCAAGAGGATTGTACAGAACGCACATCTCTGAAGTCAGAGTACAGCTACATTAATGGTGAAGAAAAAATGGTCACACACACACAAAGCTCATCATATGGTGAACCTTAGAGCGCTAACTGAAGAACAACCCCCACCCCCACCCAAAACCAATTTAACCCCAAGACACAGAAAAGGCTGTTTCCAATGCAACAACATAAAATCAAAGTGCATATAGAAGAAAGCAGTCTGCTAGTACAGAATGAGTTAAAATTGTTAACAAAGAGACAGTTCGGTTACACACACACACTACCAAATTAGCAAAATTAAATTCTAACGCGGTGTGCTACATTTTCAACTAAAAAGACAAAGTGCTTCAGTGTGTTTTTGAATGTCAAAGGTTACACAGAGGGGAGGGAGGTAAGCCACATGACACCAAAAAGCGACAGAGTAACTCACCTTTATGTTTTACAGGACTGATCACATACAAAAGCAAACATGCAGCGTACTGATCGTGTGCACAACTCACTTAATAACTGCTTCATGAATATCTTTTTTTGTTTATAATTTGATGTACCAAACTTTTATTACAGTTACTGATGTATATAAAAAGTATGCATGCAAATAGATATTTCAAACAAACATGCTTTCATTAGTATAGCTGTGTACGGGTTTAAAACACATATGTAAACAAGTTTATGTGTAAGTACACACATACATGCATCCACATGTATATATATGCACAAGCACCCACACGTGCATGCACAAGCCTATGCATGTGCACACATGCACACACACACACACACACACACACACACACACACACACACACACACACACACACACATCTATACTTTTCTAAAAACAGTTTTTCACTAATCTGAAATAAACACTTTCTACGACATTCATAAGCCTATATGCGTATATGCACAACAGATAGTCTTCAATTTTAGATATTTGCTCTCAATTCTTCTTTTTCTTTTTTCATTCCTTGGCTACAGCTCTGAGGAGATCACCAATGGTCAGATTTTGAACATGCAGCCATTTTCCCCTAACCATCTAGGTAGCTGCATTCTGACTTCAGGGATGGTGTCTTAACATGACACCTGTGTGCATGTGTTTGAAACAAAATTTTGTCATGTGTTCCTACCAGCACAAAATGGCCTACTCTTTTGAAAGTTGGAACAGGTTTTAACATGTGTGCAGGATGTTTTCTCTGTGCTTATACTTGGGTCTTCGGTTTATGGTCTCATCCGATGAACTTTTTGAGGAGTGGAGTCAGTACTGATGTAAATTCCAGCGAAAAAATTATAAGTTTAATATGAGGATCCATTATGTTACTTCAACATTTTCAAGTATACAATTATCATCTCTCCTCTTCTCTGTGATCCCATATTGGGTGGGATGTGTAGTGTCAGGTCTGCTCCTGTGCTTGTCACTCTGCAGGAGGTCTGCCTGCTGGCCTCAGCTGACACATTCCAACTTCAGAGCAGCTCATTTCTTCATACCAGATACATGCTTAAAGTGCTATACAAATAGAAATGCTGGATATGTTCCTGATTTTTTTTTTAAATCCACCAAACCCTAAGTTAAGGTTTAATGTGCATTTTCAATCATCTACATCTTGTACACAAATAGAGTGAACGCACTGGCATGTCTGCACTTGAAGTTAACCTGGGAGATCATAAAAACCCTCAACCATTAATTCATTAGACGTCATTGCTGAGATTCAAACCCAGGACTTCCTAGACCCACAGCATCCATGCCATCTATCATTCCCTTGTTACTGTTATCATGAAGGAAAGGACTACTTAGCTATCTCCAGTTCATTGATTTATTCCATAATTGATCTTTTTCAACAAAACCTCAGGAACCCATTTTCAAAACTGTTGGATGTTACGAATTTTTTATACTACCATTTTTACAGATTTCAAGATGATCTACAGTGGATATTTTTGATGTTTAACCAAACTACAAGTTGACTGGAAAATAGGATGCTCATCTCTTTGCGAAACTGAATTCTTCCACAGCCTATGAAATAAGACTGAAGTAAAATCTACTGTGCCAAATTTCTTTTCTGCTAAAACCAGATAGATGCTTTCACAAAAATCTGTCATCTTCATATATTTTCAAACATTCTGTCAGCTTTGTTATAAGATAAACTCATAAACATGCATAAATTTCAATCTAACAACACATTCTAGACACCATCACCTGGATAAATCTACCAGTGATTAAAAAAAACAACTGACTATAAGCTCTGGAAAAATCTGGATAATTCCATAATGATTTGTCACTAAGGGAGTGACATGGATCATGCAGTCTCAATGAGTTTTTAAAATTTTTATTTTTTTGTGAATTTTTAGAAATGTATTTGTCTATTTATTTTTGTTTTGTTTTTAAAAAATCTTTTCTTTTTTTGTCTTCATGAATTATCTTGTTGCGTAGGCAACCAGGCATTAAAAGATTATCAGTTGTATGTGTATTTATATACAGAAAAACAAAAGTCAAAATACTCACTTGATGTTTAGTTTGACGACACTCTCGTTGGTTCTTTCACGCATAATCTGTCAGCAAAAAGAAACTATGTTTATGTTCAGATATTTAAAACTAAAAAATTTCAAAACATCAACTATACAATACCTCCACCACCACCACCTCCCTCCCCTTTAAAAAGTCAAATCATGATTCAAAGAACCCATGGCTTGTTATCAAAGATTTAAACTCACTTTATCAAAACTCAAACTGAAAACGAAAGAGATATATCATTTTCTTATACAAGTTGTGGGATGGTGTTTAAACATGACCCCTGTGTGTGTGTGTGTGTGTGTGTGTGTGTGTGTGTGGTGTGTGTGTGTGTGTTGTGTGTGTGTGTGTGTGTGTGTGTGTGTGTGTGTGTGTGTGTGTGTGTGTGTGTATGTGTGTGTGTGTGTGTGTGTGTGTGTGTGTGTGTGTGTGTGTGTGTGTGTGTGTGTGTGTGTGTGTGTGTGTGCGTGTGGGTGTGTGTGTGTGTGTGTGTGTAAACATGACCCCTGTGTGTGTGTGTGCATGCATGTGTGCATGCGAGGGTGTGTGTGTGTGTGTGTGTGTGTGTGTGTGTGTGTGTGTGTGTGTGTGTGTGTGTGTGTGTGTGTGTGTGTGAGAGAGAGAGAGAGAGAGAGAGAGAGAGAGAGAGAGAGAGAGAGAGGAGAGAGAGAGAGAGAGAGAGAGAGGAGAGAGAGGACAGACAGACAGACAGACAGACAGACAGACAGACAGACAGACAGACAGACAGACAGACAGACAGACAGACACACACACATACACAGACAGACAGACAGACAGAGATATTTCCAAAACTAAGAAATTCCCGCCACCTTGCTCAGTTTGTATCCGTGGCAGGAATGTTTTTCACCCCCTCTCTCTTCAAGTCATCTGCGTTCTCTGCACACAAAACAAAACCCAAGTAGATGATAATGCCAATCAACTTTTCATTCCATATAATCTACTGCAAACTGTTACAGTTATAACTGTAATTTATCACTCCACCTATTCAGGTCGCTCTCCCTGTAGGGAGTGCATTACCAAAGACCACATCTCTGCATTGATAGGTTCCTTACATTTTGCGCACATGAACCCGTTCTGCTTTTCAGAAGAGTAGGCCATTGTGTGCTGGTGGGAATGGATGACAAAGTTGACAAAGCTGTATACACATGGGAACTGGATGTAAAAAAGCACATGCGTGCTTTATTCCATCATCCTTGAAATAAATGGGAAGAAAAATGAATGAATGAGGATTTCTTTTTCTTTGAATAGTTTTGTGGGGTTTTGTTGTTCTTTTTGTTTTGTGCAAAGCAGGCTTGTTGTAAAAATAAAAAAAAAGTATGGCTGCTTATGGCATTATGACCAGATCTCTGCAATGGTATGCTTCTTGCATTTTGGAGGATTTGTTTTTATTGTGGGTTTTGTTGTTGTTGTTTTTTGTCTTGTGCCAAGAGGGATGGTTGTAAAAAAAAAAAGTTTGATTCCTTAACCCTCTTGGTCCTGATCTAGGATTTGCCGGGATTGAATAATTGCCACCCTCCCCTAAGTCCCGATCTGGGATTTGCCAGGATTTACACACAGCAGATATCCATCACGTTGTGACCATCACTAATTGCTACCACATGTCAAACCTCTATCAGGCCAGAAGGAGAAACCCTGTAGAGTGTCTGGAAGTAATTATAGCTGCTGGTATGTACTTAGAAGGAGGAAAAGGCCAGCCAGCATGTGTGCCTGACCTGATTTCTTGATGGAATGCGAAATCTAGGGGCAGTTCGTGTTCAGAAAATACGAATGCAAGAGGGTTAAGCCATTATCCTTTGTCAATAAAGTTTGTTTGTTCATTCATTTCTCAATTCATGTTCCTGCATGTATGTGTGCACTTCTGTTTTGACTGTTTGTCTTTTTTCTTTTAAGTTCATTTGTTCATTCATCTATTAGTTCATGTTCCTGCTTGCTTGTGTGCTTCTATTTTGACTATCTGTCTTTTTTGTTTTTGTTTTTGTTTTGGTTCATATGTGTGTGTGTGTGTGTGTGTGTGTGTGTGTGTGTGTGTGTGTGTGTGTGTGTGTGTGTGTGTGTGTGTGTGTGTGCATGCCTGCATGCATGTGTGTGTTTGAAAGTGTGTATGTGTGCATGTGTGTGTATGTGTGCATGCGTATGTGCATGTGTGCGTGCATGTGCATGCATGCGTGTGTGTCTATTTTTCCATGTTTTTCAGGAACCTTATCACCAAGTTACCCAGCAGTTCCAAAGCATCATCCTCCTCTTCAGCATCTTTCTCTTCCCTGCTGACGGCACTGGGGGCAGACGACTCCTCCTTGTACAGCATAGTCTCCAACTGTTGGCGGTGACGTTTGGAATCTGCACGCTGTCCCCTGCAACACCACATTAGAAAACCAATGAATGGTATGTGCCAAGCCCGATTCCTCTGCTAAAGGCTGATATATGTGTATATATATATATATGTATATATATATATATATATATATATATATATATATATATATATATATATATATATATATATATATATATTAACACATATAAAGATTGATAGATAGATAGATAGATAGATAGATGGATGGATGGATGGATGGATGGATGGATGGATGGATGGATGGATGGATGGATGGATGGATGGATGGATGGATGGATGGATGGATGGAGAGAGAGAGAGAGAGAGAGAGAGAGAGAGAGAGAGAGAGAGAGAGGAGAGAGAGAGAGAGAGGAGAGAGAGATTCTTTTTTTTTGGAAAAGATGAATGCCATAGCTGTGTGGTTAAGACCATTTGGCTTCAGTCTCATGGGTCCATGAAGTCATGCGTTTTGAGTTTTAGTAGCGGTGTCTGATAAATTAATTTAAGGGTTGGGGAATTTTTTGTTTGATTTTCCAGGTTGACATAGGTAAAATGCAGACCTGGTAGTGCCTTAATTCTATTTTGTGTGTGTGTGTGTGTGTATGTGTGTACTTTGTGCGTGTGTACTTAATCTGTGTGTATGTGTGTATATATGTGTGTGTGTATATATGTGTGTGTGTACGTATATGTATGTGTGTGTGTGTGTGTGTGTGTTTACGCGCATGCATGCATGTATGCCTGCATGAGCATGAGTGTGTGTGAATGTGTGTGCATTTGTGTGCAGAGATTGGGGCTACCCATGTCCAAAAAATACTACTAGAAAATATCCTGACTACATCCTAGATAGCAAAATTGCCACAACTGAAAGGGTTAGAAGAGGAAAAAATTGCCTCTGAAGTCAGAGTATGGCCGCCTATATGAGGTTGTACATCAGTACACAAAGCCTTCTCATGACCCAGAGTGTACTCTCAGTCTCACAGTGATTCCCAGTGGGATGAGAAGAGACAAAGAGTGCATGTTCTGGGTGACCCCCACAGGGCATTGAAACTGAATACTTACCAACTGAATACTAAATACACACCACCTCACCACCACCACCACCACCACCACCAACTGCAGCATCTTCACATCTTTTCAGCTTTAACCCTCTCGCATTTGGTGTCTCTGACCACAAACTGCCCCTAGATTTCGCATTCCATCACGAAATCAGGTCAGGCACACATGCTAGCTGGCCTTTTCCTCCTCCTAAACACATACCAGCAGCTATAATTACTTCCAGACACTCAACAGGGTTTCTCCTTCTAGCCTGATAGAGCTTTGACATGTGGTAGCAATTAGTGATGGTCACAGCACGATGGAAATCTACTGTGTGTAAATCCTGGCAAATCCCGGTTCAGGACTTGGGGGAGGTGGGGAGGTAATTATTCAATCCTGGCAAATCCCAGATTGGGACTAAGAGGGTTAATTAAACAAAAAACCAATTTGGATTCTAACTTGGCACGAGAAG
>CM060342.1:16549937-16554937 GCA_030674155.1 Stramonita haemastoma | reverse complement strand
TAGCAGCAGCAGCAGCAGCAGCAGCAATAAAAGTAATAGTGGTAGAAGCAGCTGCAGCAATAGCAAGACTAGGTAACAGTAGTAACAAAAGCAGCAGCAGCAGTAGTAGCAGCAGTAGAAGCAGCAACAGCAGCAGCAGCAACAGCAGCAGCAGTAATAGTAATAGTAGCAACAGCAGCAGCAACAACAACAGCAGTAGCAGCAGCAGTAGTAGTATGGTATTTGTAGCAGTAGTTGTACTAGTAACCACCACCACTGCAGCTGCAGCAGGAGTAGTCGTAGTAGTCGTAACAACCAACCTGATAAAAGTCATTGTAACAGTGGTCATATATTGATACTGTTAATGGTATACTAATGGTATGAATAGCCTAATGAATCACTTTTATACAGTATGATGCTCCATAATGTAGGCTTAAAGCACGTTGGCTGCACACACACACACACACACACACACACACACACACACACACACACACACACACACACACACAACACACCGTGCAACTTTATATACATGCATGAACAATCCAGTGCATTTTAAAAAAAGTTATGTGTTAGATAGGGGGGGGGGGGGGGGGGCAGGATACTGGATAGCCTAGTGGGTAAAGCATTGTGTTCCTGATCTGACAGCCTGGGATCGAGCCACCACCAATGTGCCTGTCCAAGAGAATCTTTTCTGTGCAATACCTTTTCCCATAAGTCGTCTACACTACACAACAAAAAGTAATGTAACGAAAGATTATGCCTATCTTGAAAACACACACACACACACACACACACACACACACACACACACGCGCGCGCGCGCGCTCGCGCGCGCGCGCCACACACGCACGCGCACACATGCACACACATGGCCTTAAATAGTTAAGAAAACAATGTCTGTTCTCTGATTTGGGGCAGCCTTAATTTGTTTAAATAGCCTAAATGCATGCAACATCATCAATATAATATATTTCTCGGAATGGATCAATGCATGCCTGCACATGCTTTACGGAGTTTATTTTGCATATTTACTGCAGTCTAACTGTCTGAAATCAATTCTAACCTCAAACAGGGGCCCCAGCTTATGTCGATCCATGTAGACCTGAATTTTCCCCTGCGTCATGGTTGGTGCAAACGAAAATTTGGAAGTTTTGAATCTGTAATGTGTTGAGTATTTCCTATCGCTCTGCTTGCCGACATAAAAACATTCTGCGAAGGGACATCACTCTGAAGTCAACAAAGAGTGATTTCCCCTGTTGCAGTTATACGCTACTCACTAACGGTCATAACAAACTGTCAACGAAGTTAGCCAACGTACAAACTTTATTTTACTCAGTCCCCTGACCGGCATGGTCGTCTAAAGATTACAAACTGCAACTTAAAACAAAAGCCGGGGTCTAAGACCGCGTGAGTGCATAGTTTGCAACTGTATTGCATTAGATAAGTTGTATGCATTCTGTTTGGCTTTCCCGTTGAAAAATGATGCTCCTTACGCAGTGCAAAGTCCAACCTATAGGTTAAGTAGATAAATTAGATCACAGGGTTGATTTTCATCTGTTTTTTTTCCTTGGGATGGGCTTTCACTTTCATTCTGCACCTTAGCTAGGTATTCTTAGTATACACTACTGTTTAAACAGTCTTTGAGTACATATCAAGATACTGTGTACTGAAGGATTAAATCCCCCCAGCGCAACCATACCTTATGCTCTGCATGCACAAATTTTTAATGTTGAACGTTTGTGATGTGGTCATCAGTGTGGTTCTTTTATTGCTAACTGGCACAAGACAAATCAATTACAAGTGTGAACCCAGGACCAGTTTTAACTAGAAATTAATCTAGATATTATTATTATTATTATTATTATTATTATTATTATTATTATTATTATTAATTAATATATTCATTATTGTTAGCACCACAGAGTAGATGTACTAAGTGCATGCATATGTTTGTAATTTGCCCACATGTATACAACCTTCCAGGAAACAACTTCAGGGGTGATGATATCTGTATCACTCTGATAACAGTGATACTGATCGTGCTGTGATAGCTGTACAGTGTGTATCGACCAGTGCATTTGCACCTTTCTGGGTACACCAGTACTCTTGACCTCATCCTTGACCAACTGAATTATAATATGAGGTGGAGGGGATGAATAGTACGACAGTGTGTGAAGGAAGCCATATTTCATAACTTTAGCCAGTTTGTTTGTGAGAAAAAATGGATGTAAGTCAAATCATGTTTAAAATGTATTTTGATTTTTTTTCTTTCCTTCTTCTTTTCTTTTTTACTTCTTGAGCTGTTAACTGGCTGACAATGCTGTGAGAAGAGTTGGTAGGTGGAGAGAATGACCTTTCGTGCTGGCTGCTGTTTTGCTGTGTTGTAGGTATTGTAGTTATCACTTGCCTATTGCTCCCGGAAGGGAAGCTATGTTGAGTATTGGCACACAAATCATCGCAGGCAATTGGAGGCTGGCATTTGCAGGCAGGAGACGTATAGACCTTTTCCTCTACATAACATAACTAAAATAGATGTGTGGTGATGTATAACTGTTTGTGAGTATTAGTGGCTAAATACACACAAGAAGCTCCAGGCGAGTAAAACAATTTTGTTTGTTGATTGATGACTGATTATCATTATTGACTGGAAATAATATGTTTTGTAACTGAACCGCTGATTGATGTTTCCCGGCACTTGAAGAGACTAGTAAAGTATATCTGTTCGTGTAGCAACTATTTGTTTTCTACTGCACAGATTTGTATTTCGCCTGTGTGCGATAATAACTGCCTGTGTGCAAAACTCTGTACTTGCCTGTGTGCGATCCTATCTACCTGTGTGTGGCACTTGACTAAGCATCTCTAACTGCTTTCATTGCGCCCATGTGCGAGAAGTGCTACTGCTCAATCACCTGTGTGCGACTAGTACTGCTGCTTAATCGCCTGTGTGCGAAAATATGATGAGTGGAGATAACTGTAACTAAACCACTGGTTCAATGAGTGGAGACAGATTAGAACAGCTTAAGCACACACACACACACACACACACACACACACACACACACACACACACACACACACACACACACACGCACACACACACACACACACACACACACAAAAGCTTGATGCACGCATGAGTCAATTTGACCAGCGCTTTTCAAAATGAGAGGACACCTTAAACAGGTTTTTAGCAGCCGCCAAAGACAAAGACTTGGCCAGCCCAGCCAAAGCATACAGAAAAGCGTAGGCGGGATTCCACCTCTGAAGAGGAAGGCAGGAGTGAGGCGGAGTCAAGAGCGGGAGAAGAGGGTAAGCGCATGCGTACTGAGTACATGCGACCTCAGAAAAAAGGGAAAGTTGTCCCACCAAATATAGCGCTGTGGAGTTGTCATCAGAAGGGAAATATGCATGATGACGACGATGCCTTGTCGCTGGACTGCCCAGATGATGACCTCTTGAAAGAAATTGAATCAGACCTAGACAACAAAGAAAGAACAGCTGACAAGGTGGCAGATTCGATGGTGGAAATAATTAACAAACAATTCGCCCAGGGGCCCTCTGAAAACAAACTTAAAAGAAAGGCTGGACAAATACCTACGCCCAGACAACTGCCCCAACCTCCCAAGTTCTCACAGTTAACACCAAAATTTGGAAGGATCTACCAGCCACAGTCAAACAGACGGATGTAAAGCTGGCATCGGTGCAGAGAGCACTAATGAAGGCAACAGCAGCACTGGCACAGAGTACACAAGTACTCCTCAAGGCCTATAGCCAGAAAAAGCTGGATTCTGAGGTCAAAGCCACCGTGACTGACAAGAACGTGACGCACCGGCTCTGCTTGGCCAGGCTGCCACCAGCTGTCCTTGAGGCATCGGTATGCCCTGCGGCCACACCTGCCCAAACACCTGACAGGATTTCTTGCTGTTTGTCAGCTGTTAAAAAAGAAACCATAGCATCAGAGACTTGGCAAGTGTTATTGATATAAGATGGTTGCCTCTTTCCCTGCTGTGATGTATGGCCCTCACATTACAGACAGCTAGAGAAAGAAAAGAAAAAAAGCGCTTGTACAAAATGCAGGGATATTTGACAGACACGTGACATTGTCCTCTCTTGCTAAAGCAGAAATGCGCTGGTGGATACATAACACCGAGTCTGCTTACAATGTTATTCATCAGACACTGTCTGATATCACCTTGACGTCAGATGCGTCCACCATTGGGTGGGGCTGCACATGCAATCAGTCAAAATCAGGAGGAGAATGGTTGCCAGATGAAAAAAAATTTCACATAAACTACCTGGAGCTTAAAGCAGCATTTCTTGGATTGAAATGTTTCCAGAGCCAGTTGTGTGGAAAACATGCTCGCATTATGATTGACAACACGACAGCTGTTGCCTGTATCAATCATATGGGGACAAGCCACTCTGATACATGCAACTTGATGACACAGACCATTTGGGATGGTGTAGTGATAACAATGTGTTGCTGAGCACTGCCTATATCCCAGGTAAAGAAAATATAACAGCAGACGAAGAGTCGAGGAAAATTAACATGGATGCAGAGTGAAACTGAACCCGAAGAGCTGTGCAATGCGTCAAGGCAGTTGAAGGCGGAGCCTAATATTGATCTCTTTGTCTCCAGTTAAACACCCAAATGCACCGCTACATGTCTTTCAGGCCTGACCCCAGTGCATTTGCTGTTGGAGCGTTTTCTCTGCCTTGGTATGATCTTAAATTCTATCCTTCCCTCCTTTCGCCGCCGCTGTGGCCTAGGGGTTAGGGCGTTGTACTCGTAATCTAAAGTTGCGGTTTCGATCCCAGCTATTCCGCTATGGCGTTGTGCCCTTGGAAAAGGCACTTTACGCTATTTCTCACCCCACCCAGGTGTAAAAGGGTACCAACCTTGTGTTGGGGTTAACCCTGCGATAGACTGGCGTCCTATCCAGGGGGAGTCTATGACTCTCAGTCGCTTAACGCCACAGAAACCGGATAAGCACCGGCCTGATGAGCCTTATGCT
>CM060342.1:16534937-16544937 GCA_030674155.1 Stramonita haemastoma | reverse complement strand
CCATCATCAATCTTCACAAGAGAGCATCTCTCTCTCTCTCTCTCTCTCTCTCTCTCTCTCTCTCTCTCTCTCTCTCTCCCCTCTCTCTCTCTCTCTCTCTCTCTCTCTCTCTCTCTCTCTCACACACACACACACACACACACACACACACACACACACACACACACACACACACACACACACACACACACACACACACACACACACACACTGTTAATCTCCCTTCCTCCCCCCCACTCCTTCCCTCTTCAGTATTTTGCTACCTCTCACCTTGTCTCTTTCCCTTTTCACTAGTCTTGCCCTACCCACTACCCCTCCCTTCTCCATCACACAGTTTCTCCCCCCTCCCCCTCTTCACTAGTTTCCCCACCCTATCTCCCTCCTTGTCTCCCCCCCCCCCACTCCCCTCTTCACTAGCATACACTCACAAACACATACACACACACACAAAGATGCGCACACACACACCTATTATGGCATTCTTTTTTTATGACGGCTTTAAAAAGAAATGACAATTTTGAACAGTATCCAGGACAATTCCATAATATTACATAAGTTATCAGATCTGTCCAGATTTGCTAGTTGATAAAAAAAAAACCCCTGAACTTATGAGCTTTTGTACAATGGAAAGAAATTAGAAGGGGGACAAGCAAACAAATTAAGAGGGGGAAAAAAGCCAATAAAAAAAAAGAAAATAAAAGACATTTATTCATCTCGATCAAAAAAGTGTGTCACAATGGGCAAAAATACTGAAACTCGGTGAAAAATACTGAAAATTGCCATGAAAATACTGAAATCAGTAGTAAGGGGGTGCACAGGTCTGGTAGTGAGTAATTGTAATAATTGATTTCTTGTCGTTGATATATATATATTATTCTTTGTGTTCATGTTCTTGCTGATGTGCAGAGGCATGCATATGTGCAAATTGCGTATGGGTATGCATTTGCATTATGCAGTGTGGACATGTGCATGCATACACACAGACATACATGCAGACATACATGCAGACATACACCTACACACACGCACACAACACACCACACACCACACCACACCACACCACACCACACCACACCACACCACACCACACCACACCACACCACACCACACACAACACAACACAACACAACACACACATACACACACAGAACACAACACAACACACAGAAGCACTCCACCACACCCCACCACACACACACACACACACACCACACCACACCACACCACACCACACCACACCACACCACACCACACCACACCACACCACACCCACAAGACAACCCCCCTTCACACACACACATATACATACCTTCCCACCCATATACTTGCATGGTGTTGATGCCAACAGGTGACAGAGTCATGTCAAGTGGGTATCAATAAACCGGTGTCAGTGTCAACAGGTGACAGAGTCGTGTCAAGTGGGTATCAATAAACCGGTGTGGATGTCAACAGGTAACAGAGTCGTGTCAAGTGGGTATCAATAAACCGGTGTGGATGTCAACAGGTAACAGAGTCGTGTCAAGTGGGTGTCAATAAACCGGTGTGGATGTCAACAGGTAACAGAGTCGTGTCAAGTGGGTGTCAATAAACCGGTGTGGATGTCAACAGGTGACAGAGTCGTGTCAAGTGGGTGTCAATAAACCGGCGCCGGAAATCTACCACCACTGTCTGAACAGTCTGCAGCTGAAGCCGCAGGACGCCATCTTTCTTGACGACCTTGGCATGAACATCAGGAGCGCTGAAAAGTTGGGCATTGATAGCATCCAGGTATGTGTCAGTGTGTGTAGTAGTAGAAGTTCTCGGTTTTAATGTCTTTCCACTTTAAGTGATATTAGATGATTAAAAGGAAAATTGGAAAATGTGTGTGCGTGAGTGCGTGCATGCGTGTGTATGTGTGCATGTTAGTGAATGCGTGTGCACTTGCAGGGGTTTGAGTGTGTGTGTGTGAGCGCACGCACGAATGCATCATAATAACAAATAGAATGCGCTAAACAATATAACGTGTGTGTGTGTATGTGTCTGTGTGTCTGTGTGTCTGTTTATTAGCATTATGATGACTCTTCTTCAAGGTTTTAATGCTATTGCTTTATAACTCATTGATTCATTTGTAAGACTTTCTGTTTTATGGAGGCATATTAAAAACATTTTTGTTGTTGATTTTTGAAGAACTCTTGGACAAAAGTACTTATATATTCTTAAAGAGCTAGCTTTGTGTGTGTGTGTGTGTGTGTGTGTGTGTGTGTGTGTGTGTGTGTTTTGTACAGAACGTTGCACACACATGCGCATGTATGCATGCACATGCACAGACATACACACACACACACACGTGCACACACACCTCACATTATACTATGTATCTAAAATTACATTCACCAGGTATCTGGATCACCAGAAAACAACAAAAAATCTTTTTTATTTTATGGGGGGGGGTGGGGGGGGGGGGGGGGGGGGGGGGGGGTCAAAGGAAGACAAATGTTTACTTAAAACAGAACCTTACGAAAGTTTTGTCACATCTTTTGTGCCTTACTCAAGAAGAATGTGATCCAAGTTTTGTCACATAGAGTGTGTTGCGCAGGTTAAGAACCCACAGCAAGCAATTCAGGATCTGGAGAAGAAGTTGGGACTGACGCTGCACGGCTTTGTCCCTGGGACGACATCCGTCCCACCACATCTGGCCCTCCCTCAGCCCAACCTTGTCAGCTTTCTGAAATCGGAGCTAAACCTACAAGGCGATGGTGAGAGGGGGTGTGTGTGTGTGGTGGGGGTTGGGGGGGGGGGAGGGGTGGTGGGTAATGTGTGTTGTGTGTGGGATGTTCATGGGGTGGGGTGGTATAGCGTGGGTTTGTATTGAGAGGAGGGGGGGGGGGGGGGAGTGTGAGCTGTTTTATTTGATTAGAGTTTGTATTTGTGTTGAGGATGTGTGTTTGTGTCCTGTGTGTGTTGCGTGTTGGAGTTGGTCTGTCTGTCTGCTGCACGTCTGTCCTGGGCAGTAGGAGACTGTGTATTGAAGAGAGCTAAACGACAAGGGATGGTGGTGGGTGTGTGTGTGTGTGTGGGGGGGGTTGGATGTGGGTGGGTGGTAGGTGTGTTTGTTTTGGAAGATGGGGGGGGATGTTTGTGGGTGGGGTGGGTGTGTGTGTGTGGTGTTGTGTGTGTGTGTGTGTAGATTTTGTCTGTCGCTTTGTCTGTCTAGTGCCAGTAGGAGTGTGTATGAGAGAGAGGAAGAGGGAAGGGGGGAAGGTGTAAGTGTGCTTTGTGTGTGTGTGTGTGTGTGTCTTGTGTGTGTCTCTGTGTGTGTCTGTGTGTGTCTGTGTGTGTGTGTGTGTGTGTGGCTGCTCTTGTGTGTGCCAGTGGAACTTATGACAAAATTTTAAAAGCCATCCTACACGGGAAGTGGATAATGTGTGTAACTTAATGGTGTAAAGCAAAATCACAGTTTTATATAAATAAATTGCAAAATTCTCTACATTGGTAAACTTCAGCAATCTAGCCAAGAAATGAAAAAAAAAAGGCAAAGAAAATAAATGGTTGTACAAATATGTGTTGCAGGAGAGGTGATTGTGAGGAACTTTCAGCACGGCCAGTCTAACCAACCTACTACATCAAGTACGGCAGGAAGAGATGGTCCTTCGCAAGAAGCCGTAAATGATAATGATGATAACCCTCTTAATCCAGAAACCGGGATTACTGGATTAAATAATAATACCCTGCCCCTAAGTCCTGAACTGGGATTTCAGGATTTACACCAGTAATTTCCATCATGCTGTGACCATCCTAATTGGCTACACATGTCAAAGCTCTATCAGGCTAGAAGGAGAACTGTTGAAGTCTGGAAGTAATTATAGCTGCTGATTCTTAAAGGAGGAAAAGACATGCATGTGTGCTTGCCTGTATTGAGAATCGATCTAGAGTTTGTGTTGAGAAATCTGAATGCAATTTAATAGTCCGAAGTCAGAAGGCTGCCTATAGGCAGGTAGTTGATGATAACATAGACAGACTTCTCAATTGTGTGAGCGAGTAAGTTAGGAGTTGAAATCTCTGAAGTTGGAGTATGGCTGTACCACCGCTTCCTTCTGGGTGTAAGTCCTGATGGTCTATTCGCTGTATGTGTATTATGATGTTTTGGATTCTGTTTGGGGTCTCGTTACAGATTGTAATAGAAAAGCATTCTCATCCTTATTTTTCATAAAAACCCTCTGGAGTCTTCACGTAATTGGTAAAGTTTTCAGAGTTTTGATCAATGCTTTATTGAGTCCGTCCTTTTCCTTCTCATGATATGTTGGTATAAAAGCTTGAATATCCAAACAAAAATGTACTGAAGAAAACTGTAACAAGAAGTGGCAGCATCGTGGGATGTGAGCAAAGGAAACTGAATGATTTGTGTGAATGTCGTGTGAGAGACAGAATAGCCTAAGAGAGACTGTAAGTGATGGTACTCATGTGTTAGTAAAATATTTGAAACTCTCCCTTTCAAAAAGCCCACAAGTATCCAGATTTAAAACTGATATAAAAATAGTTTTATTCCCACACCTCAAGTCTGCTGCTTAACAAGTGTGTGATAATAAATCTGAACTGACCCAGAGAGAGAGAGAGAGAGAGAGGGGGGGGAGAGAGAGAGAGAGAGAGGGGGGGGGAAGAGAGAGAGAGAGGAGAGGAGAAGGGGGGGGAGAGAGAGAAAGGCAGGGAGGGAACAGTGAGTGGGGAAGAAAGAGGGTGGGGGCAAGGAAGATACAGAGCTCATATGGAAAGGAGATAGGACATTTGAAGCTTAGGAAAGGCTATTTTTTATTATTTTAACCGTCTTAGCCTTGTAGTGGCCACAGCTGCCCGTAACTGCACCGCTGCTAGATTCCGATCCGGCCATAGCGGCCGTTAGTCCTGACCGCGTGGGCAGTTCTTTCCATCACACACAATCTCGTGGTTCTCACACAGTGTGTCTGAAATTTGGTGGGGCGATGCGGGAGTGTTTCAGAGGGTGCCAGTGATAAATTTAGACCCTAACCGTGTGTACTATGGGAGGGAAGGAAGAAAGCATAGCTGGTGATAGAAACGCCTTTTCGTTCTATCACGTGGCAAAAAAAAGGTGTCTTCGTTGGAAGCAGATGATTCATCTGACTAGACAATAAAATGAATGTGTTTGCATTTGAAGTAGAAAAATTTCAATGATAAATGCTAAGTGAGTCAGAAATAAAAAACTGACGGGGGAGAAGAGAAAGGAAATAACGCAGTTAGAGAGAAGAATGACCCTGAAAATAATAGTACTACATGGCACATTCCTGCAAGGGTGGTGACCTGTGCTACGCACACCACTGTGGAAAAATTTGACTTCGGGGGAGGGGGTGGGAGGTCCGCAGCATAAATGCCAGAAAATGTGACGCCTTTTGACTATTTCTAGTTATTACCACACTTTTTATTTGAAACTCGACGGACAGATTTGCTAATGATGAAAATAGCAAGAATGAAAAAAAAAAAGGTCTCCAGTCTGCCAAGGTGCCACAGGTGACAGCGATAGGTACACCCCTGACACATCCACAATTAAATTTGGCCTTTCTGTGATGTGATGTGTCCCTGTGCCATCACTATGACTACTTTAAAGGCTATCACATTAAAATTTTGTAGAATTACAAAGTTCTGTGTTGTTTCATATTTGTCACACCTGTGTGGTGACACTGGTGACAATGTGACACTCATGTACAAAAATACACTTCTGTGCACTTAACAAACATGTGGTAAGACATAGAGATCTGAAATGCAGTATACAGGTCAGATATTGATTGAATATGCCTTGTTTTCAAAAGAAAAAAAACACAGTTAAACAAAAAGTATGTCTCATCAAGTCATATAAAACAACAGGTGTTATGAGGACATTGTGTGACACATCCTTGAAGTACAATTGCACACAAACATTAATAAACACGTTAGCTAGGCATCAGTTCTTTATTCAACACTTACATGCATGAATTTTTGTCTATTCCATACATATTTTGCTGGTTTATCATATAAACATACTTTTACCTGTGATTAGTGACAAATAGGGTTACATGACATTTTGTGACCAGACATGTAAACTTGCATTAAAATGCGAGTACAAAGATAAATCTGGCTTGTGACAAAATTTCAGCTTGATAGCTTGTCATGCACACAGACAATTGTCTCAGGAGTAGACTATGTTAGTTTGGGGTAGAAAACTTTCAAAGAATTCAAAATCTACAGGCAGTTTAGCTCTGTAGATTTCAAAAACAAGAGGTTTTAAGGAATTTATATTATCCTTATCATACAATGTGCAGGCCATCGTGTGCCGGTAGGAGCGGATGACAAAATTATAACAAACCAGCATGCACACAGTGTCGTGTTTAGACACCATCCCTGAGGGAAAATCAGGGAGTTGGAGTCCCAGAGCGGCTCGGGGCTGTAGGTATATGGCAACATTGTGGTGGCTCCTGCGATGGTACTGGAACCATTCGTATTGGTCATTGCCTTTCCAATGGATCATTCCAGTGCCGTGGAGAGGGGGGGGGGGGGGTCTGCTGCATGGGTAACAGCTTGCCCTCCATGCGTACTTGCCCAGGCTTTGCGCTCTAAAGAATAGAGCGCAACTCCATAGTTTTCCGAGACTGATGGGTGCCTACTACAATGTGCTATAGCAATTTGGTTTATTTAATAAAAATGCATGTGCGAATGTCCCAAGTGTGTGTGCGTGTGTGTGTGTGTGTGATTGTTGTTATAATAATAATAATAGTAACATAATAACAATCATCATCATCATCATAATGATAATAATACTAGTAGCAGTGATAATAAAAATAACAAAAATACTATTTGTTTTTGTTTTCTCAGCCAGGCAAGCTGTTGCCTTCAGCCCACGCTGTAGAGAGGGAGTATCGTGTGATGTCGGCTGTGGCTCAACATGGGGTACCCATACCAGCCATGATGGCTTTCTCTGAAGACAGCAGGTGGGTGCCTACACTCTCTTTCCTCCCTCCCCCTATCCCTCTTTCCTCCCCCCTTTCCCCCATGCCCAAAAAAAATAGCAAGAAATAGAGAAGTTAAGTAACCCATGCACTCCTACCTCAGAATGAAAAAAAAATCTAATTTGTGTCATTCTATATAGGACCTTTTAAATGCTGAATGTTTTCAGATTAAAAGAGGGCTTTTTTAGCTGAAGAAAAGCAAAAACAGACCTTCCTGATAACGTCTCTACTTAGGTAACTTTTTTGGCTTACCTAACAAAAAAAAAATTGTAGGGATTTCAAATTTCCAAATTTCCTTTTTATTAAAAGGAGGGGGGGTAGGAGGGAGGGAGGGAGGGGGGGAGAGAGAGAGAGAGAGAGAGAGAGAGAGAGAGAGAGAGAGAGAGAGAGAGAGAGAGAGAGAGAAACAAAAGCAGGAATTCATCTTCGTTGAACGCTCAGACAGCAGCTGTTGTTGTCTGTTAAATGAGGGAAAATGCATCACGCTGCAGTTAAGCACTTGACAAGTCAGGACCAGCACATCCAACTTTTGCGTAAGAGAGAATTGTTATCTTTCAAGTCATTTTTTGGAAAAAAGGTAGGAGAATGGACCAAGAAGGCAGAAAATAGGCAAGAAGAAGGTGATGGGGAAAAAAAAGGAACAAGGCAGAAACAAAGAGATTGATAGAAAAGAGGGAATTCCCAGCACAGAATTTCCTGAATGTGGGGATGCTAATTATACTGACAGGCCCCTGGCATCTCCAGGGGGGGAAAAGCAGGAATTAAATTGATAAAAACAAAGCCCAACAAAATGAAACAAAACACAACAAAATAATAATAAAGTAACGAAAGCTCTAGCAAGAACAAGAACAAATCTGATTTTGATCTAATGTGAAAGTAGTTTTAAAGTGATATATTCTTCTTCTGTGTTCCCATCAGGCGTCTGCTCCTGGAGTGTAGGGATGTTCTGGATATTGGGCACAAGCATTTTACCGCGAACTCCCTAAAGATCCTCTTCGGGATGTTCCACCGGACGCCATTTTTGGCTTCCTGAGAGAATCGGGCTTTTTCCGTCTGATATGAGTGAAAGTGGTATGGTTGGTCTGAGAGGACAAGGTTGTTTTAAGGAATCTGGTTTTGGTTTTATCTCATTTTATGTGTGATCCATGTGGGTTTTCCCACAATGCGGTGGCCATCCTGGGCACTTTTAATACGAGTTTTAAAATGTAACGAGGTGACAGCCCAGATATGGCCTATGTGGTCGGTGGGGCTATAAGCAACATAATTGGATTGGATCCCACACATTGGGTAGAATACATAGTGCCAGGTCTTCTCCTGTGCTTGTAACTCTGCAGGAGGTCTGCCTGCTGGCCTCTGCAGAGACATATTCTGACTTCAGGGCAGCTAGCTCTGTAAGAAGTTCATAAGAAAAAAATTCAGATTTGCATGTAAAAATGTAGGAGAATAGGCTGGGTAGGCAGAAAATAAGCAAAAAAGAGAGGGGATCGAGTTAAGGGAAAAGGCAGAAACAAAAGGAGTGATAGAAAAGAGGAAATTTATGGCACAAAATTTTCAGAAAGTGGGGATGCTGTTTATACTGAAAGAGCCCCCAGCATCCTCACAGGAGTAAAAGTGACAAATAATGTAATACACATGTGTGCACACACACACACACACACGTATGCACACAGTTACATTTACAGACAACGTGTGTGCACACACATTCATACACCCACACAAACACACACCACACACAACACAAACACACAACAACACCACAACACACACACACACACACACACACACACACAAAACACGCACATGTCAAACAATAATTTTCCATTTTGTATCCTGTCTTGTTTCGTGTGGCTTGTAGATGAACTCTTTATCTAATTTAAGTTGGGTTTTTTTTTTCAGTATTGTGGGCACACCTTTCTACCTGATGAAATACGTCAAGGGACGCATCTTCAAAGATCCTCGCTTACCTGAACTGCCAGCTGCAGAGAGGTGGTCAGTGTATGAAGCATTGTGCGACGTCCTCTGTAAAATCCACCAGGTGGACATCAGCAAAGCCGCTCTCAACGATTACGGCAAACAGGGTAGGTCTTGGCAAGGCAGAATATACTATATAGACAAACAGGGTAGGTCTTGGCAAGGCAGAATATGCTATATAGGCAAACGGGGTAGGTCTTGGCAAGGCAGAATATGCTATATAGGCAAACGGGGTAGGTCTTGGCAAGGCAGAATATGCTATATAGGCAAACGGGGTAGGTCTTGGCAAGGCAGAATATGCTATATAGGCAAACGGGTAGGTCTTGCAAGGAGATATGCTATATAGGCAACGGGTAGGTCTGTCAAGCAAATATGCTATATAGGCAAACGGGGTAGGTCTTGGCAAGGCAGAATATGCTATATAGGCAAACGGGGTAGGTCTTGGCAAGGCAGAATATGCTATATAGGCAAACGGGGTAGGTCTTGGCAAGGCAGAATATAGGCAAACAGGGTAGGTCTTGGGAAGGCAGAATATAACTGTTTATATGGTGAGGTATTGGGTGGGTAGGGGGGGAGGAGGGGGTGGTTGCGGGTTAATCGTGTGGTTAGATTGTTGTGGCTACCTTTCTGGTGCTCATAGGTGAAAATGTCGCCATTGGTGAACATAAGAGCTTTAGCTGAGCTCAGTTAAAAAACAAGGTAATACTTTTTTTGTTGTTGTTGTTGCTTGGCTAGAGCTCCAAGGTTTACAAATGGTGAAATTTATGCATATGCAACTGTTCCCCCCCCCCCCCCCCCTTTTACTCATACATCATTTCGGTAGCTGCATTTGGACTTTGGGAATGGTATCAAAACACCACATCTGTATGCATGCAAGGGTTTGTTTTTTTTTCCTCATCCATTCATACTGGAGTGGCACACAATGGCCTACTCTTCCTAAAGGCAGAAGGGGTTTTTAACCTTTGGGCAAGATGTTCTGCATACATTCATACACGAAGCCTTGGTTTATAGTCTCACTTTCACATTCAGTTTAATTTTCTCCATTAAAGTGGGAGGGA
>CM060342.1:16489937-16529937 GCA_030674155.1 Stramonita haemastoma | reverse complement strand
GTTGTTGTCAAACCATTTATCTGGAATTCGTTACAACAGAATCTTCATATACCTGTCAACAATAAATCAGTTAAAGTGAAGATATTTCTGATTTGCCAAGCTTTTGAAAAGTAATGTTTAAAAAATTGTCAAAAGTTTCTCCTGGCTTCTGATTGTTGTAGTGTTGTAGGATACTTTTGCCTGTCTCTGTGAAAGCTGTGCTGTGTTTGGATGGTGGATCCCTTTGGGGATGCTGGGGGCCTACCAATATAAATAGCATCTCCACCTTCTGGAAATTCAGTGCTACGAATTCCCTCTCGTCTGTCCCTTTCTTTGTTTCTGCCTTTTTCCTTTTCTTCTGGTCACCTCTTTCTTGTCTATTTTCTGCCTTCTGGTCCATTCTCCTGCCTCTTTTTCTGACAGTTGCGCAACACATTTTCACTCATGTGACAGACAACAATAGTTGCTGTCTGGGCATTCGACAAAGAAGAAGAAGAAGAGAAGGATGGTGGATGAAAGTGTGAGTGTGAAGCCAGCTGCTGTGGCATAGTGGTTAGTATATTGTTTTCTTGGCTGGGAGGTCACGTGTTCAAATCCCATAAGAGTGACAGGGTTTGTCTTTTTTATGCTAGCAGGGTGCTACCTAGAGAGAGGTAGGTTTTTGGGGTGGGGTTTCTTGTGTTTGTTTTTTTTACCTTGAGAGTGTTTGCTGTGAGCTCTTTTGAAAGACTGGGGCCAAACAGTTGAGTATCATCCAGTTTACAGATGGAATTGTGAGAGTGTTGCTTAAATCATTAGACCAACACTGCAGGTGTCTGTATCCCTCAGGGTTGGTTGACACAAGGGTTAGTCTCAAAGCACGTGACCTTCTATAGCATCGTCTTTACATTGTTCTCATCACCACTGATCATCATGCAATAAAAGAACATTGTGTCTGACTTAGTGGCCATGGTTGCTAAGGCCTCATGGTGACCTCAGTTTCAGTGATTATGCACGAGTTAAGCCAAAAGTCATAATAATAGCAATACTCTCAGCTCAACTCAACTTAACTCAGCTGTCTTTATTTCTGCTGTCATCAGAAGTAGCCTCACGCAATGCTACCAGGGTTTGCCATCTCTCTCTGTCTCTGCTGAGTTCTATGATCTCCTGTAGTCCTCCCAGACCACTGATCTCAGTGATGTTGGCAATGTAGGATGTTGGTGATCTGCCTCTTTTTCCTTCTGTCTTTAACCTTACCTTGGAGAACTGTCGTCATCAGATTTCTCTGCTTCTGTCAACAACAACAACAGTAGTTTTCAGTTTTGCTATAATCCTTGTCACCAGCTATTTTTCATTAGAATTTCTTCATACGAATGTTTTTTTATCTGGTGGGTGACCCTGTCTCAGGTCAGATGGCGGTGAGTGTGGAAGGCTTGTCACCGCGAGTGCAGGAGATTCACCGGCGGGTGAAGGAGATCGTCAGAGAGCAGGTGATCCCTCTGGAGGCTGAGGTGATGCAGAAAGCCATGGACCCTGAGAACCGCTGGGCTGTGCATCCCCGCATTGAGGAGCTGAAGGTGAGAATCTCCCCCTCCCCCCCCCCCCCACCCACCCACCACCACCACCACCACCACCAAAAGTTACAGTACTGGGCAGAGTAGTAATCTGATCACAGTGCGCTAGTCCAACATCACTCAGTCAAGAATGCAAAGTTTAGTGTGCCCCTCACATTTACCTAGTCCATGTGTGGTCAGTTGCTGCTATAATTAGAACCAGCTGGGCTGGTATGGGATGGAATGAATAGCGGCTGAGAGCAGCTGAAAGTGGGGAAATCGGACAGCGTGTATGATAATAACACGTGTCTCCAGAGAATGAGGGTCTTGGCTTTGTATCCTGAAGTCGGAATGCTGCTACCTTAGTGGTGAGCAAACAGTTGCATCTGTAAAATCTCACCATTGATGAACCTCAGAACTCTTGTCGAGGCACAAAGAAAGTATTCTATGCACAGTGGGGATATTAAAGAGTATCATACAAAATAAAAACACCCCAAAACATGCATGCACAGTGGTGTGGTGTTTAAATATCGTTACCATTGATGGACTGTGGCTACATGAATAGCAGGTAAAACTGGTAGCATATTGATATACTTGTAAACATCTCACCTTTGGTGAACCCCTGCAGTGTAGCCAAGGAACAAAAAACCCCACAAAACCCCCTCTCACCACTATCAGTTTCACCGGCTGCCGAACCTGTAACTTCATGAGTCAAAAATAGTGATTATGATAGTTATGGTAATAGTTGCACAGTTTTAATCTGAGGTTTTAAATTTGACGAAGCGACAGCCCCAATATTTCCTGTGTGGTTGGCAGGGCTATAAACAACATGATTGGATTGGATTGGACTTTTGCAATGATGACAGACGATGATGATGGCAACGTCATTGATTATGATGACAACGACGTAGGTGGTGATGATGACATGATCGTGATGTCTTTGTCAGAAATGTTGGTGATGATATCATCATCTGACCATCAACAACATTGATGACAACAACAGTAAAAACTGACAAAAGAAAGGACAATAACGACAAAGACAGTAACCATGATGATGATGCCAAAAAACCCAGTAAGGACAACAACAGAACATGTTGCGCACACGTTAAAACCCTGTTCTGCCTTTCATAAGAGCAGGCCATTGTGTGCTGGTAGGAGTGGATGACAAAATTATAAAACACCAGCATGCACACAGGTGTCGTGTTTAGACACCATGTCTGAGGAAAATCGGGGAGTTAAAGTTCCCAGGGCAGCTCGGGGCTATATAAAAAAAAAAGATAATGGGTAGGCGTTGCACTTGTGGCAACACGCTCTCCCCAGGGGAGAGCAGCCCATATTTCACGCAGAGAAATCTGCTGTGACATAAAGTGGTATAAAATAATTTTTTTTTAAATAAACAGCACTAATCTGTGTTTGTGTCTATGTCAATCAGAACATGGCTAGGAAGGAAAAGCTGTGGAACCTGTTTCTGCCCCTGGAGGCAGACCCTGAGGAAAAGTACGGGGCTGGACTGACTAACGTGGAGTACGCCTTCATCTGTGAGCAGATGGGACGCTCTCTGCTCGCTCCTGAGGTGGGTAGAAGGGGGGGGGTTCGGGAGAGGGGGGGGGCTGGTTGGAGGGTGGGGGGTGATGGTGTGTGTGTGTGTGTGTGCCTATTTAAAAAAAAAAAATTCTTTTATATCGAGGATAATGGAATAAGTGCTCATGTGCTTTTTTTTACATCCAGTCCCTGTGTGTATGCAGTTTTGTTAATCTTGTTATCTGTTCCCACCGGCACACAATTCGTTTCATTCATTTCTACTGCACATGCTTTAATTTCATTCATTCCTCTCTGCTTTAGGTGTTCAACTGCAGTGCCCCCGACACAGGCAACATGGAGGTGCTGGTGAAATACGGAACAGCAGAACAGAAGGAGACCTGGCTGACCCCGCTGCTGGAAGGCAAGATTCGATCCTGCTTCGGCATGACCGAGCCTGCGGTGAGTTTGTGCCGCTGTGGTTGTAGGGGTGGGAGGGGGTGGAGTGGGGTGGGGTGGGGGAGTGGTTGTTGAATTGTGTGTGGTGTGTGTTGATGGGTGGGGTGGAGTGAATGTGTGTGTATGTGTGTTATGTGTGTGTGTGTGTGTGTGTGTGTGTGTGTGTGTGTGTGTTGTGTGAGTGTGTGTGTTGTGTGAGTGTGTGTGTGTGTGTTGTGTGTGTGTGTTGTGTGTGTGTGTCTGTGTCTGTGTGTGTACCTCTGTGTGTGGGTATGTACAATCATACAATAACATTTTTTTTTTTAAAGAATAGATATAACTGTGCAGTTTGACTTGAAAATTGTGCTTAGGGGGTGGTAGTGGGAGTGGTGGTGGTTGGGGGTTGGGGTTGAGAGCGTGTGTGTGTGTGTGTGTGTGTGTGTGTGTGTGTGTGTGTGTGTGTGTGTGTGTGTGTGCTCATGTGTGTGTTCATGTGTGCGCTTAGGTGTTGTTGAGTGGGGGAGGAGGGGGTGTTTGTATGGTTTGATTTCTGTGTGTGTGTGTGTGGTGGGGTGGAAGTGTGGAAAGTTTTTGACAACAGCCATTTGTGCAAATGTCTCATCTATATCCACATCCCAGTGGAGATCTCCCTCTCAGGAAACGTTCAAGATGCATGTTGGATATGTATATGTTTCTGTGAACCATCAAGCGCAGATATGATTTATGGGATCTTTAACATGCATGTCTGATTTGCTGCATGTTTATACACAGGAAAGGAATTAAGGCACATGCAGGTCTGCATTTTTAAGCAGACCTGGGAGATTATAAGAATCCCCATCCTTAATTCCCCAGATACCACTGCCAAGATTTAAACCCACAGCTTTATGGACCCATAGGGTTGAAGTCAAACAGTCTTAACTCATTCAACAATTGTCTGTCATACAGGTGGCATCGTCTGATGCGACAAACATTCAGGCTTCCATCCGACGTGAAGGAGACCACTATGTTCTGAATGGACATAAATGGTGGACATCAGGTCAGCTTTTAATCTTTTTTTTTTTTTTTACTGTTTATCTTTTTCTTTTCTTTTTTTTTATATCATTTTTTCTTCTTTTTTATTTTTATTTTTTTGGCTTTCCTTTTTTGGTTTTATGTATCTACTGGTCATTCAAATTTGTGCAATCTATCTATCTATCTAGTCCTCTTTGTGCTCAGGTAGCACATAAGGCCTCAACTAGAGCCCGCCACTGATGTCGGTCGGCTGAAGTACGCTCCAGACGGCCCCATGTCCAACCCTTTTCCTTCATCTCCCTCTCTACTGTTCTCCTCCAAGTTTCCTTGGGGCGGCCTCTCTTTCTTCGACCATCTGGAGTCCATCGTAGGGCGATTCTGGATATGGCTGTAGTCTGCTGGCGGAGCACATGTCCTATCCATCGCCAACGCCTCCGTTTGATTTGTATGGAGATGGGTTCAGTTTCTGTTCTTCGGTGGAGTTCTTCATTGGTGATGGTATTCGGCCAAAAGATGCGTAGAATGCGTCTGAGGCATCTGTTTTGGAAGGCATCAAGTTTGTTGCTGATGGTTTTGGTCATCTTCCATGACTCTGATCCATAAAGGAGGGTGCTAATCACGTTTGATTTGAAAATTCTTAATTTGGTCCTCAGGCGTATGTTCCCTGCCTTCCATGTGCTCCTGAGTGAGGCGAAGGCCTGGCTGGCTTTTACAAGTCGAGCCCGGATCTCCACCTCCCCATCTCCTGTGTTTGACATTGTGGATCCAAGATAAGTGAAGTCATTTACTTCCTCGATCTGATCCCCATTCAGTCTGATGTTCTCTTGGACTCTGGCGTTCATTCTCATGTTCTTTGTCTTCTTGGTGCTGATTTTCAAGCCAAGGCTTCCAGCAGTTCTTGCCATGACATCTGTCTTTTCCTGCATGTCTTGGTGGCGGTGTGACAGCAGGGCGATATCATCGGCAAAATCCAGATCTTCCAGCGTTTTTGTTGCTGTCATTGTCATGGTCCATCTGATCCCTCTCCTCTCTCCGTCCATGGAATTCTTCATAATCCAGTCCATGGCCAGGATGAAGAGGAACGGCGATAGGATGCAGCCCTGCTTCACTCCTGTGCCGACGCTGAAGGTTTCCGTGAGCTCTGTGTCGCAGATCACCTGGGATTTGAAGTCGCCGTACAACATTGCAATGACCCGGACAAGTTTTGCAGGGACTCCATAGTGCCTTAGGATCTTCCATAAGGACTCTCGGTGGATGCTGTCAAACGCCTTCTCCAGGTCAATGAAATTGACGTACAGCGGTGTATTCCACTCATTGCTCTGTTCCAGAATCTGGCGCAGAGTGATGTGATCTGAGCAGGATCGCCCAGGGCGGAAACCTGCTTGCTGTGGTCGGAGGTCTTTCTCAAGGGCTGCCGTCAATCTGGACAGCACAATCCTGCTGAAGGCCTTACTGGTGAGGGAAAGAAGTGTTATGCCCCTCCAGTTGTTGCAGTCTCCAAGATCTCCCTTTTTGGGCAACTTGAAGATGAGACCAGTTTTCCATGCTTCAGGGATCTGACCTTCTACCCAAATCTTCCTGAAGATCTCAGTCAGAATGGGAGCCATCACATCCATATCTGCCTTTAGCATCTCTGCCGTCACACCATCTGCCCCTGGTGCCTTGCCGCTCTTCATTGCCTTGATTGCTGTTGTCACTTCTTCCAGGCTTGGTGGATCGGTGCAGATGTCAAGGTCTATATCTGCCGGCTGGATGTCTGCTAGCTGAGGGGGGTCCGGTCTGTTAAGAACCGACTCGAAGTGTTCCTTCCAACGCTGTAGTTTTCCTGCCTCTCCCTCAACAACCTTTCCATTTTTGTCCTTCACTGGCACATCGCAGTTTTTAAACCCATTGTTCAGCTGCTTGTTGATCTTGTACATCGTCTTTAGATCATTTCTACCTGCTGCCTCCTCTGCCTCATCTGCCAGTTTCTCTATGTGGTCTTTCTTGTCGGCTCTTGTCATCTTCTTCACCTCCTTGTCTTGTTCTGCATATCTTCTTCTGTGCTGCTCTTTCAAGCGTTCTGATCTGGTGTTGTTGATCTTCTGCTTAGTTAACTTCCTCTCATCTATCTTTTTCCAGGTTTCTTGTTTGATCCACTCTTCTTTCTTCTTTCGTCGGAAGCCTAGTACTTTTTCTCCTGTTTCCCGAAGTACCTGATTGAAGCTGTCTATTGTTATCTCCTGCTGTTCCCCCAGTGCCTGAAATCTGTAAATTTGTGCAATGGGGTTGGGTATTTGAGGGACTTGGGTGTTAATTTTGAACTGAAGTTTGTTTTTGGTTTGTTTGGTTTTGTTCCTCAGCTACAGCTCTGAGGTTCGTTGGTTGTGAGATTTATGTTTATACAACCATTTTTGTCCCCCCCCCCCGTGGGCATTTAGATAGCCACATTCTTCCAACTTTGGGGAGCGTGTCTAAACACAACACCAGTGTGCATGCTGGGTTGTTGTTTTTTATCTGTTCCTACTGGCACACAGTGGTCTGCTCTTCTGAAAGGCAGAATGGGTTTTTAACTTGTGTGCAAGATATTCTGCATGCATTCATGCATGGGTTCTCAGTTTATAGTCTCATCTGAATGACTTTGACAGTCAGTTTGATTTTTTGGTCAAACTGGGAAGAAAGGGCGAGGCTGAGAATCAAACCCAGAACCTCACAGTTTACTTGTTGGCAGGCAGGCGAACAGACATAAAGTGAATGTGGATGTGAGTTATTGGCATTGAACAAGGTGACAGTTGTGATGTGGCCTTTGTGGTCAGTGGGGCTATAAACAATATGAAATGAAGAAATGCATGTGTATGTGTATGTGTGCTAACAGTGGCTAAGACTGTCACAGCATTCATTCATCAGACACAGCACAATAGTCACCTCTCTTACGAGCTATCTGAGATTTCATCTTTTTAAATTAAAAAATTTTTAAATAATTTTTTTGTCTGAGATTTCATCTTTCAGTTGGATGCATAAGTCAGATGTGCTGCACCTGACTTGTCAGATGTTTAACAGCAGTGCAAGGCATTTTTGCTCATATGACCAATAACAATAGTTGCTGTGTGCTGAGTTGATGATGAAGAAAATCTTTCAGTTGGTCCTATTTCGATAACACTGTCCACCTAAAACTTTGTGTCTATGGGGGAGGGCGGGGAGTCTGGGGTGTGAGGGGAGGAGCGTGTGTGCTTGCTTGCGTTTTGTGCGGGTGTGAGCGTATGCAGGCATGTGTGTGAGAATGGGGGAGGAAAAGAGGTGCAGAAGTAGGGGGGAGGGAGGGGAGGAAATGTACTGTAAAATGCCTAGAGTGTTTAATAAATCACCATCATTATTGTTATTATATATATATATTTTTTTTTTATTATTATGATTATTATGATGATTATTATTATCATGATGATGATTATTATTATTATCGTCATCATTATTATTAATATTATTGGTGTTGTTGCTATAATCATCATCATTGTTATCATTATTAGTATTGTCATCATCATCTTCATTATCGTTACCATCATCATCATCATCATCTGACTTTTTTTATGTGTCTGCCACTGATGGTCAGGTGCCCTGGACCCCCGCTGCAAACTGTGCATCTTCATGGGGAAAACGGACCCCTCCGCCGCTCGTCACCAACAGCAGAGCATGATCCTCGTGCCCATGGACGCCCCGGGGGTCAAGGTCATCCGGCCCCTGTCCGTCTTTGGCTACGACGATGCTCCCAGTGAGTTGTCTCTCTGTCCGTTCCAGCATTGTTTGCTTTGATTCCGTTTCTGTTTCGGGGATTTTCGGTGGTTTTAAAAAAATTTTTTTTTATGCTTTACAAGTGATGCCCTTTCAGTATATGGCCTAACTTGTAACATGGGCCTGTAAACAAAATTCCGTCAGTTTTGACCCCATTGTCCTGCTTTAATGACCGAAAACTACCAAACCAAGCACAATTGAGTAAAGAAAAGAGTAACTGCCCTTCAGGGATGATGAAAGTGTTTTTGACTTGACTTGAAAGACTCCTCTGAAGTCGGAGTATGGCTGCCTATATGGCGAGGTACTTGAAAATAGTCATACACGCAAACTTCTCATTCAGTGTGTGCAATTTCAATCTCACAGTGATTCCCAGGTGGGATTAGTGAGTCAGAGAACACATTCCGGGTGACCCCCCAGAGTGTTAAGCTGGGGAACAACAACAACAACAACTTGAAAGACCATTTTGAACATTTTACAACCTCCCCCCCCAAAAAAAAAGATTACAAAAACAACTCCCCCCCCCTCCTCCCCCCAACAAAAACACAATGGCATCATCCTCTTTTTTGTTGTTTTGTTTGTACACAGGTGGGCACGGTGAAGTGGTGTTTGAGAACGTGCGGGTGCCAGCCTCCAACCTGTTGCTAGGAGAGGGGAGGGGGTTCGAGATCGCTCAGGGTCGCCTGGGCCCCGGCCGCATCCACCACTGCATGCGTCTGATTGGTCACGCCGAGCGCTGCCTGCAGCTGATGCTGGAAAGGGTAGGTGAAGGAGAGGTCAGGCCTGGTCGACAATGTTAAAAAAGTTAAAGTCTGTCCCAAGCCTAAGGCTCATCAGGCCAGTGCTAATCCCGGTTTCTGTGGCGTTAAGCGACTTGAGAGTCATAGACTCCCCCCTGGATAGGACGCCAGTCTTTCGCAGGGTTAACCCCCAACACAAGGTTGGTACCCCTTTTACACCTGGGTGGGGTGAGAAAATAGCCGTAAAGTGCCTTTTCCAAGGGCACAACGCCATAGCCAAAAGCTGGGATCGAACCTGCAACCTTTAGATTACGAGTCCAACGCCCTAACCACTAGACTACAGCGGCGGCTGGTTGACATTGACCGCTGTGTCAATCCCCTTGTGGCCCCAGGCAGGTTCTGGGTTTGATTCCTAGCCTTGTCTTTTGTTTCCAGTTTGATATAAAAAAAAAAATTGAACTCTATGTGAATGGCTTTTAGGTGAGACTCTAAACTGAGGCCCCATGTATGAATGCATACATAACGTCTTGCGCTCAAGTTAAAAAACCTGTTCCACCTTTCAGAAGAGTGAATAGGCCATTATGTGCCAGTAGGAATGGATGGCGAAGTTTAAAAAAAATGCGTGCACATTTTCTTGGTGACCCCCCCAGGATGTTAAGCTTGGGAATGCCCAACATCAGTTGTAAAGCCAGTGATATTTACAAGAGCTGCTAATGACACCAAGACTATGGGGGTTTTGGGTTTGTTTTTTCAATACTAACATGATTCGGTATACTGGCGTAGCAAAATTAAGGTGAGACACGGGTCCAAAAGTGGCCAAAATCATGTTTTTTTAGAATAAAAAATTGCTGGATGCATGTATGGAGATTTCCCTGTGTGAATTTAAAGAATTCAAACCATAAAATATGTCTGTAGAAACAGGTTATTCATACTTGTTATAGATACAAAGGTTTAGGAGTTGGGAATATGCAGTTTTGGTGGCCATATTGGATTATTTCCATGGCAACAGTGCAGAAAACTGAGTAATTCTTTGATTTTTATGCTTTACAAGTGATGCCCTTTTAATATATGGCATAACTTTTAACATGGGCTTGTAAACAACATTTCATGAGTTTCGACCCCCATGTCCCACCTTAATATGGGTTAAATTGTTGGATTTATCAATTTCAAGTCTTTATGGGTGCCCCCATGGTCGCCAGACTAAGGGATAGATAAAGAGATAGAGATATGATTTGGGACCATCATTACTTAGGTATCATGTTTGTTACAAAACATTGTGCCTCAGGAAGTTTAAAAAAAAAAAAAAATTACCTCAGGAAGTATTATACTTCTTGAAAATATGTGTGTGTGTGTGTATGTATGTGTGTGAGTGTGTGTGTATGAGTGTGTGTGTATGTGTGTTTATATGTTTGTGCATGTGTGAGAGGGGTTGTGTATTTGTGTGACACTCTGTGTGTGTGTCAAAAGTTAGTCAATTTTTTTGGTAAGTATCCAGATGATATAACAAATAAGCAATGCATGTGTATGTATGCATGCATGCCTGTATCTATGTATATTCCTGCACATATGCATGCATGTGCAGGAACGTGCACACTCTTACCCATCCACACACATGCATGCATGTACACACACACTTACCCACGCACCCACACACATACACACACACAACACACACGCACGCATGCACGCACGCACGCATCTGGTATCAATTAAAGTGGAAAGATGTTAAACTGAAGATTACAACTACTACTACTAACACACACCACCACACACAACACACACACACACACACACACACACACACACACACACACACACACACACCACACACACACACACACCCACCCCCCACCCACACACACACACACACAACCCCCCACACACACACACCAACACCCCCACCCCCCCACACCCCCACACTAAATCCCCCCCCCCCCCCCCCCCCAACCCTACCCCAACAACCCCACTATTCTAAACCCTCCTCCTCTTCTCTTTTCCATGTTCAGACCATGTCGCGACAGGCATTTGGCAAGCCTCTGGCGGCCCAGGGCACCATCCAGGCAGACGTGGCTCGCTCCCGTCTGGAGATTGAACAGACGCGGCTGCTGGTCCTCAAGGCTGCCCACATGATGGACCTGTATGGCAACAAGGTGGGGGAGAGACTAGGGAGAGGATGGCTCAGGCCAAAAGCTGTGTCAGTTATTGATGTCAGCTCATTGCCAAGGACTACACTAAAATGTTGTGATGTTGTAAAATGTTGTGTTGAGATTGCCTTCAGCCATGACAAGCTCTTAACAGAACAACTTGCACTCTCCTTCAAAGGAGAATAAATCCTCTGAAGTCGGAGTATGGCTGCCTGTATGGCAAGGTACTTGAAAATAGTCATACACGCAAACTTCTCACGCAGTGTGCAATTTCAATCTCACAGGGATTCCCAGGTGGGATTAGTGAGTCAGAGAACACATTCCGGATGACCCCTCAGAGTGTTAAGCTGGGGAACAACAACAACAACAACAACAACAACAACAACAACAACAACAACAACAACAACAACAACTGGGGAGAGGAGGGGGAGAGACTGGGGAGAGAAGGGAGAGAACGAGAGATTGAATGAAGATGGCCTACTGTTATGAAAAGCGGAACAGGATTTAACGTGTGCGCAAGATGTTCTGCGTGCGTTCGCACATGGTGCCTCGGCTTATAGTCTCATCCGAAGGACTTTGGGGGAGAGTGGAGTCAGCACTGATGTTAACTCCAGGAGAAAAATCTCCTCGACCGGGAATCGAACCCGGGTCGTCAAATTGCCAGCACAATGTTCTGACCACTAGGCTATCCCGCCCCCCAGATTGGTTTTTATAGCCTGGGTGAGCAGCATGACGCAAGGTACATAAGTTTGATTTTGAGTGTGTGTGTGTGTGTGTGTGTGTGTGTGTGTGTGTGTGTGTGTGTGTGTTTTGTTTTGTTTTTTCTTTGCATTGTTTTATTTATTGCCTAATATCACCAAGTGTGAACAGACTTGAAACTAAACAACAGCGACAACACAACACACCCACACCCACACACACACACATTCACTCACACAAATACACACATACACACACACAAACACACACACACACACATACACACACACACACACACACACACACACACACACACACACACACTCACACACAGACACACACACACACACACACACACACACACACACACACACCACACACACACACACACACACCACACACACACACACACACACACACACACTCACTCACTCACTCACTCACTCACTCACTCACTCACTCACATGCTCGCTCTTATAAACCCTCTCATCCATGATCTTCTCTCCCCCACCCCCTTCCCTTTTCACACACACACACATACAGAACAAAATAAAAAAAGTTCCTATTCGTTTTCACCACTCTTAAGAATCAACAGCTGCAACTAATAATCTCATCCTATCTTGTGATTTCTAGGTGGCCGCTCCAGAGATTGCCATGATCAAGATTGCCGCCCCACATACAGAACAACAAAAAAAAGTTTCTATTCTTTTTCACCACTGTAAGACTCAGAACAGTTGCAACTCACGTGGTTCTGTCTTGTGATTTCTAGGTTGCGGCTCCAGAGATTGCCATGATCAAGATTGCCGCCCCAAACATGGCACTTCAAGTCATTGACCGTGTCATGCAGGTGTGTGCAGTTCATTTGGATTGTTGTATTTCTCTATTTGGCTTCTTGGTGTTTTTTTCATGTTTGTGTGTTTGGAATTTTTCTTCTGTGAATGGGGGGTGGGAGTGGGGGGTTGTTATGTGAGTGAGATGGTGTGGAGGTGTGTGAGTTGGGGGGGGGGGGGGGGATATGTGTGTGTTTTTGTGGGAGAGTGTGTGTATGTATGTTTTATTTTGTAAAACTTAAAAAAAAAAAAAAAAAAAAAAGGATAATGGAATGAGCACTTTATGTTGTTGTTTTTTACAACCAGTCCCTGTGTGTATGCAGTTTTGTAAATTTCGTCATCCATTCCAACCTGCACACAATGGTCTACTCTTCCAAAAAGGGGACAGGTTTTAACATGTACACAAGATGTTCTGTGTGCACTCACACACAGGACCTCAGTTTAGAGTCTCATCTGAAGGACTTTTTGAGGGAGTGGGGTCGGCACTGATGCTAACTCCAGAGGAAAAATCCTCTTGAACAAGATTTGTGTGTGTGTGTGTTTGGGGGGGGGGGGGGGGTGTACTGAAGTCAGTACTTCATGGTGTTAGTATATGTTTTTATTCAGTGTGAATGTGTGTGTACAAAATGCAATTATTACTGAAATGTTGCTAAAGGTTTAGCATGTTTGTGAGTGTGCGTTTGGATGCAGATGTGTGCGCTTTTTTGCAGGCATGCTTGAACATATATAATGTAAGCATGAACAGATGCATACGCATGCATGTGTGTGTGTAAATGTGTGTAAATGTGCGTGCACTTAAGCTGTAAGTACTGTTTCTTGCTAGAAGTGACAATGGCAACATTCTGTCAAAGAAAACATTGAGAATGCCTCAAAACAGTGACATAGAGTGGATCGATGGTCTAGAGGTAACTTGCCTGCCTAGAAAGCGAAACGTCCAGGTTGGAAGTGTGCTGTGTTTCGAATCCCGTTTGGGCCCAGAACTTTTCCCCTATCTATCAGACCATGAGTGGTGGTCTGGATGCTAGTCTTTTGGAGGAGACAATAAAGCAAGGTCCCATGTATTACACATCATTATCTAGCACACATAAAAGAACCCACACCAACAAGAGGGTTGTCCCTGGCAAAATGATGTAGAAAAAAGCCACTCTTATAGGGAAACAAATACAGTTGCAGACAGGAAAAAATTTTAATAAAATAATGGCGCTGCACTTGTGGCAACACGCTCTCCCTGTAGAGAGCAGCCCGAATTTCACATTGAGAAATCTGCTGTGACATAAAGTGGTATAGAATAATAAAAAATAGATACATAAATTTTTCTGTTGCTTTTTGCACTATGTAGCCGACATGAGTCATGGTTGCAGGCTCACGGTGGGGCGGGATTGAGCCAGGATTTCCCCATGGCGCAGATGTACGCCTGGGCCAGGGTGCTGCGTTTGGCCGACGGGCCCGATGAGGTCCACATGCGCTCGCTGGCCAGACAACAGTACGCCAAGATCGCCAAAGGAAAACTGTGAACTATGCCAAATGTCGCCTCAGAAGGAAAGAGGGAACAGTGCCTTGCGTTGTCATGCGTTAGGGTCTGTGGCTGGTGTTGAGCGTTTGTGTTGCTCTGTTGTGTCTGATCATGGAGGTTTTTGCTTTGATTTTGGTGTATGGGGAGTGATTTTGCAGGTTGTGTGACCGTTTGCGTTGATTTTTATCAGTTTTTGCTGTATTGTTGTTTTTGTAATGTTGTGTAGGTTTGTACAAGGTGGAAAAATTTTGGCTGATTTTGACACACATATTCGCATACATGTGCAAAGCACAGTCATGCATGCATGCACTCCCACATATGTGCATACACATATGCACACACACATGCACACATGCATGCACACACGCATGCACACATGCATGCACACACGCACACACACATTTACACACACCACACCAACTCATTCTAACACTTTTAGTTCGGCAGTGGGAGAGAAAAGAAGGCAGAGGCCGAAAAACTTAACAAACCAGCATCACTTTTCACCTCCACTCATCCCCCAGTGTCAGAGTCAAAAGCCACGTTGCACCAATGTCAACATTTGCAATGCGAGAATAGCTAAACGTCTCTCTTAGTCCCAGTCAAACGGCGCTATTTTTGCACCAAGGTCAATAGTTCCTTACAGAGTAGCCTACCAGACTTACAGGCCTAAAGGCACGTAGCCCTGCTTGGAACGGCCTGATTTCAGGGGGATGTGATATAACACAGATGTCTACCATATGTGGCTGTCTACTAAATAGCCTATCTGTAGGTCTAAAGGTCTATGCATTCTACTTATTTTGTTGCTGTTATGTTACTGAGTGTCAGTGCACAAAGTACATGTAAATCGCTTTATGTACTTTTCTTTTAAAGATATAACTAACATTACTTTTCAACACAAAGATTTAAGGCAGTAATTATTCAACAAAACCAAAAAGAAGCTCAACATTTTAGGTGTGTGTGTGTGTGTGCGCTTGCGTGCGCGCACGCACGCACACGCACGCACACACACACACACACACACACACACACACACACACACACACACACACACACACACACACACACACACACACACACACACACACACACCAGAGAGAGAGAGAGAGAGAGAGAGAGAGAGAATGAATGCTGTCATTGAAATTTAATTTTAGACACGAGGACATACCTATGGCAATGTGCTTTTCCTAAGATTTTTTTCTTTCTTTTCTTTCTTTCGTTTTGTTTGTTTGTTAATTTGTTCTTCATTATATGAATAGAAAAGTGACCAGATGATGGAAGATAATCACAAAAAATCTCTAAACCACTCTTACACTGAACGTGGTATGCGCACACACAACACACGCACACACGCACGCGCGCACGCACGCACGCACACACACACACACACACACATGCACACTCACACACACACACACACACACACACACACACACACACACACACACACACACACACACACACACACGCACACTAACACAACACATACTAGCCTAGTAAGCTACACACGAAGCAGAAGCAGACAACAAACACTGAATAATACAAAGAGGAACTTCAAAATGTTGCATTTATTACTTACAGATCGTTTTACAGCACCATTCTTTCACAGATTAATCCATGCATATTGAGCAACTCGCAGCACTTTTTCACATTCACATAGCAACTCTAGTTTACGTTTTATGAAAACTTTTGTCACATTAATCGGAAAGCTGGGTTTCTCAACTACAGAGAAATAGTAGGGAGCCTGAGCCAGCCTGCCTGCTGTGCTGTGGAATTTCGCTTACGGTGTAGCCGAATGGATAGGGTCAGTCACAGAATAACAGAGCCAGCGTTGCGCTAACTAAAGGGTAAGATTTTGGGAAGGGTAAACTGCCGTCACACACACACACACACACACACACACACACACACACACACACACACACACACACACACACACACACACACACATGCACATACACAAACTCTCATTCTGTTGTACACGAAAGGGTTTGTTAAAAATTTCATGAATTTTTTTCATGATGTGCCATGACTTGTTAGCAGGTTGCAAGAATCATTTGGAGTTTTATTGTATATATATACTGCCTCTGATTTTTATTACTGTTGTTACTGTTAGGCATTCCCCAGCTTAACACCCTGGGGGTCACCCAGAATATGTACTGGGTCTCATTCATACCACCTGGGAATCACTGTGAGAC
The DNA here is from genome assembly GCA_030674155.1 of Stramonita haemastoma. Taxonomy (NCBI): domain Eukaryota; kingdom Metazoa; phylum Mollusca; class Gastropoda; order Neogastropoda; family Muricidae; genus Stramonita; species Stramonita haemastoma. The sequence goes on along the minus strand of CM060342.1, from coordinate 16,513,576 downwards.
TGTAAGTTCACACTGGATGAGAAGTTTGTGTGTATGGCTGTTTTTGAATACCTCGCCATGTAGGCAGCCATACTCAGACTTCAGAGGATTTTGCTTGTGAGAGCTACTGCTGCTGATTTTTTGGTCATGTTATATGATATCATGAGAATGGTCTTGAACTCTCTGGCATTCATATGTGGCTGAAAAAAAATCTTGTTTGTAGTCCAAAGTTTGGGTACATTTATCATAAAAAATCTACCTTTTTAGACAGGCATTGTACCATTCCAAAGTTTTTGTACATTTATCATAAAAATCTACCTTTTTAGACAGGTATTGTACCATAATGACTATCACACCATACCAAGGGTGGAGGAAGCAACACACTGTGAGTGGGTTTAAAAAAAAAATTATTTGTACTTTTTTTTCAGACTGTGAGCAAAGCTTGTTTTATAACCAGGGGGGGGGGCGGGGGGGGGGGGGATTTGGCCGAATTGATCATAGAGATAACTTCCTGCTGGCCAGAAGTGGCCATAATATATATTATGCAAAAGGGTTAAAATAGATATTTTTGGCAATATTTTTTTGTGCTGTTGTTCAATATCAGTTCTGTATATCAGATGATGGAACGTTTTTAAAACATTTTTTTTATTATTCTTTTGAAATTGTTTTATATGATGGTATAAATGATTATTTTGTGTCGGGAGAATTGGGTACATGATGCATTTATGGAGTCTGTGTGAAAAATGATTTTGTTATGTTAGGAGAATGGATCTTTTTGTGTGCTGGTATTTCTTTTAAAATCAGGAATACTGTACATTATCAGGAAGTTTCCTTTGCTTGATAAATTGTGATTATGTATTGTATTATAGTATCATGAACTTAAATTGATGAATTGTGATTATATTATGTAGGCTATTATATCATGTGACTGTCAACTTTGTATGATAAAATTGCGATTAAAATTAGTGAATTGTGATTATGTATTGTATTACAGTATCGTGAACTTTGATTGATGAATTGTGATGATATTATGCATTGTATCTTATTACCATCAACATTGTATGATTAAGTTGTAATTAAACTATGTGCTAAATCAGACACAAGATTTCTACATGTGAAATGTAGGGTGCTTGCTGCCTTGAGGAAAACTCACGAGTGATTTTTGCAATAAACACCTCATGTTGCCGAGGGTTGTTTAACGTGCATCAAATTTAATTCTTTTGCATGTAGAATACCGGTTCTCTGTGTATTATTTCTCTTGTGAAAGACAAAACACCCAGACCACCAGTCAAGGTGCAGGCTATAAACAACAAGATTGTGGATTGGGAAGAAAAATCTGGTCCAGCTTTGAACTCTGAATCTTTTGTTTCTAAGACTTAGTGGGTTCACTGCTGGGCCACGGAATGATTTTTTTTTGTTTTTGTTTAAATAAAAATGATTACATCATCAGTCTGTCTTGTATACAAAAACCACATTTTTACATTTGTTGGGTGAGAAGTTTGCATGTACAGTGTTTTTTTGAGTACTTCGCGATATAGGCATCCACACTCTTACCTTCTGAGGATTTTTTTTCATTTTTATATGATTGTTATGTCAAAGCTCAGGTTTACTGTCAGGTCAGTAATATGTGTCGAAAGTTTAGGTATTGTTAAAAGTTTGATTAAAAAAGGTTGGTTTTTTAAAAAACTAGAACAAAGATGTTTTGCAAGGATGTGCAAGTGCTTTGAGGTTTTTTTTTGCTGTCATGCAGTGTGCAGACCAACTGAAGGTTTTAAACAGATTTATTTCCTGGAAGTCAGAATGTGGCCACCTTAGTGGTGGGTAAAAAACAGTCGCAACTGCAAAATTTCAGCATTGGTGAATCTCAGAGCTCTATCCGAGGAATGAAACAACCCCTTCCTTTTCCTACCATACCTTTGGTGTGAAATCTTTTTCTTCTTTTTTTCTGGTTGATCCAGTCATTCGTATAATTTTATTTTAATCCTTGGCTAGAGGTGTTAAGTTGACCAGTGGTGAGATTTTCTGCATGTTGATTGTTTTTGCCCCGCCCCCCCCCCCCCCCCATTGTTTTTGCTCCCCCCCCCCTCCATTACGACAATCACATTCTGACTTAGGGAAGGGTTGTCTATAGAAAACTCCTGTGTGCATGCGTTAAAAAAAAAACCAACTTTGTCAATCCATTCCTATCAGCACACAGATCACAAGTGCAACACTCTAACCACTGGGCTGCTCCATCCCTCGACAAGGTTTTTGAAGTGGGCCAGAGACGTGGAGCAAGTCATTGTAAAGTACTGAGAAATAGACCTTGCTTTTTTCTGTGATGTTCCACCATCATCTTTTCAAATGTTGAAACGAATGGGGCATTTTCTGTCTGATATGAGTATCATGTCGTATAGTTAAGTTAAAGTCTGTCCTGAGCCTAAGGCTCATCAGGCCGGTGCTTATCTGGGTTCCCCCCTGGATAGGACGCCACTCTATCACAGGGTTAACCCCCCAACACAAGGTTGGTACCCCTTTTACACCTGGGTGGGGTGAGAAAATAGCCGTAAAGTGCCTTTTCCAAGGGCACAACGCCATAGCCAAAAGCTGGGATCAAACCCGCAACCTTTAGATTACGAGTCCAACGCCCCAACCACTAGACTACAGCGGCAGCATCATGTCGTATAGGGTGGGGTTTAATAAAAAGAATGAAAATTATATTTAAAAAATAAAAGAAAATTATTATTGAGCTGTGTTTTTTCCCCATCCTCAGTTACAGCTCTGAGCTTCACCAATGGGGAGATTTTTGCGTATGTGACCGTTTTTGCCCACCATTTAGGTAGCTGCATTCTGTCTTCTGGGATTTCGGGTTTCAAATGTCAGTTTGGTCACTCTCATTTCTAGCATCATTAATGTGGTTCTTCTTCTACACCGTGGCTGTCATGGTGTGACCCTTATGCTTGGCTAGGTAGGGTGTTGAGAGGAGAAAGGACAAAGGTTGATGTTTTAATCTGTAGGGTGTTGAGAGGAGAAAGGACAAAGGTTGATGTTTTAATCTGTAGGGTGTTGAGAGGAGAAAGGACAAAGGGTGATGTTTTAATCTGTAGGGTGTTGAGAGGAGAAAGGACAAAGGTTGATGTTTTAATCTGTAGGGTGTTGAGAGGAGAAAGGACAAAGCTTGAATTCTGTACAGGGTGAAAGCCTTGATATGGCCTCTGTGGCCGGCGGGGTTATAAACAGTATGGTTGATTGTATTGGCCAGTTGCTTTGTGTAGAGAAGAAATAATTATCTACATTGCATTTATTACTACTTTCTCTTGCCAACTATTTTAGAAAACTAACATTCACATCTGGTCCTGGCAAGATGTTTTTGTTTTTTTTTAAAGCTTTTTTTGTTGTTGAATGTTCTTCTCTGTGACGACGTGAACTATGTGAGTAACATTTCACAGCTTTATCCAGATTGGTAATAGTGGACTTGTAACATCTAGCAGCTCATATTTGTTAAAATTGTGGGGGAAAGAGGGTAAGTGAGTTAATGTGCTTATATTGTTATATCGCTTTTTTTTAAAACCATGTACCTATTGTAATGGTTCCTTTATTTCTAATAATAAGCAGCTGTTTGATATATATTGCCTGGTGATGTGACGGGAGCAAGTCTGTATATTTGAGCCGAGGGCAGGCCACAACTGCCTGAATTGCCATATAGACATAAAACTTAGGCCCCACACAGCAGAGCCTTAGCAAGACTGGCAGTCAGACAACAGAACATGTGCTGTATACAGCCCTGCCCGCTACATGAGGCACTGTGAAAGAGGATCTGGCCTGACTGACCCCTATCACCCCAGTGGTCAAGAAGCTCTGTAGAGACTGTAGGACCTGCAGTGTACTGTAGCTGCCTTTGTTGTGGAGACTGAGCTGTCCATCTGATGAACAAAAGGGAATATATAAATATAATACAGCCTTCAATTAACCATTATTGTTATTGTTAAACACGCACGCACGCACCGACACACACACACACACACACAAAGGCACACACACACAAAAGCACACACACACACACACACACACACACACACACACACACACACACACACAGAGCAGAAAAACCACCACCAAGGGGATTTGTTTTTTTGTTTTATGATTTTATTGTGGAACAGAGGGTTGAAGAAAAACGATTTGGTTATCACCCCAACTATTTGTCTTCAAATAAAACAAGTCCATTATATTCTTTCAGTTACGGATTAGACAAGAAGTACAAATAATGAACAAACAGCACCAAATAAAAACCGAAACCTGTCCACTTCTTTTGATTTGAATGACTTGGGGGATGAGGAGGGGGAGGTGGGTGTATTCCCAGAGAGTGAGAATGTGTAGAAGATGATGACAGGAGCTCTACACATGTGATACAAATGTACGTTTACATGACCAGAAAAAAAAAAGAAATAAAAAAACTAAAATTATGACGTTGTACAGAAATATTTGCTGTTTACTGTGTCATTATTTCAATATTACCTAATGCATATGTATATATACTCTTTTGTTCAGTTTGAAACTAAAAGAACTTTTTGTGATGTGGCGCATGAAAACAATGATCAAACATTTGAAAACGATGATATTTGCAGTTCATATCCATAAGCTTATTTGTGAAAAATGGTATTGAAGACCTGTCACCATCTGTCAAAGCAGTTTTCGTGGCCACTTGCATTGTTTTCTGCCCTGTTATTCTATACAGACATTTTGTAAGTACCTCAACATCATACGAATATTTTTATTAAAAAAAAAAAAAAAAGACTATACTGCATTCGTCTACTACTTCACAACATCTTTCAAAGCTTTACATCAGAACACAAGAAACACATTTTCACATTTCTATTTTCCCTTGCTATGTCCACTACTATAAGTATATCACTCATTTCAGGTAGTCATTCATGACTTTGGGTATAACATATCACTCAGTGTGTTGTGTACCATGCTTTTCTGATGACACGATTGCAATTATCTATCCACAAAGCTTTCAGGATTTAAAGCTATCTGTCCACTATGCCTTCAAAGCAAGTGTGTCGAGAAATCCATATTCAAAATGTAAAAAAAAAAAAAAAATGATAAAGGGGAGGGCACATTTGAGACAGAATAGTTGTTAATTACCACACCCTGTTCACACATTTTGTTAATAAATTGTCTGTTTCTCTCTCCACAAATAATCAATACTTTCAGATTTAACACATGATGATTATGATCAAAACTATTTGTTTATGACTTGAATTTTTTTTTTTTTTTTTTTAAATAAATTGTGAATGAAATGTATGTGTTCAAAACCTGATTTTCTACACATTGTATTGAAATTGTGTGTTAATGATCCGATTTTCTTACATTCAATGAGGAAGCATTTCCAAGGCAAACGAGGCCAAAAACGGATTTTTTTTGAGGTTTGTGCATATGCTTCAAGAACTTGCATGATCAATATGTAGTAAGAAGAACAGCAAATATGATTTCAAATAGCGAAAACATCCTATTTTTAAAGTTATCCACCACTACTCTTAAAGCAGTTTTTTGTTCTGAAACATTAACCCTTTCAGGGCCCCATAGATAGCAGTTGCCCCCCATGCATATATATGTACAGAAACTTTTCCAAGCAAATATTTGTGGACGGAGGAGGTAACCCTGCCTATGCAAAGATGAAAGTTTTGACAGTATCGTAAGCCTGTGTTGTCCATAGGTCAAAGTTGTCTGGAGGTGTGAAATTTCTGTAGTAGTGCCTGTGTAATGAATAGACCACGCTATTTTCGTCACCCCTGACCTCGCACTTGACCTGTAACGGCTCACTGTATTGCGTTACGTGGAAATGTGCCAATGAAGTTGAGTGAAGAATGGGTTGGTTTTCAAGATACCTTAAAAAAACATCATCATCATCATCATCATGAGTCCCAAATACTTCACAACCATAGCATTCTTTCAAGATTTATTTCAAAGATTAGTTTTGTCTGTGGTGTAATTTGGCTTGGCATGCAGAGGGTTAGGTAAGAATTTTTTTTTTTTGCAACCAGTGTGATTCCCCCCCCCCCCCCAACCCCACAGTTTGTGAGGTATGTATGAATGCACACATGCATGTTGGGGAGAGGGGGGGGGTGTAGTGGGGATACAGGGGGAAGAATGAATGATGGCAAAAGTTACCATAAAGGATAAATTGTTTTTGCTGTTGTTGAAAGGACAAACATTATTTATTGCATGACTTTTGTTATCCTTCTCAACATGCCAAATGCGTTTCTGGTGTATGATCTTCCACATAGTGATTACTTTTTTTTTGGGTGTGTGTTGGGGGGGCAGGGGGTGGGGGGGGGGGGTGGGGGGGAGATGTCATTATTTAGTCCTGGTTTCTAAGCACAAATTTGAACATCGATTACACATACTCACACACATACAAAATAACATTTGCGTATACATTTTTTCTCACCTGCCCATATATTTACACACCTGCGCATCATTTTAAGTGTAGGGGTTTTTCCCCCAGGAAGGGTTGGGGGTGTCATGTAGTTGCTGTCTAGCAGCGTAGATCCTATAGTGCCTATTTCCTTGTCCAAATATTTATCTTTACACTTCTCTCTCTCTCTCTGTCTGTGTGTGTGTGTCTCTCTCTCTCTCTCTCAGGTTAATGATGGGTGGTGAGACTTTGGCCCCTAAAACCAAGGTGAAGCAGATCTGAGCATGGCAGCTGTGTAAATGAGCGTTGACTTGTGAGAACACAGCTTGATATCTTCCCACCCCCCCACCCCCCCACCCTTTCCTCTGCTCTCTCTTTTCTTCAAAATGAATATTTGACTCCTTTGGAAATTCAAAAATTTATTTATAAGACTGAAGGGAAAAAAAAAAAAAGATGAGAACTAACTTCCTGAAGTGGTTATTGCATTTTTGTAACATGAATGGCTGGGTTCTTGCCTCCAAGGCAAAAACTGTGACATACTAAAATACAAGTCTTCACTTTTTAATTTTGCGATTTTTTTTTCTCCAACCAGTGCATAAAATTTGTATTTTTGTAGAGAAAAGGGTTGGCACATTGGGATTTCTGCAATGCTAAGGGTTGGTTAAGGAAGTGCGCAGGTTAGAGAATGTTTTGATCATAAGTTTATGATCTCTATAACTCACATCACCTACATGGAGAGTTTAATGGAGAGTGGCTTCTAGTTTTTGGACAAATTTTGTAAGCGTGGGTGGATTCCCCACATTTACACACACACAAGCAACTGTGTGTGTGTGTGTGTGTGTGTTTTGCCATACTAACTGAACAGTGTGCATATGTGTGTGTACTTTTTGCCATGCTAACTGTGATGCTAACTGTGATATTTCTCAAGCTGCCTCCTCAATACTTTTCTTTTTTCTTTTGAAATCAAAGCTATTTAACAATTAGCAAAGTTCAAGCTGAATTTACATAGCATTTCATAGACAGTTCATTCAAAATTTAAGGTAAAAAAAAAAAAGAAGTATGAAGTATTATGAAAGTTATAAACTTTTTAACTGTGTGTATTTAAGGAAAAAAAACAACTAATGGTTATTTTTACGACGCACGACTAAGAAGCAACCAAATGTTTAACCCCCCCACAAAACAAAAAATATCCTAACCATTTTTTGTGACAAAAATCGCCAGTAAATTCAACTGGCTATGAATACACACAGATTCACATTGAATCAAAATCAAAAACAAAAAAAAATCTAGTCACTACAGGTTTATGCTTTCTAACGAACCAATGCCACGAAAATCTTACGACTGGGATTTGCTTTGAAAGATTGGCTCCTCGAAGACGCCATCGGCAGTATTGCATAGAAACGGAAAGACAACCCAAACCTTAATTAACCATGAGCAAACTATCAGATGGAAACGTACTGTGCATCATCATGTCCACCAAAAAAAAAAAAAAAAATCCAAACAAAAACTGCTGATCTACAACAGTGAAAATCAGATCTAAGGAGTTTCCACATCTCTATATATATATATATACCAACAACAGTGTTTATCGATATGACCACAGAGATCACAATGATATAGATATAGAATAACACCCAATATTCAAAAAGGTTATAAATATATGACTCGCGTCCGCATTGAACTTGAAGAAGTGAATACACCATTTTCACTCGCACACTCTAGGTCCAAAATCCATTTCGTTTTTCTTACAGACAAAGAGATGGCTGGTAAGAGGGATAATGGAGAATGGAGAGAAGAAACTGAAACGATGAAGTGAAGGATGGGAGGGGCGATGGAAACGAAACGAGGGTGGGAAAAAAAATTGAGCAGGAATCTGCGACAGTGTGACTGTCTCTTCCTTGAACCTAACCATACACACATGACATGTACACAAAATACACCTCCACAAATGCAAGCTTTGAGCAACAGAGAGGACATATAATAGGTGTGTGAAAAAAAATACAGAGAGAGAGTGAGCAGTGTCATTGATGACCAAATTCAATTGAAGAAAAAAAAAATCTTGTAGCATCAACTGTGATCTGTCTTCCATCAGTTATTAATTCTGTCATTGCCTTTCAAGCAAGTTATGTCATTTAGTTTGCCTTTTTTTTTCTTTTTCTTCCTCTTTTTTTTTTTTTTTTAAGTAGAGTGATAGTGTTAGATATTTGAAGGAATTACTATGAACAAGTTTAAATGGTCGTGTGTAGTCATGTTGTAAAAAGGTGCACAATCTGTCATTATGTTTTTCCACTTTTTCCACACACACCCCAGCCAAAGATAGTGTCCCCCTGCTGGAGTCAGAAACCTTAACACTATGGATACACTTTTTTTTTATCTTGAAGTTTTACTGTTTTGATGCTGTTGTTCGTTTCCCCATACCAGTTGTGTCGTCATACTAGATTTAGATTTAATAGCAAAAAGGAAAAAAGAAAGTACATCAAGAATAGAAGATGGCAAGTGTATTTTGGCCAAGACAAGAGCAAGGATACATACATGCACACACACACACACACACTCCCATTAAAACCAAGAAAGTGGAGAAGCTGAAAAATTACATCAACATGTAGTTATTCAAATGAAAAGGAATTATTTTTGGAAAATTCTACAGAAAAAAAAACTCATTATACAAAATTAATGTACTCACATGTACCAAAAAAAAAAAAAAAAGGGGGGGGGGGATGGGGGGCTTGTGCAAGGGCAGTAACCTCTCCCTGAAAAAGAGCAGGCATGAATTTCACACATGGAAATCTGCTGACTACGATGTTAAACAATATGATGGATATGACACAAACCGTTAATACTGTCTGACCGTAATTTGCAAAGCTAAAAGCATGTTGCCCCAAATCACAGATAAAACGCCACTACTTTCATGAACATAACACTGATTGTGAATCACATACAAGGAATATATCACTATCACTTCTTGCAGATTTCTTATGGTAAGAAGATTTTTCTTTTTTTCTTTCCTTTTTTTTAAACTGAAGGTGACAATCCATTTATTTTTACTTTTGTTTTAATTTCTATGTTTTAGAAAGGTGATGATTTATTCTTTGTTGATTACTATACTTTCAATTTCTCTCTCTCTTTCTCTCTCTCTTTTTTTTTATATATAAACTGAGGGTAATGAAATACTCCATCCGTCTGCTATAATTTCAATTTCTTCCTATCTAACCAAAGGTAATGACATTCCTTTTAGCCAAGATTTCAATTTTTCTTCTTTTTTTTTTTTCTCTTTAATTCGAAGGCAATGATTTAATCATTCTTACAGCAATGATTTAAATTTTTTAATGAAGTTGTAATGCCTTCTTTCTTAACGACAAGTTATGATATATGTGGCGCTCCACCACGAAATGAGTCGCTTAGCACATTACCTAATTTTGCGCTAGGAGCCTTTAAAGGCAGGTGGGGGTCAAGTTGTCAATTTTGAGATTTTGATTGATTATTAAAGTAGATCTGTTTATTTACCTTATAATGAAATATCAAGGCATAATTTTTATTCCTTTCGCTTTTAAATGTGTTTTGAAAATACCAAAGCACTCATTCTGACAACCTGTTACTAAAATAAACTTGCCCGTTTCTCATTTTGTCCCATCCTGCAGTCTATCATTTCAATTTGTAATAATGTTGCACAGAATTGTCCGATTTTCAATCTGTTTTTTGTATTTGATAGCCACTTTATTGCACATTAATAACATGTCAATAACTTAAAATTGACCTCAGGTGCACTCCGTCTCATTATGTGGTGGAGCGTCACATATCCATTTTTACTGCCATGATTTTGATACAAGATAAAAAATGTGACGCATCTCACTACTGAGTTTCTGCACATAGCAATAAAGACGAGACCAGAGGTCTAAGGACCAAGAAAAAAAAAAAAAAAAAAAGCAGCAACGAAACATGGAAAGATAAATCAGAAAATTTGTCAAAAGTCAGATTGACTGGGAAGTAGCAAGTTTCTTGTATCTGAGAAAATAGCCATCTTGATGTCATACGCACAGGTTCGAGCATACAAACACACAAACTATGCATGTGCGCATACGCGCACACACACACAAATCCTTTCAACTCTTTATAGATGCATACATGTACACACACCTTGAGGCAGACAGACGACAATTATACCCTGGTATATATATACAACACAAACCCTTTGTCATCATTATGCTCTTTGTACAACCTTGTCATATATGTACAAACATGTTACCAACCACATACATTCTTCTGTAGTCATTAACAACCGAGCAATAAAAACGGGATCGTTTCAAACATCTAAAAACGAGCAAAACAAATTTTCTCTCAGCAACAAGAAAATTACAGTTAAAAAGAACATGGTTATTAGAGATCGTAAATGTGTAGGCATAGAAGAAACAAAAAACAAACAAAACAAACAAAACGCACCAACATATCAATACCACCACCCAGCAATAAAAGATATTAAGTGTTGTTCTGAGCAGAAAAAAAAATTCACCTTGGAATCAACCTTACTTTTTTTTTTCTAAAATGTATTTTTTTCACGGATAAATGAAAAATTCATGCACCTATCCTTTGAACTATAGGCACTGTACTTATATATATCTGGATTTTGTTGGCTTTACTTTCTTCTTTGATTTTAACCGTTCTTTTTTCACAGTGGCACTTCTTTCAAACCTGAAGACAGATGGGCTCTATCAGGTTCAGTGCGAATCCCTGAGGACAGAATGTGGGTATGTTAATGGTGGAGAGAATAACAGTTGCGTACAGATTAAATCTCACCACTGGTGAATCTCAGAGTAACAGAAACTTTTAAGAAATTTTTAAAGTGTAGTACCCTCACAAAGGCTCTCATAGTCTAGGCAGAAATGAAGCCTCTCCTTACCAGATCTCATGTAGTCACTTTCATAGGCTTAGTCATCCTAAGCCAAATATCTTTCTCAAAGGCCTTCTATGCTACAGTCGTTCGGCTTTCAATTTTTTCCCCCTCCGTGATGCCACAAAAAACTGCAGCTGCCCATTTTTTCTTGGGTTCATACAGATATCTGCTCGGCTGCAAGGGGTTAACCACATTCCAGGGAAAGCAAATCTTTCTTATATTACACCACACTGTCAGGAAGGCAACATGCCAGGAACGAAAGTACCATCTTTTTTAAACCATAACTGTCAAGTGAACTTGCAAACTTCTTCAATACTGTGTCTGTTTGAAATCATTTAAAGTATACTGTAATCTGATCAATAACCTAAGTGAAACTATTTTGAGAGTATGATGTAGTAATCAGCATGCAACTGTAAATTTCCGATCAATAACCTGTCTAGGTGAAACACTTTTGAGAGTATGATGTCATAATAAGTACGCAACTGTAAATTTGTGTGTCCTCAAATTAAAACAATTTTAATTTTAGCACGAAATACGCAACTTAGTAACTGTGAGCACATCCAAAGTTTTCCAGGTTCTAGACTTAAACGGTGAACAAAGCAGTACGGTGTGCCTTTAAAACAAAACGACGACACGCAGGTCAGGTAATCTCCATTCCACAACAAAAGGTAGGTCCAATTTCAAGATGGTAAATGTTCGAGCAAAGAATACACACAAAAAACCACAACGACGCACACTTCTTCTCACAGCGAAGCGAAGCCAACTTGATTTCTAATGATCCCTGATAAGAAAAGTCAGTACACAGCGCACTGATTTGGCTTTGCCGTTCAAAGTCCACGCTCGTCGAGCGCGCGCACACCAGCAGTAAGAGTCACAACACGCGTCGCTTCATACTTCATCCACTTTTCACACACACACACCTCGATTCTCACATTGTGTCAGCCCCTTATCACATTTGTCTGTAGAGAGTAGGGCTGTTCAGAGTCGCACACAGCACGCCATGTAAGCACACACACACAGACATGCACATGATGTCAGCGAGACATGCATCGAAATTGACAAGAGCTGTGAAGGTGACACACCTTCACAGCCAATGATAGATATGGAATGGAAATTGATGAAGGCGATGGATGACACTTGTGGGGGGGGGGAATAGCTTCCTTGACGAAGGCGATGTGCGGGATTTGTCTCCCCTTGATGAAGGCGAGGTGGGTATTAACTTCCCTTGATGAAGGCAATGTATTGTGGGTATTGTCTCCCCTTGATGAAGGCGATGCGGGTATTGTCTCCCCTTGATGTATTCCGGGTATTATCTCCCCTTGATATATTTTGGGTTTTTGTCTCTCCCATGACCAATGCAATGCATAATGAATATTCATTTCCCCCATGAAGAATGTGATACTTTTATGAATATGAAATTTTTTTTTGGATGATGATAATGATGAAGGCAAAATGCATTATGAATACTAATTTCACATGACAAAAAAACTGATGGATGCATTTAGGATTGTTAGCTTTGCTTGCTGTAACTAGCAACGCAGCCTGCATTCTTTAATGATTGACACCTGCCATGAGCCCGTGTCGCCACTGTCCAATAAAAATGCCACTCCATTGTACCGACACTTGAGGCAAGGTTTGGCAGTGACTGCTATCACAAATACATGACGACCACCAATCAAAGATGACCATTTTTTCTTTTTTGTTCATCTCAGCGAAACATGATGTTCGTATTTGCCCTTCAAAAAGACGCAAGAATTCACATGGTCAGAGATGATACATCCATTATGCACACATGGAAGAATCGATTCGTTAGAAAAAGAAAACGGCTATGTGGTAGTTGTGCGCACTACTTAAACTTTGTGAGCGTGATGTTTCCGTCTCTCTCTTTCCTCTAAAGCTTGCGGATGTCTCGAACCATCATACCTGCTGGCATAACTGGTAAATGCCAGCCACCACATTTTGTGCAATGTATGAATACACTACTCCACGAAACCGTGGTCTGCACACGAAAAAGTAAACTCTGATTTTCAATGAATAAAATCACATCCCTTTTTTAAGAATTATTCTCCAATCCATATGAAAATGTGAGATGTAGCTGTACAAGATGGGTTTGGTTGTTTTTTTAAACAGCTGGAAGAATGTTACCAAGTTTAATCCACATTATGCATGTCTCATGTGAATGTTCGTGTGACCACCGCTACGTCAAGAATACGAAAAATCAAAATTTGACGTCCTGAAAGTCGCGTCCACAACGACAGCTGTTCGTCCAAATCTGGATACAGGTGAAAGATGAAATACCTTGAGTGAATTATCGCCCAGATTTTGAAAGAGCCCAAAATGTGTACACAAGATCTTTCCATGATTGTCAAAAAAATAAACCGCAAGAAAGGACGTTCTATGTCCACTTCACATACATGAGCCAAGTTCATTCGAAAAAGGAAGAAAACCAGTTACAGTTCATAACCGAGCGTACACGAAAAGTCGAAGATTAAGCTATGTTTCATAACTGAGGATCTGACTCTATAACGGCAAAAAGTGTCGAGAACACGGTTTAAAACAGCTGCCCCACACTACGTAACAAAGGAGAGCTGAGACACTGGCCAGCATACACCTCACCCAGTCTTCCTTCCTTCCACTCCGGCCCAGTTAGCTCTTGTCCAACTCTCTCGGGTCGCGTTTTGTACACCACTTCTTCCTCACAGCCAGCCATCATCACCCCACCCGGCTTTGAAGCACCCCTTACTCTATCTTCTGGGGCTGCTGAGTTGAGCAAGGTTTGAAGAGGACTTGACTATCTAGGCTGATGACAGGGGGATGGATGTCTACAGTATCATGCGTGATGGTGGGTGGGTCTGTGTGTGAGTGACACCTTGGTCGTTGGGGGGGGGGAATGCCAACCGCTCTGGCGTTGTGGAATGCCAGCGGAGGGAGGGAGGGAGTGAGGGATAGGGTGGAGAGGGAGGAGGGAGGGAGATGGTGGTGATGGTGGTTCCATCAGGAGCAGGACTCACAGGGGTACTGCATGCTGGCCATGCCGATGTTGTGCAGGCGAACTTCCACACTCTTGCGATCTGCGAAGAATGATAATGATAATAACACATGGAATTTATATAGCGCTATATCTTGTAAAAAAACAAACAAATCAAAGCGCTTGCATTCGACCTATACAACACACAAGCAATCAATAACATTTTATGGTTTTAGCAAATTTGAATGTATGCAGACACGCATGCGCGCACACACACACACACACACACACACGCACGCAAGCATGCACGCGTGCGCGCACACACACACTTATAAAGTAGTGTTAGAAGTAATGTGTTCTTCCCTTTCTTCTGTCTGTGTGTGTGTAATGGGGAGCATGTTTGTGCAGGAAGGAGAGAGTGCATGAATGTGTGCATGAATGTTTGTTCATGCCCATGCACATGTTTGTATGTATTGCATATCATAGGAATTGCAGTTAAACTCTTTGAAAACCAAGTACTCCCAAATAGTGGTATGTGGTTATTCTTGTCATTTTCTGGTGAACATATTCTTTTTTGATTTACCAAACTTGAAATCATTATATAACAAATTTGGCATTATGGATCTGAAAAGGGAATCTCCTAGTATACTCACTTGTAGTCCAGAAATTGTTGATATTTCTAAGGTTTTCCTAGGTCTTGATATAAATGTTCATTTGTAGGTTTCATTTTGCATTTAGCTGTTTTAATTATCTTATTTAATTTCAGTTCTTGTGTATGTTTGATATCACCAATAGCAAACTGACTTTATCTATATGAAACAAAAACAAACAGTATGAGGAAGCACAGGACAACTTACATTTTTCTAGGAGGAGTTTGTCATGGTCGTTGCGAGCTAGCTGAGCCAAGCTGTGCAACAGAACCTGAGCTGTCGTGTAGCGCTGGAAACACTGTAACATACAACCATCACAAGCATGAATTTTTTGGTTTGTTTTGGTTTTATGGTTCTGTGTTTGGCATCTGCACTTTTTTCATATGACGCCATCACATACCACAAATGTAGATACTGAGCTTTACATACAAAAATATATCTTAAAAATTTTTTTTTTTAATTATATTTAATTTATTCTTTTATTGCCAGGATAATGGGGTAATCTCTCTTGTACTTTTTTTTTTTTTTTTTTTTTACATCTAGTCCCTGTGTGCATGCAGTTTTGTAAATTCTGTCATCCATTCCCACCAGTAAAAATCGTTTATATTTTTCTGAAAGGCAAAACAGGTTTTTAATGTATGTGCAAGATGTTCTTCATGTGTTTACACACAGGAGCCCGATTTGTAATCTTATCTGAACTTTCGGAGGAGTAGATTGGCACTGATGGGTTTTTTAATATTATATTTTTTCATTTTATTTTATTTATTTAAAAAAAAAAAAAAAAATTGTTAATATATTTTTTTTTTTGCACTGATGTTAACTCCAGGGTGGAGATCCCCCCCCCCTCCCACTGACCGGGCATCTTGGTAGAGGCTTGAACCCGGGTTGTCAGGGTGGGATGTGAGCGCTATGTTCAATGCTCTAACCACCTGGCTACCTCATCCCCCCTCATGGTATGTTAATGTAGCTCAGGCCAAAAGCTAGGTAGGTCAGTTATTGATGAAAGTTAACCCTTTCGCTGCTATCATTTTTTGCTCAGGCACATGCTGGACGAAACAGAGAGAGCGTTGAATCATGACGAACAGCGATCGTCGACTAAACATTGCTGGCAACAGCGCAGTAAAGAGGTTAAGTGCCATGGCCTACATTTAAAACATTGTTCTATTTTAAAATGTTATGCAATAATTTTTTTTTTAATTATGAGGGGGGAAAAAAACCACCTCACCTCTTTTGTATTCCCTGCCACCTCATCCAGAGCAGCTGCCTGGCACTGTGAAAGAAACAGAAATGAAGGAATGAATGAATGGATGAAACCATGAGTGAATGAATGAATGAGGAATAGATATAACAGCAATGTTATCAAATATGGTGAAACAGTTTGTTAAAAAGTGGGTTATAATACAACTGCAGTATTTACAAAAATAACAACACATTCTTCTCTCTCTCTCTCTCTCTCTCTCTCTCTCTCTCTCTCTCTCTCTCTCTCCCACATACATATACACACATATGTACACATGTGTATGTACACATATGCATAGACTCTATAGACCGATTCTACACCTTTCTCCTCTTGTTTCTCTTTCTCCCACACATATACACACACACTCTCTTACACATAAATACACTATCTTTTTCACACACTGACACACACAAACACTTATTTTTCTCCCTCTATCACTCACACACACACTCTCTCTCTCTCTGTGCATTACCTGTTCCACAGCGTAGTTGTAGATGAGTTTATCGGCGGTGTTGATGACGAGTTGTGAGGTGAGGGGCGTCTTGCACAGCGACCCCAGCTGCTGGTACAGCTTGCGACACTCCTCCACACAGTGCAGGTACAGCTCGTTCTGCTGCTGCAGTACTGCACAGCACATTTTATTTCATTTTATTTTGTTTTATTGTATACCACTTAATGTCACAGCAGATTTCTCTACGTGAAATTTGGGCTGCTGTCCTTGGGGAGAGCGCATCGCCACAAGTGCAGCAGTGCCTACCCATTATTTTTTTGTTTTGTTTGTTTCCTGAAAGTAAATGAGTGAATCAATATACACATGATTTATTGACAATAGAAGAATCAGAAGTATTTTTATTTATATATATATATATTTTTTTTATATTGAGGATAATGGAATATGCACTCATGTGCTTTTTTTTTTATATCCAGTCCCTGTGTGTATGCAGTTTTGTAGATCTTGTCATCTGTTCCCACCAGCACACAAGGGCCTACACTGATGAAAAGCAGAACAGGATTTAACGCATGCGCAAGATGTTCTGCGTACGTTTGCTCACGGGGCCTCAGTTTACAGTCTCATCCGAAAGACTTTTGGGGAGAGTGGAGTCAGCACTCAAAGTAGAAGACAGTAGAAGGGGACAGGATAGCTCAGTGGTCAGAGCACTCGCTTTCCCCAAGCTAAGGTTAAGCAGCATCGAGCGTGGTTACCAAGTGGATGGGAGTCCTTTTGCGTGCCTTAGCTTCAATACAGTCCTCCAGTTCACCTAGCTGTCAATGGGCACCTGCCCTCTTTTGGGTCAGGGAAAGTAAAGCTGTGAGGGAGAGGAGATGGGCGCCGCCCTCAATATGCTGGCCCTTAGAGAAGCTGAGGTCTCTGACGCCTCGCTCCCCTATGACCACAAAGGCATAACTTTTAACATGGGCTTGTAAACAAAATTTCATCTGTTTTGACCCCCCATGTCTTGATAACTAACAGCTGACTGTGGAGGTGTGTGTACGTACCATTTCTGAGGGAGGTAACATACTGCAGCCTGTCCTCCTTCAGCTCCTGTTCTGCCAGACTGATGCTCTGACCCATCATCTGCATGGCCCTCAGGTACAACACCAGCTGTTCCAGCACCCTGCACACATCATCATCGTCATCATCATTGTCATCATCATTGTCATTATGGTAACTGTCATGGTCATCGTCATCATGATCATAGTCATTATCATCACCAGTCATCTGCACAGGCTGTTTGAGTACCATATATATTATGGTCATTATCATCATAATCAATATCACCATTGTCATGATCATTACATTATCATCTGCATGGCCCTCAAATATAGAACTAGTTCAGTTCTATGAAATTCTCTCTCTCTCTCCTTCTCTCTCTCTCAGCACACACACGCATGCATGCCAATCCAATCCAATCCAATGATGTAGCTTAGAGCCCCCCAAACCGCACAGGCCATATCAGGGTTGTCACCGTGTCACATTATAAAACTTGTATTAAAAGTGCGCAACTATATACAGTTTAAAGCAGAGTATATATATATATATATATATATATATATATATATATATATCTCTCTCTCTCTCTCTTCTTTCTCTCAAGCACTCTCTCTCTACAGCCCCTCTCTCTCTACCCCCCCCCCCCCCCCCCCACACACACACACCTCCCCCCCCCCCCCCCCACACTCTCTCTCTACCTCCCCCCCACACACACACACCCCCCCCACCTCTGTGACTCAGTGAAGCGGGTGATCTGCACAGGCTGCAGTGTGTCCTCCAGGCGTGTGGACACCGAGGTGGCCATGGGGTTGCAGGGGGCGCCTTTGGAGCGAGCCAGGTCCACCACACACTCCACCACGTCCAGGATGAAGCTCAGCTTGGCCATCGTCTGGTTGTGGTCGTCCTGAGAAACCATCAAGCATAGAATGGAATAAGTTTGGTTATCTGAAAAAGACTGATCTGAATCCAGCATAGACACTTTCCCTGGAAAAGAATGGAACAGAGTGGAAAGGAACAGAGTGACATGGCAAGGCATAGAAAGGAACAGTGGAATCCATGGAAAGCAGTGTAAGTGAAAAGAACAGAATGGCCCATAATTAATGGAAAGAAAGAAAGAATGGCATGAAATAGAAAGGAGCAGCGCAGTATGGAATGGAAAGAAATGGCATGGCAGGAAACAGAATGAAATGCCAAGGAACAGAATGCAACGGCACAGAAAACATAAGAAACAGAAAAGGTATGGCATAAAACTACAGTGAACAACAAGGCATGGAAAAAAAAAAGAAAGAATAAATGAAACACAACAGAATGGAACAAAAATGAACTTCTGGTCACTTAAGACCAAACCAAGCCAAGTCAAAATAACCCAGCCTGTCAGGAAAAAAAACCAACAACAAAACCCCACCCCAGCCTGTCAACTGGTCAGTCAAGTCAAGTCAAGTCAAAGTCAAAGTCCAAACCAGCCCCCATACCCACCAATCCACTCCTCAACTTACGTCCATCAGAGTGTCCTCCGATAGCTCTGGAGGAATGAAGGGCAGGCTGTCCAGCTTGGGCGTGGAGGCATTGAACTTCATCATGAGGTACGGAGGCATGTCCTTCTGGTTGTGTTGCGGCGAGGATGACAGGATCCGATCCTGGTCCATGGACGATGGCGATGACCCTCGACCCTTGTCCCCGCTCTGAGACAGCAGCCGCTCTCGACTTCCCCCATAGGTCAACAGCGCTCCCAAGCCTGACGGATTTTCATCAGGCAAGGTGAATATGTTGTTTAAAATTTTGTTTAATTCATAATTTATGTTCTCTCTTTTATTTGCTTCATTACACACACACATTTTTCTTTTGATACAGAAAAGTGTATGCACTGAATAAGATCAAACATAGGTAGAATAGTTACGTTTGTTCTATATCCTTCTTTTCCTTTTCTTTACTTTGATCCTTTCATACAAAACATAAGACATAAAAAATGTGATGCTCCACCACAAAATGAGTTGCATTGCACCCAAGGTCAATTTTTAAGTTAACATATTAATCTGCAATAAAAATTTTAAAAAACCAAACTATTCAATAAAAAAAAAACCAAAAAAAACCCACCACATTAAAAATCAGACAATCTTATGAAAAGTAATTACAAATTGAAATGACAGACTGCATGAAGCAACAAAATGAGAAATTGACAAGTTTTGCATCGTAATAGGTGGTCAGAATGAGGGCTTGTATGCTTTAAAATGCATTTTTAAACCAAAAGGAAACAAAAACCATACCTTGATACTTCAGCACAAGGTAGAAAAATGGCTGTAGTTTTATAATCGATCAAAATCAACAAAACTGACCTCCCCCCCCAGCTTAAAATGACTCCTGGTGGAAAAGTGGGTCTGGTGCAAAGCGACTCATTTCGTGGTGGAGTGTCACAAATACTTTTTATCAGAACGCAGAACTCACCGGCAGCTTGGTGATGGTTGGCGTAGGCCGCACGGAGAATGTGTTGGGAATGGAAGGGCTGGGATCGCAGGTCAGGCTCTGTGCCACAGCGGTGACAGGGTTCCAATCCTGCTGCTGCCCCCCACAACAAAGCAGGGTCATGGCATTGTTGAGTATTTCAGGGGGGTTTTGGGTTTAGGGTTTTTTTTGGGGGGGGATGGGTTGACTATGTAAGTTATTGAAAATTAATTATTTTAGAATTTTGTCCGGTTTTATGGAGAATAGGAGAAAATTATGTTTGTATTATCAAACACACATACATTGATGCATCACACACACACACACACACACACACACACTCTTTATCTCTCTCTCTCAACTTGCGCACACATTAAATCCTGTTCCGCTTTTCGTAAGAGTAGGCGATCTTGTGCTGGTGGGAACAGATGACAATATTTACAAAACTGCATACACACTGAGACCGGATGAAAAAAAAGCACATGATTGCTTATTCTGTTATCCTCGATATAAAAGAATAAATAAAATAACACACACATTCTCACATCCCCTCTTCCTCTACCCCCTCTCCACCCCACCCCCTTTGCACACAAGCAAACCTCTCAAACACACACACACAAACACCCTCACCACACACATAACACACACACACTCACACACACACAACACACACACCCACACACACACATTCACACACACACAAACACACACACAATAATTGCACACAACACCCTCCCCACACACACACACAACACATACACCCACAACACACAAACACCCCCCCCACACACACACAACACCCTCCCCCCCACAACAAACACACACAAACCCCATCTCCCCTCCCCCAACAACCCCCTCCCACACACACACAACCCCCCCTCCCCATACACAAACAACCCCCCCCCACAACAAACATACACAAACCCCATCCCCCCCCAGCACCCCCCTCACACACACACACACAACCACCACCCACATTACCTTCTCTCCTCATCTGGGCAGAGGCAGCAGCAGCAGAAGACATACCACTACCGGCCGTTTCCAGGCTGGAGGAATAGCGGTGACACCTGGTATCCTGCAGTTTGCACCGCTCCCCTGTCCCTGTCGCTGTCACTGTCGCTGCCGTCACTGTCGGCACCGAGGGGCAGTGACAGGCGTGGGAGGAGGGGGGGGAGCCAGGGACGACGGTGAGGGGGGAGGGGGAGGAACACCCACTGCCGTTGGGGTGGAGAGGGGCTCCGCAGGTGGCTGGAGAGCTGCTGGCTGGAAAAGGTGAAGAGAGTGGGAGAGAGTGGGGTTAGTGTGTGTGTGTGTGGGGGGGGGGGTTGTAGGGTTGGGGTTGGGTGTTGGGGTGGGTGTGGTGTAGGGGTGGGGTGGGGTGGGGTGTGGTGGTGTGGGGTGTAGTGTAGTGTAGTGTAGTGCACACTCACACACAATCACAAGAAGGGGATTGTTAGACCTGCATTTTCCTTTTTGTTTGTTGTAGTTTAGTAGGTAAGTAACGTTAAGGTTTTTCATCAATCCACTTGTAGGCCCTACTGATCCCCTGAAATTCCATCTTCCGTACATTACCAGCTACACCCTCCTCCCCTGACATTCACACATCCTTCCCCCTGTCTGTCTCTCTGTCTCTCTCATTCCTGTCTAATATCACAATTTGTGAAAAGACAAAGGAATTTGAAACACACATACAAACACACTCATCACACACACAAATACACACACCACACACACACACACACTCACTCACACACACACACACACACACACACACACACACACAACACACACACACACACACACACACACACCAGACACTCACCAGATCTCCTGATAGGGGATCCAGACGAAGGGGAGTTCTGGGAGGCAGCGTCTGCTCGTGACGATGGACAACTGCCAAAACTGCTGGTTCGCTTCCACACACCCGTGTTGGGGGGTGTGTGCCGATTGAAAACTGAACTGTAAAGAAACAAACAAACCCAACAATTTATCATAATAATAATAATACATGGAATTTGTATAGCGCCATATCTTGTAAAAACAAATCAAAGCGCTTTCATTCGACCTATACAACACACAAGCAATCAATAACAATTTACAGTTTCAACAAATTCAAATGTACATGCACACGCACACACACGCACGCACGCTATTTTGTCAGCTATGTGTCTTCACTGACAAGACGTGGGATGTATAAGACAAGTTAGTATTGTAGGAAGCTTGAAGAAACTGCAAACACATCTGCCAGAGGCTGTAGTTGAGTGGTTAAGACTGTCTGACTTCAGTCCTATGGGTCCATGAAGTCGTGGGGGGTTTGAAATCTCGGAAGAGGTGTCTGGTGAATTCAAAGTGGGGAGTTTTCGGATCTCCCAGGTCAGCTATAAAAATGCAGACCTGCCACAGCCTTACACAGTGCACAAATCCAACATCACTCAGTCCAGAGTGCTAAATTTAGCACGTCCCTTCCTTATACCTAGTCCAAGTGTGGTCAGTTCCTGCTATAATTAGCACCAGCTGGCCTCATCTGGGCTGGGATGGGATGAATTAATTAGCCGCTAAGAGGAGCTGAAAGTAGGGGAAACTGACTGCTGTGCTTAGTTCCCGTTGTGTAAATCAGACAAGACTTCACATGCAGAACTGCTATGAAAACACCTGCAGACCACCTTGCGCACATGACAAAACCCCATCCGCCATTCATACAAGAGTAAGGCCAGATATGGTCGTTGGGATGGATGACACATGCGCACCCACCATGCATAATGCTACCTGGAGAGTGATGGGCTCTGCCAGGTTCAACTTACCCCATATTAAACAACATGAAAAATTCAAGCAGTGCTCGAATGACTCCTCAAGGAATTAGGGGAGAAGTCAGTTAGGAATGGGGCGGTGGGGTGGGGGAAAACTGAGCAATTTATCAATTACAGAATCTGTGTTTTCCTCGGTACGTTTGTATACCGCTTTAAGTCGCAGCAGATTCCTCTGCACAAAATTCAGACAGCCCTCCTCAAGAGAGAGAGAGAGAGAGAGAGAGAGAGAGAGAGAGAGAGAGAGAGAGAGAGAGAGATGTGACCACCACAAGGGCAGCATCATCATTTATTTCTATTTTCCCCAGCTCTTGCAAGTGTATTTGCTAGTACTCTGCGACAAGGGCTTTTTACTACAGAATTTGACTATGAGCAACTCTCTTGTTGCTGAAGATTCTTTGACATAAAACTGTATTTGTCATCACAAGGGGCTCCATTGTCTATATCTCAGGTGACTTACCATCAGGGGGAGAGACTTGAGTGACGTCAGGCGCTGTTAGACCCGTTTCCGAATTGGCTCTCTCTACGCCTTTGTCTGCTTCTCCCTGTTATGGTCAGACATTGGCGTCAATAATTCATTTTTTTGAACGTGCAGCAATGAGGTCATATGGTAGGGATGTTGCAGTTGTTGGCATGAATGTGGTGGTCATGTAGTAATAATGGATGTGGTGGTAGTTGAGTGTTTTGGTGCTGTGGTCGTGATGTGGTATAGCATCGTCTTGGCTGCACTGGATTTTTGTGCATTTTTACAGCATAGTAATCAGTTTACCTTTTCTATA
>CM060342.1:16477437-16484937 GCA_030674155.1 Stramonita haemastoma | reverse complement strand
AAGCCAAGCAATGGTATAATTCAGACTGTTATTTTAACTCTTTATGACACAGTTAGAACAATTACTTAGTGATTTCTATAGTGCAAAACTCAGATCATTAAGGACAGTTATCATTAATCTTTCAGTGATCAGTTTAAGACACTAATGCTTCAACTCTACACTCAGCAACTATACAATTAAGGACAGTTACCATTTAAAGCCACAGTGACGACAACGCATTATTGTTCCACTCTTTCAAGACACAGCCACGACAAACTAAGCATCAACTCTTTCACAGGCAGAGCACAAATGGAGACAAAGATCCAAATGCACAGCTTACCTCGTCCGTCACCTTGCGGCCCGAATCAGAGCTTTCCACTTTGGTGAAGCTACATTCATCATCGCGCGATGATGTTAAGGTGGCCACCATATCTTTATCGGGATCGACAGCCATCTAAGTGCCGAGGAGAGAAAAAAAAAAGGTAAAAAAAAAAATTTACAAACAAACTGTTTGAGGATCTCAGCAATATGGGAACCGTGCAGTATGAGGATTTGGGTGAGGATCACAAGCCTTAAGTATAACATGTCAGATTTAAAGAACTTTGAGTATTCCTTTTTTTTGTTTTTTTGGTGGGCATTCTTTTTTCTCTGAATTATGTGGTCATTATTGCACTAGATAGAATATGGGTTAGTTTATTCATCCGTTTATAGATCATTTCCATGTTAGTTAGTTAGTTGGTCATTAATGCATCTGTTCATTCATTCATCTATTCAACAGTGTATTAACTTTTAATTGATAGCTTTATATTCTGATCTGAATCTCACTACATGAAGTTACTTATATCTTCTATTGATTGATGATTAGCCTAAAAACAAAATAAACAAAAACAGAAGCAAACAAAAAAGAAAACAACAGGCAAAGGAAACCTGTTTAGAATAAACCAACTCAAATGTTTACCGTTGATATTTCTGCTGTAAACTGTGATATAAATTTTAATGCTTAAAACCTACAAATGACAAACATAAATACAGAAGCAATAATTGCCTAGATTATTCACATACTTCACAATTGTGTATCACCAACATTAAATTTTATTTAACAGATATGAAACATTATTTCTAAGCAATTCCGATTTTCCTTTTTGCTACCATTTATCAATTTTTTTAATTAAAAATCTTGGAAAAGCATATGAAGATTTCAAGTATTATAACTACTCTTAATGTTACTGGATTGTTTTCAGTTTGTTCAAATTCTTGCTATCTTTTATATTTATGTATATATATATATATATATATTTTTTTTTTTTTTTTTTTTTTTTTTTTTTTAATTTCCTCTCTCTCTTCCTCTCCCTCCTTCTAATGAGCCAAATTGTACACAGAAATTTTGAAAGAAAATTTCTCTTATCTTTTTAAGCTTTCCGAAAGGGAAAAGTTGAAGTATACTACCTGCAAGGCAAGTATATTACACAGTATAAAACAGATGCAACCTACAACCAGTATGCCAGCTCTGTTCTGCCAAATTTTGTGAAATACTAAATCACATAAATAGCTGTTTATATACTAAACTCTGCAAAAGACACTCAGAGCAATGCCCTTGCTAAGACTGGCAGCCAGACAACAGACCATGTGCTGTATACAGTCCTGCCCGCTACATGAGGCACTGTGAAAGAGGATCTGGCCTGACCCCACCCACCCCAGTGGCCAAGAAGTTCTATGGTATCTTGGAGGACCTGCAGCATACAGCTGTCTTCATCACCTTCTGATGAATGAAAAAAAAAACACCACCACCAACCCCCCACAGATATAACCTACTAGCTTCTCTCTTTGCAAGCATTCAGTGTTTTGGGTCATCAAGATGTACTGTACTTTTGTGGAAAGCAAGAAGAGGAATGAGAAGGGGAGGGGGGCGTGAGGGGGGGTATAGTTGAGCACTAACCTGATGATGAACTTTTCAACCAGTATGCATGACAAGCTGACTGACAGGAGATTGGAGGGGGGGGGGGAGGACAACATCTCAGACTGGACAGACCTGAGGCTGAGTGAAGGAAGCGCTGCGAGAGAGAGGCGGAAGGAAGGAAGGAAGGAAGGAAGCCAGAAGGAAGGAGGAAGGAAAGAAGCCAGAGAAAAATGGAGAGGGCTGGTTGTCTATCAAGTCATCCATGGTGCCTCTAGGGTCAAAGAAGGCTTTGGGATATGTCATGTGATGTGAAGATTGATGGGAAAAAAAAGAAAAATAGAAATGGGGTTTGTGTCAATCCTGGTTAGTTTTCAAAATCTGGCTACTTGGAGCTAGCATAATAGTTGAAGCTTGCCTGGTTTTTCCTGTAGAGCAAGGCACTGCTGATGTATTAATTCTTGTTTAAATTTTCCAAAAAATTAAGAAGCTCAAGAGTATGGGGAAGTATGGGCGAACAACACACACGTACAATACACATGATACAATATGTACACTGACAAACACATTCTGTCTATCAGTCAGTCTGTCTGTCTATCAGTCTCTGTCTGTCTGTGTGACTGTGCAGTCTACCTGTCTGGCAAGTGGCGACATTTCACGTGTAGATCCTGGAGTGGAGCTATCGGAAGACACACTGGGGGTTCTGCGACGACTTGGGATGGGAGAGGGGGAGGCTGAAATTGTTAAAAAAAAAAAAAAAGCAAAAAAACCCATTTCAGTCTTTCATTAAAAAAACAACCCAACCCCCCTGTTTTTAACATTTCCAACTCTAATCTATATTCAATGTATGACAGCACAAGTGGCTCAGACCAAAAGCTAAGTCAGTTATTGATGTAACTCAAGTGGCAAGGCCGCCATCAACATGTTGTTTTGCTTTAAAATGTAAGGCTGGATTGTTTTTACCATGACAACCTGTATTTTCTATGAGAAGAGAAAAAACATTCCTCTGAAGTTGGAGTATGGTTGTCCGCATGGAGAAGAACTTGAAAACCAGCTATTCACACAAATTCCTCATCCAGTGTGTACTTACAGTCTCACAGTGATTCCCAGGTGGGATGAGTGAGACAGAGTGCATGTTCTGGGTGCCCCCCAGGGTGTTACGCTGGGGAATGCCCAACAACAAGCCAGCACAAAACTGTTAATGTTTGAATGCTTAGAGAGAAAATGTTCTTTAAAAATTTTTTTTTTTTTTTTTACAGATGTTTCAAAATAATGCAATATCAAGTCATACAGTGTCATATGTCTACAGATATCTGAAACCATAATCAATACTCATTTTTAGTTTTTTGCTGTACAATGTCTGGTGAATGTGCTAAATACTACATGTTGCAGAGAATCCAAACCTGTGTCTTCAGAGTTTGGATATCAGTGTTTGTTCTGGATGTTTTCTGGTCTGATCTTCAGTGGTGCTCCACCTGCCACCTTTTCTCTTCATGAGAGAAAAAAGTTGTCTTGAAATTTGAATGTATACTCACTTCACTGACCAGTCTTAGCTTTCTATCTGGGTGCAGGATAGCCTAGTGGTTAGAGCATGGGGCTCGTGATCTGATGGCCCCCAGTTCGAGCCTTGACACACTCGAGGGTATTTTTCCCCTGGAGTTAACATCAGTACTGACTCTTCTTCCCTGAAAGTCCTTTGGGTGAGGATACAGATCGAAGTTCTGTGTGCAAACGAACGCTCATCTTGCGTACATGTTAAAACAAGTTCCGCCTTTTGGAAAGGTAGGCCATTGCATGCTAGTAGGAACAGAAGACAAAATTGTTAAAGTCCCATGCATACTGGTGTCGTGTTTTTACATCATCCCAAAAGTAGGAATGCAGCTACCATAATGGTGGGCAAAAACACGTCACATATACAAAATCTCTTCTTTTTTTCTTTTCTTTTTTTTATATTCTATTTATTTTATTTTTTTTTTTCACA
The DNA here is from genome assembly GCA_030674155.1 of Stramonita haemastoma. Lineage (NCBI taxonomy): Eukaryota > Metazoa > Mollusca > Gastropoda > Neogastropoda > Muricidae > Stramonita > Stramonita haemastoma. Next base: position 16,481,083 of record CM060342.1, on the reverse strand, counting down.
TACAAAATCTCACCACTGGTGAACCTTGGAGCTCTTGCCAAGTAACCTAAGAAACAAATCTGTTTTTCTGTCTTTAGTAATCAAGTGATGGTTAATATAAAGACACACAAAATTTTATTAATGAAAAAGGCAAACTTACAACTGCTCCCTCTCTTGATGGGTGTTCTCTTGAATTTTTTCAGGAATGAGTGTTGAAGCAGATCCTCTGCAAATACAAGTTGGAAAAAAGTTAGCACTTTTTTTTTTTAAACATTTAAGTATTGTTATTTTGAATATGCGTGTGTGTGTGTGTGTGTGTGTTCAAAGTCCTTTAACATCTTTTCACAAATTGTGATATTAGAGTGTGTGTGTGTGTGTGTGTGTGTGTGTGTGTGTGTGTGTGTGTGTGTGTGTGTGTGTGTGTGTGTGTGTGTGTGTGTGTGTGTGTGTGGAGAGAGAGAGAGAGAGACGGAGAGAGAGAGAGAGAGAGAGAGAGAGAGAGAGAGAGAGAGAGAAAGAGTGTGTGTGGGGGGTTAGGCATGGCATTGTATTGTATTGTAAAATATACAGTACAACACAAACTAGCACAACATAATGCAATAAAATACAACACAATACACTGCACATCACACCACATCACATCACACCACACCACACAATAACAATACAATTTCTCTTGTTCATTCATACTTATGTTAAAAGTGCTGCCACATATTTACAAAAAAAAGAATTTCTACATTCAGGCATGGTATACTCACTTATAGCTATCCTCTTAGACGCATCTCGAGTCAAGAGACGTAGTAACATGTCCTTCAGTTCTGATGACGTGTTTTCAGGAATTCTGGAAGGGGAAAAAACAACAACAATGAATGAAACTAAGATCTAAAAACTAAAACTAAGATCACAATTTGTGATGAACAACAACATCATCAAAAAGAAGGAAAAAAAATATCAATACTCATCAAGAATATCAAGATTCTCTTTCATCCATCAAAAGCCATGAAGCAATGGTTAGTGGATCGGGTTGCAGGTCTGAATCCAATAAGAGTTTTTTTTTTCTTCTTTTTTTTTTACTGTAACCAGCTCATACCCAGAGTGAGTTTGCTAGCAGTTCATTAAGAAGACTGGGACTACACAACTGAGTATCATCCACTTGACCAATGCCAATTGGAGAGTGTTGTTGAAATTACTTCACCAACACTGCAGGTGTCTGTTATCTCTCAAGTCTGGTTGATGTTGGGATATATCACAATATGAAGTGTAGAATACAAACCTGAAACCTTGTGTATTTCTACAGCATTATCATCACTTTATCCTCATGAACATTTGTAAACCTCAAAACTTTAACCAAAGTTGTTTGTTTCTTTTAAATCAACACTTTCCTAGATCAAAGGAGACAGAAAAGGCAATGACTTACTTGGGTTTCAAATCAACATTTTCCTAAATCAAAGGAGGCAGGAAGACAGCAACTTACTTGGGTTTCAAATCAACATTTTCCTCAATCAGAGGCAAGAAGGCAGACAGCAGGGACTTACTTGGGTTTCAAGTCGACGTTTTTCTCATAGAAGGCCCTGAGCTGTTGGGGGGTGCTGGCCACAAAGGGGGCCTTGCCGGTCAGACACTGGAACATGATGGTGCCCACACTCCACAGGTCCGCCTTGGAGTCGTACTTGTGAGACATGATCACCTCCGGGGCCTGCAACCAACACCAGTGCCATTGGAACACACACACCATCACTATGAGGGGGACGGGATATAGCCTAGTGGTCAGAACATTGCTCTCGCAATTTGACGACCTGGGTTCAATTCCCGGTTGAGGAGATTTTTCTCCTGGAGTTAACATCAGTGCCGACTCCACTCTCCCTGAAGTCCTTCAGATGAGGCTATAAACCGAGGTCCAGTGTGCGAATGCACGCTGAACATCTTGCGCACACTTAAGTCCTGTTCTGCTTTTCGTAAGAGAAGGCCATTGTGTGCCAGTGGGAACAGGTGTCAAGATTTACAAAACTGCACGCACACGGGGACTGGATGTATATAAAAAAAAAAAGCTTGTGAGTGCTTATTCCATTATCCTCAATATAAAAGAATAAATACATTTTTTTTAAAACCCATCTGTTTCCTCCAGTGTGTTCTACAGTAAGGTTGATAGTCTAGAACAATAACTTTTCCCCGAAAGAAGTCAAGTCTTATAATTTGTTTTGAAAGAGTGAAATGCTTAACCCTCTTGCATTCGGATTCTCTGAACACAAATTGCCCCTAGATTTCGCATTCCATCATGAAATCAGGTCAGACACATATGCTCGCTCCCCTTTTCCTCCTAAGTATGACCAGCAGCTATAATTACTTCTAGACTCTCAACAGGTTTATCCTTCTAGCCTGATAGAGCTTTGGCATGTGGTAGCAATTAGTGATGGTCACATCGTGATGGAAATCTACTGTGTATAAATCCCAGCAAATCCAAGTTTAGGATTGGGGGGGGGGGCAATTATTCAATCCCAGCAAATCCCGGTTCAGGACTTACAGGGTTAACACAATTCTCAGACAGAATGAGACAGAAAGTTCCAGATATCCAGAACTTGATAGCATAAATATATGATTGATTGTTGATTTTCAATATACATGTTAGTTTAATGTACCATATGTTTTTACAGGAAAGTGAACATACCATGTACATAGGTGACCCACACAACGTCCCAGCCATTTTCCCTTCTTCCAGAAACCTTGCAAATCCAAAGTCAGCTGCAATGAGAACGAACAACATCAATATTAAGAGAAATACAAATCAAGCAACTTATAGTGTACAAGTCTTATAGACAAGCTACTCTCTCTCTCTCTCTCTCCTCTCTCTCTCTCTCTCTTCTCCACACACACACACACACACACACACACACACACACACACACACACACACACACACACACACATATTCTCTCTCACTTAATCTTTATTAGGATATCTGCAGTCACACTTCTCGTAACTAACAATTCTCGTTACAAATCAATTTTGTTCTTGTCGTTCATTAGCTCTAAACAGTTTGCACCCCCCCCCCCCTCCCCCTAAACCCCTTTTCATGTTGGGCCAATGGTCTTTTAGTCCATAAACCTTTAAAGTCCAGTTCAAGTTTGCATTCTTCCTTGCTCTCTCTTACACACACACACACAAACACACACACACACACACACACACACACACACACACACACACACACACACTAACACTAACACTAACACTAACACTAACACACACACACTAACACACACACACACACACACACACACACACACACACACACACACACACACACACACACACCAATATCACAACTTGTAAAAAGACATTAAATGAATTTGAACACACCACACCACACACACACACACACACACACACACTCACACTCACACACAAGCCAAACCAAACCAAAACTTGACAGCGACAACAACAACAAAAAACAACAAAAATCTCACCGATTTTGAGCTGCAGTTGGGTGGGAGGGGTGGACATCTTACTGCCTCCCTTAGGGTAACACAACAGGATGTTCTGGGGTTTCATGTCTCTGTGCACAATGTCCTTGTCGTTCAACGCATTCAGTGCACTGGCTGTGAACAGAAAAACAATGTCAAACTTCTCTCTCTCTCTCTCTCTCTCTCTCTTCTCTCTCTCCTCTCTC
>CM060342.1:16469937-16472437 GCA_030674155.1 Stramonita haemastoma | reverse complement strand
TGTGTTGTGCTGTGTTGTGTTGTATGTGTATGAGCACACATACATGTATAAATACATGTATTTGTGTGAGAATGCATTTGTGCATGCATATAATGTGTGTGTGTGTGTCTGTGTGTGTGTGTGCATGCGCGTGTGTCTTGTGTGTGTGTGTGTGTGTGTGTGTGTGTGTGTGTGTGTGTGTGTGTGTGTGGTGTGTGTGTGTGTGTGTTCTGCATGTGCATGTGTGTTGGTGTGAGTGTGTATAGCCTATAGGTGTAGGGTGTGTGTGTTTTGTGTGTGTGTGTGTGTGTGTGTGTGTGTGTGTGTGTGTGTGTGTGTGTGTGTGTGTGTGTGTGTGTGTGTGTTTGTGTGTGTGTTATGTGTGTGTGTGTGCAAGTGTGTATGTGCATATGCATGCATAAATGTAATAATGTATACATACAGTATGTGTGCAAGCACAAACTGTGTGCATGGGTTGTGTGTGTATGCAAGTGTGTGTGCACATGCATGTATGTGAGTGTGCAAGTAATGAGTGTGTGTGACTGTGTGTGTGTGTGTGTGTGTGTGAGAGAGACAGAGACAGAGACAGAGACAGAGAGACAGAAAGACAAACAGAAGGAGACATACCAAGACAGGCAGGCACACATATCACAACACCCATTTTTTCTTCCTTAACCTAATCTTCCCCCCTAGTCCCACTCAACCCTGCACCAAGTATACCACACCATTTAAAAAAACAAAAAAAATGGGTTAACTAATTCGGTTACTGAGATTCCTATCTTACGGACCTAAAAATAGGTGACTTGGAAAAATCTGGATGTATAATTAGCTACAATTATGGAAACAAACATCGATTAACAAAACAAAAACAACAACAACAAAACGGAAATGAGACACTTTTATTTTTAACCCTGAGAAGAGCAATTTCTGTTCAACTGTCATAATTATTTAAATGCTGGAGAAGAAGAGAAAAGGCACAGGAGGAGAGAGAGCAAGAAAGAAAGGGAGGAGAAGAGAAGAGAGAGAGAGGGGGGAAGACATGGAGGGAGAGAGAGGGAAAGGTAGGGGGGATAAAAAGAGACTCAAACTCAAAGGGAGAGAAAGTGTTGCATGCACGCACATGCACACGCGCGCACACACACACAAAGACACAGTGACAAACAAAGAAGAGAAAGAGAGAAGAGAGAGACACAGACAGACAGACAGACAGACAGACAGACAGACAGACAAGAGTATTGACTTATGATAAAGGAAGGCATCGCCAGGCTAATACTAGTATTAGCGAAAATGTGGAGTAGAATTTTTTTGTTTGATTCAAGATTTTTCTTTTACAATTTTTAAAAAAAATTAATATTATCAACTTCAATTTCAAACTAGGATGGAGAGAGACAGTAATGGAGACAGACAAAATGGCAAAATTGGCAAAACAACAGATCAGCACAAAAACAACAAGAACAACACACATGTGCACATGCACACGCACACGCACACACACACGCACAAATACAGACAGAAACAAAAAAAATCACAAAAACAAAGAGAGACAGACAATAACTAGAAGAAGAGACACAGACAAAAGAAGACAAACTGTACACAAGCTACTGAAAAAAAGGAACGAAAAAAAAACAATGAAAAATGCTGAAAAACACAACAGCATCCAGAAAAGGAAAAAGGCAGGGAAAAATCAGCGGCAATAACTAAGGGAACAGGACAAGACATCAATTAATACAGGAACAGACACACACACACAGACAGCCTAATGAGACTGCGTCCACATAACAATAAAACCGATACCCAGGCGATGAAACAATGCCATTGCTCCGGTATCGCTCTGAAATGGCACGGTCTAAAAAAAAAAAGAAAGAAAAGGACTAACAACTAGCGAGTGATTGGAGGATGGGCTCTCTCCAATCTCTTAGACTCAGTTTACACGGTGTAATGACTCCTCAAGGAGTTAAGGAAAAAGTCAATGTCAGAAGTCAAGCTTTCCTGAAGGTGGAATACAGTTAGTTACCTTAGTTAATGGTTGGGGGGGGGGAGGGAGGAGGAAAGGTAACGTATTATAAATACAAAATCTCAACATTGGTGAACTTGGGTGCTCTAGCCGAGGAAGATGCACACACATGTGCATGTACACACGCACAATGTGACACATGCATGCATGCACACACACACACACATGTGCATGCGCACGCACGCACACACACTTTCACTCACCCACACACACTTTCCCATCTGACAGCACTAATTAGTGGAAGGGCGTTAAACGGAAGAACAAACAAACAAACACACACACACACAAGTCAAGTAAGTATAAAAGAAGGTTTGCTTAAATGATAGGTCTACTGATGATGATGGTGAAATCCATATTACGCAGCAGAGAGACAAAACTGCTGTTGCATAAGAGATCTACACAAAACTTATCTGACTGACAGTGTAAATAACTGTTCTTTGTGTTTCTATCCATCCAACTATCCCAAACACAAGGTGTGGGGGTGGGGGAAGAAAAGAGAGAGAGAGA
>CM060342.1:16462437-16464937 GCA_030674155.1 Stramonita haemastoma | reverse complement strand
AGATAAAGAGCCAGAGAGACACTCGAGCTGACACTAACACACTATACACTATACTGCATTACAGACAGAGGAACCACCGAGAACGATGGGGAGAGAGGGGGAGAGAAAGGGGGGGGGGGGGGGGGGAGGTGGACGAAGACGATGAGCAGCAGACACAGACATTCAGAGTGACAAAATCACAAACAGATGATGAACAAAATTGGATTTTGGTCTTTTTGTTCGTTTAATTGGCAGTTGAGGAGAGAAGTGGGACCCCCCCCCCCCCCCTTCCCCTGTCGGGAGGGATGAGCTCTTTATTTGCCCACTCACTCTCACACACATATGCTTCCCTGGAGTGTGTGTTTGAGCGAGGTGTGTGTAATATCCCTTTTTTGGAAGGACTTTAAAGTAAACACCCCCCCCTTCCTTTCTTCTCTCTCTCTCTTCAATAAAAACCCCATAATCCAATCATGACGGAGATCGACAGACAGCAGAATTTATTTACCGATTTTTTTTTTAATGGATGAAAAAAAACTCAGTTCAGACCACACACAAACACAACACACACAACACAAACAACACAAACACACACACACCACAACACACACACACACACACAAACACAGTGCAAGATCTTTACCCGACAACCTTACTAATATCCACATTTGACACGGGTTTTATTTATAACAAGAGCATTCTTCTCAGCTCAAGGCTGGCAGGTTCTGGGTATGAGTACAGAGGCCCTACTTTCGACACAGCGGCAACATCCCCCCCTTTAAAGGATGCTTCTGATAAAAATAGAATCCAAGGAAGCAGGGTAGTAGTGTGGGTAGGAGGAGTGAAGAACTAAAGAGATGGTTTTATGGGGAGATAAAAATAGTATTATGAGACAGGACACAGAGACGACAGACAGACAGACAAGGTCAGACAGACAAGAGTCAACAGCAAGAAGTCAAGAAAAAAAGAAACAATAGGGGGCAGGGGGGATGAGAGAGAGAGGAGAGGGAGAAGAGAGGGGGGAGGAGAGAGAGGAGGAGAGAGAAGAGGAGAGAGGGAGAGAGAGAGGAGAACTGACCCCACACAGAGAGGCAGTGGACAGACAGACACAGACGAGCAGGGTAAGGGGTGGGGGGGGGGGGGGGTGGGGGTCAGATGGAGCTGGCACCCGTACAGGGGGGTTGGGAGGGGGGGAGGGGGGGGGGTTCTTGTCCACAATAGGCCTAACAGGCAGCTGCAGGAAGTGACAGAAAATTCAGACGAATCAATAACTTGGCTGCCCAGGCTGGTGTGGGTCCGTGGCGGGCCATACCACAGGACAAGGAATTGTATAAAACGAGAACGATGCAAGCGGGGGGCCAGGGGGGTGGTGGGGGTGGGGTGAGGGGGAATTGGGAAGGGGGGGGGGGGGAGGGAAAGAGGAGAGGGTGGAGGGGGGGGGGGGGGGAAGGAGGGTTACAACACCCAAGTGCCCACCTGGTCCAAGAAGCGAACTGAATTAGTGTAGTGTAGCCGGGCCTCGGTTTTCTCTTCTTCCTTTTTTTTCTTTCTCTCTCTTTTCTCCAAAAATTACCCCTCAGAGAGAAGAGAAGAGGAGAGGAAGGAGGGGGGAGGAGGAGAGAGAAGAGAAAGAGGAGAATGAATAAACGTCTTCAGGTTTCAAGGATTACAGTGAGATCGTATTCACACATTTTTCCCCCTCTGGCCCGTCCTGATTTAGGGATTAATATTGTGTGGTTTGGTGTTGTGTGTGGTGTGTGGGTGTGTGTTGTGTTATTGTAGGTGTGTTTTGTGTTGGTGGTGTTGTTTTGTGTGGGTGTGGTGGGAGAGGAGAGAGGAGAGAGAGAGAGGCGGGGAAGGGGGGGGAGTTTGGGGGAAAAAGGGAGGGAGGGGCTCGAACTCGTTTTTTTTAAAAGGTTTTAAAAAAAAAGAGAAAAAAAGAAAAGGGGGGGGGGGTTTCTCTAAAAAAAAGAAAAAAAAAAATTGCTCTCCCCCCCTTTTCTCTCTCCCCACAAAAACCCCCACACCCCCAAACCCCTCTCTCTCTCTTCCCTCTTTTCTCTCTCCCCCTCCCCTCTCTCCCCCCTCTTTTTTCCTTCTCTTTTGTCTCTGCCCCCAAACCACAAGATTCAAGATTTAATTCCCTTGGGCCCCTCTTGGGGGCAGGAGGATTTTAAAAAAAAAAACAAAAAGTAACATATATAATTGCATTAAAGAATGCGTTTACACAGAATTTTTCACAGAAATAAAAATAGTCAACCTTTTCATTAATGTCATGAAATTTTCTCTTAAGTATAAATTTGTAAGTTTAAAATAAATATTTTTATCAGAAGAGAACAAATTACAAAAAGGGAACATGGATTTGGAACAAATATTATGAGGAGGACATTCTTCCGAAGCTCAGAAAATTTGGACATTTTCCCTTATGAAGTGAAACTCATCTCCACGTTTATGTTACATTTTTCAAACGATTTTTCGGCGGAATGCGTTGCCCCCCCCCTTTTTTTTCGGAAAAAATGGTTGA
>CM060342.1:16455977-16462337 GCA_030674155.1 Stramonita haemastoma | reverse complement strand
ACATTGACATTTCTTTCTACAGGCACACAATGGCATACTCTTTTGCATAATCATGATAATGGGTTTTAACATGAACACAAGATATTCTGCATGTGGCCACACATAGGACCTCAGTTTAAAGCCTCATCCAAAGGACTTTCAGGCAAGTGGAGTTGGTACTGATGTTAACTCCTGGGACAAAAATCCCCTTGATTGGGTGCCTCAGTGATGGCTCGATCCCAGGCTGTTAGATCACAAGCACAGTGTTCTAACCAGTAGCCTATCCCTCCCTGCCAGTTATAATTGAAAAAGCATTAAAAGCTAAGAAAGTGAAAGCAGGTGTTGGTCCAAGCCAAAAGCTGTGTCAGTCATTAATGTCAGCTAAGTGCCAAGGCCTACATCAACATGGTGTCATGCTTTGAAATGCTACGTCGAGATTGTCTTCATCCATGTCAAGGTCTTAGCATAGCCACCTTTTCTCTCCTTTAATGAAGCAAAAGGATCGCATAAAGTATGGCAGCCTGAAAGGTGGGGTACTCAAAAACATGCACGCAAATTGGTCATCTAGTGTGGGTTTTGGTCTCAGAGTAATCCTAAGTGGGCTGAGTAACACAGTGCATATTCTGGGTGATCCAGCTGGGGGTTAAGCTAGGGAATGTCCAAGCAACAACAGCAACAGCAACAAATCATTTTAATCCAAATGTCAAGCTTTCACTGCTGGCGATAATTTCCTTACCCACCACTTTCAGGGCAACATTTCATTTTCTTTGTTAAATATTAGTCAGATACTGAGATAGCAGTTGGCAAACAAATGGTTTTATTCTAACATAAATCAGAAACACACACACACACACACACACACACACACACACACACACACACAACACACACACACACACGCACACACACACACACACACACACACATTTAGTTTTAACATCTCTCTCTCTCTGTGTCTCTCTCTCTCTCTCACACACACACACACACACACACACACACACACACACACACACACACACACACACACACACACACACACACAAACACTTTAAATTTAATCTTTATCATAGCAAAAAATCTATGGTAGAAAATTTTCATTTGCTACAATAAGTGAACTACACATTCAAAATGCAATTTACTTACAGAGGCTTCATAGACAACAAGCTCTTTCAGTCTTTCCAAGCAAAGTTACAGAAGTTAGTAAAAGTAAATTCTAATGATGATGTGCAAAGCATTAAATCATGCAGCACTTTAGATTCAGAAGCAGAGAGTAGATACAGGTGTTTTTTTTTTAATAAAAGAAAAATAGACAGAGATGGGTGCAATATAACTTATTTTAGAACATCTGAAACTAAGGCAAATCGCAAGAACACATTTTTCTTTTTTTTTTCTTTCTTTCTTTTCTTTGGGGTCCATTGAAATTTGAAGCAGAGAACCACACACTTTGAATCAATGTGTAACAATCAATATAAAGTGACTAAGCTCTGGAAACAGGAGATCAACTATGCTAACATAAACAAAATATAGTATCAAAATTCTAAAAGACAAAAAGACCCCAAAAAATCTAAACCAAAAGTGACTTACACTGACAGTGATGATAATGGAGAGCAGGGGGGGAAAAAAGCAAGCTACAAATCAAGATGACAGCTCTAGATTAAGCAATTACTGTACATACCACTTGAACGTCTAACAAAGTTTCATTGTTCTGCAGCAAAAAAAATTAAAATAAATGCAGCAATGAATGAATTTTTTTTTTTAATGATATATATTTAAAAACAAAGAATAAAATAATGATGATGAAAGTTATGATAAAAAATAACACTGGTGATAGAACACGCAAATTCAAAGCACTTTATTTTCAGTTCAAGTTGCGCAACACACACACACACACACACACACACACACACACACACACACACACACACACAAATAAAATGTTCATGTGTGCACTGTGCACACACACAGTGACAACAGTCAACACCCCCACATAGAGTAGGCTATTGTTTGCCAGTGGGAACAGATGACAAGATTTACAAAACTGCACATATACAGGGACTGGATGTAAAAAAAAAACCCACATGAGGGCTTATTCCATTATCCTCAATATAAAAGAATAGATAAATAAATAAACAAACATCCTGCCCTAGTCATATCACAAATCAAGAAAAATGAACAAAATCTGGAAATTCTCTTCTTCCCTCAACCTGCTTACATGAAAGATCTTCTATTACAACAGTTTCAAGTTTTCACTATAACAAAAGTACAATGAAATTCCCCTATATCGGTCAGTACTATTTTTAGCAACTTTATCATGGCCTACCTGCTGCATTCATCTAAGCCTGGTACTTGTGGAAGTGCCTAATATTGTTTTAAGATCAGAATCTGTTCTAATTATAACAGAGAAATGAAAAAAGAAACAAAAGTAAACAGGTAACATAAAACTGAAACAGAAAGCTGAAGAAACCGGATTCTTTGAAGAAAAAAGTCTTACTTTTAGTTTCATTGTACTTCAAAGCCGGTGACTTTACATAGGGAAAAAAATGCGGAAAAGAATCGTCTGCTCCAATTTTCAGTTCATATATCAAAGCAGGAAATTTCACAGAATAAGCACTTTATTCTTCTTTTCTTGTCTGACACACGCTACTATTGTCATTAAAAGTTACACTTACCCCGAATTTTACCTTTTTAAAGTTAATCTGCACAGTATCATCAAGTTAATCCGACCAGGCTGTATTGCACATTAACTGGTTTCACAGGTATAGTAGGTGAGAAATAATGAACGGTAGGACGTGTGAGTACAAGAAATCCTTCATCAAACTAATTTAGATTGCATATTACAAGTGACACCTTACCTAAACGTGGAAAGTAGAGTCAACATTCGAAGACAATGCGTGATCGCTGGTTTATCTTGTTTGTTAACTCTTCAAAAAAAACTTGTTAAAGCCAAACCCACTATCATTTCACGCTTCCGTCCCAAAACGAAGGGAAATAATAAAGTGGTGCAAGAGAAAAGGTGGATATGTATATGGACCCCTCTTTTGTTTGTAATTTTCGTCCTAATTATGATTTTCAAACATGCTTGCTTTGTGGATCGAATGCTTCATATACTTATATATCTTCATTTTTTCGTTCCTCCACAAGATTTGTAAAATTCATCAATGGTAGGAGTTTGCGTATTTGATTGTCCTTAACCCACCAGTAAGGTATCTGTATTCCGACTTCGGGATGGTATGTAACACACCTATGTGCGTGCAGTTTTTACAGTCTGTCACCCATTCTCACCATCACAATATTGCCTACTCTTTCAAAAGGCAGAAACGGTTTTTAAGATGCGTCCAAAATGCTCTGCATGCATGCACACATAGAGCCTCAGTTTATACTCTCATCCAAAGGATTTAGTGGGCCGTGGGGGAGGGAATCTACGGTTCAATTTCCTGAAATAGTTGCCTCCATGATGGCTAAATCTTGGGCTGTCAGATCATGAGATCATTGCTCTAACCACTAGGCTTTCCTGCCCCCCCCCCCCCCCCCCCTTTTTTTTTTTTTTTTTTAAATAGCATGATGTCATAAAAATATACATATGTAACCTAATGCATATGCATGTCTTCTAAAAAATAAATAAATAAATAGAATTTTTTTTTAAAAAACAACTGACCAGCCCATCAGTATTCTGCGCCCACACGCCACATGCAGAAATATTAGGAAAAAAAAAACAATTTATATTTATCAAACTGATATGAGCGCGAGGTGTGTGTGTGTGTGTGTGTGTGTGTGTGTGTGTGTGTGTGTTGTGTGTGTGTGTGTGTGTGTGTGTGTGTTGTGTGTGTGTATGTATGTGTGTGTGTTGTGTGTGTGTGTGTGTGTGTGTGTGTGTGTGTGTGTGTGTGTGTGTGTCTTTCGGATGAGACTGTAAACGGAGGCCGTGTGCGAATGCACGCAGAACATCTTGCAAACACGTTAAATCCTGGTCCGCTTTTCGTAAGAGTAGGCCATTGTGTGCCGGTGGGAACAGGTGACAATATTCACACAACAGCATACACACAGGGACTGAATGAAAAAAAGCACATTAGTGCTCATCCCATTATCCTCGCTATAAAAGATTTTTTTTTTAATCTACTTCCGAGTAAACAGACACTGTTATTGTTATACTCAAAAGGACAGCTATGAAATTGAGAAGAAAGAAACAAAATTAAAGTATCTCAATTTATTCCTCCTTCTAATATGAATACTGGTAGACAATGACTGTTTCTTCTCTATTCATGTACACACACACACACACACACACACACACACACACACACACACACACACACACACACACACACAGCCACATGCAAAAATCTATCATGGTTTCTGAGTAAACACTGTTGTTGTTATACTGAAAAGGACAGCTATGAAATTAGGAAAAAAGAATGAAAGTAGGCTATCTCAGTTTATTCCTCCTTCTAGTATGAATACTGGCAGACAATGACTGTTTCTTCTCTATTCATGCATATCACTCACTCACTCTACCGTGGTTTCTGAGTAAACAGACACTGTTATTGTTATACTCAAAAGGACAGCTATGAAATTGAGGGGGGGAAAGATTAAAGTATCTCAATTTATTCCTCCTTCTAATATAAATAGGGGGGCGGATAGCCTAGTGGTCAGAACATTGCGCTGGCAATTTGAAGACCCGGGTTCGAGTCCGGTCGAGGAAATTTTCTTCCTGGAGTTAACATCAGTGCTGACTCCACTCTCCCCAAAAGTCCTTTGGATGAGACTTTAAACCGAGGCCCGTGTGCGAACGCACGCAGAACATCTTGCGCACACGTTAAATCCTGTTCCGCTTTTTTTAAGAGTAGGCCATCGTGTGCCGATGGGAACAGATGACAATATTTACAAAACTGCATACACACGGGGACCGGATGAAAAAAAGCACATGATTGCTTATTCTGTTATCCTCGATATAAAATAATAAATAAATAAATAAATAAATAAATACTGGTAAACGAGGACTCTTTCTTCTCTATTCCTTTGAGTCCCTTAGGGGGAGGGGGTGTTCTTGAAACAAAATCTTGAAATCTTGAAATCTACTCTCTAATTCATCGCTGTCGTTACAAGGACGCCGCTTAACTCAAAAGCATACAATTTTGGTTCAAATCCGCTCGTGCTCCTCTGCGCAAAAGAATTACACCCGATCCACCTTTAATCTTACGCATTTCAAAGCAGCGAAGTGATTGGCTGCCGTGCGACGCTAGAGCATAAGTATCCAGTATAAGTAGTTTTAGTTGTTTATACCCTGTCTCTATAACAACACCAAACAAAGAGTGAGCGGTATCAAACCACGCTTATGCGGAATTTATTTACGATGATTCCTTTATGTGGGTACCACGGATGAGCTTTGCAAAGCACAGAGATTCTGTTTTCTTTCTTTTCAGAATGAAAAACACCAGAGTGTGTATGGAGAACACGTGTATATCGCGCTTGCAAACATATGCGCGCAATCGCACGTGTGTGTGTGTGTGTGTGTGTGTGTGTGTGTGTGTGTGGTGTGTGTGTGTGTGTTGTGTGTGTGTGTGTGTGTGAGAGAGAGAGAGAGAGAGAGAGAGAGAGAGAGATGTGTGTGTGTGTGTGTGTGTGTGTGTGTGTGTGTGTGTGTGTGTGTGTGTGTGTGTGGTAAGAGAACTTTTCAATTTATTCCTCATCTTCTTTTTCTGTATCTATCAATCTGTATAGCAGTTATGGAGCTATGTTTCAGAGTCAAGAGGAAGGGAGGGGGGGGGGGGGGGGGGCAGAAAGAACTAAAATAAAAATTAAAAAAGAAGAAAAGATTAAAAAGATTACAATCATAAATTGTTGGATTTTAACAAAGTTTGGGGTGGGGGAGATGTCTTTTGTTTTGTTTGGTGTGGGTCTTTGGGTATTTTCTAATATTGTTGTCGGGTTTGGTTTTTGTTGTTGGTTTTGTTGTGGTGGTGGTTTTGTTGTGTGTGTGTGTGTGTTGTTGTTGTTGTTTTTCTTGGGGGGGGGGGGAGGCATTTTATTTAAGGAGGAAGGTGGCAGGATGGTTAAGACGTTCGCCTGCCAACAAGTAAACCGTGAGGTTCTGGGTTCGACTCCCAGCCTCGCCCTTTCTTCCCGGTTTGACGAAAAAATCTAACTGAATGACAGTCATTCGGATGAGACTATAAACTGTGTGCGAACGCACGCAGAACATCTCGCGCACATGTTAAAACCCCGTTCTGCCTTTCGGAAAAGCAGGCCATCGCGTGCCGGTAAGAGCGGATGACAAAATTATTATTTTTAAAAAAAATCAGCATGCACACAGGTGTCGTGTTTAGACACCATCCCTGAGGGAAAATCGGGGAGTTGGAGTCCCAGGGCGGCTCCGGGCTGTAT
>CM060342.1:16448477-16450977 GCA_030674155.1 Stramonita haemastoma | reverse complement strand
TCACCACATCCTCAAACAAATGTAACAATAAAAACATGACCTGACAACTACAAGCTGCATTACAATGATAATCTAAACCACATTCCTTTATCAAAGAGACATCAATCTTATCTTAAAACCCCAAAACCAATTTTACCTTAAAACCCAATTTCATCAAACAAAACAGTTTTGTAACAAAGCAATCAACAGAAACATATGAAAAAGGCTTCCCATTCCTTTGACACTGAAAACAACACAGTTTTTTATCAAACACATATCCATGAAAATGATAACTGAATGTGATGTGATAAACACATATCGACAATATGTAGCAACAAAGCTGGAATATGGCTGCCTTTCAAGGTAATTCTTGCTGAATTCAGTGTTCCGACAGAACGGACGGATGGCGTAGATTGCGTTCCCCTCAGTAGGCTGAAACAGAACCAGAACGATGATTGTATCACTTAATCATAACTTACAAATCCTCGAAACATCACAACTCTCAAATGTCTTTTTCTTCTCATCTCTGTGTTCCCTTACTTGGTAGGATGTGCAGTGCCAGGTCTTCTCCTGAGCTTGTCACTCTGCAGGAGGTCTGCCTGCTGGCCTCAGCTGACATATTCTGACTTTAGAGCAGTTTATTTCTTTTTGTATAAGATGCAGCTGGATATGTTTGTGTTTCTGTAACCCAGCAAATGCTTGACTTCAATATTGTGATTTCATAGTCATGGGTTTGAATCTTAGCAGCAGCATGTTCTGAATGACAGGTAGGAATTTCCACACTCTCCCAATTCAGCTTAAAATGCAGACCTGCCAGTGCCTTACTTACACATGCAGAAGGTCAAACATGCACATTAGAGACCCTGTAATCCATAACAGCACTTGATGGGTTACATAAATGTGAAGATACCCAGCATGCATTCTCTACAGTCCCTAGGTGGTAGATCACTGCTGCGAAGTGGATTTAGCCACAAATTAAACTGCTCTGAAGTTGGTATGCATCAGCTGAGGCCAGCAGGCAGACCTCCTGCAGAGTGACAAGCACAGGAGAAGACCTGGCACTAAAAACCCCATCCAATAAGCAAATGCCGAAAAAGAAGAACAAAAAATTCAATCATCTAAATATACTGTCATCTGAATCAAAAGAAAACCAATTGAATTTTTCAAGCAAAGATATTGTGATTTTACTGACAATGCCTGTGTATACTGAAAGCCATTGAAAACCAGCATGAAATGTGAAGGACTGCACCCAGAAAATAATTCTTTTTGTAAGAGTTGGCCATTGTGTGCTGGTGGGAACAGATGACATTTACACAACTGCATACACACGGGGACTGGATGTAAAAAAGCACAAGAGTGCTTATCCCATTATCCTTGATATAAAAGAATAAAATTTAAAAAATGAAAAAATAAAAATAAAAAATAATGAACTCCATGTACACACAAATGAATTCAGCTGACAAAATATACTTACCTCGTGGATCCCTTTTCCTTCCTTTGACTCCTGCAAATTGACAGAAAAAAGGGCAGACATGATTAACTACACATACTGGCATATCACACCACTCTTACAAATGACTATGCCATGATTATGCAACCATGTATACATCAGTATTCTTTGGTTCCTCAGCTAAGGCACCAAAGTTCACCAATGGTGAGATTTTGTGTCTGTCCAGATGGTGCGTTACCTTGATGTGGTGGGATGGCTTGCGTGCTCTGTTTGATCCCTGGAGCTATGTGGGCGGGGGCTTCGGCCTCCGGCAGGTTCAACCATGCTCAACAGGTCTGTGGGGTAGGAGCCAGACTAAAGCTGCACCCTGGTCCTCCAGGTTGGGGGTTGTGTTTTGGGTTAACAACCCATTCACTTAAAAAATTAGTATGTTACAGAAACCACAACAGCTGCTTTGTGTGTTTAGCCTATGTGGAGTTTTATGTACTGAATGTGATCAAGTCTTGCTTTTATCTTATTTTTAAAAAATTAATTAATAATTTGTTTTCACTGATTATGAGCAGTATGACACAACACACCCCTGTGGGAATGCCCAGGGGCCTGTCAGTATAAATAGCATCCCCACTTTTTGCAAATTCTGTGCTAGGAATTCCCTCTTTTCTATCCATCTCTCTGTTTTTGCCATCTTCCTTTTCTTCCTGTCACCTCCTTCATGTATATTTTCTGCCTTCTTGGTCTGTTCTCCTGCCTTTTTTTCCCCAGAGAGACTTAAAAGATAACAGTTCTCTTCCATGCTGAAGTCGGATGCACTGGGCCTGACTTGTCAGGAGCTTAACGGCAGTGCAACACATTTCCACTCATGTGACAGACAACAATAGTTGCTGTCTGAGTGTTCGACAAAAGAAGAAAAAGACACAACACAACACAACTCAATACAATACAAAACAACACAACATAAAATTCAATCCAAAGCACCCACTCCCATTCAAGGGGATTTTTCCCCTGGAGTTAACATCAGTGCTGACTTCACTCTCCCCAAAAGTCCTTCGGATGAAACTATAAACCAAGGCC
>CM060342.1:16428756-16446256 GCA_030674155.1 Stramonita haemastoma | reverse complement strand
GTAAAAGGAGGAAGATGAAGAGGCAGACAGAGAAAATGATGGGAAGACAACATCAGAGAGTAGATGGGCCTTGGATGGAACGATCTGATATAGAAAGCAGAGGACTGCAGGGAGTGGAGGAAGCTGGTTGCAAAGTCTTCAGTGGTGCCCCAATGATCCACGAGACTACTGGATAGGTGAAAAGTGGTTGGGAAAAATGTGGAATATTGTCCTTTTTTCTTACATTCAGGTTTCTTGGCTAGAACTCTGAGGGATGTTCACTAATGGTGAGACTCTGTGTTTGTGACTCTTTGCCCACCATTCAAGTGGCTGCATACCAATTTCAGTTAAAAGTTAAAGTCTGTCCCGAGCCTAAGGCTCATCAAGCCGGTGCTTATCCCGGTTTCTGTGGCGTTAAGTGACTGAGAGTCATAGACTCCCCCTGGATAGGACGCCAGTCTATCGCAGGGTTAACCCCCAACACAAGGTTGGTACCCCTTTTACACCTGGGTGGGGTGAGAAAATAGCTGTAAAGTGCCTTTTCCAAGGGCACAACACCATAGCCGAAAGCTGGGATCGAACCCGCAACCTTTAGATTATGAGTCCAACGCCCTAACCACTAGGCTACAGCGGCGGCTTACCAGCTTCAGGGATGATGTCAAAACATGACATTAGTGTGCAAGTGTTTTTAAAAAAATAACTGTAATCTGCTAAGCTATCCCGCCCCCTCCCCATTGCCTTGCAAACCAGTCCTACCTTTTTGCTCATAATCTTAACCATGGCACATCACTTAAGTGATAAGAGTATAAACAAAACAGTGATGGATACTTTCAAAGAGATGCAGAATTATGAAGAATGAATACTAATATACTATAATATTTGGAGCTTGTCCACACCACAGGAAACCAATATGTTTAATCATTAAAGATCATAACATGACTGAAAATCAGAGTAAATGGAATAACCAACTTTCTCCTGACAAATGTCATTTAAACTTTGAATAGATGTAAAGTTGATCAGACTGTGCTATTCTATACAGATTCATACATATATTAATACATATTTCAACAACAGTAGAATATCAAAGAACAAAAAAAATGCTTTAGTTACAATTTGTAATCAGAAAACTATACTTTTATCAGGACAGAGACAAAAGAATTGTGGAAATATCATTGGTCAATATTCTAAACTGAAACAAATATCACATATCATTTATCATTGTGATTTTTACTTTGACATAAACAGATCTATAAAAGCTACAAAAATGACTTTGGCATAACAAACAAGCCATCCACATTCTTTCCTAAAACATGAACACAACATATTATTTTAAATGAGCAGTCTTCAGTGTATCTGCAGACAGGGAGTAATGCGAATATTGCCCTGGATAATCACACTGTAATCTGTACGATCACAAAAGGAGAGAGGTGGAGATACGTACCGCTCATTTTCCTCCCCCCACCTCGAGGACTTAGGCTGTAGAAGCAGAAAGAGTGCACCTCATTCAACAAAACGGAAAGGAACATTCGTATCCAGATTGGTACACACTGATCTCATTCGTTCTCCCTAACTACCAACACAAAAGAAATTGTTAATAATGGCTACATGCATACACAGGGAGAAAAAAAAACACCAGAAAATGTGCACACGGAATAAAAATATACATGCACAAAAACAAAAACATACAAGCCACAAAAATTGTAAGTGTTATGTTAAAAATCACCACCGAAAAAACACTCACCAAAAAAAAACAAGAACAAAAAATTACCACCATCCATTTTGATAAGTCTTTAATTAACCCTTTCACCACCGACACAAAAAAATCACCACCATCCATTTTGAATAGTCTTCAATTTAACCCTTTCACCACTAATGAATTTTTAGTGCAGTGTACTCTGACAACAGCCATGTTTAAAGTTAAAAGCCAGAAAACTGTACCTACCCACCTTTTTTCGCTTGTTCCTCAGCTAGAGCTTAAATGTTTACCAATGGTGAAACTTTACGTATGTGACCGTTTTTACCCACCATTAAGGTAGCCATAACCCTCTTGCATTTAGTTTCTCTGAACGCAAATTCTGCATATTTTTCTGATTTTTTTCATTCACACAACTACAAACTCTTTCCATTTCCTCATTTTAATAAATATGAGCGATTCCAACCCCCCCCCCCTTCCCCACCCCTCCCCAAAAAAGTGCAAATACTTGACAGGGTCAACACCAAACCTCTAGCTACTCTTAGTATATATGCAAGAGGATTGTACAGGGCACACATCTCTGAAGTCAGAGTGCAGCTACATTAATGGTGAAGAAAAAATGGTCACACACACACAAAGCTCATCATATGGTGAACCTTAGAGCTCTAACTGAAGAACAACCCCCCCCCCCCCCCCAAAAAAAAACCAATTTAACCCCAAGACACAGAAAAGGCTGTTTCCAATGCAACAACATAAAATCAAAGTGCATATAGAAGAAAGCAGTCTGCTAGTACAGAATGAGTTAAAATTGTTAACAAAGAGACAGTTCGGTTACACACACACACACTACCAAATTAGCAAAATTAAATTCTAACGCGGTGTGCTACATTTTCAACTAAAAAGACAAAGTGCTTCAGTGTGTTTTTGAATGTCAAAGGTTACACAGAGGGGAGGGAGGTAAGCCACATGACACCAAAAAGCCACAGAGTAACTCACCTTTATGTTTTACAGGACTGATCACATACAAAAGCAAACATGCAGCGTACTGATCGTGTGCACAACTCACTTAATAACTGCTTCATGAATATCTTTTTTTGTTTATAATTTGATGTACCAAACTTTTATTACAGTTACTGATGTATATAAAAAGTATGCATGCAAATAGATATTTCAAACAAACATGCTTTCATTAGTATAGCTGTGTACGGGTTTAAAACACATATGTAAACAAGTTTATGTGTAAGTACACACATACATGCATCCACATGTATATATATGCACAAGCACCCACACGTGCATGCACAAGCCTATGCATGTGCACACATGCACACACACACACACACACACACACATGCACACACACACACACACACACACACACACACACACACAACACACACAACACATGCACACACACACACACACACACACACACACATCTATACTTTTCTAAAAACAGTTTTTCACTAATTTGAAATAAACATTTTCTACGACATTCATAAACCTGCATATCTGCACAACAGATAGTCTTCAATTTTAGATATTTGCTCTCGATTCTTCTTTATTTTCATTCCTTGGCCAGAGCTCTGAGGTATTCACCAATGGTCAGATTTTGAATATGCAGCCATTTTCCCCCAACCATCTAGGTAGCTGCATTCTGACTTCAGGGATGGTGTCTTAACATGACACCTATGTGCATGTGTTTTAAACACAATTTTGTCATCTGTTCCTACCAGCACAAAATGGCCTAATTTTCAGAAAGTTGAAACAGGTTTTAACATGTGCGCAAAATGTTCTCTGTGTGTTTATATATAAGGCCTCGGTTTATGGTCTCATCCGATGATCTTTTTGGGTAGTGGAGTCAGCACTGATGTTAATTCCAGGGGAAAAATTATAAGTTTAACATGAGGATTTATTAAGTTACTTCAACATTTTCAAGTATATGATTATCTTCTCTTCTCTTTACTGTGGTCCCATATGTGACGTTCCATTACGAAATGAGTCGGATGTCATCTCCAGCCTTTTTCCGCTAGAGCCCAAAGTATGCAGTAGGGGTGTCAGGTACCGATTTGGAGATTTTGTATAAAACTGATAATATAAACATTTCTGCACCGGAAAACATCAATAAAATAATGATATTTAGTTTCCTTTCCTATCAAAATCGCATTTTAAAACACCTACCACTGCAGAAGACCGACAGTTTTGATGAAAAAAATCCTGAAGATACGACTTTTCCGCAACCTGTATCCCCTCGAGATTTAAAGTAGACCCGCCGAGTGACACACCATTTGAAAGCTCTGGGTCTCCGCCTTCAATCTGTGTCAACTATTTCTAGCGTGAGTGAAAACTTTAGCCAATGAAAACGTTCAAAATAGGGAAGGAATCGTAAACAAAACATCGCTAAGGAAGGATTTCCTTCTTCTCATTGGCCCGAGAGAGCATGTGACCTCGCTCAGCCACTCTGCAGGGTCTGCAAAACAAAATGGCGTCGCTCGCTTCGAAAGTCCAGTCGAAAGCGATACCTCTAAATTCTGCTCGTTCTGACGATATTATTGAGGGATAGAACTCAGAAAAGCTTTAGTAATGAAGTAAGGACTTTATTACAACCTAATGAAGTGCTATTATGAAAACGTAAGTGGAAACGATGTCGCTGATATCGCTGAGGTGACTGAATCGAACTCGGCAATGAATCCCTCGCTCGTTCATCAAGAACAGAAAAACAGTAGTCCTTCTGATTCAAGCGATGCACGATGAAGATAATTACAGTGAACTATATTTTGTCAGTATGCTTTATCTCAACATCATCGAGTTAGTTAAACTGAACACCAATTTCTGAGAGAGCGAAAAGGTTCAGCCTTTTGACAAGTGTCATGCTAAAAATAGGCTGAAAAACAAAAACTTGTGTCAGATAGGCTAGTAGGCCTATTGTGTATAGAAAAATGCACTAGGCTACAGATGAGAAATCATGTTTAAAAAGTGTGTGTGTGTGTGTGTGTGTGTGTGTGTGTGTGTGTGTGTGTAATTTCATGTGTATGTGTGTGTGTGTGTGTGGTGTGTGTGTGGTGTGTGTGTGTGTGTGTAATTTCATGTGGGTGTGGGTGTGTAATTTCATGTGTGTGTGTGTGTGTGTGTGTGTGTGTGTGTGTGTGTGTGTGTGTGTGTGTGTGTGTGTGTGTGTGTGTAATTTCATGTGTGTGTGCAAATGCTGAGTTTCATGTATGTTGGGGGTAGTGTGTGTGTGTATGTGTGTGTGTGTGTGTTTGTGTGTGTGTGTGTGTGTGTTGTGTGTGTGTGTGTGTGTGTGTGTGTGTGTGTGTGTGTGTGTTGTGTGTGTGTGTGTGTGTGTGTGAGTGGGTGGGTATGAAAAATGTCATGTGTTGAAACTATGTTGCTGTTTGATGATTTTATTTTAATCTTAAGCAGAACTCTGGCTTCAGTTTTTCAATTTAAAAAATCTTGATTTTTAAAAATTTGATTCTGGGGAAAAAATCAAGAAAAGATAGTAGTGAGGAAGGGGATCAGAGTCAAGAGTACAGGATGCAGTTTGTGTATACTCTGTGTGTTTGTGTGTAGGTGTGTGTGTGTGTGTGTGTGTGTGTGTGTGTGTGTGTGTGTGTGTGTGTGTGTGTGTGTGTGTGTGTGTGTGTGTGTGTGTGTGTGTGTAAAGTCAAATCAAAATACTATTCACTGCCCAAACATCAAATTTTATCATTCTTGTTCATCTCACTCTCACAAGAAAAGAAAATTGTACACAAAACTGCTTCATAAAGTTTGACTATTATAAATCATTTCAAAATAAGACAATAAAATATGAAAACAAGAACTACAAGTGCATCGGTTAACTGTGAGACCAGAAATATGGACAACTTACCTGGAAATAACAAAAAAATCCAACCAAAACAAACTAAACATGAAATTAATGGAGAACATATACATGCATACTCATTAGGGAAAGAGACACATGAATCAGGGATAGTGGATGAGAGATGATGAAAATATTTAGTAACGCATGATATAACAGCTGATAAATGTTTAATTCTAGAAGAATGAAAATAGTTTACACTTGCTTCACTGTGTGTGTGTGTGTGTGTGTTGTGTGTGTGTGTGTGTGTGTGTGTGTGTGTGTGTGTGTGTGTGTGTGTGTGTGTGTCTCACTATAGTATGTGCACATTATGGCTTTATAAGTTTTATGTGTAGGTAAATTTTGTTCAAAGCTGTGGCTAAAGAAATTACAGTATAAGAATAATGAGTTTTCAGAGTCTAATTTTGGCTAGGGGAAGAGACTGGGGTTTTGTGCATGTTCACATTATCATAAAACTTTGGATTAATTTTCAATGTCCACAGTATTGCCTCATTTACTGTGCAAATTCTCTAGTAAGTATTCCCCTGAAACCTTGCATGTAGATGCAAAAATGACTTCTGAGATAAATGCTATTATTCAAAATTTTTTGGTCCATCAAAGTTTTAATTTTAAGCATAGTTAAATTTGGTAATGTAATTTTGTTGATTTTAAGTAAAATCCAGATTGGTGTTGTCTACACCTAAGTGAATTTACATATCCTAATTTCTGTCCATGGTACCTTTCTATTCACATGTTTTGCCTTTGTAATGATATTAGTTTCAACATTCCATACATTAGCTAATTGACCATGAGGAGATTACCTGTTTTTCACACAATATATATATTTTTTTTAAATCAAAAATATTTTCCCATGATATTCACTGTTGAAACTTAATATTCTAGCTTTAAATAATGATTTCTCTTTCTGTGTAAAATATTACTGCAAAATATTTTGTAGAACCTGAGATACAATAATCAGCCAAAATGAGCTCCCAGGCCAGGGGTAGTCGCCCATTAAAATAGGTCTAATATTTGAGAAAATTCATATATGACCACAAAACTTTGTAGGTATGTATTTCTTTGTGTACTCAATGAGCATGTAGAGTTTCATAAAGATTAAACATTGGTTGCTAAGGAAAATTTAACATTGAAATTGTGATTCAGTTTTTCTTAATTTTCTCAAAATGGCCGCTTTCGGGTAAACCCTCTTCTAAACTGGCTATCTCAAAAACTAATCATCCAATTTTGATGGGGTTTTCACCAGTAGAAAGAGCATTCAAATTACATCTAGAATCATATAAAATATGCAAAAAGCCGGATTATGACATCAGACTCCTTTTGTGCTGGAACGTCACATATTGGATGGGATGTGTAGTGCCAGGTCTTCTCCTGTGCTTGTCACTCTGCAGGAGGTCTGCCTGCTGACCTCAGCTGACATATTCTGACTTCAGAGCAGCTGATTTCTTCATACCAGATACATGCTTAAGGTGGTATACAAATGCAAATACAAATGGCGGGCATGTTCCTGATGTTTTTAATCCATCAAATGCTGAGTTATGGTTTAATATGCATATTCAATCTTCTACATCTTGTACACAAATGGAGTGCAGGCACTGGCAGGTCTGTACTTGAAGTTGACCTGGGAGATCATAAAATTCCTCAACCCTTAATTCATCAGACATCATTGCTGAGATCTGAACCCAGGACTTCATGGACCCCCAGCATCTATAGCATCTGTCATTCCATTGTTACTGTTACAAATGCTTCTTATCATTATCATGAAGGAAAGGACTTCTTGGCTATCTTCAGTTCATTGATTTTTTCCTTCATTTTCTTTTTCAACAAAACCTCAGGAATCCATTTTCAGAACTGTCGGATGTTATGAATTTTTATACAACCATTTTTGCAGATTTCAAGATGATCTAAAGTGGTTATTTTTAATGTTTAAACTAAACTAAAAGTTGACGAGAAAAATAGGATGCCCGTCTCCTTGCAAAACTACAGCCTATGAAATAAGATTGAAGTAAAATCTATTGCCCCAAATTTCTTCTCTGCAAAAACCAGATATATGTTTTTAAAAACTCTGTCATCTTCATATATTTTTTTTAACACTTTGTCAGCTTTATTATAAGATAAACTCATAAACATGCATAAATTTCAATCTAACAACACATTCTAGACACCTGGCTAAATCTACAAGTGATTTAAAAAAAAAAAGACTATAAGCCCTGGCAAAAATCTGGATAATTCCATAATGATTTGTTGCTAAGGCAGTGACATGGATATGACAGTCCTGACGAGTTTTTAAAATTTGTATTTTTGTGAATTTTTAAAAATGTCTTCATTTACTCATTTTTGTTTTCTTTAAAAAAAATCTATCATTTTTTTGTCAGTCTTGACGAATTATCTTGTTGCGTAGGCAACCAGGCATTAAAAGATTATCAGTTGTACGTGTATTTATGACAAAAAAACAAAAGTCAAAATACTCACTTGATGTTTAGTTTGACGACACTCTCATTGGTTCTTTCACGCATAATCTGTCAGCAAAAAGAAAAGATGTTTTTATCAAAATGTTTAAAACTGCAAAATTTCAAAACATCAACTATACAACACCTCCACCACCCTCACCCCCTCCCCTTAAAAAAGTCAAATCTTTATTCAAAGAACCCAGGGCTTGTTTATAACTATTTAAACTCACTTTCTCAAAACTCAGACTTAACACAAAAGAGGCATATAATTTTCCTATACAAATTGTGGGATGGTATCTAAACATGACCCCTGTGTGCGTGCGTGTGTGTGCGCGTGCGTGTGTGTGTTTAAACATGACCCCTGTGTGTGTGCGTGCATGCATGTGTGCATGCATGTGTGTGTGACAGAGAGAAAGAAAGAAAGAAAGAGAGAGAGAGAGAGAGAGAGAGAGAGAGAGAGAGAGAGACAGACAGACAGACAGACATACAGACAGACAGACAGACAAACAGACAGACAGACAGACAGACAGACAGACAGACAGAGAGACAGAGATATTTCCAAAACTAAGAAATTCCCGCCACCTTGCTCAGTTTGTATCCAGTGGCAGGAATGTTTTTCACCCCCTCTCTCTTCAAGTCATCTGCGTTCTCTGCACACAAAACAAAACCCAAGTAGATGATAATGCCAATCAACTTTTCATTCCATATAATCTACTGCAAACTGTTACAGTTATAACTGTAATTTATCACTCCACCTATTCAGGTCACTCTCCCTGTAGGGAGTGCATTACCAAAGACCACATCTCTGCATTGATAAGTTCCTTACATTTTGCGCACATGAACCCGTTCTGCTTTTCAGAAGAGTAGGCCATTGTGTGCTGGTGGGAATGGATGACAAAGTTGACAAAGCTGTATACACATGGGAACTGGATGTAAAAAAGCACATGCGTGCTTTATTCCATCATCCTTGAAATAAATGGGAAGAAAAATGAATGAATGAGGATTTCTTTTTCTTTGAATAGTTTTGTGGGGTTTTGTTGTTCTTTTTGTTTTGTGCAAAGCAGGCTTGTTGTAAAATTAAAAAAAAAGTATGGCTGCTTATGGCATTATGACCAGATCTCTGCAATGGTATGCTTCTTGCATTTTGGAGGATTTGTTTTTATTGTGGGTTTTGTTGTTGTTGTTTTTTGTCTTGTGCCAAGAGGGATGGTTGTAAAAAAAAAAAGTTTGATTCCTTAACCCTCTTGGTCCTGATCTAGGATTTGCCGGGATTGAATAATTGCCACCCTCCCCTAAGTCCCGATCTGGGATTTGCAGGGATTTACACACAGTAGATATCCATCACGCTGTGACCATCACTAATTGCTACCACATGTCAAACCTCTATCAGGCCAGAAGGAGAAACCCTGTAGAGTGTCTGGAAGTAATTATAGCTGCTGGTATATACTTTAAAGGAGGAAAAGACCAGCCAGCATGTGTGCCTGACCTGATTTCTTGATGGAATGCGAAATCTAGGGGCAGTTCGTGTTCAGAAAATACGAATGCAAGAGGGTTAAGCCATTATCCTTTGTCAATAAAGTTTGTTTGTTCATTCATTTCTCAATTCATGTTCCTGCATGTATGTGTGCACTTCTGTTTTGACTGTTTGTCTTTTTTCTTTTAAGTTCATTTGTTCATTCATCTATTAGTTCATGTTCCTGCTTGTTTGTGTGCTTCTATTTTGACTATCTGTCTTTTTTGTTTTTGTTTTTTGTTTTGGTTCATATGTGTGTGTGTGTGTGTGTGTGTGTGTGTGTGTGTGTGTGTGTGTGTGTGTGTGTGTGTGTGTGTGTGTGTGTTTGAAAGTGTGTATGTGTGCATGTGTGTGTATGTGTGCATGCGTATGTGCATGTGTGCGTGCATGCGTATGCATGCGTGTGCGTCTATTTTTCCATGTTTTTCAGGAACCTTATCACCAAGTTACCCAGCAGTTCCAAAGCATCATCCTCCTCTTCAGCATCTTTCTCTTCCCTGCTGACGGCACTGGGGGCAGACGACTCCTCCTTGTACAGCATAGTCTCCAACTGTTGGCGGTGACGTTTGGAATCTGCACGCTGTCCCCTGCAACACCACATTAGAAAACCAATGAATGGTATGTGCCAAGCCCGATTCCTCTGCTAAAGGCTGATATATACATATATATATATATATATATATATATAATATATATTATATATATATATATATATATATATAATAATATATAAGATAGATAGATAGATAGATAGATAGATAGATAGATAGATGAGAGAGAGAGAGAGAGAGAGAGAGAGAGAGAGAGAGAGAGAGAGAGAGAGAGAGAGAGAGAGAGAGAGAGAGAGAGAGAGAGAGAGATTCTTTTTTTTTGGAAAAAGATGAATGCCATAGCTGTGTGGTTAAGACCGTTTGGCTTCAGTCTCGTGGGTCCATGAAGTCATGCGTTTTGAGTTTTAGTAGCGGTGTCTGATAAATTAATTTAAGGGTTGGGGAATTTTTTGTTTGATTTTCCAGGTTGACATAGGTAAAATGCAGACCTGGTAGTGCCTTAATTCTATTTTGTGTGTGTGTGTGTGTGTATGTGTGTACTTTGTGCGTGTGTACTTAATCTGTGTGTATGTGTGTATATATGTGTGTGTGTACGTATATGTATGTGTGTGTGTGTGTTTACGCGCATGCATGCATGTATGCCTGCATGAGCATGAGTGTGTGTGAATGTGTGTGCATTTGTGTGCAGAGATTGGGGCTACCCATGTCCAAAAAATACTACTAGAAAATATTCTGACTACATCCTAGATAGCAAAACAGCCACAACTGAAGGAGTTGGGAGAGGAAAAAACAGCCTCTGAGGTCAGAGTATGGCTGCCTATATGAGGTTGTACAGCAGTACACAAAGCCTTCTCATGACCCAGTGTGTACTTTAAGTCTCAGTGATTCCCAGCTGGGATGAGAAGAGACACAGTGCACATTCTGGTTGACCCCCACAAGGCACTGGGACTGAATACTTAACCAACTGAATACTAAATACACACCACCACCACCACCACCACCACCACCACCACCAACTGCAGCATCTTCACATTTTTTCAGCTTTAACCCTCTCGCATTTGGTGTCTCTGACCACAAACTGCCCCTAGATTTCGCATTCCATCACGAAATCAGGTCAGGCACACATGCTAGCTGGCCTTTTCCTCCTTCTAAGTACATACCATCAGCTACAATTACTTCCAGACACTCAACAGGGTTTCTCCTTCTAGCCTGATAGAGCTTTGACATGTGGTAGCAATTAGTGATGGTCACAGCATGATGAAAATCTACTGTGTGTAAATCCTGGCAAATCCCGGTTCAGGACTTGGGGGAGGTGGGGAGGTAATTATTCAATCCTGGCAAATCCCAGATTGGGACTAAGAGGGTTAATTAAACAAAAAACCAATTTGGATTCTAACTTGGCACGAGAAGCAGAGACAGAAGCCCGTGTCGATTCCTCAGCATCATCATCGTTATCGCGCCCCGAAGAGCGCATCGTCTCAGCCGCTAGCAGTTCTTCTTCGCTCCCTTGGGTCTGACGACTGGGACCGTGATAGACACCGCTGGTGAAGGTTTCGCCACTCTCCTGTCAATCAATATGATGTTTTAGGTTGATTTCATGGATCCTAGAGCAAAAGGTGGTTAAGATTGTTTGACTTTGATCTTTTAGGTTGATTTCATGGATCCTAGAGCAAAAGGTGGTTAAGATTGTTTGACTTTGATCCCGTAGGTCATGAAGTTAAGTGTGTGTGTGTGTGTGTGTGTGGGTGGGGGTGGGGGGGGGGGGGTGGTTGTTGTTTTTCCCCATTCCTCCACTGACAATCAAAATGACATTTTATGTTGATTTCATGGATATTGTAGCCAAGCGGTTAAGATTGTTTGACTTTGATCCTGTGGATCATGAAGTTAGGGAGGAGGGGTGTGTTGTTGTTTTTTCCACATTCCTCAGCTAGAGCTCCAAAGTTTACCAATGGTGATATTTTTGCCATTGCAACCTTTTTCTTCCTTCAACCATAAAGGTAGCTGCATTCCAACTTCAGGGGCGGATGAGGGTTTGAATCTGGGCAGCACTGTCTTGTGAATGAAGGGTGGGGATTTTTGCTACAATTTCTCAGGAACCCCACTTCAGGTGTCGACCTTCCAGTGCCTAGATTCCTGACACAGATATACACAGAAAGAAGATCACACAGATATACACAGAAAGAAGATCACACAGATATACACAGAAAGAAGATCACACAGATATACACAGAAAGAAGATCACACAGATATACACAGAAAGAAGATCACACAGATATACACAGAAAGAAGATCACACAGATATACACAGAAAGAAGATCACACAGATATACACAGAAAGAAGATCACACAGATATACACAGAAAGAAGATCACACAGATATACACAGAAAGAAGATCACACAGATATACACAGAAAGAAGATCACACAGATATACACAGAAAGAAGATCACACAGATATACACAGAAAGAAGATCACACAGATATACACAGAAAGAAGATCAAACGTGCACATGAAATTTTCTGTAAATTCATGTCAGCATCTGGTGGGTTATGGAAACACGAACATACCCAGCATGCATCCTGTGCAAAAAATAAACTGCTGTTAGTTGGAATGAGTCAGCTGAAGCTAGCAGGCAGACCTCCTGCAGAGTGACAAGCATAGGAGAAGACCTGGCACAGCACAATTCAACCAATATGGCCATAAACACACACATACACCTCAACTATCAATCCCACCACACCTGCATAGGTGCATACACACACACACCAAGACACACACACACACACACAAACACAAACACACACACACACACACACTCACCAGACCAACAGCAGCCCACGACGACCTAGGGTCATTCTTAGGCCTGGATTTTTTTGGGCCGGCATCTTTCGCCTGTCCGTCTTTTTCTGTCCACAGGTCGTCAAAGGACGTGGCCATGACCTTGGTGTCCCCCTGCCAATCCGGCCGTTTCTTGGCCGAGGAAGATTCCGGATCTTCCGCAGAACGACGAGGTTTCATGCGACGCTGATGGGTCAGCCATGGTCGGTCGTACTCCCGAGATGCGGCCGCTGATGTGGGGTCTGAAAAGGTCATTATCATCAGCAAAGGTCATTTTCATCAGCAAAGGTCGTTTTCATCAACAAAGGTCATTTTCATCAGCAAAGATAATTTTTATCAGCAAAGGTCATTTTCATCAGTAAAGGTCATTTTCGTCAGCAAAGATAATTTTAATCAGCAAAATTTAAATCATGTGGGTGAGGGATACAGTTCAACATATATTTTCAATAGGTATTTCAAACCCTTGAAGAAGAAGGTGGGTGGCAGGATGGTTATTAAGACGTTTACCTGCCAAACAAACTGTGAAGTTCTTGGTTCGATTCCAAACGTTGCCCTGTCTTCCCAGTTTGACAAAAAAAAACCAAACAGCTGAATGTCAAAGTCCTGTGGATGAGACTATACACTACTCATTGTTATAACTGAGACCAACTTAAGACAAGCTGAGCATCTCTTTTGATTAAACTCATCGTATCTGTTCTATCAGACATATTTCAATCCTGTAAGAAAGGTTTTGTTAGCAAGCAGTCATTCTTTAAATAGTTCTACATTGCAGACTCAGACCAGCATAGTGATAGTGTCTATGACAGCTCCAGGCACGATAGAGTTAAAGATTTGTCATTGATACCAGTGTCCAGCAGATTATGGAAACACGAACATAGTATGCACCCTATAACAAAAAATATCAGTTACTATGAAGTCGGAATGTGTTGGATGTGGCCAGCTGGCAGATGTCTTGCAGATATTTTTAAAATTTTTAAAAATTTCTTTTTATGTCCTGCAGAGTTAGAACCACAAAAGAAGACCAGGTAATGCACAGTTCACCCAATAAGGAAATGCAGACAAGAGAAGAGAAAAGAAACTTCTTCTTCATCATCAAAACGCTCAGACAGCAACTATTGGTGTCTGTCATATGGGTGGAAAATATGTTGCTTTGCCATTAAACACCTGACAGAAAAGAAACTTCTTCTTTGAATACTCAGATAGCAAGTACAGTTTTCGGTCATATGAGAAAAATTTGTGTTGTGCTGCCATTAAGGGTCTGACAAGTCAGGCCCAGCGCATCCAACTTCGGCATGGAAGAGAACCGTTATCTTCAAAGTCTTTCTGGGAAAAAAGGCAGTAAAATGGACAAGAAGGAGGTGGCAGAAGAACAAGAGAGGGATAGAATAGTGGAAATTTCTAGCACAAAATTTTTAGAAGGTGGAAATGCTATTTATACTGTCAGGCCCTGTGGCATCCCCACAAAAAACAAACCCAAGTATGTTTATATGCTTCCTTCAACCTTACTTTAACAATACACACCAAAACTTTTGACAGAGTAAAGTTGCTTTGTGGAAAAGTTCTCACCTGTAGGATTGGGGCCACTCATTCTGCTTGCTCTCTCAGGGCTTCGAGATCTGGCTGTGAAAGATATATCAAATACAAACAATAATGATAACAAATGATGATGAGATGTGTTGTGTGTGTGTGTGTGTGTGTGTATGTGTGCTTGCGTGCATGCATGCATGCATGCATGCGTGAGTGTGTGTGTGGATGCTATACATGTGTGTTTGAGTGTGTGCATACATGAGAATAATTCTCTGTGTGTGTGTGTGTGTGTGTGTGTGTGTGTGTGTGTGTATGTGTGTGTGTGTGTGTGTGTGTGTGTGTGTGTGTGTGTGTGTGTGTGTGTGTGTGCATACATGAGAATAATTCTCTGTGTGTGTGTGTGAGTTGTGTGTGTGTGTGTGTGTGTGTGTGTGTGTGTGTGTGTGTGTGTGTGTGTGTGTGTGTATGTGTGTGTGTGTGTGTGTGTGTGTGTGTGTGTGTGTGTGTGTGTGTGTTATTTTTATCTTTTGTTTTATACCACTTTCAGTCACAGCAGATTTCTCTGCATGAATTTTGGGCTGCTCTACCTGGGGAGAACAAGTCGCCACAAGAGCAGGGCCACCCATTATTTTCTCTTCTATTCCTGTCTGCAACTGTGTGTGTGTGTGTGTGTGTGTGTGTGTGTGTGTGTGTGTGTGTGTGTGTGTGTGTGTGTGTGTGTGTGTGTGTATGTGCATGTGCATGTGTGTATGTGTGTGCGTGTATGTGTGTGCATCTGTGCAACTGTGCATTGATCTAAGCATGTGTGAATAACATACACAAACAAACAGATCAACAACTTACCCAGATCAACGCTCTTGCGGAGTCCACCATAACGGATATCCTGTCAACACATCATTTGTAGTGCATTATGTCAAAAGAAAAAAAATGTTCCTGTCTGTGTGTATATTCGTTTCCCTATGAGAGTGGCACACCACACACACACACACACACACACACACACACACACACACACACACACACACACACACACAAACACACACACACACACACACACAACACACACACACACGAACACACACACACACGAACACACACACACACGAACACACACACACACACACACACACACACACACACACACACACACACACACACCTGCGGTATTTCCATCCCAGCTTTCTTGTACAAGGTGCGCAGCAGGTAAACAAGAGGTTCCTCTGGCATGTCCCTCAGCGTACGGTTCATCAGGTCCTGTTCAAACAACAGCATGTACAATCTGATTAAACTACAAGTCAAGTGTGTGTGTGTGTGTGTGTGTGTGTGTGTGTGTGTGTGTGTGTGTGTGTGTGTGTGTGTGTGTGTGTGTGTGTAGACTGTGCATGTGTAGCAGCAGCAGCAACAGCAGCAGCAGCTATCAATGTCATCGTCGTTGTTGGAAAAGTAGTAGCAGCAGCAGCAATTAAAGTAATAGTGGTAGAAGCAGCTGCAGCAATAGCAAGACTAAGTAACAGTAGTAACAAAAGCAGCAGCAGCAGTAGTAACAGCAGTAGAAGCAGCAACAGCAACAGCAGCAGCAGCAACAGCAGCAGCAGCAGCAGTAATAGTAGCAACAGCAGCAGCAACAACAACAGCAGTAGCAGCAGCAGTAGTAGTATGGTATTTGTAGCAGTAGTTGTACTAGTAACCACCACCACAGCAGTAGCAGCAGGAGTAGTCGTAGTAGTCGTAACAACCAACCTGATAAAAGTCATTGTAACAGTGGTCATATATTGATACTGTTAATGGTATACTAATGGTATGCACAGCCTAATGAATCACTTTTATACAGTATGATGCTCCATAATGTAGGCTTAAAGCATGCACGCACGCACGCACGCACGCACGCCGTGCAACTTTATATACATGCATGAACAATCCAGTGCATCTGATTTTTTTTCAAGTTATGTGTTAGATAGGGGGAGTATCCCGGGCAGGGTACTGGATAGCCTAGTGGTTAAAGCATTGTGTTCCTGATCTGACAGCCTGGGATCGAGCCACCACCGATGTGCATGTTCAAGAGGATCTTCTTTTTGTGCAATACCTTTTCCCATAAGTCGTCTACACTATACAACAAAAAGTAATGTAACTAAACACACAACACACACACACACACACACACACACACACACACACACACACACACACACACACGTACACGCGTGCACATGCACACACATGGCCTTAAAAAGTTAAGAAAACAATGTCTGTTCTCTGATTCGGGGCAGTCTTAATTTGTTTAAATAGCCTAAATGCATGCAACATTACCGATATAATATCATTCTCGGAATGGATCAATGCATGCCTGCACATGCTTTACGGGGTTTATTTTGCATATTTGCTGCTGTCTAACTGTCTGAAATCAATTCTAACCTCAAACAGGGGCCCCAGCTTATGTCGATCCATGTAGACCTGAATTTTTCCCTGCGTCATGGTTGGTGCAAACGAAAATTTGTCAGTTTTGAATCTGTAATGTGTTGAGTATTTCCTATCGCACTGCTTGCCGACATAAAAACATTCTGCCAGGGGACACCACTCTGAAGTCAACAAAGAGTGATTTCCCCTGTTGCAGTTATACGCTACTCACTAACGGTCATAACAAACCGTCAACGAAGTTAGCCTAAGTACAAACTTTATTTTACTCAGTCCCCTGACCGGCATGGTCGTCTAAAGATTACAAACTGCAACTTAAAACAAAAGCCGGGGTCTAAGACCGCGTGAGTGCATAGTTTGCAACTGTATTGCATTGTTAGATAAGTTGTATGCATTCTGTTTGGCTTTCCCGTTGAAAAATGATGCTCCTTACGCAGTGCAAAGTCCAACCTATAGGTTAAGTAGATAAATTAGATCACAGGGTTGATTTTCATCTGTTTTTTTTCCTTGGGATGGGCTTTCACTTTCATTCTGCACCTTAGCTAGGTATTCTTAGTATACACTACTGTTTAAACAGTCTTTGAGTACATATCAAGATACTGTGTACTGAAGGATTAAATCCCCCCAGCGCAACCATACCTTATGCTCTGCATGCACAAATTTTTAATGTTGAACGT
>CM060342.1:16422984-16428656 GCA_030674155.1 Stramonita haemastoma | reverse complement strand
TGGCGCTATACAAATTCCATGTATCATTATTATTATTATAAATTGTTGGGTTTGTTTGTTTCTTTACAGTTCAGTTTTCTATCGGCACACCACCCAACACAGGTGTGTGGAAGCGAACCAGCAGTTTTGGCAGCTGTCCGTCGTCGCGAGCAGACGCCGCCTCCCAGAACTCCCCTTCGTCTGGATCCCCTATCAGGAGATCTGGTGAGTGTTTGGTGTGTGTGTGTGTGTGTGTGTGTGTGTGTGTGTGTGTGTGTGTGATGAGTGTGTGTTTGTGTGTGTGGTGTGTGTGTGTGTGTGTGTGTGTGTGTGTGTGTGTGTGCTTGTGTGTGTGTGTGCTTGTGTGTGTGTGTGTGTTTGTGTGTGTGATGAGTGTGTTTGTGTGTGTGTTTCAAATTCCTTTGTCTTTTCACAAATTGTGATATTAGACAGGAATGAGAGAGACAGAGAGACAGACAGGGGGAAGGATGTGTGAATGTCAGGGGAGGAGGGTGTAGTTGGTAATGTATGGAAGATGGAATTTCAGGGGATCAATAGGGCCTCCATGTGAATTGATGAAAAACCTTAACGTTACTTACCTACTAAACTACAACAAACAAAAAGGAAAATGCAGTTCTAACATTCCCCTTCTTGTGATTGTGTGTGAGTGTGCACTACACTACATTCCACACCACACCACACCACACCACCACACCACACCACACCCACACCACACCACACCCCACACCACCCCACCACACCCCTACAACCCCCCCACCCCACCCCTACACCCCAACACCACACTAACCCCCACTCTCTCCCACTCTCTCCCCTTTTCCAGCCAGCGGCTCTCCAGCCACCTGCGGAGCCCCTCTCCACCCCAACAGCAGTGGGTGTTCCTCCCCCTCCCCCCTCACCGTCGTCCCTGGCTCCCCCCCCTCCTCCCACGCCTGTCACTGCCCCACGGTGCCGACAGTGACGGCAGCGACAGTGACAGCGACAGGGACAGGGGAGCGGTGCAAACTGCAGGATACCAGGTGTCACCGCTATTCCTCCAGCCTGGAAACGGCCGGTAGTGGTATGTCTTCTGCTGCCGCTGCCTCTGCCCAGATGAGGAGAGAAGGTAAAAGTGGGGGGTGTGTGTGTGTGCATTTGAGAGGTTTGCTTGTGTGTAGAGTGCGTGTGTGTGTTAGAGAGAGAGAGAGAGAGAGTGTGTGTGTTTGTGTGTGTGTTTTGTGTGTGTGTGTTTGAGTGTGTGTTTGTGTGTGTGTTTGAGAGGTTTGCTTGTGTGTAGAGTGCGTGTGGTGTGTTAAAGAGAGAGAGAGAGTGTGTGTGTGTGTGTGTGTGTGTGTGTTTAAGAGCTTTGCTTGTGTGTAAAGGGGATGAGAGAAAAGAGAGAGAGAGAGCGTGTGTGTGGTGTGTGCGCGCAATTAATATTCAAAGATATAATAAGGAGAGAGAGAGATAAAGAGTGTGTGTGTTTGTGCATTGAAGTATGTGTGTGTGTGTTTGATAATACAAACATAATTTTCTCACAACTGACAACATTCTAAAATAATAAATTTTCAATAACTTACATAGTCAACTACCCAAAAAACAACCAATCTAAACCCAAAGCACCCAGAAATACTCAACAATGCCATGACCCTGCTTTGTTGTGGGGGGCAGCAGGATTGGAACCCTGTCACCGCTGTGGCACTGAGCCTGACCTGCGATCCCAGCCCTTCCATTCCCAACACATTCTACGCGCGGCCTACGCCAACCACCACCAAGCTGCCGGTGAGTTCTATGTTCTTATGAAAAGTATTTGTGATGCAAAAAAAAAAGAAAAGAAAAAAAAAGAATATATATATATATTTTTTATATATTTTTTTTACAAGTACTTGTGATGCACCACCACGAAATGAGTCGCTTTGCACCTGACCCATTTTTCCACTAGGAGCCATTTTAAGTGGGTGGGGGGGGGGGTTCAGTTTTGTTGATTTTGATCGATTGTAAAACTACAGCCATTTTTCTACCTTGTGCTGAAGTATCAAGGTATGGTTTTTGTTTCCTTTTGGTGTAAAAATGCATTTTAAAACATACAAGCCCTCATTCTGACCACCTATTACGATGCAAAACTTGTCAATTTCTCATTTTGGTACTTCTTGCAGTCTGTCATTTCAATTTGTAATTACTTTTCATAAGGTTGTCTGATTTTTAATGTGGTGGGGTTTTTTTGTTTTTTTTTATTGAATAGTTTGGTTTTTTTAAATTTTTATTGCAGATTAATATGTTAACTTAAAAATTGACCTTGGGTGCAATGCAACTCATTTTGTGGTGGAGCATCACATTTTTTATGTCTTATGTTTTGTATGAAAGGATCAAAGTAAAGAAAAGGAAAAGAAGGATATAGAACAAACGTAACTATTCTACCTATGTTTGATCTTATTCAGTGCATACACTTTTCTGTATCAAAAGAAAAATGTGTGTGTGTAATGAAGCAAATAAAAGAGAGAACATAAATTATGAATTAAACAAAATTTTAAACAACATATTCACCTTGCCTGATGAAAATCCCTCAGGCTTGGGAGCGCTGTTGACCTATGGGGGAAGTCGAGAGCGGCTGCTGTCTCAGAGCGGGGACAAGGGTCGAGGGTCATCGCCATCGTCCATGGACCAGGATCGGATCCTGTCCTCCTCGCCACAACACAACCAGAAGGACATGCCTCCGTACCTCATGATGAAGTTCAATGCCTCCACGCCCAAGCTGGACAGCCTGCCCTTCATTCCTCCAGAGCTTTCGGAGGACACTCTGATGGACGTAAGTTGAGGAGTGGATTGGTGGGTATGGGGGCTGGTTTGGACTTTGACTTTGACTTGACTTGACTTGACTGACCAGTTGACAGGCTGGGGTGGGGTTTTGTTGTTGGTTTTTTTTCCTGACAGGCTGGGTTATTTTGACTTGGCTTGGTTTGGTCTTAAGTGACCAGAAGTTCATTTGTGTTCCATTCTGTTGTGTTTCATTTATTCTTTTTTTTTTTTTTCCATGCCTTGTTGTTCACTGCCATTTTATGCTGTACCTTTTTTGTTTCTATTTTTTCTGTGCCGTTCCATTCTGTTCCTTGGCATTTCATTCTTTTTCTTGCCCTGCCATTTATTTCCATTCCATGCTGCGCTGCTCCTTTCTATTTCATGCCATTCTTTCTTTCCATTAATTATGGGCCATTCTGTTCTTTTCACTTACACTGCTTTCCATGGATTCCACTGTCCCTTTCTATGCCTTGCCATGCCACTCTGTTCCTTTCCATTCTGTTCCATTCTTTTCCAGTGAAAGTGTCTATGCTGGATTCAGATCAGTCTTTTTCAGATAACCAAACTTATTCCATTCCATTCCATGCTTCATATGTGTGTGTGTGTGTGCGTGTGTAGTGTGATGTATCCAAGCTAATCACAGCCAAAATAATAGCCAAAGTAAAACTCCATCAAAGGAATCCCCCTCCCCCAAAATCCTCTCAGCTTCAAATACGACTCGACTGCTTAATGGGCCATGTATTCAACAAACAAAAAAAATCCCACTCACAAAAATCACACCCAGAGCATAACCAACACAAGAGTGCATATTCTAATAATAATAATAATAATAATACATGGAATTTATACAGCGCTAAATCTTGTAATGCAAACAAATCAAAGCGCTTGCATTGAAATCAGTCACACATATGGAATCATTCACAAATGAATGAACAAATCATATATTTACGCAAACACACACACACACCTACACACACCCACACACACCCACACATACACCCCCCCACACACACACACACACACACACGATAATGCATAATGATGGAGATGGAGGAGACTGAATGAAAATAGGGACATATGTGAGGTGTGATGATGGAGGAAGATCCTAGGTAGAAAAAAGGGTGTCTAGGCAATCTGAGGATGCTTAACCCTTTCACTGCTATCATATTTTGCTCAGGCACATGCTAGACGAAACAGAACGTTGAATCATGACGAACAGCGATCGTCAACTGAGCATTAGCTGGCGACGGTTTCTGTAACAAAACGCTGAGCATCAATCAACAAAGAGGGTAAGTTGGGGAATGCCCACCCGACCTGACACACATGTGTGGTGGTGGTTTCTCCAGGACGACCACAACCAGACGATGGCCAAGCTGAGCTTCATCCTGGACGTGGTGGAGTGTGTGGTGGACCTGGCTCGCTCCAAAGGCGCCCCCTGCAACCCCATGGCCACCTCGGTGTCCACCCGCCTGGAGGACACACTGCAGCCTGTGCAGATCACCCGCTTCACCGAGTCACAGAGGTAGGGGGGGTGTGTGGGTGTGTGTGAGAGAGAGAGAGTGTGTGTGTGTGTGTGTGGGGGGGGGGGGGGGGGGGGGGGGGGGGTTGAGAGTGTGTGTGTTTGTGTTAGTGTGTGTGTGTGTGTGTGTATGTGTGAGTGAGAGAGTGTATGTGTGGGTGGGGGGGGTTGTAGAGAGAGTGTGTGTGTGTGTGAGAGAGAGGGAGTGTGCTGAGAGAGAGAGGAGGGGAGGGAGAGGAGAGGAGAGGAGAGGAGAGGAGAGGAGAGGGGAGAGAGAGAGAGAGAGAGAGAGAGAGAGAGAGAGTGCTTGTGAGAGAGAGAGTGTGTGTCTCTGTGTGTGTGTGTGAGAGTGAGAGAGTGAGTTAGTGAGAGAGAGAGTGAGTGAGTGAGTGAGTGAGCGAGTGAGAGAGAGAGTGTGTGAGTGAGTGAGAGAGAGTGAAAGTGAGAGAGAGAGAGAGAGAGAGGAGAATGTGTATGTGTGTGTATGTGAGAGAGAGAGAGAGAGTGTGTGTGTGTGTGTGAGAGAGAGGGAGTGTGCTGAGAGAGAGAGAGAGAGAGAGGGGAGGGGAGAAGAGAGGAGAGGAGAGGAGAGGAGAGGAGAGGAGAGGAGAGGAGAGGAGAGAGAGAGAGAGAGAGAGAGCGAGAGAGAAGAGAAGAGAAGAGAAGAGAAGAGAAGAGAGAGAGAGAGTGCTTGTGAGAGAGAGAGTGTGTGTCTGTGTGTGTGTGTGTGAGAGTGAGAGAGTGAGTGAGAGAGAGAGAGAGTGAGTGAGTGAATGAGCGAGTGAGAGAGAGAGTGTGTGAGTGAGTGAGAGTGAGTGAGAGAGAGTGAGAGTGAGAGAGAGAGAGAATGTGTATGTGTGTGTATGTGAGAGAGAGAGAGAGAGAGAGAGAGAGAGAGAGAGAGAGAGTGTGTGTGTGTGTGTGAGAGAGAGAGAGAGAGAGAGAGAGAGAGAGAGAGAGAGAGAGAGAGAGAGAGAGAGAGAGAGAGAGAGAGAGAGAGAGAGAATGGGGGTGGGGGGGTCGAACAGAGAGAGAGAGAGAGAGAGAGAGAGAGAGAGAGAGAGAGAGAATGGGGGTGGGGGGGTCGAACAGGTTGAACAGGTTGGTCATGATGATGATGACAGTTACCATAATGATGATGATGATGATGACAGTGATGACAATGATGATTACAATGATAATGACAATGATGATGTGTGCAGGGTGCTGGAACAGCTAGTGTTGTACCTGAGGGCCATGCAGATGATGGGTCAGAGCATCAGTCTGGCAGAGCAGGAGCTGAAGGAGGACAGGCTGCAGTATGTCACCTCCCTCAGGAATGGTAGGTTCACCTGGACAGTCAGGTGTTATTAATATTATGAGTTCACCTTGACAGTAGGTC
>CM060342.1:16415484-16420484 GCA_030674155.1 Stramonita haemastoma | reverse complement strand
CTGCTCTGGATGAGGTGGCTGGGAATACAAAAGAGGTGAGGTGTTTTTTCCCCTCATATTTATATACATAAAAAAAAAGAATACTGGCATTACATTTTAAAATAGAACAATGTTTTGGATGTAGGCCATGGCACTTAACCTCTTTACTGCGCTGTTGCTAGCAATGCTAAGTTGACGATCGCTGTTCATCATGATTCAACGCTCTCATAGCAGCGAAAGGGCTAACTTACATCAATAACTGACCTAGCTTTTGGCCTGAACTACATTAACATACCATGAGGGGGAATGAGGTAGCTAAGTGGTTAGAGCGTTGCATGTTGCGCTCACATCTGACCCTGACAAGCCGGGTTTAAGCCACTACGAAGATGCCTGGTCACTGGGGATCTTCCCCCTGGAGTTAACATCAGTGCCAACTCTACTCACTCTTCCGAAAGTTCTTCAGAGAAGATTACAAATCAGGCTTCTGTGTGTGAACAAATGAAGAACATCTTGCACACACATTAAAAAACCTGTTTTGCCTTTCAGAAGAATAAGCCATTTTTGCTGATGGGAATGGTTGACAAAATTTACAAAGCTGCATGCACACAGGGACTAGATGTAAAAAAAAAATTAAAAAAAAAGCACAAGGGAGATTACCCTATTATCCTATTAATAAAAGAATTAATTAAATTTAATAAAGATTTAAAAAATTTTTTTTAGATATATTATTGTATGTAAAGCTCTGTGTCTACATGTGTGATATGTGATGGCGTCATATGAAAAAAGTGCAGATGCCAAACACAGAACCATAAAACCAAAACAAACCAAAAAATTCATGTTTGTGATGGTTGTATGTTACAGTGTTTCCAGCGATACACGACAGCTCAGGTTCTGTTGCACAGCTTGGCTCAGCTAGCTCGCAACGACCACGACAAACTCCTCCTAGAAAAATGTAAGTTGTCCTGTGCTTCCTCATACTGTTTGTTTTTGTTTCATATAGATAAAGTCAGTTTGCTATTGGTGATATCAAACATACACAAGAACTGAAATTTGATAAGATAATTAAAACAGCTAAATGCAAAATGAAACCTACAAATGAACATTTATATCAAGACCTAGAAAAACCTTAGAAATATCAACAATTTCTGGACTACAAGTGAGTATACTAGGAGATTCCCTTTTCAGATCCATAATGCCAAATTTGTTATATAATGGTTTCAAGTTTGGTAAATCAAAAAAGAATATGTTCACCAGAAAATGACAAGAATAACCACATACCACTATTTGGGAGTACTTGGTTTTCAAAGAGTTTAACTGCAATTCCTATGATATGCAATACATACAAACATGTGCATGGGCATGAACATTCATGCACACATTCATGCACTCTCTCCTTCCTGCACAAACATGCTCCCCATTACACACACACAGACAGAAGAAAGGGAAGAACACATTACTTCTAACACTACTTTATAAGTGTGTGTGTGCGCGCACGCGTGCATGCTTGCGTGTGTGTGTGTGTGTGTGTGTGTGTGTGTGTGTGCGCGCATGCGTGTCTGCATACATTCAAATTTGCTAAAACCATAAATTGTTATTGATTGCTTGTGTGTTGTATAGGTCGAATGCAAGTGCTTTGATTTGTTTTGTTTTTTACAAGATATAGCGCTATATAAATTCCATGTGTTATTATCATTATCATTCTTCGCAGATCGCAAGAGCGTGGAAGTTCGCCTGCACAACATCGGCATGGCCAGCATGCAGTACCCCTGTGAATCCTGCTCCTGATGGAACCACCACCACCACCATCTCCCTCCCTCCTCCCTCTCCACCCCATCCCTCACTCCCTCCGCTGGCATTCCACAACGCCAGAGCGGTTGGCATTCCCCCCCTCCCCCCAACGACCAAGGTGTCACTCACACACACAAACCCACCATCACGCATGATACTGTAGACATCCATCCCCCTGTCATCAGCCTAGATAGTCAAATCCTCTTCAAACCTTGCTCAACTCAGCAGCCCCAGAAGACGGAGGACTAGGGGTGCTTCAAAGCCGGGTGGGGTGATGATGGCTGGCTGTGAGGAAGAAGTGGTGTACAAAACGCGACCCGAGAGAGTTGGACAGAGCTAACTGGGCCGGAGTGGAAGGAAGGAAGACTGGGTGAGGTGTATGCTGGCCAGTGTCTCAGCTCTCCTTTGTTACGTAGTGTGGGGCAGCTGTTTTAAACCGTGTTCTCGACACTTTTTGCCGTTATAGAGTCAGATCCTCAGTTACGAAACATAGCTTAATCTTCGACTTTTCGTGTACGATCGGTTATGAACTGTAACTGGTTTTCTTCCTTTTTCGAATGTTAATTGGCTCACGTATGTGAAGTGGACATAGAACGTCCTTTCTTGCGGTTTATTTTTTTGACAATCATGGAAAGATCTTGTGTACACATTTTGGGCTCTTTCAAAATCTGGGCGATAATTCACTCAAGGTATTTCATCTTTCACCTGTATCCAGATTTGGACGAACAGCTGTCATTGTGGACGCGACTTTCAGGACGTCAAATTTTGATTTTTCGTATTCTTGACGTAGCGGTGGTCACACGAACATTCACATGAGACATGCATAATGTGGATTAAACTTGGTAACATTCTTCCAACTGTTTTAAAAAAACAACCAAACCCATCTTGTACAGCTACATCTCGCATTTTCATATGGATTGGAGAATAATTCTTAAAAAAGGGATGTGATTTTATTCATTGAAAATCAGAGTTTACTTTTTCGTGTGCAGACCACGGTTTCGTGGAGTAGTGTATTCATACATTGCACAAAGTGTGGTGGCTGGCATTTACCAGTTATGCCAGCAGGTATGATGGTTCGAGACATCCGCAAGCTTTAGAGGAAAGAGAGAAACGGAAACATCACGCTCACAAAGTTAAGTAGTGCGCACAACTACCACATAGCCGTTTTCTTTTTCTAATGAATCGATTCTTCCATGTGTGCATAATGGATGTATCATCTCTGACCATGTGAATTCTTGCGTCTTTGAAGGGCAAATACGAACATCATGTTTCGCTGAAATGAACACACTGTGAACTGTAGTAACAGACCAAAAAAAAAAAAAAGGTCATCTTTGATTGGTGGTCGTCATGTATTTGTGATAGCAGTCACTGCCAAACCTTGCCTCAAGTGTCGGTAGAGTGGAGTGGTGGCATTTTTATTGGACAGTGGCGACACAGGCTCATGGCAGGTGTCAATCATTGAAGAATGCAGGCTGCGTTGCTAGTTACAGTAAGCAAAGCTAACAATCCTAAATGCATCCATCATTTTTTTGTCATGTGAAATTAATAT
This sequence comes from Stramonita haemastoma, assembly GCA_030674155.1. Lineage (NCBI taxonomy): Eukaryota > Metazoa > Mollusca > Gastropoda > Neogastropoda > Muricidae > Stramonita > Stramonita haemastoma. Next base: position 16,417,168 of record CM060342.1, on the reverse strand, counting down.
TCATAATGCATTGCCTTCATCATTATTGTCATCCATAAAAAAATTCATATTCATAAAGTATCACCTTCTTCATGGGGGGAAATGAATATTCATTATGCATTGCATTGGTCATGGGAGAGACAAAAACCCAAAATATATCAAGGGGAGATTATACCCAGAATACATCAAGGGGAGACAATACCCGCATCGCCTTCATCAAGGGGAGACAATACCCACAATACATTGCCTTCATCAAGGGGAAGTTAATACCCACCTCGCCTTCATCAAGGGGAGACAAATCCCGCACTACATCGCCTTCGTCAAAGAAGCTATTCCCCCCCCCCCCCCCCCCCCACAAGTGTCATCCATCGCCTTCATCAATTTCCATTCCATATGTCTCATTGGCTGTGAAGGTGTGTCACCTTCACGGCTCATGTCAATTTCGATGCATGTCTCGCTGACATCATGTGCATGTCTGTGTGTGTGTGCTTACATGGCGTGCTGTGTGCGACTCTGAACAGCCCTACTCTCTACAGACAAATGTGATAAGGGGCTGACACAATGTGAGAATCGAGGTGTGTGTGTGTGAAAAGTGGATGAAGTATGAAGCGACGCATGTTGTGACTCTTACTGCTGGTGTGCGTGCGCTCGACGAGCGTGGACTTTGAACGGCAAAGCCAAATCAGTGCGCTGTGTACTGACTTTTCTTATCAGGGATCATTAGAAATCAAGTTGGCTTCGCTTCGCTGTGAGAAGAAGTGTGCGTCGTTGTGGTTTTTTTTTGTGTGTATTCTTTGCTCGAACATTTACCATCTTGAAATTGGACCTACCTTTTGTTGTGGAATGGAGATTACCTGACCTGCGTGTCGTCGTTTTGTTTTAAAGGCACATCGTACTGCTTTGTTCACCGTTTAAGTCTAGAACCTGGAAAACTTTGGATGTGCACACGGTTACTAAGTTGCGTATTTTGTGCAAAAATTAAAATTGTTTTAATTTGAGGACACACAAATTTACAGTTGCGTACTTATTATGACATCATACTCTCAAAAGTGTTTCACCTAGACAGGTTATTGATCGGAAATTTACAGTTGCATGCTGATTACTACATCATGCTCTCAAAATAGTTTCACTTAGACAGGTTATTGATCAGATTACAGTATACTTTAAATGATTTCAAACAGACACAGTATTGAAGAAGTTTGCAAGTTCACTTGACAGTTATGGTTTAAAAAAGATGGTACTTTCGTTCCTGGCATGTTGCCCTCCTGACAGTGTGGTGTAATATAAGAAAGATTTGCTTTCCCTGGAATGTGGTTAACCCCTTGCAGCCGAGCAGATATCTGTATGAACCTAAGAAAAAATGGGCAGCTGCAGTTTTTGTGGCATCATGGAGGGGAAAAAAATTGAAAGCCAAACGACTGTAGCATAGAAGGCCTTTGAGAAAGATATTTGGCTAAGGATGACTAAGCCTATGAAAGTGACTACATGAGATATGGAAAGGAGGGGCTTCATTTCTGCCTAGACTATGAGAGCCTTTGTGAGGGTACTACACTTTAAACATTTCTTAAAAGTTTCTGTTGCTCAGCTAGAGCTCCGAGATTCACCAATGGTGAGATTCATTCTGTCAGCGACTGTATTTCTCCCCATCATTAATGTACCCACATTCTGTCCTCGGGGGGGATTAGCACTGAACCTGGTAGAGCCC
>CM060342.1:16412130-16415384 GCA_030674155.1 Stramonita haemastoma | reverse complement strand
CCCCCCCCCCCCCCCCCCCCCCCCCCCCCATCCTTCACTTCGTCATTTCAGTTTCTTCTCTCCATTCTTCATTATCCCTCTTACCAGCCATCTCTTTGTCCGTAAGAAAAACAAAATGGATTTTGGACCTAGAGTGTGCGAGTGAAAATGGTGTATTCACTTCTTCAAGTTCAATGCGGACGCGAGTCATATATTTATAACCTTTTTGAATATTGGGTGTTATTCTATATCTATATCATTGTGATCTCTGTGGTCATATCGATAAACACTGTTGTTGGTATATATATATATATATATATATAGATGTGGAAACTCCTTAGATCTGATTTTCACTGTTGTAGATCAGCAGTTTTTGTTTGGATTTTTTTTTTTTTTTTTTGGTGGACATGATGATGCACAGTACGTTTCCATCTGATAGTTTGCTCATGGTTAATTAAGGTTTGGGTTGTCTTTCCGTTTCTATGCAATACTGCCGATGGCATCTGTGAGAAGCCAATCTTTCAAAGCAAATCCCAGTCGTAAGATTTTCGTGGCATTGGTTCGTTAGAAAGCATAAACCTGTAGTGTCTAGATTTTTTTTTTTTTTAATTTTGATTCAATGTGAATCTGTGTGTATTCATAGCCAGTTGAATTCACTGGCGATTTTTGTCACAAAAAATGGTTAGGATATTTTTTGTTTTGTGGGGGGGTTAAACATTTGGTTGCTTCTTAGTCGTGCATCGTAAAAATAACCATTAGTTGTTTTTTTTCCTTAAATACACACAGTTAAAAAGTTTATAACTTTCATAATACTTCATACTTCTTTTTTTTTTTACCTTAAATTTTGAATGAACTGTCTATGAAATGCTATGTAAATTCAGCTTGAACTTTGCTAATTGTTAAATAGCTTTGATTTCAAAAGAAAAAAGGAAAGTATTGAGGAGGCAGCTTGAGAAATATCACAGTTAGCATCACAGTTAGCATGGCAAAAAGTACACACACATATGCACACTGATCAGTTAGTATGGCAAAACACACGCACACACACACACACACAGTTGCTTGTGTTTGTGTAAATGTGGGGAATCCACCCACGCTTACAAAATTTGTCCAAAAACTAGAAGCCACTCTCCATTAAACTCTCCATGTAGATGTTGTGAGTTATAGACACCATAAACTTACGATCAAAACATTCTCTAACCTGCACACTTCCTTAACCCTTAGCATTGCAGAAATCCCAATGTGCCAACCCTTTTCTCTACAAAAATACAAATTTTATGCACTGGTTGGAGAAAAAAAAAATCGCAAAATTAAAAAGTCAAGACTTGTATAGTATGTCACAGTTTTTGCAATGGCGGCAAGAACCCAGCCATTCATGTTACAAAAATGCAATAACCACTTCAGGAAGTTAGTTCTCATCTTTTTCTTTTTTTTTCTCCTTCAGTCTTATAAATAAATTTTTGAATTCCCAAAGGAGTCAAATATTCATTTTGAAGAAAAGAGAGAGCAAAGGAAAGGGGGGGGGGGGGGGGGTGGTGGAAGATATCAAGCTGTGTTCTCACAAGTCAACGCTCATTTACACAGCTGCCATGCTCAGATCTGCTTCACCTTGGTTTTAGGGGCCAAAGTCTCACAACCCACCATTAACCTATCATCACTCAAGAGAGAGAGAGAGAGAGAGAGAGACAGAGAGAGAGAGAGAGAGAGAGAGACACAGAGAGAGAGAGAGAGAGAGAGAGAGAGAGAGAGAGAGAGAGGAGAGAGAGGTGTAAAGATAAATATTTGGACAAGGAAATAGGCACTGTAGGATCTACGCTGCTAGACAGCAACTACATGATGACACTCCCAACCCTCCCAGGGGAAAACAAACCTACACTTATAATGATGCGCAGGTGTGTAAATATATGGGCAGGTCAGTAAAAGTGTATACGCAAATGTTATTTTGTATGTGTGTGAGTATGTGTAATCGATGTTCAAATTTGTGCTTAGAAACCAGGACTAAATAATGACATCTCCCCCCACCCCCCCCATCCCCTGCCCCCCCAACACACACCCAAAAAAAAAAGTAATCATTATGTGGAAGATCATACACCAGAAACGCATTTGGCATGTTGAGAAGGATAACAAAAGTCATGCAATAAATGTTTGTCCTTTCAACAAGAGCAACATTTTTTTTATCCTTTATGGTAACTTTTGCCATCATTCATTCTTCCCCCTGTATCCCCACTACACCCCCTTCCCCTCTCCCCAACATGCATGTGTGCATTCATACATACCTCACAAACTGCGGGGTTGGGGGGGGGGGGGGGGGGGGGGGGGGGGGGGGGAATCACACTGGTTGCAATAAAAAAAAAAATTCTTATTTAACCCTCTGCATGGCAAGCCCAAGCCAAATTACACCACAGACGAAAACTAATCTTTGAAATAAATCTTGAAAGAATGCTATGGTTGTGAAGTATTTGGGACTCATGATGATGATGTTTTTTTTAAGGTATTTTGAAAACTACCCCATTCTTCACTCAACTTCATTGGCACATTTCGACGTAACGCAATACAGTGAGCTGTTACAGGTCAAGTGCGAGGTCAGGGGTGATGGAAATAGCGTGGTCTATTCAGTACACATGCACTGCTACAGAAATTTCACACCTCCAGACAACTTTGACCCATGGACAACACAGGCTTACGATACTGTCAAAACTTTCATCTTTGCATAGGCAGGGTTACCTCCTCCGTCCACAAATATTTGCTTGGAAAAGTTTCTGTACATATATATGCATGGGGGGCAACTGCTATCTATGGGGCCCTGAAAGGGTTAATGTTTCGGAACAAAAACTGCTTTAAGAGTAGTGGTGAATAACTTGAAAAAAATAGGATGTTTTCGCTATTTGAAATCATATTTGCTGTTCTTCTTACTACATATTGATCATGCAAGTTCTTGAAGCATATGCACAAACCTCCCAAAAAATCCGTTTTTGGCCTTGTTTGCCTTGGAAATGCTTCCTCATTGAATGTAAGAAAAATTGGATCATTAACACACAATTTCAATACTATGTGTAGAAAATCAGGTTTTGAACACATACATTTCATTCACAATTTATTATTTAAAAAAAATTCAAGTCATAAACAAATAGTTTTGATCATAATAATCATGTGTTAAATCTGAAAGTATTGATTATTTGTGGAGAGAGAAACAGACAATTTATTAACAAAATGTGTGAACAGGGTGTGGTAATTAACAACTATTCTGTCTCAAATGTGCCCTCCCCCTTATCATT
>CM060342.1:16407130-16409630 GCA_030674155.1 Stramonita haemastoma | reverse complement strand
AAACATCAACCTTTGTCCTCTCTCCTCTCAACACCCTACCTAGGCAAGCATAAGGGTCACACCATGACGGCCAAGGTATAGAAGAAGAACCACATTAATGATGCTTGAAATGAGAGTGACCAAACTAACATTTGAAACGTGAAATCCCGGAAGACGGAATGCAGCTACCTAAATGGTGGGCAAAAACGGTCGCATACGCAAAAATCTCACCATTGGGGAAGCTCAGAGCTCTAGCTGAGGAAGAGGGAAAAACACAGCTCAATAATAATTTTCTTTTTTCTTTTAAATATAATTTTCATTCTTTTTATTAAACCCCACCCTATACGACATGATGCTGCCGCTGTAGTCTAGTGGTTAGGGCGTTGGACTCATAATCTAAAGGTTGCGGGTTCGATCCCAGCTTTCGGCTATGGCGTTGTGCCCTTGGAAAAGGCACTTTACGGCTATTTTCTCACCCCACCCAAGTGTAAAAGGGGTACCAACCTTGTGTTGGGGGTTAACCCTGTGATAGACTGGCATCCTATCCAGGGGGGAACCCAGATAAGCACCGGCCTGATGAGCCTTAGGCTCAGGACAGACTTTAACTTAACTATACGACATGATACTCATATCAGACAGAAAATGCCCCGTTCGTTTCAACATTTGAAAAGATGATGGTGGAACATCACAGAAAAAAGCAAGGTCTATTTGTCAGTACTTTACAATGACTTGCTCCATGTCTCTGGCCCACTTCAAAAATCTTGTCAAGGGACAGAACAGCCTAGTGGTTAGAGTGTTGCACTTGTGATCTGTGTGCTGATAGGAATGGATTGACAAAGTTTGTTTTTTTTTTAACGCATGCACACAGGAATTTTGTATAGACACCATTCCCTAAGTCAGAATGTGATTGTCTTAATGGGAAGGGGGGGGTGGGGGGGGGGGGGGGGGGGCAAAAACAATCAACATGCAGAAAATCTCACCACTGGTCAACTCCACACCTCTAGCCAAGGATAAAGATAAAATTATATGAATGACTGGATCAACCAGAAAAAAAAAGAAAAAGATTTCACACCAAAGGTATGGTAGGAAAAGGAGGGGGTTGTTTCATTCCTCGGATAGAGCTCTGAGATTCACCAATGCTGAAATTTTGCAGTTGCGACTGTTTTTTACCCACCACTAAGGTAGCCACATTCTGACTTCAGGGAAATAAATCTGTTTAAAACCTTTAGTTGGTCTATACACTGCATGACAGCAAAAGAAATCTCATAGCACTTGCACTTCCTTGCAAAACATCATCGTTCTAGTTTGTTTTTTTTTTAAACCTTTTTAAATCAAACTCTGACAATACCTAAACTTCGACACATCTTACTGAGCTGACAGTAAACCTGAGCTTTGACACAACAACAATTACTTAAAAAGGCAAAAAAAAATCATCCGAAGGTAAAAGTATGGATGCCTATATTGTGGAGTACTTAAAAAACACTGTACACACAAACTTCTCACCCAACAAATGTAAAAATGTGGTTTTTGTATACCAGACAAACGAAGTAATCATTTTTATTTAGTTAAACAAAAAAATCATTCTGTGGCCCAGCAGTGAACCCACTAAGTCTTGGAAACAAAGATTTAGAGTTCAAACCTGGACCAGATTTTTCTTCCCAATCCACAATCTTGTTGTTTATAGCCTGCACCTTGACTGGTGGTCTGGGTGTTTTGTCTTTCACAAGAGAAATAATACAAGGAGAACCGGTATTCTACATGCAAAAGAATTAAATTTGATGCACGTTAAACAACCCTCGGCAACATGAGGTGTCTATTGCAAAAATCACTCGTGAGTTTTCCTCAAGGCAGCAAGCACCCTACATTTCACATGTAGAAATCTTGTGTCTGATTTAGCACATAGTTTAATTACAACTTAATCATACAATGTTGATGGTAACAAGATATAATACATAATATCATCACAATTCATCAATCAAAGTTCACGATACTGTAATACAATACATAATCACAATTCACTAATTTTAATCGCAATTTTATCATACAAAGTTGACAGTCACATGATATAATAGCCTACATAATATAATCACAATTCATCAATTTAAGTTCATGATACTATAATACAATACATAATCACAATTTATCAAGCAAAGGAAACTTCCTGGTAATGTACAGTATTCCTGATTTTAAAAGAAATACCAGCACACAAAAAGATCCATTCTCCTAACATAACAAAATCATTTTTCACACAGACTCCATAAATGCATCATGTACCCAATTCTCCTGACACAAAATAATCATTTATACCATCATATAAAACAATTTCAAAAGAATTTTTAAAAAAATGTTTTAAAAACGTTCCATCATCTGATATACAGAACTGATATTGAACAACAGCACAAAAAAATATTGCCAAAAAATATCTATTTTAACCCTTTTGCATAATATATATTATGGCCACTTCTGGCCAGCAGGAAGTTATCTCTATGATCAATTCAGCCAAATCCCCCCCCCCCCCCCC
>CM060342.1:16392130-16399630 GCA_030674155.1 Stramonita haemastoma | reverse complement strand
GAGGGGTCTGTTTTCCCCATGAAGATGCACAGCTTGCAGCGGGGGTCCAGGGCACCTGACCATCAACAACACACACAAAAAAGTATGATAGTAATGATGATGGTGATGTTGATGATGATGATGATGATGATGATGATGATGATGATGATGATGATGATAATGATAACAATGATGATGATTATAGCAACAACAACACCAACAATAAAAATCATTTAACATTTTTTTTAATAAAATAATAATAATAATAGTAATGATGATGATGATGATCAATTTATTAGGTGTTTATTCAAACACTTAAGGCATTTTACAGTATATTTCCTCCCCTCCCAACCCCCCCCCCCTTCCCGCTACTCCTGCACTTCTCCTCCTCCCCCATTCTCACACACATGCCTGCATACGCTCACACCCGCACAACACGCAAGCATGCACACACGCTCCTCCCCTCACACCCTAGACTCCCCGCCCTCCCCCACAGACACAAAGTTTTAGGTGGACAGTATTATCGAAATAGGACCAACTGAAAGATTTTCTTCATCATCAACTCAGCACTCAGCACACAGCAATTGTTATTGGTCATATGAGCAAAAATGCCTTGCACTGCTGTTAAACATCTGACAAGTCAGGCCCAGCACATCTGACTTTAGCATCCAACTGAAAGATGAAATCTCAGACAAAAAAATTATTTAAAAAACTTTTAATTTAAAAAGATGAAATCTCAGATAGCTCATAAGAGAGGTGACTATTGTGCTGTGTCTGATGAATGAATGAGGTGACAGTCTTAGCCACAGTTAGCACACATACACATACATATGCATTTCTTCATTTCATATTGTTTAGGGCCCCACTCACCACACAGGCCACATCACAACTGTCACCTCGTTCAATGCCAGTAACTCACATCCACATTCACTTTATGTCTGTTCGCCTGCCTGCCAACAAGTAAACTGTGAGGTTCTGGGTTCGATTCTCAGCCTCACCCTTTCTTCCCAGTTTGACCCAAAAATCTAACAGATTGTCAGAGTCCTTCAAATGAGACTATAAACTGAGAACCCATGTGCAAATGTATGCAGAACATCTAGCACACACATTAAAAACCCATTCTGCCTTTTAGATGGGTAGACAACTGTGTGCCAGTAGGAACAGATTAAAACAGAAACAAAACAAAAAACCCAGCATGTACACAGGTGTTGTGTTAAAACACCATTCCCAAAGATGGAATGTGGCTACCTAAGTGGTGGGTGAAAAACCATCTAAGCAAAAATCTCACCATTGGTGAGCCTCAGAGCTCTACTTGAGGAACAAAACAACAACAACAACAAAAAACCAAACAAACAAACCCAAAACAAACTTCAAGTAACAACAACAAAAAAACCCAAACAAACAAACCTTAAGTTCAAAATGAACACCTAAGTCCCCCAAACACCCAACCCCATTGCACAAATTTTAATAATGATCAGTATACATAAAACCCAAAAAGGAAAGCCAAAAAAAAAAAAAATAAAAAAGAAGAAAAAATGATATAAAAAAAAAGAAAAGAAAAAGATAAACAGTAAAAAGAAAAAAAAGATTAAAAGCTGACCTGATGTCCACCATTTATGTCCATTCAGAACATAGTGGTCTCCTTCACGTCGGATGGAAGCCTGAATGTTTGTCGCATCAGATGACGCCACCTGTATGACAGACAATCGTTGAATGAGTTAAGACTGTTTGACTTCAACCCTATGGGTCCATAAAGCTGTGGGTTTAAATCTTGGCAGTGGTATCTGGTGAATTAAGGGTGGGGATTTTTACTATCTCCCAGGTCTGCTTAAAATTGTAGACCCGCCTGCGCCTTAGTTCCCTTTCTGTGTATACAAATGCAGAAGATCAGATATGCATGTTAAAGATCCCGTTATTCATATCCCCCCAAAAAAATCTGTGCTTGATGGTTCACAGAAACATGTACATACCCAACATGCATCTTGAACGGTTCCTGAGAGGGGAATCTCCACTGGAATGCGGATAAAGAGGAGACACTTTCATGTATGGCACACACACACCCACTTCCACCCACCACACACACACAAATCAAATCATACAGACACCCCTTTCTCCACCACTCAACAACACTTATATGTGCACGCGCACATGCACACGCATGCACACACACACACACACACACACACACACACACACACACACACACACACACACACACACACACACTCTCACTCACTCACTCACTCACTCACTCACTCCACTCCACTCCACCCACCAACACACACCACACACATTCAACAACCACTCCCCCACCCCACCCCACTCCACCCCCTCCAACCCCTACAACCACAGCAGCCCAAACTCACAGCAGGCTCGGTCATGCCGAAGCAGGATCGAATCTTGCCTTCCAGCAGAGGGGTCAGCCAGGTCTTCTTCTGTTCGGGCCGTTCCGTATTTCACCAGCACCTCCATGTTGCCTGTGTCGGGGGCACTGCAGTTGAACACCTAAAGCAGAGAGGAATGGATGAAATTAATGCATGTGCAGTAGAAATGAATGAAACGAATTGTGTGCCGGTGGGAACAGATAACAAGATTAACAAAACTGCATACACACAGGGACTGGATGTCAAAAAAAAGCACATGCGCACTTATTCCATTATCCTCGATATAAATCAAGAATTTTTTTTTTTTAAATAGGCACACACACACACACCATCACCCCCCATCCTCCAACCAGCCCCCCCCTCCCCCCCCCCCCCCCCTCTCCCGAACCCCCCCACTTCTACCCACCTCAGGAGCGAGCAGAGAGCGTCCCATCTGCTCACAGATGAAGGCGTATTCCACGTTAGTCAGTCCAGCACCGTACTTTTCCTCGGGGTCTGCCTCCAGGGGCAGAAACAGGTTCCACAGCTTTTCCTTCCTAGCCAGGTTCTGATTGACAGAGACACAGACACAGATCAGTGTTGTTTATTTTATTTAAAAATTATTTTATACCACTTTATGTCACAGCAGATTTCTCTACATGAAATTTGGGCTGCTCTCCCCGGGGAGAGTGTGTCGCCACAAGTGCAGCGCCTACCCGTTCTTTTATTTTTTTTAATACACAGCCCCGAGCCGCCTCAGAGATGGTGTCTAAACACAACACCTGTGTGCATGCTGGTTTTTTATCATTTTGTCATCTGCTCCTACCGGTGCAAAATGGCCTGCTCTTCCAAAAGGCAGAACAGGGTTTTAACGTGTGCGCAAGATGTTCTGTTGTTGTCCTTACTGGATTTTTTGGCGTCATCATCATGGTTACTGTCTTTGTCGTTATTGTTCCTTTCTTCATCACTTTTTATTGTTGTTGTCATCAATGTTGTTGATGGTAAGACGATGACATTATCACCAACATTTCTGACAAAGACATCACGATGTTGTCATCATCACCACCTAGGTCGCTGTCATCATAATCAGTGATGTTGCCATATCACCATTGTCTGTCATTATTGTGAAAGTCCAATGCAATCCAATCATGATGTTTATAGCCCCGCCGACCACACGGGAAATATTGGTCACCTCGTTACATTTAAAACATCAGTTTAAAACTGTGCAACTATTATCCTAACTATCATAATCACTGTTACTGACTCATGAAGTCGTAGGTTTGAATCTCGGCATCTGGTGAATTAAGCACGAGGATTTTTTACAATCTCCCAAATCTTCTTAAAGTGCAGACCTGCCAGTGCCTTGATTCTCTTCATGTCTATGCACATGCAGGAAATCAAATATAGATGTTAAAGATCCCGTAATTCATGCCAGCAAGTGGTGGGTTACGGAAACACAAACATACCCAGCATGCAGCCTGCACAAAAAAATGAGCTGCCCTGAAGTTGGAATATGTCAGCTGAGGCCAGCAGGCAGACCTCCTGCAGAGTGACAAGCACAGGAGAAGACCTAGCACTATGCATCCCACCCAATAAGGGACCACAGAGAAGAGAAGAGAAGGGAAGACTCGTCAACAATATTATCACCATCACAGTCATCATCCTTATCATTATGATGACCATGGTTGGTGTCATCGCAGACATACTCCACCCATCATCTTTCTTTATGTACAACAAGTTTAATCTTCAATCTGTTGAATTACCAATGGTCTAGAGGAAACACACCCAAAACCAAAGTGGGGGAGAAAGGGTTTTTGTGCGTTTTTTGTTCCTTGGCTAGACTGCAGAGGTTCACCAAAGGTGAGATGTTTACAAATAGATTATGCTACCATTTTTACCTGTTATTTAGGTAGCCACCTTCCAACAATGGTGATATCTAAACACCACACCAGTGTGCATGCATGTTTTGGGGTGTTTTTATTTTGTACGATACTCTTTAATATCCACACTCTGCATAAAATACTTTCTTTCTTTGTGCCTCAACAAGAGCTCCGAGGTTCATCAATGGTGAGATTTTACAGATGCAACTGTTTGCTCACCACTAAAGCAGCAGCATTCCGACTTCAGGATACAAAGCCAAGACCCTCATTCTCTGGAGACACGTGTTATTATCATGGTGGATCGGTGGTCTAGGTGGTCACGCGCCTTGCCTAGAAAGCAAAATGTCCGGGTCGGAGTGTGCGGGGTTCGTACCCCGTTTGGACCAAAACCTTTTTCCCCATCCATTAGACCCTGAGTGGTGGTCTGGGCGCTAGTCTTTCGGATGAGACGATAAACCGAGGTCCCGTGTGTTACACATCACTATTTAGTGCACGTAAAAGAACCCACGGCAACAAGGGGGTTGTCCCTGGCAAAATTCTGTAGAAAGAAGCCACTCTGATAGGGAAAACAAATACACTTGCATGCAGGAAAAAGGAAAAAAAATGGGTAGGCGCTGCACATGTGGCGACGCGCTCTCCCCGGGGAGAGCAGCCCGAATTTCACGCAGAGAAATCTGCGTGACATAAAGTGGTACAAAATACAAAAAAAAAAAAAATATCACACACTCTGTCCGATTTCCCCACTTTCAGCTGCTCTCAGCTGCTATTCATTCCACCCCATACCAGCCCAGCTGGTTCTAATTATAGCAGCAACTGACCACACATGGACTAGGTAAATGTGAGGGGCACACTAAACTTAGCATTCTTGACTGAGTGATGTTGGATTTGCGCACTGTGATCAGATGACTACTCTGCCAAGTACTGTAACTTTTGGTGGTGGTGGTGGTGGTGGTGGTGGTGGGTGGGGGGTCCTCACCTTCAGCTCCTCAATGCGGGGATGCACGGCCCAGCGGTTCTCAGGGTCCATGGCTTTCTGCATCACCTCAGCCTCCAGAGGTATCACCTGCTCTCTGACGATCTCCTTCACCCGCCGGTGAATCTCCTGCACTCGCGGTGACAAGCCTTCCACACTCACTGCCATCTGACCTGAGACAAGAGTCACCCACCAGATAAAAAACATTCACATCAAGAAATTCTAATAAAAAAATAGCTGGTGACAAGGATTATAGCAAAACTGGAAATTGCTGTTGTTGTTGTTGACTCTCTCTCACCTCACCTCACCTGTCCCGTTGTCCTGAGGATAGTGGGAGCACAACTGAAGATTCTGCAACCAGCCTCCTCCACCGTGGTGGAGGGGAAGGGGGGGGGGTTGTTGTTGACAGAAGCAGACAAATCTGATGACGACAGTTCTCCAAGGTAAGGTTAAAGGTAGAAGGAAAAAGAGGCAGACCACCAACATCCTACACTGCCAATATCACTGATTTCAGTGGCCTGGGAGGGCTACAAGAGAATGGGGAACTCAGCACAGAGAGAGATGGTGAACCCTGGTGGCATTGCATGGAGCTCCTTCTAACGACAGCAGCAATGGAGACAGCTGAGTTGAGTTGAGCTGAGAGTATTGCTATTATTATGACTTTTGGCTTAACTCATGTGTAAATACTGAAACTGAGGTCACGATGAGGCCTTAGCACCCGTGGCCACTAAATCAGACCCAACGTTCTTTTACTGCATGATGATCAGTGGGGATGAGAATAATGTAAAGACGATGCTATAGAAGTGCATGTGTTTTGAGGCTATAACCCTTGTGTCAATCAACCCAGAGAGCTAAAGACACCTGCAGTGTTGGTCAAATAATTTAAGCAACACTCTCACAATTCCATCTGTAAACTGGATGATAACTGTGCGGCCCCAGTCTTTCAAAAGAGCTCACAGCAAATACTCTCAAGGTAAAAAAAACCCACAAAAAACCCACCCAAAAAACCCACCTCTCTCTAGGTAGCACCCTGCTAGCATAAAAAAGACAAACCCTGTCACTCTTATGGGATTTGAACATGCGACCTCCCAGCCAAGAATACAATGTACTAACCACTGTGCCACAGCAGCTGGCTTCACACTCACACTTTCATCCACCATCCTTCTTCTTCTTCGTCAAATGCTCAGACAGCAACTATTGCTGTCTGTTACATGAGTGAAAATGTGTTGCGCTACCATCCGAAAAAGAGGTGGGAGAATGGACCGAGAAGTCAGAAAATAGACAAGAAGGAGGTGACTAGAAGAAAAGGAACAAGGCAGAAACAAAGAAAGGGACAGACAAGAGGGAATTCATAGCACAGAATTTCCAGGTGGAGATGCTATTTATACTGACAGGCCCCCAGCATCCCCACAAGGGATCCACCATCCAAACACAGCACAGCTTTCACAGAAACAGGCATAAATATCCTACAACACTACAACAATCAGAAGCCAGGAGAAACTTTTGACAATTTTTTAAACATTACTTTTCAAAAGCTTGGCAAATCAGAAATATCTTCACTTTAATTGATTTATTGTTGGCAGGTATATGAAGATTCTGTGTAACAAATTCCAGATAAATGGTTTAACGACAACAACAAATGGTATAACAACAAAGAATGCACTCCATGAGACTTCAATCTGCTCTTTTGAAATACCACACAATACATTACAACACAAAATACATAACCATGCATATCATAATTCATACATCTTCAACAACGTGTCCTGAGGAAGATTGTGTGACCAACACAGATAACCCTACAGTCTACGCTGTACGGCCCACGAGAGGAGCTGGAAAGGACATGCCATTATTTTTCCCCAAACACATCTGACTGGGTAAAAAGCAAACGAGAGAAGAAGAAAAAATTGCTACAGACATAAAAAAAAACATTCGCACCAACACAATACAAATAACTCAACTCCAAATCTGAGGCTACATATATGATTCTATCACATCGTAGCTGATGACAAGAAATTCTGAAAATCGTATCTCAAAAAATAAAAAACTGTTTTAAAAAACAAAAACAAAAAAGGGAAAAAAAAAAAACCCTCAATGCCAAAAAAAAAATTTTTTTTTTAACTAAAAAAAAACAAACTCCCTCCCTCCCGCCCCCCCTCCATTTCAACCCTTGACCCTCACCAGCCTTATGGAATGGGCAGCAGACGACGACGAACCGGACAGACGACTCATCACCGTGCGGAAAGGAGGAGCAGTTGTCGTGGAGTAGCCTCGCTTCTGACTCCCCACCCCAGCACTCCCCGTG
>CM060342.1:16390640-16392030 GCA_030674155.1 Stramonita haemastoma | reverse complement strand
CAAATACACACGTTACAGATCCTGTAATTCATATCAATGTTTGGTTGGCTACAAAAAACACAAACATACCTACCCGTACAATGAGAAAAGTTGCTCTGGTCAGAATGTGACCGCTGTCCTCAGCGGGCAGACCAGGTGCGAAATGACATGCACAGGGGAAGACCAGGTACTATACACCTTATCTGAGAGAGAGAGAGAGAGAGAGAGAGGAGAGAGAGAGAGAGAGAGAGAGAGAGAGAAGAGAGAGAGAGAGAGAGAGAGAGAGACAAAGACAGAGACAGACAGACAGAGAGAGAGACAGGAGAGAGAGAGAGATTTTTTTTATTTGATTTATTCTTTTATATCGATGATAATGGAATAAGCACTAGTGGGTTTTTTCAGCCAGTCCCCGTGTGTATGCAGTTTTGTAAATATTGTTATCTGTTCCCACCGGAACACAATGGCCTACTCTTACGAAAAGCGGAACAGCATTTAACATGTGCGCAAGATGTTCTGCGTGTGTTCGCACATGGGGCCTCGGTTTAAAGTCTCATCCGAAGGACTTTTGGGGAGTGGAGTCAGCACTGATATTAACTCCAGGGGAAAAATCCCCTCAAACTGGAGAGAGAGAGAGAGAGAGAGAGAGAGAGAGAGAGAGAGAGAGAGAGAGAGAGAGAGAGAGAGAGAGAGGAGAGAGAGAGAGAGAGAGAGAGAGAGAGAAGAGAGAGAGAATCATGGTGTAACTTACATCATATTAAGAAACGTGTCAGAAAATACTGACATAGTTCCATTTCGAGTAGTTACAAAAGCTTTTGAGTAGGGGGAGATAACCCTTCTCTCTTCCTTTCTCTAGCTATTTTGCACAAGGCAGAAACAAAAGACAGGGATAGAAAAGATGGAATCACTAGCACAGTATTTGGAGAAGGTGTTTTGTTATCATTGTGATGTTGGTTGGACAAAAGGGTTGGTAGTGGTAGTTTTCTGCAGTTCTTTCAGTTCAGTTGAGTTGAGTTTCAGTTTAGATTCAGTGTGTTCAGTATATGCTTAGGGTTTTGCTATGTTTTGTTCCATCTCATTATTGTTTGGGGTTTATTGCTGGGGAAGGGAGGGGCGGTAGGGGTCTTATTCCTGTTTGATTGAACAGTTTGGGGGGATTTTTTTCTGAACTACCTTTAGATGATGTGCTCTGTACAATTCACCTTTCCATACATTTACAGGTTATTTTTCTTCTTCTTCTCCACCTTCTTCTGTCTTTTTTGTGTCTTTATCTTCTTCATCGTTGTCTCATTCATCCCCTTCCTCACCTTTCCCCGGGAAGTGTGGGTCACCGCAAGGGCAGTGCCACCCATTTTTTACAGCAATTTTTTACTGTCTGCATGTGCATTTGTTTCACTATGCGAGTGGCTTTTTT
>CM060342.1:16383140-16385640 GCA_030674155.1 Stramonita haemastoma | reverse complement strand
AATCACTCCAACTCGATATCCCAGTCACAAACAACCTCAACAATCACTCCAACTCGATATCCCAGTCACAAACGACCTCAACATCACTCCAACTCAATACTCCAGTCACAAACGACCTCAACAATCACTCCCAACTCAATACTCCAGTCACAAACAACCTCAACATCACTCCAACTCGATATCCAGTCACAAACGACCTCAGAATTGTGCAAAAAATGTCACACTTCTCAATGCCACCGTGACTCAATACCCAGTCACAAACGACCTCAACATCACTCCCAACTCAATATCAGGTCTCAAACGACCTCGTGTGTCCCCCACAACCTCAACTCAAATCACTCCAACTCGATATCCGGCCGCCCCAGCTCCGCCAAAATGTCCGCGCACAGGCTCTCCACGGTTTCGCGGTTGAGCGCCCTCTGCGAGATCTGGCTTCCAGGGAAAGCGTAGGCCTCGGGCAGCACGACGCAGCGCTGCAGCGTGGGAATGTCGGCGCAGTGCTCCAGCAGCTCCCGCAGTTCGGCCAAGGGAGGAGGCGTGAAGGACTGCACGGCCAGCACCTTCAGCCGCTGGCACTCCTTGCACTTCTGCACCACTTGTTGCATGGCCACCAGGGAGAGGGAGGTGAAGGAGACGGAGAAGCAGACGACCCTGGCGGCCATCTTGTGCAGCAGCGCCACCACCAGGATGGCCATGGCCTGCAGGTTGTTGCGGCTGAGGTTCAGCTCGCGGAGCTCCGCCACTTTGGGCCACTGGGTTGTTTTTTTTCAGGACAGAGACAAGGCAAATTCAAGGCAAGGCAAAATTCTTTTATTCGAGGATAATAGATAAGCTCTCGTGTGCTTTTTTTACATCCAGTCCCCCCGCCCTTTTCAGGGATAACATCAACATAAAAAATAAATCTCTAAAAACTGCATAAACAGCAATAAGAGAGAGAGGAGAGAGAGAGAGAGAGAGAGAGAGAGAGAGAGAGAGAGAGAGAGAGAGAGAGAGAGAGAGAGATTATTTATTTATTTATTTATTCTTTTATATCGAGGATAACAGAATAAGCAATCATGTGCTTTTTTTTATCCAGTCCCCGTGTGTATGAAGTTTTGTAAATGTCATCTGTTTCCCACCGGCACACAATGGCCTACTCTTACGAAAAGCGGAACAGGATTTAACGTGTGCGCAAGATGTTCTGCGTGCGTTTGCACACGGGGCCTCGGTTTAAAGTCTCATCCGAAGGTCTTTTGGGGAGGGTGGAGTCAGCACTGATGTTAACTCCAGGAGAAAAATCTCCTCGACCGGAATCGAACCCGGGTTATCGAATTGCCAGCGCAATGTTCTGACCACTAGGCAATCCGTACCCCTAGAGTGTCCATAAACAAAGAGATGAATAAACATGATTACAACAAACTATGAAATGTAGCAAAAAGTTTGATGAGACAAAAAAAAAGAACACCCAAAACAGTATAAATAATCACATGACATGGCTTCCACATCAAGGCGTTAATTTTGTTATGTTAGGGTCTATGCCTTTCATCTACTATTTTGATTACAATATAACAACAAGAATATAGCACAGGACTTTTAGTAACCTAAGAAGCAATTAAGAAACATATCTGCCAGGATTTCCATCAAAGAGAGGTTTGCTTTCAACTGCAACTTCTTGTACAGCAAGAAGAGAGAGGGAGAGAGTTTTTAGTGTAAGGTATGGAGTGTTTGAGTAGAGTGTGTGTGTGTGTGTGTGTGTGTGTGTGTGTGTGTGTGTGTGTGTGTGTGTGTGTGTGTGTGTGTGTACGTGTGTGTTGTGTGTGTAGGGAGGGGGTATGTGGGGGGGAGGGTGTTGTTGCGTTGCGTTGCGTTGCGCTGTGTGTGTGTGTGCGTGCGTGCGTGCGTGCGTGCGTGCGTGCGTGCGTGCGTGCGTGCGTGCGTGCGTGCGTGCGTGTGTGTGCGTGTTGAGTTGTGTTGCATTGCGGTGTTTGTGTGTGCTTATTATCTGGTTTTCTGTTTGTGGGTGGATTTGATTTCAATTTTGTTGTACTTTTTGTACATGCCCCCCTCCTCCCCCCCCCCCCCCACATGCCTATCAGTATTGTAATTGCCCTTCATGGGATGATTAAGGTGGGGAGGGGGGGGTATTTTATTTACTTGACACAGGCAAATCTTAATGCAGATGTGCATGCAGCCACCTTTTTTTTCTATCTTTTTCCCTAATATTACATTTTCTGAAAAGAAACCATCTCACTCACTCACACACACACACCCACCCCCAACCACCTTCCACCCCACCATCACCACCCCCATCCCACACCACCAACCCCAACCCACCTCTCAACCACCCTGCTATTCCCCCCATCACCACAACCACCCCAACCCCCCCCCCAACCCCACCCCAACCACCAACACCATCCCCCCTCCCCCACCATCCCCAAACCCCACCAACAACCAACCTGCAACAAAGCCTGTACATCCACCTGACTAGGCCGGCAGTCCCTCAGACCCAAGTAATCCACTC
>CM060342.1:16375640-16378140 GCA_030674155.1 Stramonita haemastoma | reverse complement strand
TTCGGAAACTGAGCAGAAATTTGATTATAGTGGAGGTGCCTTGCCCACAGTACACCCCCACTCTCGGCCAAGAGGGCATAAGGACAGTCAGCGTTGGTGATGTTCTCTGAAGGCCAACTATCCCCCTGGGCTGTAGCACATAAGGACTGTGCAAGTCTAGCTTCCTAGGCAGAGAGTCATAGTCGATCACTAAAGACTAAGCTGTAAAGTGGAATTCCATGAGTGGGAAGGCCACTGATCATACAGCCTCTCACTTTGTTGTTGCCCCCAGCATCAATGGTTTAAACAACTGTGATAAAGCCACTGATCATACAGCCTCTCACTTTGTTGTTGCCCCCAGCATCAATGGTTTAAACAACTGTGATAAAGCCACTGATCATACAGCCTCTCACTTTGTTGTTGCCCCCAGCATCAATGGTTTAAACAAGAACTGTGATATAGCCCAGGCGCAGAAGGCACACTGGGATACTTATTTTGTCAAGTGTTATGGTCGCAGAGGGTAAAGCTGCAAGGTGGCAAACACACACACACACACACACACACACACACACACACACACACACACACACACACACACACACACACACACACATACACACACACACACACACACACACACTTCTCATCCAGTGTGCACTTTCAGTCTCATTGTGGGGTAATGGGATAGCCTAGTGGTTAGAGCATTGCGCTCATTATATGACTGCACAGGATCCAGTCGCCACAGAGGCAACTGTTTTTGGAAATTTTATCCCGGATTTGGCATCAGTACTGACTTCATTCACCCCAAAGTCCCTCAGATCAGACTATAGGCCAGGGCCCTGTGTGCAAATATATCTTATGCATACATTAAAAACCTACTTTGCCTTTTGGAAGAGCAGGCCATTTCGTGCTGATAGGAATGGATGACAACATTTCAAAGACGCACGAATACAAGTATCATATTTAGACACAATCCCTAAAGTCAGAATGCTGCTATCTTAATGGTGGGTAAAAAACAGCTGCATACACAAAATTTGAGCACACAATGTTCTGAATGTGTTCACACAGGGTATTGGTTTATAGTCTCATCCAAAAGACTTCTGGGGCGTGGAGTCAGTATTGATGCCAACTCCAGGGTAGAATTATCTAAAACGGGTGTCTCCATAGTGGCTCAATCCCAGGCCGCCAGATCATCAGCACAATACTCTAATTACTAGGTTATCCTGCTCCCCCCCCCCACCAAATAATAACACTATGCATGACTGTGTTCACAAACAGAACCTCAGTTCATGGTCTCACCCACAGAAGACTTTGCAGGGGAAGGGAACCAAACTAGTGTAAATCTTAAGGGAGGGGTTGGGAGTTGGAAATCATCAGCAAACACAAAAATAAAAAGATTTCATAGTGACAAAGACCTTTTTTATCATTTATTTATTTATTTCAGTGAAAAAGACCTACCTGTAGCGATCGCTGGAAAATGGCTTCAGTAAGAAGCGCGGGGTAAAGATCCGAGGGCACCTCAAACCCCATCAGTTTTCGGATTCGACACGGCTTGACCACCACATGCTGCATGCTGAGCTCCTTCAGCCCTCTGCCCAAGACACACAAATAAACAGATGAATAATGCAGGGCCTTTCTGGAGGGTGGCCTTATGCTGGCCTGATATCGATAAGCTCTCTGTGGAATTTTCATCTGAAGGGTAAAACATGTCAAACCTAGGAATGGCTGGGACATTATTGGAATGAGTGTGTGTTGGAAGAGGATTTGATTTGATTTATTGATTCATTCTTTTATATCGAGGATAATGGAATAAGCACTCAGGTGCTTTTTACATCCAGTCCCCGTGTGTATGCAATTTTGTAAATGTCACATGTTCCCACCGGCACACAATGGCCTACTCTTACGAAAAGCGGAACAGGATTTGACGTGTGCGCAAGATGTTCTGCATGCGTTCACACACGGGGCCTCGGTTTACAGTCTCATCCGGAAAGACAAGACAGGAACATCACAGAAGGCAGCAAAAAACAAACATACGTATAAAAACTGATAAATGATTTAATATTGTCTGAGTCTTTCAGGAGGGGAGGTGGGGGGTACTGAGTTGCCTAAATACTCTGCATCTTCATTAATTTTAAGCTTACTAAAATGCGCAAGATGCATGCTGGGTATGTTTCCTGTCATCTATACTACTGGTCATAGCTGCCCTACTCTTCCACAAAAGAAAGATTGGTTATCATCTACTGCACGTGTTGTTAAGCTAGCGTTCACACAGGGGATTTCAGTTTACATTCCCATCCAAAAGAATGGAATCAGAACCAATATTTTTGCCAAAGATGGGATGTACTGGGACCATGGCGCCTAATGGCAGATGACCATGATAAAGTTTCAAGTGATGGTGCTGTACTTATGGAATCCCAATGAGCTGGTATAGAGCACCAAGCCTAGTACCTCAAAAGGGCCCACACCCACACCATGCAACTGAGGGTCATCCTATCCCATCGTGTGGAGTCAGGAGGAGAAA
>CM060342.1:16371079-16373579 GCA_030674155.1 Stramonita haemastoma | reverse complement strand
TCTCTCTCTGTCTCTCTCTCTCATAATATGTGTAATTTTTATCTCCTCATACCATCTCTTTAGTTCTTCACTCCTAGCCTACCCACACTACTACCCTGCTTCCTTGGAGTTCTATTTTTATCAGCAAGCATCGCTTTAGGGGGGGACGTTGCCGCTGTGTGCTGAAAGTATGCCTCTGTACTCAGTACTCAGCACTCTGCCAGCCTTGAGCTGAGGAAGAATGCTCTTGTATACAATAACCTGTGTCAAACTAGATATTACGTAAGGCTCTGTCTGGGTATAAGATCTTGCAGTGTGTGTGTGTGTGTGTGTGTGTGTGTGTGTGTGTGTGTGTGTGTGTGTGTGTGAGTGAGTGAGTGAGTGTGTGTGTGTGTGTGTGTGTGTGTGTGTGTGTGTGTGTGTGTGTGTGTGTGTGTGTGTGGTCTGAACTGAGTTTTTTTCATCCATTAAAAAAAAATCGGTAAATAAATTCTGCTGTCTGTCGGTATCTCCGTCATGATTGGATTATGGGGTTTTATTGAGGAGAGAGAGAGAGAGAGAGAGAGAGGGGGGGGGGGTGTGTTTACTTTAAAGTCTCTTCACAAAAAAGGGATATTACACACACTCGCTCAAACACACACTCAGGGAAGCTATATGTGTGTGAGAGTGAGTGGCGCAAATAATAGAGCGTCATCTCCTCCCGACCAGGGAGAGGGGGGGGGGGGGGGGGGGGGGTTCCACACTTCTCTCTTCAACTGCCAATAAACGAACAAAAAAGACCAAAATCGCAATTTTGTTCATCATCTGTTGTGAGTTTTGTCACTCTGAATGTCTGTGTCTGCCTGCTCATCGTCTTCGTCCACCTCCCCCCCCCCCCCCCCCCCCCCTTTCTCTCTCTCTCTCTCCCCCATCGTTCTCGGTGGTTCCTCTGTCTGTAATGCAGTATAGTGTGTAGTGTCAGCTCGAGTGTCTCTCTGACTCTTTATCTGTCCATCCATCCGTCAGTCTGTCTGTATGGTCTGTCTTAGTTTTTGTCAGGTCGGGACTGCCTTTCTAGTTATTGTACAGCACCCCCCCCCCCCCCTCCTCTCTCCTCTCTCTTCTCTCTCCTGACCTCTCTCTCTCTCTCTTATTCGGTGACCCCCCTCTCTCTCCCTCTCATGACCCCCCTCTCTCCCTCTCATGACCCCCCCCCCCTCTCTCTCTCTCATTCAGTGACATCCCCCCCCCCTCCTCTCTCTCTCTCTCTCTGTCCCTTCTGACCCCCACCCCCCTTTCCGTTTTCAGAAAATTCTCAGTCTTTGTTTCCCCCCTCTCTCTCCCGGGCCCTACAGCTCCCCCCCCCCCCCCCCCCCCCCCCCACCTCTCTCTGTCTCATTTCCAAGATAGGAAAAATTTCAGTGCCAAGGGTAACAAGGCCAATAATCATAAATAAACACACGTGCTTGTGGTGATTTGAGGCTGATAAACCTAGAAATAAACTGCGACGGACTCTAATCTAAATGAATAGTAGCATGCAAGGTCAGATTGTGGCAGCTCAACACGAGGTCGGGAACGGAAAACTATAATTCACTGCCAAGGGTAAATAAACGAAAAGCTATTCAAACACGCGTGTTCGCCGTGGCGATTGAGATGATCTATTGATAGAGAAAAACGTTAACTGCGACTGATGCAATAATATGACCCGAGCCAGCCCGTCAAGTGACGTGTCATGCACAACACCATCGCGACAACAAAAACATGTTGACAGATTTTTTTTTGGTCGTTGTTGGGCGATGAATGAGTCCTGACGTAGTTCAGTTTATTATCTCGCTATGAAGTCGGTCGTTGCGAGGTCGGCTCGGGTCACGTTTGCGTTCTGTATATTATGTATACACTTGGTGTCATTGTTAAATTTAGACACGGCAAAGGCTGGTACTATGGAGAACGTGTGTGTGGGGGTTGAGAAGGAAAACTGTTGGAGAGTGGGATATGTGTGTGTGTGTGTGTGTGTGTTGGGGGGTGGGTGGGGGAGGCATGTATACAGACATGCAATCTGTGACTTCGATTTAAGAGTTTCTCCTAGTGACTCAGTTAGCCTGTTGGGAGGTGTGCTCGTTGGTATGTGACCCCAACCCTTGTGTGTGTGTGTGTGTGTGTGTGTGTGTGTGTTTTGTGTGTGTATGTGTGTGTTTCAGTGACTAGCAATTTTCACGTCTTTTGAGATTCTATTCGTTGAATGTCTGCACTCCCCCCCCCCCCCCCCCCCCCCTCCTTCTTCCCTCCCTTTCTACTCTTTCTCTGCCTGGATTCTTCCATCCAACCCCCCCTCCCGACCCCCCCTCCCTCTCTTACCCATTAGATGAGGCACAATCTCTCTCTCTCTCTCTCTCTCTCTCTCTCTTTCTCTCTCTCTCTCTCTCTCTTACCAACAGAAAGACTTAGGTTTGCGAACAAGAGCTACGCACGTGCGTTCACATACACTTCTTACCAGCTGGTGTTTTGATCCATATATTGACCTGACCCACGTAAAGAATTCTGG
>CM060342.1:16356079-16358579 GCA_030674155.1 Stramonita haemastoma | reverse complement strand
CTGCCTGGCTGCCTTTTTTTTGGCCTCCTTTGATTGAGGAAAATGTTGACTTGAAACCCAAGTAAGTTGCTGCCTGCCTTTTTTTTGCCTCCTTTGATTGAGGAAAATGTTGACTTGAAACCCAAGTAAGTTGCTGCCTGCCTTTTTGCCTCCTTTGATTGAGGAAAATGTTGATTTGAAACCCAAGTAAGTTGCTGCCTGCCTTTTTGCCTCCTTTGATTGAGGAAAATGTTGATTTGAAACCCAAGTAAGTTGCTGCCTGCCTTTTTGCCTCCTTTGATTGAGGAAAATGTTGATTTGAAACCCAAGTAAGTTGCTGCCTGCCTTTTTGCCTCCTTTGATTGAGGAAAATGTTGATTTGAAACCCAAGTAAGTTGCTGCCTGCCTTTTTGCCTCCTTTGATTGAGGAAAATGTTGATTTGAAACCCAAGTAAGTCGCTGCCTGCCTTTTGGCCTCCTTTGATTGAGGAAAATGTTGATTTGAAACCCAAGTAAGTCGCTGCCTGCCTTTTGGCCTCCTTTGACCCAGGAAAATGACAATTAAAAAAAAAAAGCCAACAACTTTGGTTAGAGCTTTAAGGTTTACAAATGTTCATGATGACAAAGTGATGATAATGTTGTAGAAGTGCACAAGGTTTAAGTCTTCAGGGTTGTACTCTACACTTCATATTGTGATATATCCCACCATGAACCAGACCTTGGAGATAACAGACACCTGCAGTGTTGGTGAAGTAATTTGAACAACACTCTCAAAATGGCATCGGTCAAGTGGATGATACTCAGTTGTGCAGTCCCAGTCTTCTCAATGAACTGCTAGCAAACTCACTCCGGGTAGGAGCTGGTCACAGTTTAAAAAACAACAGCAAAAAGCAAAAAAACTCTCATTAGATTTAAACCTGCAACCCAATCCACTAACCACTGTTTCATGGCATTCAGTAGGTGAAAGAGAATCTTTATCTTCTTAATGAGTATTGGGATTTTTTCCCTTCTTTTCGATGATGATGTTGTTGTTCATCACATATAGTGATCTTAGTTTTTACGTCATTCATTGTTGTTGTTTTTTCCCCTTCCAGAATTCCTGAAAACACGTCGTCAGAACTGAAGGACATGTTACTACGTCTCTTGACCCGAGACGCATCTAAGAGGATAGCTATAAGTGAGTATACCATACTTGAATGTAGAAAATCTATTTTTTTGTAAATATGTTGGAGCACTTTTAACATGAGTATGAATGAATAAGAGAAATTGTATTGTTGTGTATTGTATTGTATTGTGGTGTGTGGTATGGTATGGTGTTGAAGTGCAGTGTATTGTGTTGTGTTTTATTGCATTGTGTTGTGCTGGTTTGTGTTGTACTGTAATTTACAATACAATGCAGCGCCTAACCCACACACACTTTCTCTCTTTCTCTGTCTCTCTCTCTCTCTCACTCTCTCTCGCATGCATGCACACATGTGCACACATGTGCACACACACACACACACACACACACACACACACACACACACACACACACACACACACACACACATTCAAATAACAATACTTCATGTTTGAAAGAAAAAAAAAGTGCTAACTTTTTTCCAACTTGTATTTGCAGAGGATCTGCTTCAACACTCATTCCTGAAAAAATTCAAGAGAACGCCCATCAAGAGAGGAAGCAGTTGTAAGTTTGCCTTTTTCATTAAAAAAATTTTGTGTGTCTTTATGTTAACCATCACTTGATTACTAAAGACAGAAAAACAGATTTATTTCTTAGGTTACTTGGCAAGAGCTCCAAGGTTCACCAGTGGTGAGATTTTGTATGTGGGAAAAAAAAAAAAAAAGAAAAAAAAAAAGAGAGTTTGTATGTGTGACCTGTTTTCGCCCACCATTATGGTAGCTGCATTCCTACTTTGGGGATGATGTCAAAACATGACACCAGTGTGCATGGGATTTTAACAATTTTGTCTTCTGTTCCTACTAGCATGCAATGCCCTACTCTTTCAATAGGCAGAACACGTTTTAAACTGTGCGCCGCCCCCCCCCCCCTCCTCCCCAAAAAAATGTTTTAAAGTGTGCTGAAGATGAACATGTGTTTGCGCACAGGACTTTGGTCTATAGCC
This sequence comes from Stramonita haemastoma, assembly GCA_030674155.1. NCBI lineage: Eukaryota > Metazoa > Mollusca > Gastropoda > Neogastropoda > Muricidae > Stramonita > Stramonita haemastoma. The sequence continues at coordinate 16,356,474 of CM060342.1, read as the reverse complement.
TCATCCAAAGGACTTTCAGGGAAGAGGAGTCAGTACTGATGTTAACTCCAGGGGGAAAATCCCCTCGAATGTGTGCCTCAGTTGAGGCTGGAACTGGGACTGTCAGATCACGAGCTCGTTGCTCTAACCACTGGGCTGTCCTGTCCCAGAAAGAAAGTTAAGGCTGGTCAGTGAAGCGGGTGTACATTCAAAATTCAAGACAATTTTGTTCTCTCATGAAGAGACATTGTGGCAGAAGGAGCGCCACTGAAGATCAGACAAGAAAACATAGAGAACAAACACTGATCCAAACTCTGAAGACACAGATATGGATTCTCTGCAACATGTAGTAGCACTTAGCACATTCACCAGACATTGTACAGCAAAAAAATAAAAATGACCATTGATCATGGTTT
>CM060342.1:16320121-16355979 GCA_030674155.1 Stramonita haemastoma | reverse complement strand
CCCCCCCCCCCCCCCCCAAAACCCCCCCCCCACACACCCCAAAACCCCAAAACCCACTATTCTAAACCCCCCTCCTCTTCTCTTTTCCACACCACAGAGGGCGGGAAAAAAAAAGACATGTAGTGATGTAGTATACAGTCTATAGATCTACTTTCTGTTGTGGTTTTTCTTCTTGAGCTTTTTTTAAATAAAAAAATACACACAATACATTGTAACTGTAGCCTATAACATAAGTATTAGTATCTTTCTTGGTAAGTGACCTAAAATTTATTTATAACCATATTATCATTAGTGCTTCTACTTCTAGTGTACCAGTATTACTAGTAGTAGTAGTACTGATTACTAGTACCAGTGTTACTTTGCTAGCAGCAAGTGCTATTCAGAGTATTCTCCCTCAGTTTGGCTTCTGTCACATGATCTGACTTTCAACACTGTTCTATTATTTTAAAAAAAAGGAAAAAAAAAAAACTCATAACAGTTTAAACAAGAACCTCACAAAACCTAATATAACATAAAGATTTTAAAATATTAATCATCAGAAGTTACATGTCATTCACAGGAATGTGTTATTATTTTTATAGATGTACTCACATTTCTGAACAAAAAATGACAAAACCCAGAAACTATCTTGCTTTCTCTAATTAATACTAAGTATAAAAAAGTAGTATTACCCCCCCCCCCCTCCAATTCCACTCTACCTTAATCTTATCTATTGCCTGTGTGCAATATGCGTACATACTTTCTATGCACGAGAGAGACAGAGAGAGACGTGTGTGTGTGTGTGTGTGTGTGTGTGTGTGTGTGTGTTGTGTGTGTGTGTGTGTGTGTATGTGTGTGTACGTTTGTGTGCGCACGTTTGTGTGTGTGTGTGTGTGTGTGTGTGTGTGTGTGTGTGTGTTGTGTGTATGTGTGTGTTCTCTGCGCGCGCGCGCGCGCGCGCGCGTGTGTGTGTGTGTGTGTGTGTGTGTGTGTGTGTGTGTGTGTGTGTGGAGAGAGAGAGAGAGAGAGAGAGAGAGAGAGAGAGAGAGAGAGAGAGAGAGAGAGAGAGAGAGAGAGAGGAGTGTGTGTGTGCGTGCGTGCGTGCGCGTGCGTGCGCGTGCGTGCGTGCTGTGTGTGTGTGTGTGTGTGTGTGTGTGTGTGTGTGTGTGTGTGTGTGTGTGTGTGAGTGACTGAGTGGAGAGGAGAGAGAGAGAGAGAGGGGGGGGGGGGGGGGGCGGAAGGGAGTCAGGGAGGGAGAGAGATCTGGAATTCACAGCATACCTGTTTCTTGAATCCCTTGAACACAATAGCAAAGGCACCATGTCCAAGAATTTCCTTTTTATCGTAACAGTAGTCCCCGATTGACTCCACTTTCCTCCGAGATGACATCGTTTTGTTTTTTGGTGTTGGGGGTATTTTTTTATTTTTAGATTTGCGAAGAGATCACTGCTGTGTGAGATTGATTGAACTAATGAAAGCTGGTCGTCTACGAAGAAAGATGTGAAACGATCACATAATAGGCGACTCCAGTGTCCTTGATCGTAATCCTAAATCAGAAAAGCTCACTTCGGCTGTCATTGGGAACACATATTTCAAAACAGACCTCGATAACACGCTCGATCGTCAATTGCTAGGATGGGACACATAGACGATCTGACAGCCTGCGTCCCACATGAAATCTCATTTCTTAGCACACCACCTGATTATGTTTAGGTTTGACCTTTGGGCGCTTTTATTCGTACGATCAAAAAACGAGTTCCATGAATGATCATTGCAATCGTAGGAATCTGGACAGTTTGTGCAATTCTATCAATGGAAATCAATTAAAACTATTCAAGTAAACTAAGATATACTTTTAAATGTGAAGCAAAGTTCAAATCTTATGTTCTTTCTGAAAATATTAACATAATGCAAATAAGATTGAACGTCGTCCGCACTGGAAAAAATAGTTCGTCAACGTACGTAAAATCTCGCGAGATTAGTGAGATTTATTTCCATGAAGTTTTTGTGTTTGGAAGCTGACGGACAAGGACCACGTGGTACGAAGGTGAGACTACCAATTAATTTCACAATAATAAGGCTACGACCTCGTACAATGAAATATTACTGTCCTTTCTTTTCCCTGTTATATTCTCGGTCCAAGTGCATTCGTATTTTTTACATGTATGCTTAACACATGGACCACTTTCAGTTCGATCACAAATGGCGATACATTATGGATTCTCATTTGGCGTTGATACCCGTCCAAATAACCACAAAATTACATGATCAGGACATGCAAGGAGACATGACGTGCAACACACTGCCTAGACTCAAAAGTTTATTTTGTTGACGTTCCCTTTATTTACCTATTCTAAACACATTGTTCAAAGACGCTGGAAGATAATGCGTCGTTACTTGAGTGCTCAACCCAGTCGAGTCACTCTGCATTAGTAGGCATAGACGACCTTTTTACCAATTTTAGCCACAGTCCTTTGCAAAATACCGAAACGACATAAATGTTTCCGCTTAGAGGCCAGCTTGCAGCAGGATAAAAGACTTACACGTGTAACTCAAGTATTGAATGGCCCTTTCAGGGTATAGTAGACATGTGCATTTGACATTGCATGAGAATTTGCAATCGTCCCAGTTTCGCCAATACATGATTGGTATCTTTAGTAAGCGTGCTCTTGGTTGCCATGTGGTTGTCACTAGTAGACTAATGTGCCATGAGAGATAAGTCAGGATTTGATTTTTGACAATTTTTTCAATGTATCAAAAGTATTGGGTAAGTGTGCAGAAGATTATTGGCCTACTGATTAAATACTTCAGTGCAGAGGTCATTATTGGGGGAGGAGAAATAGTCCATTTTCAAAACTGTTACATGGTACCTAGTAGCTAAGTGGTCAGAGCCTTGCTTTCCCCAAGTCAAGTTAAGCAGCGTCGAGTGTGGTTACTTGTTGGGTGGAGGACTGTTTGTGTGCCTTGGCTTCAGTACAGTCCCTCCAGTTCACCCAGCTGTAGATGGGTACCAGCCCTCTTTATGGTCAGGGAAGGTAAAGCAGCGAGGGAGAGGAGGTGGGTGCTGTCCTCAATTTGCTGGCCCCTAGTTGCTCCCTTACGACTTCCTAGGTTATGGGACACCTTTACCTTTACATGGTACCAACTACCATCCTGTGATTTATCTTTGTGAGACATGTATGGAGTCTTATTTTCTGTTTTCATTATTTATCTGGCTTGAAGTTGAAATTGATTGAAATATAAGTGAAAAGTTCTTCAAATGTTGCTTTTCTTAGACCATGGCCATGAATGGGTTTTCTTTCTTGCCATGTTGTTTACTGTTTCTGAATATTAATTGTATAGTAAGTAAGGATACACTATTCAAACTGACCTTGGGTGCTCTTAAGCCTTAAGGCCTTCCAAGTGAATTACTTTTAGGAGTGTACAAGTAGACTTGGAAAAGAATGTTCCTTGCTGCTTTCACAGTCTGTATAATTGGCATGTTTCAAAAAGATACACATTTTACAGCTCTCCCATTTCATTGTCTTACTCTGCAATACAAACTATGACATGAACACTTTAGGGAATAATCTTAAGCTTGTGAAAAATGTAAGTTTGGATAATCTGGTATTCACTAGTATTGTTCTGTATCACAGTGTATGATCGTCACAACACAGAAAGATCTTCCAGTTCTTGGATTTCATACCCTGTGTGTGTGCTGCTGCTATTTCATGCTTTAGGAAACGTCACATGTATGTAAAGAGCTGGCACACAATTGTGTTGAAATAAAACATTTGGAATTGTATTATTCAGTAGAACTAATACTGATCTCAGTGATCTGTGATCATAAAGTGATAGGGATCAGGATGACATTGAAATCATAGAAGAAGAAAGACGAGTAGAGTTCTTTGGCATCATATTTGATGTACTGTTCTGTATCATGTAATAGACTTTTATTGCAGAACTCTCAAATTGCCCATGTGCAGTGAATTGAAAGAAAGCTGTGGAGTAAGACAAGACAACTTTTCCAGTTTAAGTGATTTGATCATGGATTTGGACATTCTTTTATAGAGAAATGAAGGTTAAAGTGTCACTGTCATTGCATTTGGTTTTGCTTTGTAAATTTTATAGGTTAAAGTAAAGTTGCACTCACAGGGTTAGAAGGAAAATTAACTCGTGCAATAATTTTCTCTTCCTCAGTTCTTCCCCCATGTTGTGCCTGTGGTCAAAACTGTAAAAGATCCAAAGTGTTTGTTGTAATCACAGCTTTGTGAACAAAATCAAGAAATGGAAGTTTGCAAGCAAACTTACCCAGAGAAAGCAAAAACACAATGCAGTATACACATTTATAAGTGTTGGCTCATCATGTTTGACAATGACCTTCAAAACAGCAGAGGAGGCAGCTGCTGTTTCAGAAATGGGGCAGAAATTTGATTGGTGCCCACAGCACACCCCAACTCTCTCGGCCAAGATGGCATACAGACAAGTCAGCATTGGAGATGTTCTCCAGAGGTCAGCTAGCCCCCAGGGCAGCAGCACATAAGGGCTGTGCAAGTCGAGCCTCCTAGTCATAGTCGATCATTAAAGACTAAGCTGTAAAGCGGAATTCCACAACAAGAACAAAACCACAACCACCAAGGACTACAGTAGATATATGCAGTCACTGCAAGATATAAAACTACACTTAACATTATTACTAAAATTTTGAGTGAGTTCATATTTTGCAAGTAAATTATAAATCAACTTTGAATGTGTTTCAGATTGCGCGAAGTATATGATGACAAGACCAGCACCATGAAGCCTCTAAATCACAACAGTTTGGGGATTATTCTGAGTGTTGGTGTGCCGACAACAGTTATACTGCTAGGACTACTATGGATGATGAGACGCAAAAAAGGCAAAGACGATGATGACGACGATGCAGAAACAGATGGAGTGAAGTCGATGGTTGGGGATTATGCCACAAAAGAAAAAGATACAGGCAGGGGTATGCTAGAGAGTTCTGGTAATGAGGTAAAGCTTCGTGTGACGCAGAACGTTTTGCAAGAAAGGGGAGACGCCAGTCTACAAGAAAGACACACTGCCAAGTCAACAGAAACGAATAGCCGCTATTTACATTCAGAGCAACATCCTCAGCTGCAGCTGAAAGAGAAGGATAAGGATGTAAACCAGAGCTGTCTTCAGGCCTATGTATCTTCACAGAACTCTGTCAAGCTGGAATCAAAGGCAACAACTTTGGCCAACCCTTCATCTTTAGGTTTGCAGCCGACCCAGGGAATTCCAGTAACAGAAAAAATGGTTGTTGAAAGCTCTCCAGTGATGTCACGGGACTGTTGGCAGTCCAGCTCTGTCACAGGTGATGGCGGTGCAGATGCCTCCAAGTCTGATGATTCTCCGGAGCGACGTTTGGAATCCAGGATGTCATTCATGAGGGAAGTGTCTTCAGAGCATTCTGCACAAACAGCAGATGTTCACTCAAGTCCTTCAGGTGAAGGTCTGCAGACAGCAGCCTGCAGTCTGACTCTTCCTTTGGGCAGCGGACTGTCTCAAACAGTGTGTGAGGAAATTCAGGAAGAAATGGCTTCGCTACCTGTTTCTCTCAGGCTCAGTCCCCGGGCATCAGCTGCAGTAAGGATTCGACAGATGTCAGGCGCTCTGGGCATGGTGGCTTGACAGCAGGTAAAGGGTCAGAGGCATCAGACCAAGAATATCCAGCAGCACAAGAAATTGTTCCTGAAAATGTCTCCCAGAATTGTCAGTCTCCACTCTCAACCCCACTTCAACCTGCCAGCCAACAACAGCGGAATGAGAGCCCTCAGGTATCAGGGTCAGAGCAAACGTCAGATGTAAACGAAAGCAGATTTAAGCCAGCAGCTGCAGTGTCAAAAGATGCAGATGATATTATCCAGGAGGAGGGTAGAAACAACGGCGTGTGTGATGTGCAGACTGCAGATTCTGATGAATCTGTTTCTGTACAAGATGTTCCCAAGGAGACAAGTATATCTCTGCTTAATGATTCCACACTGGAAGAAACAGCTCTGAAGACACTAGGGTGTCAGTCTCCAGGCTCATTTTGAGCTCACAGAGTGCTAAGATCACCGCATCAAACTGTCAGTCACCAGAGGAAAAATCTGGGGAACACTGCCCTGATGCATCAGCCACAGAACAGGGTCTGCCAGGAACAGACATTAAGCAACAAAGACTAAGGAATTGAACACAGTAGAGGCTAGTAACTCACCTGAAAGTCAGGAATCAAACAAAGCAGAAGTGAAAGACTCATCTATGGATAAAAGTAAAGAGGATGGTGACAAGCTCATACTGAACAAAGATGTGAAAACAAGTACAAAGACGTCATCAGAGGATGGTTCAGACATTGTTGAAAATGGAAAGTCTGGCTCGGGGGAGAACCCTAACCATTGCTCCAGTGCTGTGATTGTTGCCTATCTTCAGCTGACTCTAGTGCCAACTCCAAGTCAGCCTCCACAGTTTCAGAAGTAAGAACTGAAAGCAGTAGCAGTGTGTCGGGGAAAAAGGCCGATTCCAAAAACTCGTCAAAATCTTCCAAGAAGCAAAAAGCTGTTTCCTCGCCATCTAAGTCAACCCCACCTCATTCCAAATCGTCTTCTCCCTCAAAATCCAAACAGACCTCACCAAAGACTGCTGCTCCTTCCCCAAAGTCTGGCAACGCTAACGGCCATGGCGGCAGAGCAAAGAACCAGTCCAGTGCTATAAGAGAGGAACCGGCAGAGCAGAATGATGTCGGCAAATCCTCAGCGGCAGTGTCAGAAAATGGGAGAATGGACTCTGGCTCGCCCATATGTGATACCAACAGTGAGGTAAGTCATTCTTTATGGTTTTCGTTATTTTCGCTAAATTCATATTTTACAGGCTTAAGTGATTAGTGTTGTTTTGGGGTTTTTTTTCATGTTGGATTAGGGGGGGTTTTGTTTGTTTTTTTCCTCTTCCTTGGCTAGAGCTGTGCGGTTCACTAATGGTGAGATTTTTGTGTGTGTAGCCGTTTTTTTCCCCCCCACCTGGCACCATTAAGGCGCTGCATTCCAACTCCAGGATAGAGTTCGAAATTTAACCTAACAGTCTTCTTAGTCGGGAGGTACCACCCTGCTCTTTAGTCTTCCAGATTTTCAACTGTTGTGGTTCTTTCAATGTGCACAAGTCTCTCATACACGGGTCCGTCTGGTTAATGGGATTAGCATCTCCTTCGAAAGGCTTGACATTCAGTTTGATTTTTCTGACAAACTGGGAAGAAAGGGCAAGGCTGGACATTTGAACCCAGAACATCACAGTTTACTTGTTAGGCAGGTGAACTGTATCTAAATCATCCTGCCGCCTTATGTTGGATTGTGAGCTTTGATGTCTGCTTAGTTAACTCTGTCCCTTTTCAGGGAACAATTCAACAAGTTTGAGTTTTTTGTCTGTTGTTAAGATTTTGTCACTGCCTTTTGACTCAAAATTTCAGTTCTAAGTTAAGTAGCTTAATGATATTTTTCAGCTTTAATCTTTAAAAGTATTTCACATGTAAAGAAATAAAGGTCTTTTCTTTATTTGATTTGCTAAATGTTTTCTAATTTTTGGTTGACAACAAATTTTTTATGGGACTTTTTCAAGGAATACCTGTATTTCTGAAAATTCTGTTGTTAGAATTCGGGAGATGTTTCTTATAATTCATGCTGGAGAGCTTTTCCATAGTTGATAACAGGTTGAGTGAAAATTAAGCTGTTTGAGCACATAATACTTTAATAGTGTGCCCTTTAAAAGTGTAAAACTCTCCATTGAAAAACAAGTAATCAATTACTCATTGATTTGGACAGTGTTCTTGATTGAAGATTATACTCTAGCACAGGATTTGCTAAATTATGATTTCTTCACAGTATGGGCCAAAGTGAATTCTCACAATCTCAGGATTAGTTGGGGAAGGGGGGGGGGACTCTTTCAAATTCTCTTCTGTCTCTCTTTTATTCCTTTGTGTAATGACTGAAACTGTTAAAACTGAAACTGTGAAAGGGTATGTTGAAGTCTGCAGATTTTTGTTGTTGAAAACAGTGGTTGGTAATTTAAACTTGAAATATACTTTATATAGAATCATGAAATAAAATTTATCAAATCCGATATCTATAGATCACTCCTTAGATCCCATTAGGATACACTTCAGCAACACAAAATAACAAACATTGCATTCCTACCAAAACAGTTCAGAAATTTGGTTCAAATCAAAGGCAGCCTCTAACTGACTAAGTCTTAAAACTTTCTTTATGTGATTAGATGGCGGATGGTTGTGAGCCAGATCTTTCATTGAGCAGATTAGTAAGTTTTGTTACATGTACAATAACAGTTTTGGATGGGTATCCAAAGGGTTTTTGTTTTTTTCATTTTTATTCATCAGTTCTTTTCTAATAATATAAGCATGGGAGGTCAAGAATGGATTTGAACAGTGATTGGTGATGGTTGTGTTTATAATGGTTGGATCTTGGTTTTATGGCTTTTCTTTTTACTTGGTTGAACTTGGGGGGGGGGGGGGGGGGGGCAGGCGCTTTTTCTTTTTTTGTGTGTTAATCAATGTTACAGAGCTTGAAGTGGTTCAAAAAAGGTTTTGGTGCTTTTGTAGATGTAGATTTTTCAAAATAAAGGAAATGAGGAAAGAGAAAGCGAGAAAGAAAGAAGTTGCACAGTTCACTTACTAATTTAGTAATTAAATATGCTGTCAGCATTTGGTCTTACAAGTTACAGACAGCTAACACTGTAAATGATTTACTAATACTAGTGTGCTGACTCCACTCTCCCAAAAGTCCTTTGGACGAGACTATAAACCATGGCCCTGTGTGCGAACGCATGCAGAACATCTTGTGCAAACATTAAATCCTGTTCCACTTTTCGTAAGAGTAGGCCATTGTGTGCCGGTGGGAACAGATGACATATTTACAAAAACTGCATACACACAGGGACTGGATATAAAAAAGCAGATGATTGCTTATTCCTTTATAACCTCCATATAAAGGAATAAATAAATAAATACACACACACACACACACACACACACACACACACACACACACACACACACACACACACACACACACACACACACACACCAAGCTATTGATTACCATTGATACCTCTGCCTCCAAAAAAAAACCCAACCCTGAATACAAACAATGTAGTACTTAACATATTTATGGGTGGGTGGGGGAGAAGGATTGTTATTGGGGTTTTTGTCTGTTGTTGGGTTGCTATGGGTTTTTTGTTTGTTTGTTTCTTGAATTTGGTACAGTGGTTGGGGAAATGGGGAGGAGGGATAGATTATATGCTACCTGGCCTTGGCACTATGTGTTTTTTTGGGTGTTTTTTGTGTTTTGTTTGTTCTTTTATTCCTGTTTGTGATTATACTACAGTTGCCCCCCCCCCCCCCCCCCCTGCTATTTTTTTCTCATGAGAGCTGCAAGGTTTACAAGTGGTTAGTTTTGTGTAGGCCTATCTTAAAATAAGTGTGACAAATTTTTCCCTTCATTAACTTTTAAAGTAACCACATTCTGACTTAAGGGATGATTGATGTTAAGCATGATACCAATGTTCATGCATTAAAAAAACATCCTTTCCTACCAGCACCCACTGCCCTACTCTTCTTAAAAGCAAAAACAGTGGAAATGGGTTTTAACATATATATATATTAACATATGCACAAATTAGCAGATGGAACCTCAGCTTGTTATACTTACATTTTATATTTGTTACAATATATACTTTTTTTTTTATAGTCTCATCCAAAGGACTTTCAGGGTTGTGGAGTTGGTACTGATGTTAACTCCAGGGGGAAATCCCCTTGAACAGGAACCTAGGTGGTGGGTTAAACCTTGGCTATCAGCTCACAACAAGCGGGCTTTAGACAAAAACGCAGCACAATGGAACAAATTTTCAACCTGAGAATTCTGATAGAGAAGCATCTCCAACACCAAAAAGACTTGTACCACAATTTCATAGACTTCAAAAAGGCCTTTGACAGGGTATGGCATGACGGCCTCTGGCAAGTACTCAGGCACTTCAACATTGACAACTGCCTAATTGAAGTCATCAAGGCTCTGTACGAGAATGCAAGAAGTGCAGTTTTCATGAACAATCACGTGGGCGAGTTCTTCAAGACCACGGTTGGAGTCCGCCAGGGCTGCCTTCTCTCACCTGTACTCTTCAACCTCTTCCTCGAAAACATCATGACAGAGACACTGCAAAACCACCACACTTCCATCTCCATTGGTGGAAGACCCCTTTGCAACCTCAGATTTGCAGATGACATTGACCTCATGGGCAGACAGCAAACAAGAACTGCAAATCCTCACAGACAGTCTAACAGATCGAGCGAGCGCATACGGCATGGAGGTCAGTACAGAGAAATCGAAGATCATGGTCAACAGCGCGAGTAATGACAGCACGGAAATATAGATGAATGGAGAAATATTGGAAGAGGTGAGCCAATTCAAATACTTAGGCTCCATCCTAACAAAAGATGGCACATCAAACAATGAGGTGAAAGCTCGCATTGCAACAGCAACATCTGCTCTAGTCAGACTCCAGAGGATTATCAGAAGCAACAACATCAGCTTCTGCACCAAATACCACCTCTACAAATCCCTCGTGATATCTATCCTCCTATAGATATATATATATGGCTGTGAATCATGGACTCTGACAGCAGAGTTAGAGAGAAGAATCCAAGCATTCGAGAACAAGTGCCACAGAAGACTCCTCAAAATATCATACAAAGAACACAAGACCAATAACTATGTGAAAGAAGAAATCAAAAAGCGTGTGGGCCCCCAAGAGCCTTTGCTCTCCACCATAAAGAGGAGAAAGCTGATGTGGTTTGGTCACACCACAAGACACAACACCCTAGCAAAAACCATCTTGCAAGGAACAGTCGAGGGCAAGAGAAGAAGAGGCCGCCAAAAGAAATCATGGGTTGACAACATCAAAGACTGGACTGCCCAACCCCTGCAACGCCTCCTACTAGCCACACAGGATCGTGAAGCATGGAAAAAGATCTCCGTTGCGTCTTCTCTCATGTCCCCCCTACGTCCTTTGGGACATGGGACTGAGTGAGTGAGTGAGTGATCAGCTCACAAGTGCAAAGCTCTAGTTACAGTATTAACCACTAGGCTAATCCACCCCCTGATATTTCATTTTGTGTAAGAAAAATCTTTTTTATTTGTAATGTTAGGAAGAAGTTCTTTAGGATTATAATTTGTTCTATTTCATAGCCAGTTGTACTCTCTAATCTAAAACTTTGACTATGTTCAATCCTAATGTATGATTTTTGTGTACTATATTTTATAGATCAGCCGAATTTCAGATGGACCACTCAGTGGTCTAGAGGTAATTCACCCATTTAGAAAGTAAGAGAGAGCGGGTTTGTCTTTGATCTGGTTGGGAGCCTGGCTTTTCCTCTAACCACTAGAGCATGAGCGTTGCACTATGGTCTGGGTCCTAGTCTTTTGTCATGTGTGCAGCATACTTCAATATTTGCATGTAAAAGAAACCATGGTTAAGGGAGTTGAGACAATTGTTTTTTATGTAAAGGTAGAACCCACTCTCATTTATAGACAAACAAATAGTTGTACACCTGTTGTCACTGTGTTATTTTATAAATAAATAAAGAAAAGGTTGTTCTGCATTAGTGGCAACATGATCTCCCCAGGGAAAGAGGAGCTTGAGATTTCATGCAGAGAAATATATAGAACTGATTTAAATGAAGCGGTGTTTCATCCCCGAAGTTGGAATTTAACAACCTTATTCAACTTAATGGTGGATCAAAAATGGTTGCGATACATACATGTATGCAAAAATCTCGCCATTGTTCAACCTTGGAGCTCTAGCCGAGGAATGGAAAGGGAAAAGAAAAGTGGTACAACACTTCACATGACTGCGCTGTTGATACACATGGCGTTCAGAATGACTCACAAATTCACGTGTGTAGTGTGCTATGGGCGCATGCCTAATACGATAAAATCATGTTCATTAAATGCTCTGTACTGATTGCCTGTCATGATCAAATGCTGTTAAGAAAGAAAAAAAAAAGACAGCAATCTAGGTCAGCCACTTGCACTGAGCAACCAGCAGCTGTTTTGGTTAGTTTTTAACCTCCATGATTTATGCAGTAGTCAGGAAAACAAAAATCAAACTGTTTGTAGGCATGAACAAAATATTGTTTTTCGCCCAGCTTGTGTAGCTACCACATACGCTATGATACAGTGGGGGATCGGGGTCAGGGGTAGAGAGAGAGGGGGGGGGGGGGGGGGGGGGAGAGAGACTAGTGAGAGTGAGTGAGTGTGTGGTGTGCGTGTTTGTGTGTGTGTGTGTTTGGCTAAGTTAGAAAGCGTGTGAGTGTTATATATGTACATGTATGATATAGTAAGGAGGAGAGAAAGTGTGTGTTCCTACGCATGCATGTATGTGAGGGAGGGAGGTGGAAGAGAGACAGTGTGTGTGCATGAGACTGTGAGAGAGATCATTTTCTCTTTGTTGTATTATAAATTTATATTTAGTTCAGACTTCCCCTCAAATCTATTGAAACAAAAAACATTCAAGAATGCAAATTAAAATACATTACAATCATACATTATCAATCAATACAGTACAGTATCAATTACATATTGTGGTTAGTTCATGCAGGAAACAAAAAAAGTTGAGTTGCTGTTTATGCCACCGACGCCGTCGTGAAATGATTTATCAATGAGAAGCAACACTGACAAAATGTCAGACGATTATGGCATTTCACGTAGAACTACAGGTCTGCAGACAACTGTAATGAAAATTTTTTTGTTACGAGTTAGTTACATTGATTTTTTTACTTGCTAAGTTGCTTGCTGTAAACTAAGTTATATCCTGTTTCGTGAATACACAGAGAACATCCTGTGCTCACTGAAAAAACCTATCCGTCTCTTGTAAGAATAGGCTGGCTATAGCAGGTGGGGTGGATGACATGAAGATAACCAGCATGCATGTGAAGATGGGATGGGCTCCACCTGGTTCAGCTTGCCCTAGACACACTGTCTGAAAATAAACTGCTGTGCACACTTGAGTCACTCAGTAAGAGCTAAATAAGTTCAAAGGAAAAGTCAGGCGCACAGTATTTAAACTGAGTCTTGTGTTCTCAGTTTTGTTGACGCTGTGTGTGTGTACTGTGTGTTGTGTGTGTGTGTGTGTGTGTGTGTTGTGTGTGTGTGTGTGTGTGTGTGGTTGTGTGTGTGTGTGTGACTCTGAGTGTGTGCGTACGTGCATGTGTGTGTGACATATATGTATCCTTGTAAGTTATATTATCAATATCATTGATCAGAGTCTCATCTGGGTACAGCAGTCAGTGGCAAGGTTACTCTAGTCTATGATAATGTGGTAACCTTCAGAATTTTAGTGAGTAACAAAGGGAGACTATTTGAGTATTTCTTTTCTCTTTTTTTTTTAAAACCATTTTTATTCAGTTTTATCATGTTGTACATTGTTGCATATCATGAAATGCAGTTTTTCACATACATATAGGGAGACTAGGCTATTTTTATTGACTTTAAAAACTATTGATGATGGGAGGTAATTTCTCAGAAAATGTTTTGTCAATTGTAGTAAGACTAATTTATACCCCCCCCCCCCCCCCAAAAAAAAAGAAAAAAAAGAAGAAGATGTAATAATAATCACAAATTATGAAAGTAATACTGTGTCTTTTACTACTAATGACTGAGTAATGATAATTTATAATGGTAGTAATGATTGATATAATGATGATGAAAAACTAGCATTAGAAAGAAAACTTTATTCGATAGAATGGGTTGTTTGGGGTTGTTTTTTGGTGGTTTTTTTTTTTTAATGAATCATGTAGTTAAAGAGTTCACCTATATGATGGTATAGTCCCTGAAAGGGATAGCCCCACTGGGACTTTTATACAATCAAACCAAACACTTGGCTTCTTTTATTGATATTTTAATTTCACAATTTGTGTATGTATCATATTTTCTGGACGCTGATGGTTTTCTTTCATTCTTTTTGGATTTTTTTCGTCTTTTCTCAACTATTTCTAAAACAATCTGTTTTGTTATTTCTCAATATATTAATTATTATACAAAACCAAACTTGGCCTCTTGTTTGGACAGGCCTCTAATGACAGTGGCCGTGGTGGAAGTGTAGGAGACACCTTGCTGTCTTTACCGGCCGGGGATGTGATCAACTTTGACTTCAACTTTCCCTCTGAAGCTGTGTGGCCGACTGATCGGGCGTGGTGGGAAAAACATCCAGTAATGAAGGATCGGTCGGGGCCTCCATCGTCCTGACAAGGAACCCGTTTACTCCAGAGTTTCAGATCTGCAGTGTGCAAGGTATTAAAGCTGAGAGGATGTGTGGTACTGGTACTGTGGTGGTGAAGTTGCTGGTTAACTCATTGAAGTCATTGTAAATTGCATCATTATACAAGACAGTTTTCAGATGGAAGTCTTGTTACGAAAATAGTTATACTTGAATAACGGTTGAATGTCAGGTAACCAGGGGGATGTCCACAAAGCCTGAAATGATCGCAGAAAGTTTCCTGTCGCAGTACCCTCGCTAACATGGTGGCTCTCATGCCCTCCCCTCTGCCCTGTCGTCTTGCTTTACTTTACTTTCGTATCAGTTTTGTCTTTTTTATTATTTATTATTTTTTTAATAAATTTTTTTTTTTTTTACTTTACCACTTAATGTCATAGCAAATTTCTCTACATGAAATTCGGGCTGCTCTCCACAAGGAGAGTGCGTCACCACAAGAGCAGCGCCACCTGTTACTTTTTTTTTTTTTTGGCTGTCTGCGACTGTATTTGTTGTCCTTACCAGAGTGGCTTTTTTCTACAGAATTTTGCCAGGGACAACTCTCTTGTTGCCATGGGCTCTTTTATGCGCACTAAATGATTGTGTTTAACACGTGGGACCTTGGTTTATCGTCTTATCAGAAAGACTAGCACCTAGACCACCACTCATGGTCTAATGGATGGGGTAAATGTTTTAGGTCCTAATGGGGTTCGAACCACTGCACGCTTCAACTCGGACTTTTTGCTTTTTAGACAGGTGCGTTACCTCTAGACCACTGATCCACTTTTGCTTTTGTCAGGAAGACAGTTAACACATTTTTTGGGGGGGAGGGGGGAGCTCCTCAGCTAGAGCTCTGAGGTTCACCAATGGGAAGATTTTTGCATGTGCAACTGTTTTTGCCCACCATGAAGGTAGCCATATTCCAACTTCAGGGTGTATGCTGGTATGTTCGTGTTTCGTAACCCACTGAATGCTGACATGGGATTATGGAATTTTTAACATTCATATTTGATCTTCTGCATGTATATATATATGTACAAAGGGAATTTAGGCACTGGCAGGTCTGCACTTGACCTGGAAGATTGTAAAAATCCCCACCCTTAATTCACTAGACGCCGCCAAGGCTGGAACCTACAACTTCATGACCCACGTGATTGAAGCCGAACAATCTTAATTAACCACTGGCCTAAGCTAGTGCCCATCAGTGAATTAAGTCATTTAAAAATTTGATTTAATTTTATTTTCTATTTTTTTTGTCTGTGAATGAAGTCATGAAACGTGGTTTGTTGGATTGCCTGGCTGGCAGGTAACCAGGGGGATGTCCACAAAGCCCTGGAAATGATCCGCAGAAAGTTCCCCCTGTCTCAGTACCCTCGCCTGGACATGGTGGCTCTCATGCCCTCCCCTCCTGCCCCTGTCGTCTTGCCTGAAGTCATGGAGGTACCAGGAGTGGAAGTAGTTCTTGTGTGTGTGTGTGGGTGCTGTGTCTGTGTGTGAGAAGGAGAGAAGAGTGAGTGTTGTATGTGAGTGAGTGAGAGAGAGAGGGAGTGTATGTAAGTGTTGTGTATGTGAGAGAGAGAGAGAGAGATCTATATGGTGACACATCACTTTGTTTCCTTGTGTTTATGTCATGCTTAGTCTAAGTCAGAACAAAGAGGTATAGTTTCTTATTGAATTCTCTCTTGCAGTGCCTTCTGTTGACAGTCACAATTCTTGTTTGGTCTTTTGTTGAAATGAAAACTTTTGTTATGTGAAGACTTTTTTTTTTTTGCAAGGGACAGACAGTATTATTTCTTTACACCTCAGCTCTTGCCCTGTGTTCCGTAGAAATAACCTTATTTTTTTCTTGACAAATCTGCTCAGATTACACAGTCTTCCTTCAATATAAAATATCACTCTTTAGAATTGTATTGTTGCACGTTTCCCACCTTAACAACCCTGGGGGTCACCCACAGAATATACACTCTTGACTCAATCATCCCACCTGGGAATCATTGTTGAGACAGAAAAGTTCACACTGGATGAGAAGATTGTGTGTATGGCTGTTTTTAAGTACCTTGCTATATATAGGCAGCCATACTCCTGACTTCAGAAGATTTTTTTCTCTTTTACAGGAGAGTACAGGTTGTTATGCTAAAAAACTTGTCACGGCTGTGAAGACAATCTCAACATAGTATGTTAATTGTATAACACCATTTTGATATATTGTAGGCCTTGGCACTTAACTTACATCAGTAAGTGACAAAGCTTTTGGTTGGGCCAGGCTTGGGGAAAAATTCTCTCCCATTTACTCATGGTTCACTCTGAAATTGGAGGATTACAGATGGTTATTTTGGAGAAAAAAATGATATCCCTTTTATTCACTCTTTTTGTTGTTTGTTTTTTTGTTTTCATTTTTATTCCTTGGTGTAGACTCCTAGGTTCACCAATAGTGAGATTTTGAGCATGCGACCGTTTTTACCCACCATGAAGGTAGCTGCATTCCGACTTGTTGGGGGAGAATTGACTCTTCACTCCCAAAAAAGGAGGGAAGGAGCGTGGATGCTAAAAGTGTTTATGAGGGTAGTCTGCCTTGCAGCTGAGCCTTCCCGAGGGTGTGTCGATGACGTGGTGGTGTCGCAGTGGTGAATGCCGGCCACATCTTCATCCAGCAGCCCACCCACCCCTCCTTCCCCTCCCTGGAGCGTCTGAACTACGCCATGAACCAGTGCTACGAGGATCCGCTGTGCCCTCTGTGCCAGCCTCTGAAGGTATTGTACATACATGTCCCTAGTTTGTTGCCAGTTGTTGTCTTATTTTATTTATTTTATTTTATTTATTTATTTTTCTTTTATATGGAGGAGAGTGGAGTCGGCACTGATGTTAACTCCAGAGGAAAAATCCACTCCGATGGGAGTGGAACTCGGGTCGTCAAATTGCGAGCGCCATGTTCTGAACATTATGATATCCCGTCCCCGTTGTTCTAGTTGTGTGTTCCATAGCTTGATGCTCTGGGGGGTCACTCAGTCTATACATGCACTCTGACTCACTCCTCTGACCTAAGAACCACTGTGAAGTTAAAAATACACATTGGAGGAAAAGTTTACTGTTTTCAAGAAGCTCGCCATATAGACAGCCATATTCTGGGTTTGGAGGAGTTTGGGTTTTTTTGGTTTCCTTTTTTACTGAAAGGAGAGGGCAGGTTGTTATGATGAGAGCTTGTCAGACAATCTCAACACACATTTTGAATCATGACAACATTGTGGTGTAGGTTATACACTTGGCTTACATCAGCAACTGACAAGAGTTGGGTGTGGTGGTTACTGTGGTTGTGTGGTTTGTGTAGTGTAGTGCAGTGTCCTGTGATATGGTGTAGCGTGATGTGTAGTAGATGTTGCGTTACAAATTGAAACTTACTTTTTTTAAAAATTGCATTTTCAAACAGTACCATTCATTTTCAGATATATTCTGAATGTGAAAATTTCAAGTGTCCCTTGGGGGGAAAAAAAACTATATATATATATATTATATATATATGTATATATAACTATGTATGTATGTATGTATGTATGTATGTATGTATGTATGTATGTATGTATGTACAGTCAGCTGGTGTGTGTGTGTGCAGCACGTGCGGGGTCTATCTGTGCGGCGGAGAGTGAGGGTCAGTGGTACCGTGTCCAGGTGACACAGGTGTTGCCCATGGAGGACGAGTGTGAGGTGAAGTACGTGGACTACGGAGGATTTTCCAGAGTCCATACCTCCATGCTGAAGCAGATGAGGTCTGTACTGGAGTTTGGGGGTTTTTTTGGGGGGGGGGGGGGGGGGGAGGGGTTGTGTTTGTTTTTATTTTTATTTTTTACTTGTGTGCATTCCTGTGCACGATACATGTGTATACAGACATAGACATGCTCACTCACACGCATGCACATACACACACGTGTGGGTGCTTAAGCAGCCACTTGCTCATGCGTGTGTGCGCACGCATGAATCACACACACACACACACACACACAACACACCACACACACACACACAACACACACACACACATATTCATACAGGGTCACTGTGGCTGGCTGTAATCAATTGGTATGTTGTGGTCTCAGGATGGACTTCATGACCCCCCCCTACACACACACACACATTCATACAGTCGCTGTGGCTGGCTGTGATGATCAGTGTGATTATGTTGTGGTCTCAGGATGGACTTCATGACCCCCCCACACACACACACACATTCATACAGTCGCTGTGGCTGGCTGTGATGATCAGTGTGATTATGTTGTGGTCTCAGGATGGACTTCATGACCCTGCCCTTCCAGGCTGTGGAGTGTTACCTGGCCAACATCACACCTTTGCAAGGTGAGGAGTCAGCAGGACTGACTGTCAGTCTTCTCTCATACCTACCTGTCTGTCTCTGTCTGTCTGTTTCTTTCTGTCTCTCTGTTTCTGTCTGTCTCTCCTCTCCCTCTCCCTCTCTCTCTCTCTCTCTCTCTCTCTCTCTCTCTCTCTCCTCTCTCTCTCTCTCTCTCTCTCTCTCTCTCTTCTCTCTCTCTCTCTCTCTCTCTCTCTCTCTCTCCTCTCTCTCTCTCTCTCTCTCCCTCTCTGTTTTAATGTAGGGGTTTGTGTTTTTGTAATTGTGTGATATAAAAATTTTAAAGAAAAAGTTGGAGAGGGGGATAAAAAATGAAAAATTTCTTAAGTCAAGATTACATGAACTAGACTGATATCTTTGCCTGTCTCTGTGTGTATGTATGTCTGTGGCTGTGTTTCAATGTAACTGTTTCCATTTTTGGAATTGTGTAATATGAAAAATATGATTGAAAAACAGGAGAAATGAAAAGTATGTTCGTGCATCAAGATTACACAAACTAGACTCGTGTGTTTCATTTGATTGAAAAGAAAAAAAAAAGTTTTAGCATCAGCAGGTAATAGGATCTTTTCTTTTTTTGTTTTGTCTGGGGTGTGTGTGACTGTGTGTGTGTGTGTGTGTGTGTGTGTGTGTGTGTGTGTGTGTGTGTGTGTGTGTGTGTGTGTGTGTGTGTGTGTGTGTGTTTGAGGTCAGTTCCTCGGCTAGAGCTGCGAGGTTCACCAATGATGAGATTTTGGGATTGTGACTGTTTGCCCCATCATTCAGGTAGCTGCATTCTGACTTCAGGGCTTTATTCATAAGGGTGTGACTGACCTGTTGTTGTGTGGATTTATTTTATTTTATTTATGTTATTTTATACCACTTTATGTCACAGCAGATTCAGGCCACTTTCCCCAGTGAGAGTGCGTCGTCACAAGAACAGCGCCTACCCATAATTTTTTTTTCTTTTTCCTATCTGCAACTGTATTTGTTTCCCTATCAGAGTGGTTTTTTCTACAGAATTTTGCCACGGACAACCCTCTTGTTGTGTTTTTTTTAATATATTTTTTTTACATGCACTAAATAATTATGTGTAACACACTGGACCTTGGTTTATCGTCTCATCCGAAAGACTAGCGCCCAGACCACCACTCTTGGTCTAATGGATGGGGGGAAAGTTTTGGGCCCAAACGGGATGTGGGTGTATCCACTGGCTTGGTCTGATGATGGTCCCCTGTGTGTGCGGATTGCAGATGAGGAATACTTCAGCCAGAAGGCGGCCGATGTTCTGGTGGAGTTGACATCAGGACAGATGCTTCAGGGGCAGGTGGTATGCAGGGGAGAGGACTCTGGGGGCTTTGTTCACCTCTACCGCGTTTCAGGCAACAAGGTATGCGATTTTCTCTGATGATTTCTGTTTATTCTGGCATTAACAGACCACTGACAGAGCTTTTGGCTTGTCCCCTGGGTTATGTTTGGCCTATGCTATTGATTTCATTCATTGCAGTGATATGTTGATGAAAAAGGTAAAGGTGTCCCATAACCTGGGCGGTCATAGGGAAGTGAGGCATCAGAGACCTCAGCTTCTCTAGGGGCCAGCATATTGAGGGCAGCGCCCATCTCCTCTCCCTCGCTGCTTTACCTTCCCTGACCCTAAAGAGGGAAGGTGCCCATTGACAGCTGGGTGAACTGGGGGGACTGTACTGAAACCAAGGCATGCAAACAGTCACCCATCCAACTGGTGACCACGCTTGACGCTGCTTAACTTGACTGGGGAAAGCGAGCGCTCTGACCACTGAGCTATCCCTTCCCACTAGTGATTTTGATAAACTTTCTATAAAAGTTGATGGCAAACGTTTTGGAAGATAGGTCTTGGCATATTTGCCCTGAGCATTCACCTGAATTTGACAGACCGAAATGTGGAAAAACCTTGCTAGTGTTATCAGTTTTCAAATGTTTGCGTTAGTATGTTTCAAGGTCATCTTCTTGTTGGGTGTTCCTCAGCTTGAACATTCTGAGAGTGGCCCATAACATGCATGATCTGTGTCTCGCTCATTCCAACAGGTAAGACCGTGTTGAGTGCTCGTTGGATGAGAAGTTTGCCATGGATGACTTATTTTCTGTTTAGGCAGCTATACTCCACTTCAGATCCGCGCTGTAGTCTAGTGGTTAGGGGTAGGACTCATAATCTAAAGGTTGCAGGTTCGATCCCAGCTTTTGGCTATGGCGTTGTGCCCTTGGAAAAGGCACTTTACGGCTATTTTCTCACCCCACCCAGGTGTAAAAGGGGTACCAACCTTGTGTTGGGGGTTAACCCTATGATAGACTGGCGTCCTATCCAGGGGGGAGTCTATGACTCTCAGTCGCTTAACGCCACAGTAACCGGGATAAGCCTGGCCTGTGAGCCTTAGGCTCGGGCAGACTTTAAC
Source organism: Stramonita haemastoma (assembly GCA_030674155.1). Lineage (NCBI taxonomy): Eukaryota > Metazoa > Mollusca > Gastropoda > Neogastropoda > Muricidae > Stramonita > Stramonita haemastoma. The sequence continues at coordinate 16,334,931 of CM060342.1, read as the reverse complement.
TTTAACTCAACTTCAGACTGACGACGTTGTGTTGTTTTTCAGGTGCTGATGATCAACCGTGAGATGGTGAACAAGGAGGTGGTGCGATGGATAGAGATCCTGTAAATAGGGATCCTGTATATAGAGATCCACCAAGTCCACAGTCACCACACCTGCACACAGCTTTTGGCGTTATTGTGACCGGGGCAGGCTTATGATCGTTTGTGGACACGCTGCTTTAACATTTTTGCCAATTTTTTTTGTGGTCGTTTGTGTGTTTATGTTTTTGTCTGTCGCTTTTTTTTCTTTTTCTTTTTTTGTGATGGATATCGGCTGTGGTGCAGGGTATGTGAGTGTGTATGTGTGTGTTTGCATTTTTTTTTTTTTTTTATACTTTGATATATTTTCTACATGATTTGCAGGGAAAGATGTGAATATTATTGATGACAGTTTTTTTGGGGGGTCAACGATTGGGTTTTGTCGCATGGTTAGGTGTATTGTAAAGTTTTTTGTGTGTGTGTGATGAAGTGTTATGGTGGTTTTGACCAATCGTTATTCCTTCTTTGCCCCGGGCAGAATTTCTTTGGCTCTTTATTTCACAGTTAAGCCAATGTCAGTGTAGGATTTTTTTTATAGTAAAATTTGGAAGAGTTAAGGACCATCAGCATCATAGGTGGAGTTCACCTGTTGAGCATTTAAACATTTTGTTTTTGCTTAAGATTTTTGAAAATCATGAGCAATCGGTTTCACAGATGTTGCGACCCCCCCCCCCCCCCCATTTTTTTTTTTTTACCCCCTTCAAAAATGGTAGGTGTTTTTTTTTATGTGATTTACTGTAGATTTGTTCTTGGATATTAATTAAAATTAAAATGAAGTCCTGAAAGTGTCGAAAGAGGAAAGCTTTATGAGCACTGCAAAATGAGAAGAAAGGTTAAACATTTTTTTTGGTTTAAAAAAAACGCAAAACCTACCAGCCTAGTAGTCAGTAAACTCGTCTTCAGCGAATTTACCTGTCAGTGTTGTGCTAGATAAAATAGAAATTCAATCTGCATTGCAGTGCAGTTTTTTAAAAAAGAAAACAAAAGGTGTATGGTGGAAATACTGGAATACTTAGCTTGCCATTCACTTTTTCGAGCACACAAAACTTGCAGAATTGTGTGGAAACATAGTCAAGATCACCAGTAGACTTGTTGCTACAAATAGATTTGATTTTTTTTTTTTTGGTGCATGAAAATCCACAAATCTATTTCTAGGCTTTTTGTTAGGGGAGAGGAGGGGGGTGGGACTTGAAAAGTTTAGTGGCTTATAACTCAGAAAATACAGAAATTTGTTTGGCGTGTGAAGTCCAGTTGAGAAGATGACATGCGTTGACATGCGACAGTGCCCAGTCGTTGATTCCCCCGAGTAGCAAAGTAAACGGAGGCTGACGGATAAATTTACTCGGAGATGTCAGAGACAGGGTATAGGTCTGTTCCTAGAATTTCCCACCACAACACCCGCCTTTTTTTTTAAAAAAAAGAATCATCATCATTTTCAAATTGTCGTTGAAGAAGGTATTGCTGTAGGCATGCGAGCGTTGTTTTTTGTGAGGCTGGTGCGTTGACTTTGGGGAGAAATGGCTGCAAGATATTTATCACGTCTCAGAATTATTTGACCAGCATGATTTACAAAATATGATAGATAGATATATGTTGAAATTCTTGCATGCATAGATTTGTTAATGTGTTAACTTTAACACAGCTCACATATCTGTATGTGAATTTAGATACATGCAGTCACATGTGCATGTACACTTAAAACACACTTTTTATTCATATTTATGTGCATGAACACATAACTGTGCGTGCATGCATGCATGCATGTGCACACATCCACTTGCTCACACATAAAACACACATACATAGATATGGTATATATATTTTATATAATTCTCACACACACACACACACACACACAACACACACACACACACACACACACACACAAAATAAGAAGCAAATCAACACTCAAGTCGACAATTAGTAAAGTTGACCCCAAAATGACCTGTTAGATCATATTTTGAATTCACATTGCCAGTATCGGAGTCACTCTTTGCTTGATTTTCATTTTCATACGTAAAAAACGTTGGAAGACATGTCAATTAACGACAAACGACAACAGCCTCCCTTTATTTTGTTACATATTGCTGTCACGTAACGAGTGATATACCTGTGCGAAGAAGTTGTGAGGAAAGTATTTTCACTGCCTTGTGTCTGTTATTTTTGACATGTATGTATTGCTCTTTTTTTCTCTTCTTCATTCCCAGTATTGTCGTCATTTTCTTCTCTTTTTTTTTCTCTTTGGTTTGGCTCGGTGATGTGTGTGAATTTTTTTCATTTGATTGCTGGTGCACAAAAACTGTCATGTGCTTGTTGTGAATCATGATTTAATATTTGGCCTTTTAGGCAAAAGTGTAGAATATCCTGTATTTGATATATTTTGATATGTAGTTCTAAGGCAGGCTGTGTTGATACGTGTGTGTGTGTGTTTAAAAATTGCTAAAAAAAAAAAAAAAATTATTTCCCTGATTCAGATGTAAGTTTCAGTGTTTTGTTTTTTTATGTTAGGATTGTTTTTTTTTACCGTATAGGTTGTATTATTGTAGCGTATTTACTTTTTTTTTCTTTTTTATATGTATAAGTAGATGTTACATTGAGATGATTTGTTGCACATTTACAAATTCTTTTAGATGTTGTTTTGTTTATTGTGTTGTTTCATTTGCCACATGTCAATTAGTGATATATTATGACCCCCTACCATCACCTCCTCCCCCCCCAACCATATTTTCAAAACACACACATACATATACACTTCACCATTCACCACTGCCCCCCCTCCCCCCTGCCGCCTTGTGTGCCAGAGATACCCCTTCTTCCTTAGGAAAATGGACAAGGAATAAAGTAAAAGTTTGTAACAGTCAAATTCAGCGTAGTTTCCAGACTTCCAAATTACCATGACAGATGGATCACTATCTTGTCAGTGCTGTAAACAGAGATGGATAACCATCTTCTCAGAGCTGTAAACATTGATGAATAACTCTTCTCAGTGCTGTAAACATTGATGAATAACAATCTTCTCAGTGCTGTAAACATAGATGGATAACTATCTTCTCAGAGCTGTAAACATAGATGAATAACAATCTTTTCAGTGCTGTAAACATAGATGAATAACAATCTTCTCAGTGCTGTAAACATTGATGAATAACAATCTTCTCAGTGCTGTAAACATAGATGAATAACTATCTTCTCAGTGCTGTAAACATTGATGAATAACAATCTTCTCAGTGCTGTAAACATTGATGAATAACAATCTTTTCAGTGCTGTAAACATTGATGAATAACACTCTTCTCAGTGCTGTAAACGGAGATGGATAACTATCTTCTCAGTGCTGTAAACACAGATGGATATCTATCTACTCAGTGCTGTAAACAGATGGATAACCATCTTCTCAGTGCTGTAAACATAGATGAATAACAATCTTCTCAGTGCTGTAAACATGGATGGATAACAATCTTCTCAGTGCTGTAAACATCACCCCAAATTTTCAATGAAATCTGAAGACAAAAAAAATAAATTGAGGTATAAGCCATGTTGTTAAAGAAATCACACAGAGATATCAATCAACATGGAGCATAGTTGGTTACGATTTATTACTAGCTTCGGTTGATTTCCTTTTGTTCCCTATCCTCTGCTTCTTCCTCCCCTTGCCCCTCTGTCTGACTGGATAGACAAATCTGATTTTCTTTCTGAGGATTTCAGAACTTATGGTAGTTTGTAGCGAACGAGTTTGGTTAAGAGCTAGCAAGCAAGCGCTTGTGGTAGTTAGTAGTGAACAATTGACTAAAGCCACAACAAGCAAACACTTCAATTCAATTGACAGAATATGGTGTATGCCATTTGGGAAGAGTCGCATGACTCTGAGAACCAATCAGCTGTGTTCTAACATTTCAGAGCCCAATCAGAGATTTCAGCTCAAGTTTATACTTTGTTTATAATTCAGTTGCATGGTGAAGCAAAAACTAACAACAACAAAATTTTAAATCCACTGCAAGGTGTGGTTTTTTTTATGAATTGCCATCAGGATTGGGGATATGCTCATTTTACTTTCAGTGACACTTTATCTGCAACATTGGATAGGCTACAGGGTCATTTTCAAAGGGAAAATTTGTGGTTTTCAATCTGTTGATTATGATGTGATCGATTCTTTCCCCTTCAGTGTTGGTCAACTGTTTTGTTGCCAGTTCAATACAGTTATCGGTGATAGACAAGAGATTTTTCTGCTTTTGTTTTGCATTTGGAGCCACCACTCGCCAAGCCATGCCAGTTGTCTCCTGTGTTTTTCACCACATCCTGCCTGTGTTGTGAGGGTTGGAAATAATGTAGTAAAGCATAACAACAGTTAAATGTAGGCTGTGGTATTTTGCTTATATCAGGAACTGGCCAAGCTTTTTCCAGGGCCAAATATTGTTGATTTAGTAAACACCTTGATAACATTATTTTCCGGTCTCTGTCAATACGCTAATATCAGTTAACTGCTGTGCAATTTGTGATCAGGAGTCAATCTTGTTCAACCTTCTGTATAAAATATCTATATTTGCTGTCGTGGATGTGCATTTGCTGTCTCAGTCTAGACCAATCAGCAGAGCATACAGTTCTGGGTTTTGTGTGAACTGCCTGGCTATTATGAAAATTGTCGACTATTCACAGTGTATTGGGTTCAAATAATGAAAAGATATCAATCAATGACAGTGGTTGGCGCACACAGACTTTAAAAAGCATTGACCGTTGACATTGTTTTCCATTGGTTCAAAAGCTTTAGGAAGAAATTTCATTGGCTCATTCCGTACCTCAGCCATGCTGCTGAGGAAGGCTGCATGTGATGTAACATTCATCATCTTCATCGATATATCACCCCCAAAAAGAAGTTGTGCATAGCTTAAGGTGGAACTATTTGCTGAAATTTGTTACCTATTTTGTGTTGTTTGTATGTCTCGGTCATGGGGTCTCATAGAAACAGCGCAACTGGCACACTTATAGCTGATCTTTTGCTCATGGGGTCAGATGTATGTAAAATGTTAGGTAAAAAGTCGGTTCTCAAAGCGAGGTAAGTCAACCATATAATCAGATTATTGATTTTAGTCTATGTTACTGAAAAGATGGGACGGGATAGCTCCCTGGTCAGAGCATTAGCTTTCCCTCAGCCAATGTTAAGCAGCATAGAGCATGGTTACCAATTGGATAGGTCACCGTTTGCACGCCTTGGCTTCAGTACTGTCCCCCAGTTCACCCAGCTGTAAATGGATACCTGCCCTCTATAGGGTCAGGGAATGTAAAGCAGCGAGGGAGAGGAGATGGGTGCCGCCCTCAACATGCTGGCCCCTAGAGAAGGTGAGGTCTCTGATGCCTCGCTCCCCTACGACCACATAGGTTATGAGACACCTTTACTTGTTTACCCTTTACATACTGAAAAAGATGCGTAAGATTGTGTTTAACAGCATATGGGGGTTTTTTTTGGTAGAAGATAAACATCCTGAGGACAGAGCGCTTGACTCCTGTCACTCTTGGTCCATGAAGTTGGAGTTTAAATCTGCATCAGTGTGTGATGCATCAAAGACATGGAGTTTTATAATCTCCTCTGCAGACCTGCCAATGCCGTGATTCCCTTCTCGTATATTTACATGCAGAAAATCAAATATTCATTTCAAGATCTGTAATTTAAGTTAAGTTGGTTGCTTGAAGCATAAACATACCCAGCATGCTCCCAGTGCCTAGAGAGGGATGGGCTCCACTGGGTTCAACTTGCCCCAAAACACACAGTCTGAAAAATTCAATGCCGCACCATTCTGTGAACTTAAATGTAACTTTGGCTCGTGAATGGTAAAGACAGCCAATTTCTTATAAGTGTGTCAGTGTGCTTCACACACTATATATATATATATATATATATATATATATATATATATATATATATATATATATATATATATATATATAAAGGTTACATGATGGAGACGGGAAAAAAACACAAAATAGGTTGGAAATTGAGCTATCCGTGCCACCTCAAGCCTATGATTTGGTCTCATTTTACCTTCCAGCTGCCATAAAGAGCAAAAAAATGTTGATACGTCATAGTCAGTAGCATTTGCCATAAGTGTGTGTCATTAATGATGATCAGTATACTGAGTATTGACAGGTTTTGCATCACAATTGTGTCTCTGAGTCTTTTCATCAATACATTGCATTATTAGTCATGATCATCATCGCTACAACGGTCAAGAATTTTTTTTTTTTTTTTTTTTTCTTTTTTTTTAAAACATCATCTATTAGTGGATAATTATCTGTGCAGTCTTGGTGTACAGAGTATTAATGAGCCCAGACCTAATCTTTTGTGCTAATTGGCGATCTTTCATTTCTGTAATTGAAAGAATATTGAGTTTACAGGTACTAGTCCAAACTGAACACCTCAAGACAATGCTACTATACTCTTCGAGGTAATAAGTATTCTTGATGAAAACAAAATGAGAAATTCGCAATGTTTTCCTATCACATTCATTTGTAAAGCTTTAGTGTAGCAGATTGTTGTTTCACACTGACAGGTTGGAACAGACCCGTTTGAACAATTTTTTTTCCTGAATTAACTGTCCTAAAGACTCTCTTTGACCTCCCCCCCCCACCGCTCCCCTACAGTAAATCCCTTGAAGTAAAACTTTTTTTTTGGAGGGGAGGGGTTGGGGCTAGGTTTTTTTTTATTCATTTCTGATTTGGGTGGGGTGGGGCATTGTCCTTCGGTGTAGAAGGTCCGGAAGCAATTTTTCATTAAAAATGTGTATTGGAGTTGACTCAACCATTGAAAACTGCTGCGATTGGTAGCGCCATTGTCTAAAGCAGTATTTTTGCTTTTTCTTTTTTCCTTTCCCAGTTCACTAACAAACAAAGCTACTAAAGTACTAACGTAACACCACCACCCTGCGTATTGCAGTGCTGCCATAGAAACTTAGAAGATAGTGTGACTTGCCATCGATGACGTGAATTATCCTACAAAAGTAAACTTGTGCTCCATGCTCGTAAAGATATATATATGTGTGTGTGTGTGTGTGTGTGTGCTTTGGTTTGTGGCGTTTTTTGCTATGTTTCACTGTTTTGGAGATATCAGGGCTATGTTCAGTTAGCTGCATCTTTGAAAAGATCATAATACCTTTCCCAAACTGGAATGGTTGAATTATACATTATGGAATGCATTAACAGCCAATTGTCGTATTCGGAAAATTCATAATTGCATCAGAGACAAAGTCGTCAGTTTTTCCACTCCCTTTTTTTTTTTGTCTTTTTTTTCCCCTTGGTCATGGATTTTCACTTTGAATTTGCATAATGTCATTTTTTTCCCTTTTTCCTCAGAAGGAAAAAAAATTGAAAAGAAAAAAAAAAGAACGGAGGGCAGCATTGGCATTTATTCAGGTTAATGAGAATCTTTTTTTTGTTGATAAATGTTTTGATATTTTAGAAATGTATGTATTCAGGGTATTTGAGAACAAAAATTATATGAGTGGTGGTGGTGGAGAGGGGGGGGAGGGGGTATTGTTGAAGAGATTGCACAGCTTATGCTCATATTTTGGTGTGACTTTTTTTTTTGGGGAGGGGGGGGGTTTGCAATAAGTCTAAATACTCTGATAACTTTGTTAGAAATTGTTATGTAATTTTTTTTCCTTTGTTGGTAGAGGTTAGTAGTGTAGTGAGTATAATATGAAAGGTACTGGTCTGGTATGTGTTGTGTGATCTGTCTGTCTCTCTCTCTCTCTCCTCTCTCACTCTCTGTCTCTCTGCTGTTGTCTGTCTGTCTCTCTCTCTCTTCTCTCTCTCTCTCTCTCTCTCTCTCTCTCTCTCTCTCTCTCCTCTCTCTCTTCTCTCTCTCTCTCTCTCTTTTTAATATTTGCTGGAAAAAAGGTATAAAATATAATAAGTTATTTAAGTGGGGGTGATCTGATCTTGTTTGCTATTTTTTTTGTTTTAAAAGATTGAAAGGATTTCAAGAAAAAATTGTTTTTACTATTTTTTTTCTTTTGGAAAGATGAAAGTGTTCAAAGGGAAATTTCTAATACTTTGTTGCCACATCAAAATGAATCATTCTTCTGTCTCTCTCTTTAAGGGTAGAGGTATCTGCAGTGTTCAGTTTTATCTGTCAGGGGCAGCAGAAGGGTCACACATGTTCCTTTTTCTGTCTCTTTTGGGTAAATGTGACTAGTAAGGAAAGATATACCATGGGGTTTTGTTGTAGGGTTTGTTTTTGGTTTTTTTTGGGGGGGGTCTTTTTCAAAATTAATTTAAAGGAAGCCCTTCCCATAAGTATTCAAAAGTTATATTACACACAGCTGAACTTCGTACTCAGTGAGTCTAATCTTTGTTGTTTTTTAGGGTCTATCTATATAGATATGTGTTTTGGGTTTCGGCAGAATGTATGTGTGTGTGCTTGAGTAAGAATTTTTTTTTCTTTTGTGCATGAGTTATGAAAAGAAGACACATTGTTTATTTTGCATGAAAGGATTTAGATAGAAGTAAGGTTTTGATCTGCTGAATCTGGTTAGATAGCTCCTTTTTTTTCTTCTTCTTGATTCTGTTTGGCTATAATGTATGGTTTTGTTTCAGGTTTTGTTTTTTTGTTTTGTTGCCTGTTGTGTTCAGTCTTTGTTGACAATGTCTCAAGAAGTGGATCTCGTTTCGTCAATATCTTTTTCCTCTTGATGTCGTAAACTGCTGCCACTATTCGTGTGTTAAAAAACAAAAAACAGAACAGTTTTTGCTTTTTATTGTGGTTAAATTTTGAGTGATATGTCCAAGGAAATGGATTGTGTGGTGATTTTGTCGTTGCGTTCTTTCAGTTTTTGTGGTTGTTTTGGGCATTTTGGAGTTTTTGTTTGTAGTGAAATTCACAGGTTTTGACATGTCAGGTATTGGTTCAGAGAAAGATTGAATGTGGCAAAAATTATATCATGTAACATCTAGTGTCCTTTTTTTGTGGTTGTGTCATATCATCATGTTTACGATTAGTTTTGTGGAAATATCTTCGGTGTTAAATTTTGTTGTATTCATGCGTTTTGTTTACGTGTGATCTTGATACGTTTTAAACCAGTTATTTTGACACTTGCCTTAAAATCGCTGAACAAAACTATCACAAATTCCTCAGCTAAAGCTCCAGATTTCACATGGGGTGAAATGTTTACAAATGTGACTGGTTTTGCCCTCCGTTAAAGGTAGCCGTATGCTGCCTTTTGAAAAAAAAACTGTTTTTAGATCAGTGTTATGTTCTAAATAAAATTTCAGTCTTATATTTAGGTCGAACCATCATTTTTCTTAGCAGATCATATCTGTGGTTTAGGGTTGTACAAAGCTCAGCAAGAATCGCAGCCCTAAGAAGTCTGTGGTTTGTTTTCCGGCTCGGTCTTCCCTTTTTCTTCCTGGAGAGAGCCGGGCTCTGCCAGGTTCAACTAAGTGTACTGTCTGAAATCCCTGAAGTTGGAATGTGGCTACTTATGGTAGGGGAAATAAACTGTCACATAAGCAAAAGTCTCTCTGAAATTTGAAGCTCCAGCCAAGGAACCAAGATAACCAAAAAAAAATGCCTGAAAAATTGAATGCAGTGTGCCAACAACTTCTGGGGAAGTTAGAGGAAGAAGTTTAATGACCACAGAAGGTAAGGACAGTCCAAACTATTTTACTATTAAAATCTGTGACGTCATTTGTATGCTACCGAGAGTACCGTAGTTCAATAAGAGGCAAAACTTGGGGAGGGGGGGGGGTTGTTTTGTTGGTTTTTAAAAAAGAAAACTAGAGTATAAACAAGATCTGCTTTCGTCGGTTCTACAAATACATTGTGTGGTTCCTACTGACATGCATTCATTAATAAATTCAAATTTTATAACTTCCAGTTGAGTGTCTGAGTATAAATATTGATAAATCCTAATATAGATGTTCGTTTTCCCTATGGTTAATAAAGTACCTCTGGTTTTGTGAGAGTTCAAGAAATAAATTTGGAAATCTTAACATTGGTTGAGATAGAAATCTTGGCGACTTTACTGACCACAGTCCTCACCCACTCAGCCCTCTGACCAATGCAGTCATCACAGAGACTGGACATCTGCAGCAGACTTTGCGAGGGATCTCCATTCCCATTTTTGGTAGGCAGCTACAACCAGGTGTGGCATGTTGAGTTGTAAGTGTCCGTTCTTTGACCTTTGTGATCCAGCTTTTTCATTGGCGCCGACCTCTAACGAGTGAGTGTACCCTGGAGAGTCGTCTTCAACAGGATGTTGTCAGGGCAGGTCCATGTCCCATCCAGCCCAGCTTGTGTGGTATCACAGTTGCAAGGAGGAGTTTCCTGAGGCCTCGTAAGGGATGGGACTTTTGCTCTGTGCTGCATTACCCTACAGTGGATGAGGTCTGCCGTTTAACTTTACTGCAATGTTTTGCCTGGAAAATCCTGTGCAGTGCCTCTTCAACTCGACTTAAAAGAAGTTATGGAGCGAAGTTTTGAGGTTTAGGATGCGATTTGTGAGTAGTTAAGGATGTGTTATTGTGAGGCAGTCATGGTTGACAATGCTGTTTTAGTCGTGTGGTTTTTGTGTTTTTGACTGTGTTGTTTGTGATTTTGAGATTTTTTTTTTTTTGTTCCAAAGGAGCTAATATGTATGGCAAGTTATTAGCATTGTTATACAGGGCATGGGAGGAAAACCCTAGAAAGGGTTGATACATATGGCAAACTATTTTGTTTCATAATGAAAAATTCTACAGAAAGGATGGTGTATATGGCAAACTATTAGCACCATTTAAAAGGGTTCTCCAGAAAGGGTTAATATCTATGGCAAACTATTAGCACCATTACAACAGGTTCTACAGAAATGGTTAGTATGTGTGGCATAGCACGGATACAAAGGTGAGTTTTTGTAGTTTTGTTTCTTTCTTTTTTTACTTGATAATTATGTTAAATTAATGTAGTCTTTTATCCCGTCGTTCTTCATCCAGTTCTGTCTGTATCTTCTCATTCAGCTGTTGAGCTGTATTTTTGTTTCTTATTCATGTGTTAGATATCTTTGTTTGCCGCATTTGTATGTGTATGAACAGATGTGCATATGTATCAGAACAGAAATATTGACTTGAAGAAATGTAGAATGGTATTGAGTAGTATCCAGGGGAGAAAAAGATATCCCCCCTTTTTTTTTTGCTCCCCATGTTTGAAAATAGATTCGTCACAGTTGATGTCAGTTATTGTGTCAGAATGGAAAAAAAAAAAAAGAAGAAAGAAAATCTCTAAAAACGGTTCAAGTATTTTTATAACTTGCTATCATTTTTTCAAGAACTTTTTCCACTTTTACATGATATTTGTTACTTTGAAGCAGCTCTGCAGTTTGTTTCTCGGTTTTCTTTATTTTCCAGATTATCGTAACTGTTGTACGTAGACGACGCGCTGACATTTTAAGGGTTACTGATCTAGTTTTAAGGTAGCGGATCAGTGGAAATGTTTCGTGTATATATGTTTAGTGATCGGGAAAGATTCTGGGTAGGGTCGGTCGCTTGCAGTTGTGACATAAACCGGATTGTGCTTTTTGATGAAGGAAGAATTTTTTTGTCGTGACAGAATTTACTGATAAATGCATAACAGTGGCTTGGATTGACAGTTACGTATCAATAAAATCTGCATTTGTTTGATTTTAATCGGTCTGGGTTTTTTGTCTGTTTGTTGTGGATGCTGTTATGTGTTTTGTTTTGTTGGTGTGTGTGTGTGTGAGAGAAGAGTGTGTGTGTGTGTGTGTGTGTGGTTAGTGTGTGTGTGTGTGTGTGTGTGTGTGTGGTGTGTGGCATGGTGGTGTGAGCGAGTGTGTGTGAGTGTATATGTGTGTGTATGTGAGCAGTGTGTACGTGTGGGTGTAAACACAAAAGCTGTCCTGCAATTTCAAAGAAAACGTGTTCTCTTTAAAGAAAATGGTCCAGGCCTTCAAAAGCTTTGGTCAGTTACTGATGTAAGTGAAGTACTAAGGCCCACATTAAAAATTTTTGTTGTAAAATGTTACTTTTGAGAGATTTGTCTTCAGCCGTAACAAGCTCTCAGCATAAAAACTTGCACTCTCCTTTAAATGAGATTAAAAAAAAAAAATCCTCTGAAGCCAGAAGTATGGATGCCTGTATGGAGGGTATTTGAAAAGAGTCACACACGCAAACTTCTCATCCAGTGTGTACTTACAGTCTTACAGTGATTCCCAGGTGGGATGAGAGAGAGTGTGGGTTCTGGGTGACCCCCATGGTGTTAAGCTGGAAAACCACACCAAAAAAAAATGGGGAGGGGGAGGGAAAAGCAGGAAGTAAATTGTTAAGTTAAAGCTTAGCAAAATCTAGCTTAGTGTTTGATTATTGGTTTGACACAGATTCCCATGTGTGTACCAAAACAAAAATTATGAAGAGGAAAGGGTTATTGTTTATGTGAAAGATTATCCTATAACATGTACACAAAGTATACATGATGCATGCTCTCTCTCTCTCTCTCTCTCTCCTCTCTCTCTCTCTCTCTCTCTCTCTCTCCTCTCTCTCTCTCTCTCTCTCTCATACATACTACTCAGAATGTGCATAATCTGCTCTCTCCATTATCCATTCCATTTATGCAGCTTATTCCATTATCCTTGATATAAAAGACTAAATCAAATCAAATCTCTCCCTCTCCCTCTTCCTCTCTCTCTCTCTCTCTCTCTCTCTCTCTCCTCTCTCTCTCTCTCTCTCTCACTCCTCACTCACCACACACAACCACACCACACACACCACACACACACACACACACACACGCCACGCACGCACACACGCGCACACCACATGCACACACATGCACACACGCACACATAGGCACATGTACACATTTAATTGAAGGTGCTTTTGGTAAGAATGTTTTTGCTCCTAGATAAATGGTTTGATGAAAAAAAGCACATACATTGCCTATTCAATGTACCATCTAATTTAAAAACAAACAAACTGACTTTGAGGCACATACATCACAGACTGCATGTCCTCTCTCTCTCTCTCTCTCTCTCTCTCTCTCTCTCTCTCTCTCTCTCTCTCTCTCTCTCTCTCTCTCTCTCTCTCTCTCTCTCTCTCTCTCACACACACACACACACACACACACGCCAAATGGCCAGAAAGATAGAGACAAAGAGATAATGACTTTAAGAGACTCAAAAGAGACCCCGCCCTCTGGATAGTAGTCTAGTGAGTGACGCATCGCACACACTGCATCCCAAACATCCAACACATCTTCGGTAGGGAGGGAGAGAGGGGACACACACACGCACGCGCGCGCACGCGCGCACACACCTACACACACCACACAACACAACACAACACACACAACACACACGCACACACACCACACACACAACACACCACACACACACAACACACCACACACACACAACACACACACACACCACAACACAACACACACACACACCACAACACAACACACACACACACTCCTCTCTCTCTCTCTCTCTCTCTCTCTCTCTCTCTTCTCTCTCTTCTCTCTCTCTCTCTCTCTCTCTCTCTCTCTCTCTCTCTCTCTCTCTCTCTCCTACTCTACACACCCACGCACCCGCACGCACCACTCACCACCACACACACACACACACACACACACACACACACACACACACACACACACACACACACACACAACACAACACACCACACACAACACATGCACGTGCACCCCGTTTCTCTACGTATAGTAGTCTAGTCAATCCACCATCCGACCAGCCTTGCTTGTGTGTCAGTCAAATGCATGTGTTCTGTGTACGTCACACTTGCACGCGCGCGCGTGCCAGGAACGGAGAGCGACATACAGAACACACTACACACACACACACACACACACGCGTGCGTGCGCGTAAAAAAGAAGAAGAAGAAGAAAGAAACCAAAATAATAAAAAGGAGGGCGTCTAAAAGCATGTATGACTCGAGAAGGCTGGTTTCCATTATTGAGAGTATAGTAGAAGGCCTAGTACAGTAGAGAATTCAGCTGGTAAAGATAGATATATATGCGTTGCTATTGGTCCACGGTCGTTTCTAGGACGTTCGTGTTTATCTTTCAACGTGTGTATATGTAGCCTACCTATATGTATGTTTTTAGGACAGCAGTGATGTGGGTAAGGTAGGGTAGGGTATTGGGTAGGTTCGTGCCGTTCTCAAAACGTTCCCAGTTCAACGAGTGAAACTTTCAGAGTGAGAAGCTGGTAGTAGTGGGGGGTAAAAGAGTGACGTAAAATAAAGATTTTGAGGTCGTCGTTTTTCTTCATCTGTGACGAAATTGCGTTGATGAAAACCCAGCTGGTGAAAGTTAGTTGTGTTTGTTGTATATGTGTTTTTGTTTGTGTGTGTGTGGTTTCGTTGTTGTTTACTTTTTGTGGGTCAGTTGTGGTGGGGCCTTTTTGTGATGATTGTTTATTGGGGGGGGGGGGGGGGGGGTGTGTGTGTGTGTGGTGGTGTGTGTGTGTGTGTGTGTGTGTGTGTGTGTGTGTGTGTGTGTTGGTGGTAGTGGTGGTGGTGTGTGTGGTGGTGGTGGTGTGTGTGGTGTGTGTGTGTGTGTGTGTGTGTGTGTGTGTTGGGGGGGGGGGGGGGGGAAGTAAAGAATGTTTTGTGCGGCATGTTCCTCATGAAAGCTTCTAAGCGCTTGCAAGGTGATTCACACACACAATCCTGCAAAGTTCTAGACAAAAACAGCCAGCCTAACACATAACACTGATATTGGCAGCCACACACACTCT
>CM060342.1:16307621-16312621 GCA_030674155.1 Stramonita haemastoma | reverse complement strand
TTTTTTTTTTCCCTCTCTTCATTTTGTTGTTGTTTTGGTTATGTATTTGCTTTTTTGTTGCAATATTTTGTTTTGCGTATTTGTGTTGTTTTATTTTGTCTCATTTATATTCTGTTTTATACCTCTTTATGTCACAGCAGAACACCTTGCGCACACGTGAAATCTTGTTCCGCTTTTCGGAAGAGTAGGCCATTGTGTGCCGGTGGGAACAGATGACAAAATTTACACAACTGCATACACGTGGGGACAGGATGAAAAAAAGCATATGAATGCGTATTCCATTATCCTCGATATAAAAGAATAAAATAGATAAACAGCAGATTTCTCTGCGTGAAATTCAGGCTGCTCTCCCTGGGGAGAGAGCGCGTCGCCACAAGAGCAGCGCCACTCATTCATTTTTTTCTTTTTCCTGTCTGCAACTGTATTTGTTTACTATCAGGGTTTTTTTCAACAGAATTTTGCCAGGGAAAACTTTCTTGTTGCCGTGGGTTCTTTTACGTGCGCAAAATAATGATGTGTAACATACGGGACCTCGGTTTATCGTCTCATCCGAAAGACTAGCACCCAGACCACCACTCGTGGTATAATGGATGGGGGAAAGTTTTTGGCCCAACAGGGTTCGAACCACCACACACTTCTGACCCGGACTTTTTGCTTTCATGGAAGGCGCGTTACCTCTAGACCACCAATCCACCATTTTATTCTGGTGTATGGTTTGATATTGAATTTTAAAAAGTAAACGTAGAAGCACGGGTGCATGCGTTCTAGTGAATGTATGTGTACGAGAGAGAATGGGTATCATTGTTGACACTGTTGTTATTGTCAAACAGCAGTGGATGAATGCAAAAGAGGGGAAGCTTTTTAGTATTGTTTTTTGTGTGTTTTCTTTTATACGTTTTTATCGTATTAATCTGTGTTTTGTTTTGCTATATTGTGTCTTAATGCATTACAACTAGTGATAGAACAATGCAACATAATTTGGCAAAACTATACAGCATCATGCAGATGCATGACAACATGTTGACAGTACATCACAGTTTTTTTCTTGTTTTTTTTCTCTCCCTCTTTATTCACTCTATTTTTTGTCGAGTGATCGCGTTATGCACTTTTGTTCTATTCCGGTAATTAGTCACCCGCGAAAAAATGGAAGGTCACGTGCCTGAATTTGTTTACAATTGTCTGCTCCGTAGCCGCCATCTTTGATGTTTGTTCCTGAAGGCAGTCCTGGGAAGTTAGCTAAATAAAGATGTAGATTCATCTACGCGTGTTCTGATCGCTGAGCTGGCCTGAATGGCGAATGAGGGGCTAACATAGAAAGGTATGCGATTTTTCGTAAAGGGATTGGAGATTCTTAGGAGTGCACCCTCGCATTATATATCAGTTAGATCTCAGCCAAAACCAGATGCAATGCCTTTTCAAGTGTAGATAAATGCGTACAGTAATTAGCAGAGAGAGAGAGAGAGAGGGGGGGGGGGGATTCTGCAAGGAAATGGAAGATTTAAATAAGTTTGCAGCCAGTAGAATGGCTCCAATATGGCTAGAGAGAATACAGTCAAGCTGGGGGGAAAAAACAAACCAAAAAAACGATGCTGCCGGGAAATAATCATTGCCTCAGTGTGTGAGGTTACAATGAGTGGTTATTTCCCCTTGACCGTAGTTGTGAACCTGGGGTCTTTTTTTTGGGGGGGGGGGGGGGGGGGGGAGGGGGGATGATACGGTATCGAATATTGGATTTAGAATAAAATGTTTCGACTTACACTTCCGTAGGGTTTGCCTGTACCCCAAAACAAGACATAAGATTTTTTTTGTAAAGGTTAAGATTAGGGGGAGAGGGGGAGGGAGGGGGACATGCATGCAAAAAAAACAAGCACAAGGTGTGCTGTGTGAGAGAGCTGTGTGTGTGTGTGTGTGTGTGTGTGTGTGTGTGTGTGTGTGTGTGTGTGTGTGTGTGTGTGTGTGTTTGTTTTGGGGGGGGGGGGAGATAATGGTTATAGTGCCAATCTTGAGATGTGATGGTAACTGAGGCCCCAGGTTCAAAGTCCCAATTGAAGTGTTTGTGCTAGCATAAGGCCTCCCTCCAGAAAGGCCCTGCACTATCCATCTGTTTATTTGTGTCTTGGGCAGAGGGCTGAAGGAGCTCAGCATGCAGCATGTGGTGGTCAAGCCGTGTCGAATCCGAAAACTGATGGGGTTTGAGGTGCCCTCGGATCTTTACCCTGCGCTTCTTACTGAAGCCATTTTCCAGCGATCGCTACAGGTAGGTCTTTATCACTGTGGGATCTTTTCATTTTTTGTGTTTGGTAATGATTGCCAACCCCCATCCCCTCCCTTAAGATTTACACTAGTGTGACTGCATTCCCCTGTAAAGTCTTCTCTGGGTGAGACCATGAACTGAGGTTCTGTTTGTGAACATATGTGTAGTGTCATTATTTGTTGGGGGGGGGGGGGGGAGCAGGATAATCCAGTAATTAGAGCATTGTGCTGATGATCTGACAGCCTGGGATTAAGCCACTATGGAGACACCCGTTTTAGATAATTCTACCCTGGAGTTGACATCAGTACTGACTCCACGCCCCCAGAAGTCTTTCCGATGAGACTATAAACTGAGACCCTGTGTGAACACACGCAGAACATTGTGTGCTCAAATTTTGTGTACCCAACTGTTTTTACCCACCATTAAGGTAGCAGCATTCTGACTTTAGGGATTGTGTCTAAATATGATACTTGTATTCGTGCGTCTTTGAAATGTTGTCATCCATTCCTACCAGCACGAAATGGCCTGCTCTTCCAAAAGGCAAAGTAGGTTTTTAATGTATGCATAAGATTTATTTGCACACAGGGCCCTGGCCTATAGTCTGATCTGAAGGACTTTGGGTGAATGAAGTCCGTACTGATGCCAAATCCGGGATAAAATTTCCAAAAACAGTTGCCTCTGTGGCGACTGGATCCTGTGCAGTCATATAATGAGCGCAATGCTCTAACCACTAGGCTATCCCATTACCCCACAATGAGACTGAAAGTGCACACTGGATGAGAATGTGTGTGTGTGTGTGTGTGTGTGTGTGTGTGTGTGTGTGTGTTGTGTGTGTGTGTGTGTGTGTGTGTGTGTGTGTGTGTGTGTGTGTGTGTGTGTTTGCCACCTTGTAGCTTTACCCTCTGCGACCATAACACCTTGACAAAATAAGTATGCCAGTGTGCCTTCAGCTCCTGGGCTTTATCACAGTTCTTGATTAAACCATTGACGCTGGGGGCAGCAACAAAGTGAGAGGCTGTATGATCAGTGGCTTTATCACAGTTGTTTAAACCATTGATGCTGGGGGCAACAACAAAGTGAGAGGCTGTATGATCAGTGGCCTTCCCACTCATGGAATTCCACTTTACAGCTTAGTCTTTAGTGATCGACTATGACTCTCTGCCTAGGAAGCTAGACTTGCACAGTCCTTATGTGCTACAGCCCAGGGGGATAGTTGGCCTTCAGAGAACATCACCAACGCTGACTGTCCTTATGCCCTCTTGGCCGAGAGAGTGGGGGGTGTACTGTGGACAAGGCACCTCCACTATAATCAAATTTCTGCTCAGTTTCCGAAACAGCAGCTTCCTCCTCTGCTGTTTTGGAGGTCATCGTCAAACACGACGGACAAACAAACAACATCCCAGAGCTGGGGAAAAAAATGGTACAGCAGTGAAAAAAAACCCATTAAGATAGCCACATTCCAACTTTTGAAGATAGTTTCCTCCTCTAACCCTGGACGTCCTTCCTTCCTCCCTCCCTTACAGACGGTGTCTCACCTGGTGTCCACCTGGCCCAGTGCCGTGCTGCACGTGCGCAGCGTGCTGCCCCCGGAGGACCTGGGCAGGTGCCAGCAGCTGACCACGCCCTTTGACCCCCTGCAGCCCGGGGGCATGTCCCTGTGCGACGCCTTCATGGTGGGGCTCCTCAACCTCAAGCCCCACGCTCGCCTCAAGGTCGTCAACTTTGCCGGCTTCAAACAAGGTAGGGGGTGGGGAGGTGTGTGGTTGGGGGAGTGGGGGTGTTGGGGGAGGGGTTGTGGGTGGGGTGTGGAGGGATGTTTGGGAGGTTGGGGAGGAGGGGTTGTTTGGGTTGGTTGTTGTGGTTGGGGGTGGGGTTGAGTGGTGGTAGTGGGGGGGTGAGGGTGTGTTGTGTGTGTGTGTGTGTGTGTGTGTGTTGTTGTGTGTGTGTGTGTGTGTGTGTGCATGCGTGCATGCGTGCATGTGATATGTGTGTATAAGGGGGGTGGGGGGTGGGGAGGAAGTGGGGTAGGGTAGAGGGGGGAAGGGTTGGATGGATGTGAGGGAGTGAAGGATTGGGGATAGTGTGGATGTGGGTGGTGGTGGTGGTTGTGTGTGGTTGTGAATGGGGAGGAGATGGGGAAGGTTAGAGGGGGAGTGAGGAGAGTGGGAAGGGAGGGGTGGGATGGAGGTAAGGGGGTGAAGGATTGGGGATAGTGTGGATGTGGGTGGTTGGGGGGGAGTGTGTGTGTGCATGTATTGCGGAGGGGGGGGGGGGGGAGAGGTCGTGAGTGTTGTGGGGGAGGGCCGGGGCTGTCATGTGTATGTGAGTGTGGGGGCGGTGGGAGGGGGAGGGGGATGTCATATGTATGTGGAGGGAAGAGGGGTGATATATGCGTGTTGTCATCATCATCGTCGTCGTCATCATCATCATCATCATCATCATCATCATCATCATCATCATCACCATCATCATCATCATCATTCTTATTGTTATAGTCCTAATGATGATGTGGATATGCCCTGTGTAATTTTTGTTGCAATAAGTTATCACAAGTTGTGTTGGGAGTATGTGACCAATCTCATGGATGATGATGACGATGATAATGATAATGATTATTGTGATTTTTGCCAAAACCAGATCTCAAGTTATGTTGGAAGTTAATTGTGTTACCAGTCTGATAGATAACGAAGATAACGATGACAGTGTTGAATATGATAATGATGGTGTGGTTTTTGCTGAAATCAGA
>CM060342.1:16300121-16302621 GCA_030674155.1 Stramonita haemastoma | reverse complement strand
CTGTGCGCGGACATTTTGGCGGAGCTGGGGCGGCCGGATATCGAGTTGGAGTGATTTGAGTTGAGGTTGTGGGGGACATACGAGGTCGTTTGAGACTGGGTATTAAGTTGGAGTGATGTTGAGGTCGTTTGCGACTGGGATATTGAGTTGGGAGTGATTGTTGAGGTTGTTTGCAACTGGGTATTGAGTGGGAGTGATGTTGAGGTTGTGGGACATGTATACGAGGTCGTTTGAGACCGGATATGGAGTTGGAGTGATGTTGAGGTCGTTTGCAACTGGGTATTGAGTGGGAGTGATGTTGAGGTTGTGGGACATACGAGGTCGTTTGAGACGGGATATTGAGTTGGAGGGATGGTTGAGGTTGTTTGAGACCGGATATTGAGTGGGAGTGATGTTGAGGTTGTTTGAGACCGGATATTGAGTTGGAGTGATGTTGAGGTTGTTTGCGACTGGGTATTGAGTCGGAGTGATGTTGTTTGAGACCGGATATTGAGTTGGAGTGATGTTGAGGTTGTTTGCGACTGGGTATTGAGTCGGAGTGATGTTGTTTGAGACCGGATATTGAATTAGAGTGATGTTGAGGTCGTTTGTGACTGGGTATTGAGTTGGAGTGATGTTGAGGTTGTTTGTCGACTGGGTATTGAGTTGGAGTGATGTTGAGGTTGTTTGTCGACTGGGTATTGAGTTGGAGTGATGTTGAGGTTGTTTGTCGACTGGGATATTGAGTTGGAGTGATGTTGAGGTTGTTTGTCGACTGGGTATTGAGTTGGAGTGATCTGAGTTGAGGTTGTTTGTCGACTGGGTATTGAGTTGGAGTGATTTGAGTTGAGGTTGTATGTGACTGGGATATCGAGTTGGAGTGATGTTGAGTTTGTTTGTCGACTGGGTATTGAGTTGGAGTGATTTGAGTTGAGGTTGTATGTGACTGGGATATCGAGTTGGAGTGATTTTGAGGTTGTGGGACATATGAGGTCGTCTGAGACCGGATATTGAGTTGGAGTGATGTTGAGGTTGTGGGACATACGAGGTCGTTTGAGACCGGATATTGAGTTGGAGTGATGGTTGAGGTCGTTTGTGACTGGATATTGAGTCGCAGTGGCATTGAGAAGTGTGACGTTTTTGCACAATCCTGAGGTCATTTGTGACCGGATATCGAGTTGGAGTGATGTTGAGGTTGTGGGACATATGAGGTAATTTGAGACCGGATATTGAGTGACACAACAGACTTTGAAATTTCTGTGTAATTTTGAGGTCGTTTGTGACTGGATATTGAGGTAGAGTGATGTTGAAGAGAGAAATTTTGTGTAAATCTGAGGTCTTGTGAGACCTGAGGTCGTTTGCAACTGGATATTGAGTCGGGGTGGCATTGAGAAATGTGACGTTTTTGCACAATTCTGAGGTCATTTGTGACCAGATATGGAGTTGGAGTGATGCTGAGGTCCTGTGACATTTTTTGTTGTTGCGTATATCTGAGGTTGCTTACAGCTTGGTATTGAGTGGCGTTGAGAAGTATTGAGTTAGGATGATGTTGAAGAGTGACATTTTTGCACACTTCTGACGTTTGCGACGGGATATTGAGTCAGAGTGGCATTGAGAAGTGTGATATTTTTGTGCAATTCTGAGGTAGTTTGTGACTGAATATCGCATTGTTTTTGAAGAGAGAAATTATGGGGTAAATTTGAGGTCATTTGAGACCAGATATTGAGTCAGAGTGACATTTCAGACTGAAATTTTTGCATAATTTTGAGGTTGGTTGTGACTTGATATTGAGGTAGAGTGATGTTGAAGAGAGAAATTTTGCATAAATCTGAGGTCATTGGAGACCTGATATCGAGTTTGAGTGACATCACAGAGCTTGAAATTTTTGTGTCCTTGTGATGTCGTTTGTGACATGGTTGATGTTTTGTTTTGTGTGAAGATAGGGAAAACTTTGGGCTGAGATAGTGAGGCACTTGACTGCAAAGAGAGACCTGTGTGGTTCAAATCTAAAGTCTGATCTTTATTCCCTAATTCAAGAACCCTCAAGTGATATAGTCTTGAGTCATCCGGTTGGGTCAGTAAACCCCATAATAATATGCACCAAGAACTAGGCGCATTTGTATCAAAAACCCCACGACAACAAGAGAACCGTTCTTGGCACTAAATCTGCAGGAGAGTTGATCCTCATAGGCGAACGAATGATTGTACAGGAGCGAATGGAGAATCTGTTGAGATCTGCTTTTGTTTTTGTTTTTAAATGGTGGAGAACAGGTTGAAATTCACACAGATATAGTTTTTTTGTGTTTGTGACAAAGAGTCACAGAAGTTAAAAATTGAGGAAGGTATTTTCATGATGACAAACCCCTTCCCTCCACCCCTCTCCCCAGCCCCCACCAACAAAAACAAACAACCCACTCCTCTTCACCCCCACCCCCACCCCCAATGTCCTTTGTATCAAAGGAAAGGTAGGCAGAGAGAGTGTGTGTGAGTGAGGGTAGGGGAGTGAGTGGGTGGGAGTGGA
>CM060342.1:16282621-16297621 GCA_030674155.1 Stramonita haemastoma | reverse complement strand
GTTGGTTGGTTAGTGGTGGTGATGATGATAGTGGAGGAGAGCCTAGCGGTTAGAACTCAATTCACCAGAAGCCGCTAAGATTCGAACCCACAACTTCATGGATGCATGGGATTGAAGTTGAACAGTCCTAACCACTCAACTATGGTGTCTGTTGTCATTCATTTTGATTTTCCCGTCTAACTGGGATGAAGGGCAAGGCAGAGTATGGATGCCTATATCATATGGCGAGTTACTTGAAAACAGTCATACACGCAAACTTCTTATCCAGGGTGTACTCAACGTTTTCACAGTGATTGCCAGGTGGGATGAGTGAGTCAGGAGTGCATATTCTGGGTGACCTCCCTGGGTGTTAAGCAGGGAAACGCGCATCAACAACAACAACAACAACAACAACAACAACAACAACAACAACAATAATATGTCCTGACGGGATATAGCCTAGTGGTCAGAACATTGTCGCTGCAATTTGACGACCCGGGTTCGATTCCCGGTCGAGGGGATTTTCCCTCTGGAGTTAACATTAGTGCTGACTCCACTGTCCCCAAAAGTCTTTCAATTGAGACTGTAAACCGAGGCCCTGTGTGCGAACGCACGCAGAACATCTTCCACACACGTTAAATCCTGTTCCGCTTTTCGTAAGATTAGGCCATCGTGTGCCGGTGGGAACAGATGACATTTACAAAGCTGCATACGCACAGGGACTGGATGTAAAAAAGCATATGATTGCTTATTCCATTATCCTCGATATAAAAGAATTAGTAAATAAAAATAACTGGGCCAGATAGATATAGATACCTGTAGTGTCGGTCAGGTGATTCAAGCATCACTCTCAAAAAAGAAAGAATTCTGCTGGAGACAACTTTCTTGTTGCCATGGGTTCTTCTATGTGCCTCTAAATGTGTGTAGCACATAGGATTTTGGTTTTTTTTGTCAACCAAAAATAAAAGACAAGTATTCAGACAATCATTCAGGGTCTCGTGGATGGAAAAAAACTTAGGTTCAAATGAGGATTAAACTTGCAGTCTTTCACTTTCTAAATGGATTTTTTTTTTTTACTTCAAGACCACCAATCCCCCTCCTTGTCAAAATTCTATAGAAAAAGCCACTCGCATAGTGAAACAAATGCATATGAAGACAGTAAAAAATTGCTGTAAAAAATGGTGGCACTGTGGTAACCCAATGTCCCCGGGGAAAGGTGAAGAAGAGGAAGAATGAGACAACGATGAAGACAAAGGACACACAAAAAAAGTCAGAGAGGAAGATGGAGAAGAAGAAAATAACCTGTAAATGCATGGGAAGCTGAATTGTACAGAGCACATCATCTAAAGGTAGTTCAGAAAATAATCCCCCCAAACCATTCAATCAAACAGGAATAAGACCCCTCCCCCTCCTCCCCTCCCCCAGCAATAAACCCAAAACAATAACGAGAAGGAACAAAATATAGCAAAACCCAAAGCAATATTGAACTTACTGAATCTAAACTGAACTTGACTCAACTGAATTGAAAGAATTACAGAAAACTACCACCAACCCTTTTGTCCAACCAACATCCCAATGATAACAAAACACTTTCTGCAAATACTGTGCTAGTAATTCCATCTTTTCTATCCCTGTCTTTTGTTTCTGCCTTGTGCAAAGTAGCCTAGCTAGAGAAAAGAAGAGAGATGGGTTATCTCCCCCTACTCAAAAGCTTTTGTAACTACTCGAAATGGAACTATGTCAGTATTTTCTGACACGTTTCTTAATATGATGTAAGTTACACCATGATTCTCTCTCTCTCTCTCTCTCTCTCTCTCTCTCTCTCTCTCTCTCCTCTCTCTCTCCTCTCTCTCTCTCTCTCTCTCCTCTCTCTCTCTCTCTCTCTCTCTCTCCAGTTTGAGGGGATTTTTCCCCTGGAGTTAATATCAGTGCTGACTCCACTCTCCCCAAAAGTCCTTCGGATGAGACTTTAAACCGAGGCCCCATGTGCGAACACACGCAGAACATCTTGTGCACATGTTAAATGCTGTTCCGCTTTTCGTAAGAGTAGGCCATTGTGTTCCGGTGGGAACAGATGACAATATTTACAAAACTGCATATACAGGGGGACTGGATGAAACAAAACACATGAGTGCTTATTCCATTATCCTCGATATAAAATATATAAAATTCTCTCTCTCTCTCTCTCTCTCTCTCTCTCTCTCTCTCTCTCTCTCTCTCTCTCTCTCCTCTCTCTCCTCTCTCTCTCTCTCTCTCTCTCTCTCATCTCTCTCTCTCTCTCTTTTTGATGCAAAAATGCAGCCTATCTTGCTTTATTCATCTGAAATATGGGGGTTATCAAAATTAGATCATGTGGAAAAAGTTCATATGATGGCATGCAAACGGTTCTTAGGTGTCCCAGTCAAAACACCAAACAAAATGGTATATGGCGATTTGGGACGATACCCGCTGTATGTGAATTCTTTTGTCTCTGTGTTAAGATACTGGTTTAGATTACTGCAAATGTGTACTGAAAGGTTACCATACAAGGCATACCAAATGCTGCTTGAACTAGACAGAACTGGAAAATATTGCTGGGTGTCCAAAATTAGAGAAATTTTATGTGAGACAGGGTTTAATTTTGTTTGGTTGCAGCAAGGTGTAGGTGATGTTAAAGTGTTTTTGAGATTGTTTAAACAAAGGCTTATTGATATCTTTATACAAGAATGGACAGGTACAATAAGAGATCGTGACAGGTATGACTGCTACCGGTCCTTCAAAATACTCTTTGAAAAAGAGAAATATGTTTGCAATGTTGATACCTATTGTTTTAGGCTTGCCATATCACAAATAAGATTTAATGTTCTCCCCACTGAACGCAAATGCACACCGTTTTAGTAGTTTAATGGAGAAAAAAGCTTGTCCTTTTTGCAGGACAGCTAGAGAAGATGAACAGCATTTTCTTTTTGTTTGCCCTACATACACTCATTTACGGGAAAAATTCCTGAAAGAATTAGTTAGAACCCCACTCCACCAAATATTACAAGTTACTACTCAACATGATATGCATAAATTGTCCAGGTATATTTTCCATGCAATTGATCTAAGGAAAAAGCGTTTGATCGTATTGTAATTTTTTTCCCGCAAAACGATTGTGTTTACCATATTTATTATGTGGCAAGAATGCCTGGTGTGTGCTGCTGCTTAACGATGTTTATTTGTTAAAATATATTGATTGATGTGTGCTGCAGTTTAAACAATGGATATCTGTTTAAACGTAGTCATGGATGTGTGCTACATTTAAATAATGGTTATCTGTTAAAGTCACAGTATGTGAAGAAAACCTGAGACGTTTGTACATGTGTTAATCGAAGTGAGGTAAGAAGAGTCTATCGGTTATGATTATATGCATTATTATTATCATTATTATTCTTTTGTTTCGAGGATGAGGGAGTGAGCACTCGTGTGATTTTGCAGCTAGTCCACGTGTACATGCTGTGTGTGGATCTTGGCATCTGTTCCCACCGGCACACGGTGGCCTACTCGTGCGAGGGGTGGAGTAGGATTTGACGTGTGTGCGGGGTGTTCTGCGTGTGTTCGCACACGGGGCCTCGGTTTGTAGCATCATACCAAAGGACTTTGGGGGCATGTGTGTGTGTGTGTGCGTGTGTGCGTGCGTGCGTGCGTGTGCCTGTGTCTGAGGGTATGTATGTGAGGAGTGTGTGTGTGCATGCGTGCGTGCGTGCGTACGTGCGCGTATGTGTATATATGTGAGTGCAAGTGCGCGCATAACTGTAATAATGATGAGAGGATAGAGATGACAACTGGGTTCATGTCAGTGATGATGTTGCTATGTTTTTTTTTTTTTTTTTTTTTTTTTTTTGCTGCCTCGTCTTCTGTTACGTTCCCGTACTGCTGTTCCCACGCCGCTCATTTCAATCTCCCCGCCACAGCCATACCCAGATTCGTTGTGTCTCACCCCCGGGGTCGGGAGTCCACAGGGAGCTCATCAATATTAGGCCGCCGCGGGGCCACCAGCCAGAGGGGCCCTGCACTTCTGCTGGGTCACTTTGGTGGTGTTCAGTGGTGCCTGTTCTGAGCTAACATACGCAGGACACCACCTACTAAGCCCCCTACTAACGACAGTATTAGCTCAGTCGCGGAGCCAGACTGAGTGAGTCACCCACCCAAGGTGGCGACCACCACAACGTCCCTCCAACGACCGCCTCCCCACGAACCCCCAACCCCAAAGGCTTCGACACAAATTCACCACAGGCACAGAAGCGTATGGGGAAACCGAATCTGAGGTCACCATGAGACCAGAGCAACGGAGGCCACCGAATCAGAGGCAATTTTTATTATTGCATGATGATCAATGATGATGATGATGATGTAATGATGCTGCTGTGGAGGTGCATCCGCTTTGAGACTACTTGACAGGGTTGTTCTCTACGCTTACTGTCATAATATATCCCGGCGTCAACCAGGCCCGAGAGATACAGACACCTGCAGTGTTGGTCAGGTAATTTGAGCAACACTCTCAAATTCGCATCCGTAAAGTGGATGAAGCTCGACTGTGTGGTCCCAGTCTCCCCACTGAGCCCACAGCACACTCACTCTGGGTAGGAGCCGGCCGGAGCCCGAAAAAATCCCTATGACTTATGGGATTCGAACCCGCGACCTTCCAGTCCGGAATCCACGGCGCTAACCACTGCGCCATGGCGGCTGGTCGATGTTGCTATGTTTTGTATGTACACTACTATTTGATTATATGCACATGTTGACAGTTATTATAAGGAAATGTGTCATCACCACGCCACCACCCACCTTCTTTATTTTTGTTGCTTGTATTGTGGCCTATGGCCGAAGTACATTAAAAGCATTTCAGAGTTCAGTTCAGAGTTCAGAGTTCAGAGTTCTCTCTCTCTCTCTCTCTTAGGTAAGGTGCATAGTACCTGGTCTTCTCCTGTGCATGTCATTTTGCACCTGGTCTGCCCGCTGAGGCCAGCGGTCACATTCTGACCAGAGCCACTTTTTTTTCATTGTACAGGTGGGTGTGTTTGTGTTTTTGTAGCCCACCAAACGTTGTTACGAATTACAGGATCTGTAACGTGCGTATTTGATCTTCTGCATGTGCATTGTTGCTAGTTACGCCTCATAGGCTTGTTGAAAAAAAGCAAATTTATTGCTTACTCAATGTACCACCTGGAAATAAAATTTTGATTTGATTTGATTTCATCTTGTTATGAGAACAAACTTTTATAGGATGTAGTGCTAGGCCTAGTATTTCGGATGAGACCCGAGGTCCTGTATGCAATAGGGCCTACTAATTTTTTAGTGCACGTAAAAGAACCCACAGCAACATGAGAGTTGTCCCTGGCAAAATTCTGTAGGAAAAGCCACTCTGACTGGGAAACAAAATACATCTGCAGACAAAAAATAATAAAAGCATACACACAAAAACGCCTACGCAGAGAGAAAAAGAAAAAACATGTGCTCTATGGGGGAGGGAGGATCCTGAATTTCTCTGCTGTGACTTAGCCTGATGGTGAAGGCCCTACAATACAACATAGGCCTAGGCCTTCAATACAACATAGGTATACAGAACGCTAGGCTACATTAGGCCAAGGCTAGGCTAAATGAAATCCATGTAGGCTAGGCCTACCCTGGTCTACCAACAACTTCTCTTAGCCGAAAGCCCACTTAGGTAAAATGTTATCATCACGCACGCACAAAAAACTACTTATCTCCTGTGGCTTTAGCCTAGGTCAGAGGCCTAGCCTAGTTGGAGTAGCCTAATTAAGTATCTGATAGTAATTGTTGTATTGATTAGGAAATATCGCCGTAGCGATTACAAAAAAATGAGAAGTCTATAAGGGACTCCTTGAAAATCCTTGAATTTTGAGGCCACATACTTGTCAGTAAAAAATTTATATACTTTTTAAAGAAAAACAATAACTTGGTTTTAATATTATCAAATAAAAAGATTAATAATGTCTTTAATAAATCAAGTTAGTTTATCTCTAAATCTTTGTAAATCTGTACAAAATTGTATTAATTATTTAATTGTATGTTATTTATTATCTTTTGATATAAGTCAGAACAAAAAAATATAAATTCAACATTGATTTAAATAACATTAAAGGGACAAAACTCTTACATATAAGCTACTTCCCAGTCAACCAGTCCCCGACAGTGTGCCGCTTGTAGGCCAAGTTTACATGAATGTGACACCAGAATTTTTAAGTGCCAGAGGGTGCGAGGGGGATCAAAAGGGTAGGGTGGGTGGCAGGGGGGATGCGCACACGTGTGTGGTTTGTGAGTACGCGTGCAAGCGTGTGTACGATGTGTGTAGCGATATGTGTGTGGTTAACGGCACGTGTGTCCACAAACCAAGCTACTAGGCCTACAGCCAAAAAGAGGGGCTGGAAAGAACATGCCACTATTTTTTTCCCTGACACATCTGAAAGTTTAAAAAGCGAACGAGAGAAGAGGAAGGAGAAGAGGATGTGTGTGTGTGTGTGTGTGTGTGTGTGTGTGTGTGTGTGTGTGTGTGTCCCTGAAATCTTGCTGCCCACCTGGAGACAGTTGGCTGCGTGTTTGCTTGAGAAGCTGGTGCAGGATGAAGTGTGCCTGTATTAAAAAAAAAAAAATTGGAGGGGGGGGGGGGGGTAGGGGTTAGAGCATTGAACTAATGGTCTGACAATAATAGACAGACAGACAGATAGACAGACAGAAAAAGACTGCATGGTAGGCATGTAGACAAAGAGGTCTCAACTGGGCAATGTGGTCGATAGAGGCATGATGTATGGATTTATGGATTACTGCACATTCTGCACACCAGAAAAAGATATGGTTTTCTTTATACACACTGTTAAATAGATTCCTTGTCGCTAACTGGGGGACGGGATAGCCGAATGGTCAGAACATTGCGCTGGCAATTTGACGACCCGGGTTCGATTCCCGGTCGAGGGGATTTTTCCCCAGGAGTTAACATCAGGGCTGACTCTCCACTCTCCCCAAAAGTCCTTCGGATGAGACTTTAAACCGAGGCCCCGTGTGCGAACGCACGCAGAACATCTTGTGCACACGTTAAATCCTGTTCCGCTTTTTGTAAGAGTAGGTGATTGTGTGCCGGTGGGAACAGATGACAAGGTTTATAAAACTGCATACACACGGGGACTGGATGTAAAAAAGCACGTGAGTGCTTATTTCATTATCCTCGATATAAAAGAATAAACATGGCTCAGGCCAAAAGCTGTGTCAGTTATTGATGTCAGCTCATTGCCAAGGCCTACACTAAAATGTTGTGATGTTGTAAAATGTTGTGTTGAGATTGCCTTCAGCCATGACAAGCTCTTAACAGAACAACATGCACTCTCCTTTAAAGGAGAAAAAATCCTGTGAAGTCGGAGTATGGCTGCCTATATGGCGAGGTACTTGAAAATAGTCATACACGCAAACTTCTCATTCAGTGTGCAATTTCAATCTCACAGTGATTCCCAGGTGGGATCAGTGAGTCAGAGAACGCATTCTGGGTGACCCCCCAGAGCGTTAAGCTGGGGAATAACAACAACAACAACAACAACAAAGAATAAATACAACAAAAAAAAAGACATTCAACTGCGCAAACCCACTCAAAAAGTAGTGCAGGTAATACGATCAACAGGTGTGAAAAAAATCCCTAATACTTGTTGTTCTGATAGAATATTTCTGTTGACATGGTCAATCATGATTCAGAGACAGGCCCTAGGCCTAGCGAACGTGTTTCTCTGTTGTGGTTTGTAGCGGAAATTTCCGATTTATGGACAAAATAATAATGATGTTAGTTTGCAAGCGTCTGTTTACATCTATTTTGTTAGTGCAGTCCTTCACACCAAATAGACTGTCTTCCGTTTGATTTTTTTTGTTTACAAAGCTTTTGAAAGTATCTATCCATTACATCATATCATTAAGAAAAATAACTACATAAAAAAACTCGCGTTTTTTCTGACTAAAAGATATGAAAAGGGGAACTACTCTTTACTCTGTTTACATTTAAAACTTAAAAAAAACTAAAAAAAATCCTTATGTCGCGACAGCTGCTAAATATGTTCACGAGACTGGAACGAACCCAAGTAAAGCACCAGCTTTGCACAAAAATTAGTTCGGGCGTATATATATATATATTTTTTAAAACGCCACAAACTAGAGCGCTGTAGACGCACGTGTGACCTAGTAAACTCGGCCCATAATCCACCCTGACTGTCGTCTGCTTGTCGTCTGTTTGGTTGCAATGGAGAAGACATCCTTTCTGTCTTTTTTTTCTTCTTCTTTGATTGATATCTGTGTGCATTTCGGATTTAAGTGCAGTGTTTATTTTAAAAATCGAAGGAAAGTCGAGCAGCTTTGAATAAAACGAATGGAATCGAACAGTTTGGGATAAACAAGTAAGGAAGATATCTGTTTGTAATGTTGTAGCTAGTTTAAGAATTTTCTTAAAGTTGAGGAAAATTTGCCGTGTATTTTCTATATGATATGACATGGTGATTTTCCCCGGATAATCCGAGCACGATTGACTGAATCATACGCAAATATACCTCGATGGACACTGCGAAATGATAGCTCACATGCATGCACACCTCGACGGCACAAAACACACACATGGCCGTTTGCTCTTTATCGTGATTGAGATGGCAAAAGGCGTTCTTTCTTGGAACATCATTCGCAGAACATCTTGATGAAGATGGTGCTTTTTTCTGTTGTTGATTGTTTATTTTTGTCGTTTTCTTTATTTTCTTTTTGTTTTGTTCAGCACTGCAATGTGTGCTTGGAGCCCTCGTGACATGTGGAGGGTTGTTTCCCTTTGACCGTACAGCGCTCAGTCGCTCTCCCTCTGTGTGTGTGTGTGTGTGTGTGTGTGTGTGTGTGTGTGTGTGTGTGTGTGTGTGTGTGTGTGTGTGTGTGTGTTTGTTCTTG
Organism: Stramonita haemastoma; assembly: GCA_030674155.1. Taxonomy (NCBI): domain Eukaryota; kingdom Metazoa; phylum Mollusca; class Gastropoda; order Neogastropoda; family Muricidae; genus Stramonita; species Stramonita haemastoma. The sequence continues at coordinate 16,288,705 of CM060342.1, read as the reverse complement.
TTGTTGATTTTATATGCCACTTTATATAACAGCAGATTTCTATGCCTGAAATTGTTGTTGCTTCAATTTTACATCTGTTCACTCTCATTAACATAAGACTAGGGGAAGTAGAAAGTTGTGGGATGGAGAAGGGCGTCATGTTACCCCCCCCCCCCAAAAAAAAAAAAAAAAAAAAAAAAAAAAAAAAGAAAGAAAAGAAGAAAAAAACAACAACGGAAAGCAAACAAACCCAAAACAAAACAAAACAAAAACAACAACCCCCCCCCCCCCCAACAAACAACAACACAACAACTAAAAATCCCCACATTATGTCACAAAGAAACTGGGCAATGCAATAAGAATGATAAAAGGAAAACCCAAGTCATTAACGCTAATTATGCAAAATACAACAAGTGTTCTTTCACAATATCAAATGCCAATTCTAAATTATTGAATATGCTGGTGAGGTAGTTTTCAGAAAAAAGTGTGTGTGTGTGTGTGTGTGTGTGTGTGTGTGTGTGTGTGTGTGTGTGTGTGTGTGTGTGTGAATGAAATCACTGCCCCACAGAAGAATCAAACACTTATTTCTTTCTCTGTCTTTCTGTGTCTGTTTTGTCTTTTTCTCCGTCTGTCTGTCTCTCTCGATGGAGTGGAGATAAAAAGCTACGATACTTGTTGAGTGATCTTCGAACTTGGGTTTGTTTCGAGTATGGTTTTGTTTTTTGTATTGGAAAATCAAGATGTAGGGGACATTACTGTGTTCATATTCATTTTGGTAAAGACAAGTAGATAGCAGATGGTGGACATGGTCTTCACATGCATAGCAGAGTGATCGATTGGACATGTACAGAACCCTTTGCATCGTTTTCCAGTCCAATTTTCAATGCACTTACATAGGTATCTGAAAAGCATGATGACTAGATTCAGATTGAGTATTTCTGATATACATTTGTTACAAATCTTTCAGTGATCGTAATTTGTGTCACGATGCACTTAAAAATGAACTTAGTTTTGTTTTTTCTTGTCTCGAGCTAAAAGCTGCCCATGCAAGAACAGCAGATTCTAAGTATTTTCGACAGCCAAAGTTGTTCAAATCAGTATGCTTATAACAGCTCATAATGACAAAGAATGAAAAAAAAGCAATACCCCCTAACAAAACAAAACAACCTTGTATGAAAATGCAAAAGAACTCAGCATCTAGTAAACATGTTTTATTCTATGAAAACCTACAAAGTGTGTGTTTCATATCTTGTATATGTATACATGTATATCCTGGCTTGTATAAAAAGATCATCAGAATCTCTGTCTCTGTCTCCGCCCCCCTCTCTCTCTCCATCCCCCTCCTCCCAAATAATTTTGTCCACAGCGAAGCAGATCAGTTCACAATTAGTTCTGCTGTATAGGTATTGGTTTCAATTTTTGACCATTGAAGAGAACAGACTATCTGTCAAATCTTATAGGATGCTTTTTGATTTATATACTAGGGGAAAGAAAAAGTGAGCCACACAAATACGCATTTGCTTATTCAAATATGGCTTTGGATATGTCTGGTTAAGTCAAGATGTGGAAATCTAAAAGAGTTTAATACTGCTTTTAGACAAAGATTGATTGATTGTCTTTGGCAGCGATGGAATGATCATATTCAAACTAGTACATATAACATATCGATATTTTATAAGCGCACATGACATGAAACCATATTTAAAGCTTGAAATAGATATATGCATTTTAAAAGAATGATGGCAAAATACAGACTGGATGTGTCAGATATAAATGTTAATAAACTTAGATACAGAATGCATAGTGAATCTGATACAACACGCTCTTTATGTAATGAAGCATCGGAGGATGCAGTACATTTTGTCTTAAGTTGTGCCGCCTTTAATGACATATCTCAGCAAACATGTCTCAGGAAAATATAGCAACCAGCCGAATGCATTTAAACTATTTGCTCCTAGGAAGTAGTAACCCTAATATCGAAACAAAAAAAAGAGTAGATACGAAGAAATTGAGAAAATGGAAAGGACAAGAACGAAAGAAAAAAAAAAGTATTCTAAGATCATTAGAAATTTAGCTTTATATTATATAAAGCCTTTAAAATAAGAGATTTTATGCGATTGTTAGATTTTTTTCTTCTTTGTGGATTTGTTTGCATTTGTTTGTTACTTCACCGTGAATTCCTATCATTATTCAGTGTATTGATCAGCAGCCCCCTTCATGCATGGGCCAACGATCTTTTATGAATACATTCTTTCAGAGTTCTCTCTCTCTCTCTCTCTCTCTCTCTCTCTCTCTCTCTCTCTCTCTCTCTCTCTCTCTCTCTCTCTCTCTCTCTCTCTCTCTCTCTCTCTCTCTCTTGCTTAATGCTTATTCTATTAGCTGGTCTCAAAGGACCCAGCCCATATAGGGGGTTGGGGTGGGGTTGTCTTGTAATATTAAATAATAAAATCAAATTTTTACGGCTTGCATGTAGGGTTAATTCTTGGCCAAAAAAAGTTTTTTTGTCCTTGGCTAGAGCATCAAGGTTCACCAATGGTTTTATTTGTTTTTTCAAAAATTTAATTAAAAAAATTCTTTTATATCGAGGATAATGGTTATAAGCACTATTATGCTTTTTTACACCCAGTCCCCGTGTTTATGCAGTTTTGTAAATGTCATCTGTTCCCATCGGCACACGATGGCTTAATCTTACGAAAAGCGGAACACGTTTTAACGTGTACGCGAGGTGTTCTGCATGCGTTCGCACACGGGACCTCGGTTTATAGTCTCATCCGAAGGACTTTTGGGGAGAGTGGAGTCAGCACTGATGTTAACTCCAAGAGAAAAATCTCCTCGAACGAGAATCGAACCGGGGTCGTCAAATTGCGAGCGCAATGTTCTGACCACTAGGCTATCCCGTCCCTGGTGATTTTTTGCGTTTGCCACCGTTTTTTGCCTACCCTTTAGTTAGCCGCATTCCGATTTTTTTTGGGGGGAAATGTTTAAAACTCGGTTTAAAATTTGCAGTTTGGAGAGTCAGTGTCAAGCTTGGCTATGAAAAACAACAACAATAAAGCACACTTTCACTTGCGCACACACGCACACAGCGCTTGTTCACGAGTACACGGCACATATGCACTCGTGACTGTATTCACGAGCACACAGGCAAGGTTTCGTGCCCACACGCATATGAACCATTCTACTTGATAAACAGACAAAATAAAAACCGGGAACTCGCCCACCAATACTTGGTCTCGCTCGGATCCGCTCCGTTTCGCTCGGTCTGGCAGTGTTTGCTTTAAAGTGCCAACGTTCCCACGCTAATGGCTGTGGGTTTTTTTCTTCGTTTTTTGTTTTTTTTAGTACTTTCTTTTTTATTTTATAAACACAGAGCATAATATGTAAACCATCCGAGAGACACCCAGAAAGAGAAAGAGGGAGAGGGAGAGAGAGAGAAAGAGAGAGAGAGAGAGAGAGAGAGAGAGAGAGAGAGAGAGAGAGAGAGAGAGAGAGAGAGGAGAAGGGGGGGGGGGGGGGGGGGGGGACTGACAAACGAATAAACAATCAAACACATAAACAAAACGAATTTAACAATAAACTGACCATAAAATTTTGGCCCTCCTTGGTAAGTGCATTGCTACAATGCATCACTACGCGCGCGCGCGCGCGCGTGTGTGGGTGAATGAGTAACTATACGTGTGTGTTTGTACATGCGCGCGGTGTTTGTGTGTGTGTGTGTGTGTGTGTGTGTGTGTGTGTGTGTGTGTGTGTGTGTGTGTGTGTGTGTGTGTGTGTGTGTGTGTGTGTGTGTAGGGCTTTGAGTGCCTTATATTATCAACATTAATTGAAAGCAAGCCCATCTCCCCCCGCCCCTGTATTTTTGAATCACCCACCATAAAGCCGACAACAACACAACCAGTGATAATAACGGTAATGAGGATGATGATGATAGCAGCAGAAATAATTAATGGATGAATGAACGAATGAAAAAAATATTCATAAAAGACACAGCAGTACTTTGACACATTAATGTCTCACGCACGTAATCACAGCACCCTAAAACATGCGCACATGCAACATATATTTTCCGTAGCTTCACACACGCACGCACGTATGCACGCACGCACGCACACACGCACGTACGCACGCACGCACATACACACGCACGCACGCACACACACATGCACACACACACACCTACATACACACACACACACATACACACACACACACACACACACACACACACACACACACACACACACACACACACACACACACACACACACCAGACTCACCCGCGAGAGCATAATACAAGACAGTATATGAGTATAGCAGTTTTTGACATGTTGATCTAGTTCCGTAATATTCCAGCGGAAAACACCTTCTTTAAAAAAAAAGAAGAAGAATTTAAATACATTTTGTACAGTTTCTTACTATGAATACGGTTGGTTTTTGAAACGTCCTGGTATCTCTCTCCCCCCCTCCCCCCCCCCTCTCATTTCAATTGTCGTTTATGTGGTCCTCCCACAGCGCGGTGACCGTCCTGAAATGACCCTTACGGTTGGCTAAGGAGGGTGATACGAGGAAGGACGGAATAGTTGGTTTTTAATCTGTTGCACAGGTTTCATCTGAGCTATAAGAAGGGAGGTGGCAGGACAGTTAAGGCGTTCAAAGCCTCTGTATCAAAATGTTGTTATGTCATAGAATATAATGTTGAGAGATTGTTTCATGCAAGCTCTTCGCACAGTGACTGGTACTCTTCTTTGAAAGAAAAAAAATCATCTGGAATCAGAGTATGGCTGCCTATATGGCGAGGTGCTTGAAAAAGAGTCATAGACACAAATCTCTCGTGCAGTGTGTACTTTATTTATCTCAACAGTCACTCCCAGGAGGATGGGTGAGACAGAGTGCTAAGCTGAAGAACACTCAACAACATCTGTGCAACTAAAAAAAAATAATTAAGAAACACAGATGAAACAAACAACTCAGCTTATTCGTCCCCGTTATTCGGTATGTCAGCTTGTCAACTGCACAGTATTATTTAATAACAATAGTAATGATTGACACTTTTTTCCTTCCCGTTCCTTGGTTAGAGCTCTGAGGTTCACCAATTGTGATATTTTGCGAATGCGACCGTTCATACCCCTCACGAAGGTAGCTGCATTCAGATTTCGGGAATAAACAAGTGATATAGATTATTTGATTTTTTTCTGGTGGTAGGGGGGGGGGGGGGGGGGGGGGGGGGGGGGGGGGGAAGTGATGAATAGGCAGAACGATCTAAACGTTATCAACTCCCACCATTTATCGCTGATTTTTTCCCCCTCTCTCTTTCTTTTGTACCCCACCCTATCCCCACACCTACTATTAAATCTCGGTGTGTTTTTTTTTCTTTCTTCTTTTCAAACTTTTAGCTGCTGCAGCATTAAAAACTCTTGCTTATCGCGTGTGAAAGCCATTTCGAGACTTGTAGCGTTTCCTTTGAAGGTGAACTCAGTGCTCCACAGGCTGACCTCTTGACCCTGAACGAGGTCAACGACGCTATCACGACATTCTCATTCATTGAGGAAAGCTGTTATCGGCAAAATTTCCGCCCGTCCCCTCTTTCCTTCTTTTCTGCCACACGAAACATCACACAGCGTTTTCTACTATCAAAGATCAGAATGGTTTGACTGAGAACAATCTTTTCCTCGTCTTTTTTGGCTAGAGCTCCGATGTGAAATTTTGCGTATGTGACCGTTTGTCCATCGTTTAATTTAATTTCATTTATTTTATACCGCTTTATGTCACAGCAGATTTCTCTGCGTGAAATTCGGGCTGCTCTCCCCGGGGAGAGCGCGTCGCCACATGTGCAGCGCCTACCCATTACTTTTTTTTCTTCTTTTTCCCTGTCTGCATCTGTATTTGTTTCCCTAATAGAGCGGCTTTTTTCCTACAGAATTTTGCCAGGGACAACCCCCTTGTTGCCATGGGTTCTTTTACGTGCGCCAATAAAGATGTGTAACATACGGGACCTCGGTTTATCGTCTCATCCGAAAGACTAAGGTAGCACATTCCGACTTCAGGGATGGTCAGTAAACACAACACCAGTGTGCATGCATTATTATTATTTTTTTTTAAGTCACC
>CM060342.1:16272621-16277621 GCA_030674155.1 Stramonita haemastoma | reverse complement strand
CAAAAAAAAGTGACTTTAACTGTCAACAAAATCGACGACTACTAAGACCCCTACAAAAACAGAATAAACACTCTGCTACTGCTAGACATCACAAGATGGTGACGCATGCTTCTTGACTGTGACAGTGCACAGGCAGCTGCAAAGCATCCGCGGGACTAATCCTCTGTGTTTGGATAAAGGAGAAGCCAAGGTTTCAGTTTGCATTGCAAGAGGACCGCTCGTCTTTGCACACAGAGAGACAGACAGACAGCGAGGGTAAGTCATATTGTCTGTTTGTTCGGAGTTCGTTGGCCTGGCCTGATATGGCCTTGTCTGGCCTGGTGTGGCTTTGATTGGCCTGGTATGGCCTTGTCTGGCCTGTGTGGCTTTGTCTGGCTTGATGTGGCTTTTTCTGGCCTGGTGTGGCTTTGTCTGGCCTGGTGTGGCTTTGTCTGGTCTGTCATGGCTTGTCTGGGCTGATAATTATGGCTGATATGGCCTTGTCTGGCTTCATATGGCCTTGTCTGGCATGGCCTGATATGGCCTTGTCTGGCCTGGTAGGGCCTTTTCTGGCTAGTGTGCTTTGGCTGGTATGGCCTTGTCTGGACTGATATGGCTTGTCTGGCCTGTGTGGCTTTGTCTGGCCTGATATGGTCTTGTCTGGCTTGATATGGCCTTGTCTGCCTTGGTGTGGCTTTGATTGGCCTGATATGGCTTTGTCTGGCCTGTCATGGCCTTGTCTGGCCTGGTGTGGCCTTGTCTGGCCTGTGTGGCTTTGTCTGGCCTGATATGGTCTTGTCTGGCCTGATATGGTCTTGTCTGGCCTGATATGGCCTTGTCTGGCCTGGTGTGGCCTTGTCTGGCCTGTGTGGCTTTGTCTGGCCTGATATGGCCTTGTCTGGCCTGTCATGGCCTTGTCTGGCCTGATATGGTCTTGTCTGGTCTGATAAGGCCTTGTCTGGCCTAATATGGCCTTGTCTGAACTGATATGGCCTTGTCTGGTCTGATAAGGCCTTGTCTGGCCTGATATGGCCTTGTCTGGCCTGATATGGCCCTGTCTGGCCTGATATGGCTTTGTCTGGCCTGATATGGCCTTGTCTGGCCTGATATTGCCTTGTCTGGCTTGATATGGCCTTGTCTGGCCTGAATTGCCTTGTCTGGCATGATATGGCTTTGTCTGGCCTGATATGGCCTTGTCTGGACTGGCCTGGCCTGTGTGGCCTTGTCTGGCCTGATATGGCCTTGTCTGGCCTGATGTGGCCTTGTCTGGCTGATGTGGCCTTGTCTGGCTGATATGGCCTTTGGCCTGGCCTATCATGACCTTGTCTGGCCTGATAGTGGCCCTGTCTGGCTGATATGACAGGCTTGGTTTGCCTTGTACTGTATTGTTTTTTCTTATCATTTCCTTCTTCCTTATTTCTTTTCTTCTTTTTTTTGTTGATTTCTCACATGTGTCATGATGTCTGCATTACTTCTGTGTTTCCTGTCAGTTACCAGCTGTTGCCTGTTTCTTTTATTCAACAATATCCTCCACTCCTCCTCCCTTCTCTGTCTGTCTGTCTGTCTGTCTATCTGTCTGTCTGTCTGTCTTGTCTGTCTGTCATTCCTGTCTGTCTGATTCTGTTTCTCCTCCTGTTTCTGTGTTTCTCTCTGTGTTCTGTCTGTCTGTCTGTCTATCTGTCTCTCTGTTTCTGTGTTTCTCTCTGTGTCTCTGTCTGTCTGTCTGTCTGTCTTCTGTTTCTTGTCTCTCTTGTCTGTCTGTCTGCCTCTTCTCTCTCCTCTTCTCACTCTCACTCTCTCTCTCTCTCCTCTCTCTCTCTCTCTCTCTCTCTCTCTCTCTCTCTCTCTCTCTCTCTCTCCCCCCTCCCTCGTGGTTACTTCTTTTGGTTTACATCTTTTCAAACTGGGGCGCATGGCAAAATTTGTCACATGTTTGCTTTAGATGTCATGTCAGACTTTCGGTTTTGGGTTCGGTTCGTTTTTCTTGGTGCATATTTAGCTTTCAAGCTCTCTGTCTCTGTCTCTCTCTCAATATGTCTCTTCCCTCTCTCTCTCTTCCCTCTCTCTCTCTCTCTCTCTTTGTCTGCCCTCTCTCAGTCTCTCTTGGTGAGTGTGTGTGTGTGTGTGTGTGTGTGTGTGTGTGTGTGTGTGTGTGTGTGTGTGTGTGTGTGTGTGTGTGTGTGTGTTGTGTTTTGCGCTTGCTTGCATGTTCACGAACTAAATCACTTCATTCATTAACTTTGTTTACTCACCTATTGAAAATAAGAGCGAATATGACTGTCGTTTCATCATCACCTGCTGTAATGTCATAATGGAAAAGTTGGAGGGTAGGGAGGGTATTTCTTATAATATTGTTGTTGTTTTTGTTGTTTTTGTTCATCATCTTCTTTTTTTTCTTCTTCTTCTCCTTCACTTTGTTGTTGTTGTTGTTGTTGTTGTTGTTGTTGTTGTTGTTGTTGTTGTTGTTGTTGTTGTTGTTGTTGTTGTTGTTGTTCTTCTTCTTCTTCTTCTTCTTCTTCTTCTCTTCTTTCTTCTTCTTCTTCTTCTTTTTCTTCTTCTTTCTTCCTCCTCTCCTGCTCCTCTTTCTTCTTCTCCACCCCCTTCTGTTGTTGTTCTTCTCTCCCTTCTTCTCTCTTCTTCCTCTCTCTTCTGCTTCTCTGCTCCCCCTCCTTCTCTTCTTTCCTCCTCTTTTTTCTTCTCTTCCTTCTCTTTGTGTTCTGTCCCTCCCCCTTCTACATCCTTATTTTTTCTCTTTCTATTCGGCGTTTCTTTGTTTTATTGTTGTTGTTGTGAAACCTCAGCCTTCTATCTCTTTTTCTCCCCCTCATCCTCGTCCTCCTCTTCCTTTTTTCTTTCTTCCCCCTCTTCTTCTCGGCGTCTGCCTTTTTTCTCCCTCTCCCCCTCCTCTTTTTCTTCCTTCTCTTCTCCTCCTCCTTCTCTATAGTCCTAATTTTGGTGACAGTATCGTGTAGAAGTTTCATATCCACAAACAAGGGGAGTTCGCCTTAGAATGGAGATTTTTAGTTCATGTGTGAATGGTTGTTGACAGTTTGGACTAACAAAATACTTAAGTAGTAGGTCTAAGGATTGTCCTTACGAATCAGTGAAACAGTCGCGAAAATTTTGGCCAGTGGTTATCAACATCCTTTATTCATTGTCTTTTTTTCTTGTGTCTGCCTGCGTGTCTGTCTCTGTCTCTTTCTTCTTTCTCATCTGTGTATGAGGGTTGGAAGTATAAAAAGCAAGAAATGATTCCTCTGTTACCTTCATGAACAAACTTCTTCTTCATCTCCTTGCCCTCTCTGTGTCTGTCTTCTGTCTGTCTGTTTTGTCTGTCTGTATGTCTGTTGTCTGTCTCTCTCTGGTTGTGTTTGTGTTTTTGTGTTGAGTGGGTGAGTGAGTGGTGTGTAGTGTGTGTGTGGTGTGGTGGGGTGTGTGTGTGTGTGTGTTGTGTGTGGTCGATGCTCGCGTGCGTTGCGCGGTGTGTGTTCGAGGGAGAGTCAGAATTTTCTCCAAGGTTATATCCATAAGACAGGACAGTGTCGAATCGGAATGATCTGATGCAGTAGTTATTTAGACATATGCAAAGTAGTTGGCAACAATTGACTGACAGAAGATTTATGTAGTATTGGACTTGCCCTTTTAGAGCGTTGAAATAGCCAAGAAAAATAGCGAACGGAAACAAAGAGTGTTATGTTTCACTCACTCTGTTTCTCTTTCCATGTGCGTGGGCGTGCGTGCGGGGTGTGTGTGTGCGTAGGTGTGTGCGTGTTTTTTTAAGAGCGTCCATCCATGCTCTGCGCGCGCGTGCGTGTGTGTTGTTGTTGTGTGTGTACTCTATGTGTGTGGTATGTGTGCGTGTGTGTGTGTGTGTGTGGTGTGTGTGTGTGTGTGTGTGTGTGTGTGTGTGGTGTCGTGGTGTGTGGGGCGTGCGTGTGTGCGTGTGCGTGCGTGCGTGCGTGCGTGCGTGTGTGTGTGTGTGTGTGTGTGTGTGTGTGTGTGTGTGTGTGTTAAACAAAGCAGTGTAAACAGTGTCTAAGGTAGCATGGGAGAGCACTGACTGACATTCCGCCCAAGGTGGGTTCGCTTACGGGGGGAGTGGGAAGGAGGGGGGGGGGGGAATGCCGATCCCTCCCTCCCCCACAACACACACACACTTACACACACACAACACTTACACACACACACACACACACACACACACACACACACACACACACACACACACACACACACACACACACACACACACACACAACAGAGTGTCTAGGAGACTGGGTGGTCGTTCTTTGTATTCAGTGGGATTTCCCCTCACCCCTCTTCTTTCACTGTCTGTTTGTCTCACATTGATTGTCAGTGTGCGTACTGACTGTCTGTATGCTTACATATGTGGTCAAGAGAGAGAGAGAGAGAGAGAGAGAGAGAGAGAGAGAGAGAGAGAGAGAGAGAGAGCATGATTTATTGTAGAGAGAGGAGGAGAGAGAGAGAGGAGGAGAGAGAGAGAGAGAGAGAGAGAGAGAGAGCGCATGATTTATTGTGTTAAAGTTGTAAAGCCCATTTACAAAGGGACATGGGCGGAGATTGGGCAGCACAGAACACATACCATTATTTGATATGGTAAAAACAATAATGACTACTAAAATACACATCCTAACATGGAATCCATAAATAGCTTAAAGAATTATTTTACTAATCAATATCTTGAAGATTAATCATTTACCTGATCACGGTGTTTTCATATTGTGAAAGGGGAGAATGCAGCTGCCGATGCGAATGCTAAGTAATTTAATTCATGGGGTAGGCTTTTAAGCCCTTCACGAGGGGAACAGTGGATTGGGGACGAAACAAAACAAACCAGAAAGATTTCAAACACATAGTAAATGTAAAATGGCGTGGCTACCACTTTATTAGTGCACTGTATCACTGTATTTGGTAATCATATCATCTGTATGACTTAAGAAATGGAACAAATGAGAGATTGAATTATTCACAGTCAAGAGACATCTCTATCAGGATCTCAA
>CM060342.1:16260121-16267621 GCA_030674155.1 Stramonita haemastoma | reverse complement strand
GGCCACCGCTCGTGGTCTAGTTAGAGAGAGAGAGAGAGAGAGAGAGAGAGAGAGAGAGAGAGAGAGAGAGAGAGAGACAGACAGACAGACAGACAGACAGACAGACAGACAGACAGACAGACAGACAGACAGACAGACAGACAGACAGACAGACAGACAGACAGACAGACAGACAGACAGAGAGAGAGAGAGAGAGAGAGAGAGAGAGAGAGAGATGAGAGAGAGAGAGAGAGAGAGAGAGAGAGAGAGAATTTCAAAAGAAAAACGTGCATAAGAACTAGTTTTTTTTCTGTTTAATCTGTTTTGTATTCTGGTCATAGAATAACTAACACGGAAAGGGGAGGGGAAGGGGAGTGATAATACCCCCCCCCCCCCCCCCACACACACACACTCTAGCACCATCATATGATTTTCCAGAATTAAAAAAATCTTTCCTCTAACCTTACTCGGGATAAAAAACATCAACTGAACAAGAAACCTCCCCCCCAACCCAAACAAACCCAAACCAGATCGATATCCACCCTCCCCACTTCACCAACCCAACAACAACAATGGCCCATGCCATCACTCTTCAAAAACATATGTAAAAGCACCCCCCAAAAACAACCAACCAACAAAACAAAACAAACAAAATACCCCCAACCCCCCAAAACACACAATTGTCTTGAATTTTCTTTTTTTGTGCGTCCAACATTGTTTGTAAGTACTGAGATAGGCACTCATGCGACTGTAGTCAATAAAGTTTAGGCACTCATACGATGGGCATTTAGGCACTCACCCCACTGACGTTAATAAATTATACCATTTTGTGAGTAAGAGCACATGAGGTGTTTGGACGCGCGTGACAAGACCAGTGAGCCAGTGTGACCTAGACTCGGGTCTTGTTTTTCAAGTTACACCGTGTTGAAAAAAAAAGAGAAAAAAAACCCATGCCAAACCCCAACAACACCTGAAAAAAACCCAACAACCCCAAACCACCAAACACCACCCACCCTCAAACTGGGACTGAAGTTACACGTTCCTCATGGAAACAATTCACAATATGTCCTCACAATGAATCCAACCATGGAAACAATGCACAATATGTCCTCACAAAAAATCCAACCAAACCAAACAAAACAACACCCCACCCCCAAAAAAAACCCAACAACAAAACAAAAAAACCCACAAACAAAAACTTCCTGACTGGATCTCGATACATAATATACACTTCATTAATCCAGAATTGCCCTGAATCTTCAGTTCACCCGTCACACAGCATCCTCTCCAGTAACAGACAAACACCCACTGGTGCGCAGAACGTGCCGAAATTTCCAGAACACACCCGCCGGCCTGCCACAGTTAGTTCGCAATAGGCACAACACACACTGGTGATAGTAGAAGAAGAACACTTTACGGTGCACAAAGGAAATTCTTGAACCAAAAACAGTTACCGAAACTAACTCGATAACCGAAAAAAAAAGTTTTTAGAAATCTAACAGACACTGAACAAAACTTGCAACTTTGCCGTTTCTGGAACAAAGTGTTGCAGGAATCGAACCCGTACATAGCAAAGTTTTCAAGAAGTTACACACACACTGCACACAACTCGCAACGTCTTTTTCTGGAACAAAACGCAGTCGCCGAAACTAAGCCAGATCCAAAGCGAAAACAGCGTCGTCATAGTTGCCATGAACTACAAAGAAACAACAACAAAAAAACCCCCTAAACAACACCCCCAAACACAACGTTCGTCCAAGTTTCACACTGTCTGGAACTTAACACAATTGCAGGAATTAATCCTCGAAACGGGGGAGAAAAAACAACTGTAAACAAAAATCCTCGTAAGGGAATAAAAGCTTCAGGAAGGTCGTGCTGCTGTTGGGCGTTCCCCGGTTTAGCACCCTGAGTATCACACAGAAGGTGTGCGCTGTCTCACTCGTCCGTCCTGGGAATCACTGAAGCTCCAAGTCAAATTTTTAATTTCCAGATGGTACACAGAATGCGTATTAATGCAGTTGCTATTTTTTCTTCTTCCGTGAGGCCGTAAGTACACACTGGCTGAGAAATTTGCTGTTTTCATTCAAGTACCTTGCCATAAAGGCAGCCCTACTCCGATTTCAAAGAATTTTTTCTTCCCCTGTAACGAAGAATGCATAGATTGTTCTGCTAAGAGCTTGAAGACAATCTCAGATATATATTTTTAAGCATGACATTTTCACCGTAGGCTTTTGCACTTTTGCTTGCATCATTTAACTGAGAAAGTGTTTGGCCGGAGTCACAGAAGGGTGTGGTTTGTTGCGTTGTAAGAAGGAACCGAAAACCTTGTCAGTTTTTGTTTTTTTTCTGGGGAAGGATGTACAGACGACAGAGCCGAATCGGGCAAGGGTCCTCTGTCTGGCCTCATACCCTGTTGATTGGATTGTACTGGGTGGCGTCGCCCAGAGGAATGGTAATCACAGCTCCTGTAGGTATGGAAAAGAGGAAACAGGCTTAGGATTATGGAAGAAAATTACCCATAAAGGGTTAAAGATAGAAAAAACAGGAAAAAGCTTTGATTTAGAATAAAAAATCACTCATAAAGGGTTAAAGATTGGAAAAGAAGAACATGGTTGAAAAATGATTTTAAAAAAAAACACCCCACAGCACCAAATCAACAATCTCATCTTTAAATGAGCATGACAACTTATATACGATACCCTCCCCCTTAAAGAAAAAAAAATCCACCAACAAAACGACCCCCTCACCCAAAAAAACTACTCTACACAATAACACCCCCCCAAAAAAAAACAAAAAAAAACAACTAAAAAAAACCCACAAGAAACCACAAAAAACATGCACTTGCTCCCCCCCCCCCCCCCTCCCTAGTCTTTGCTGAATGGAAAATATATTTTCAATCTGAAAAGAAGCCGAGACCGTATTTTTTTATATTCCTAGCTAGCCATTTGATCTTCCTTTTATTTCCACCCCACCCCCCTCTCTCTCTCTCTCTCTCTCTCTCTCTCCTCTCTCTCTCTCTCTCTCTCTCTCTCTCTCTCTCTCTCTCCTCTCTCTCTCTCTCTCTTCTCTCTCTGAAAATCGCCTATGGCGTAAAACACCGTTAACCGTTTCACTCTGACAACAGGAGAGTAGTATTGATTGTTAACGCTGGTTGGGAACATTAAAAAAAAATTAATGTCCAGTCTTCAAACAACTTTTAGTATTGTTAGTTATGTGTGTACTGTATAGTTGTATATCTTCTAACTTACTTGGTACATTTGAGACTACCTGACAATGAGGGGGGGGGTAGGGGAAGTCAGATGAATGTTAGTAAAGTGCTAACAGACTTCCTGAAATATTCTACTTCGTTGTCATCGTTATCATCATCTTTATAAGAAAGCAGGTGGTCAGCGCGGTTAAAACATTCACCTGCCTAACAAGTAACACATCATGTGAGGTTCCAGGTTCGATTCCTGGACCGTGCCCTTTCTTCCCAGTTTGACGAAAAAGAATCGAACAGAATGTCAAAGTCTTTCGGATGAGACAATAAACCCAGGCCCCGTGTGCTAACGCAGACAGAAAATCTTACGTACACGTTAAAAACCCGTTCTGCCTTTCAAAAGAGTAGGACATTTCGTCCGGTAGGTATGGCTGACAAGATTCTAAAAAGCGTATGCACACGTATGTTGTGTTTAGACACCCATCCCTGAGGTCTGAATGCAGCACCAAAATTTGTGGGGGGGGGGGGGGACCGTCGCATACGCAAAAATCTCATCATTGGTAAACCATGGAACTCTAGCCAAGGAACTAGTAAAAATCAGCATCATCATTACCATAATTATTACTATAATTATTATATAATGTAACTTCGAAACATCTTTAATTTCCTTTTTAATGTTTTTTATTGTTTTTGTTTTTTGGTCACCTATGGATGATAAATAAAGCATTTATTTGCAGAAACTGCTGTTTAACCAAAATCTTTAATTCAAAAGTTTTGTCTCAAAAAGGTATGGTTCAATTTGACAGGACATGTAATCTTATAAAAGTAATGTCTTTATCGTTATCACACATACACGCACACACGCACACACGCACGCACGCGACGCACGCACCACAAATTGTGATGGATGTTTCCACAACATTTGCCTATATTATAAACAACTATTGAATAAACCATTGTTTAGAATAAAAAGGATTTATAAGGATTTTACAACTGATAATTGTGAACAAAAAATTATTATTGGCAAGCAAATCAGTTATCCATTGCACTTTTACGGATTATAGCTTTCGTTAAAATGATGTGCGCTGTAGGTATATGGCAACGTTCTGGTGGCTCCTGCGACGGTACTGGAACCATTCGTATCCGTCATTGATTTTCCAATGGATCATTCCAGTGCCGTGGAGAGGGGGGGGGGGGGTTCTGCTGCATGGGTAACAGCTTGCCCTCCGTGCATACATGCCCAGCTTTGAGCTCTAAAGACTAGAGCGAAACTCCATAGTCTTCTGAGACTGATGGGTGCCTACTACTGATGTGCCCAGAATGATTGCTGGTTAACGAAGTTGCCAGACATATTAAGGATCTGTTTGACATTGAACATTTTAGATTCAGTTTTTCAAAAAAAAATCTAGTTGCCAGCTTTAATGTCATCTCTGTAATGGGTGGGGTTATAAGCAACACGAATGATATTGTTGTTGATGATGATAATGATACGATATTGATGGCGGTGATGATGGTAGCAGAAGTAGTAGCACTAGGCCTTCTGCTATTACTACTACAACTACTACTATTACTACCACATTGACTGCTACAAGTGTACTAAAATGCTACTAAAACTCAAAAAAATCGAATCACCTCGAGGCTCAGTGGACACCACCATGGAGTGTTTAGGAACAACCCCGCCACCAGCACCGCTGATCCTCCGAGGTCGGCCCAGACATCGCCGACAGCCAGTGCAGGCATGTCCCCTGGACACCACCTGAGGGACGGCTCCACCTCCCCTACCCCTGCACCCCCCTTCCCTGCACCCTTCCCCTCCACCCCTCAACCACCCCTCCACCCGTCCGTGAAGCAGAGGCGAAGTGTGGTGACTGAGGTCCACCTGACGTCGGCACAGCTCGCACTGCTGCCGGTGCTGGTTCTGACAGTGGAAGGGGTGGTGGTGGTTGTGGTGGTGGAGGTGGTTTGTGGTGGTAGTGGTGGTGGTGGGAGCTGGGTGGTGGAGGACCCGACTTTCGCTCCACAGCCCGCTGGTGTCGTCTGGAGTGAGAGGACAGCCTCCTGGGCGACCCAGAAGGGTGAGGTCCTGGTCTTTGGGCTGAGGAACGAGCAGAGCCGTGAACACGGCTGTGACGACCAGAGCCTGAAGAATGATGGTGCGAGATTCTGGGCGTGGAGAAAGCCTGCACGTGTTTCGGGGCGGCAGGCTGAGTATTGTGCACGTGCTGAGGTCGTGGATCGGAAGGGGAAGGATTCCTAAGTGCTGCAGCGGCGTGGGCAGAGTGGTGCCTCCGACACGAAGCACTCCGGACTCTCCTGGCAGCTGACCCCAAGTCGCTGCTAACACGAGAGGCACGGGGTTCTGCAGATCTGGCTGAGAACAGGATGGGTCCCGAGTCCTCGTGAAGATTCGGCACCCACTGGAGTCACACGTCCATGGTTTCATGCTTCCTCCACGCGGCGATGTGATCGCAGATGGGCACTTTTTGGTGCACGTGTCTCTGTTGGGTGCTTGCGAGGGCGCGCGCTGTCCGGATCCACATCGCGTTTTCTCTTACCCGAACGATCCCTGAGGACCGTTCTGGATCCCGTAACGCTTTGTTCTGGGGGCCTGGTGGGTACAGGCACAACACTGAAGATCTGGACATGATCCCTGAAGAGAACGCGTATCACACACTTCTCTGTTGCCCTCCTTCACCCGTGACCTGACTCTTCTCGACCTGTGGTCCTCATGAACCTTCACCGCCTGGTCCTGCTTTGAAGCCTCCACCACTCCCTCACTTTCTCTGAGGATCACCGGAGGAGGAGGAGGAGTAAACCCTCCTCCTCTGCTGTACCTTCAGGGCAAGAGGATTTACTGACATGATGCAGGGAGCGGGGGAACAACCTCTCTCGCCTGTCTCCTTCTCCCTCCCTCGCCTGGTACACCCCAGAGCCGCAGCTGCTGATGTCACTGCAGTCTTTGGGGTCCGTGGAGCCGTACACGCTCTGATTGCTGTCGATGAAATCCTCAGCGGCCTCAGGATGGATCCCGCCCCTTCTTCCCCCTCCGCAGCAACAGTCACAATCCCCGCTGCTGTCGCTAGTCGGGTAGGGATCTGACGAGGATCCAGATCCCCGCATGGCGGTGATGCTGAAGGTTCTCAAGGATCCCCACCTGTCCTGCTGCTGCGGAGGTTCCGGCGCCGCTTCTGCAGGACCCCACAGCTGGACGGCGTGGCCGGGGTACCGCGAGGGGTAGAGGGGCTGCGTGACGAAAGCGGCACAGCCAGAAGACTCGCCACACACATGCTGATCGGGCATGACGGCTGGCGTGTAGGGAACTCCCACGTGATACGGAGCACACGGGGACAGCGGCACAGGCCCCGCCACAGGCCGGATCACACCGGGACAACCCGAACTCCCCGCACCCCGGCAAAACACGGCCGCCGCCTCCTCCGGCGGGTTCCTCCGGTCCCCCCACCTTCCCCGAGGTGACGTCACGCACTCTCTGTCGTCACAGACACCGTTGACGTCAGCATAATCCCAGAGACTCGCACCACGAGGCAAGAGAAGAGGAGGAGGAGGAGCTTTGGCGCCGGGAAAGTCGTAAGGAGCAGCAGCCAGTGCCGTGCTGCTGCTTCTTCTTCTTCCTCTTCTTCCCACACAGTCAGACCGCGAACAGTAGGGAGGCCGGCAGACGGCAGGGCCGAAGAGAGGAGAGGAGGGTTCCTGGAAGCAGGCGTTGTCCTCGGAAGGACTGGACCCCGCCGTGCACTCACAAGACGGACAGGTCGACCTCAGCACCGCCCTCCTTCCTCCTCCCCCTCCACCACCACCACTACCACCACCACCACCGTACTCGTGCAATATCCAGGAACACGGCTGCTCGTGAATCTGGGCTGTGGCGGAGAAAGGCGAAGGAGGGGAGGTGGAGAAGGGGAGGAGGGGTCTCCTCTGGGATGGGTTCTCCTGGCTGGCAGGCGGGGGGAGGAGGAGGGAGAAGCGGGAAGGTGGGGGAGCCGCGACAGAGGAGGAGGGGGCGAGGTGGAGCTGAGTGTCGCCGCTGTCGTGGTAATGGTGGAGGTGGTGGTGGGGATAGTGGTGAGGGTGGGGGTGGAGGGGGATGGTGGTGGTTCCTTCCAGCCTTCTTATGTCGGTGTCGTCGTTATTGTCGCCGTCGCTGCTGTCGTTGTTGCTGTTGTTCTCTGTGTCCTCGTCCTCTTCAGGGAAGAGTCGGAGCCGCGCTGTTCCGATGGGTTGTTGAAGCGGGCAGACAGAAAAACGGGGCAAACGTTTAGAAAGCATTCGAGAATTAATAGACACGCATGCACATACACTCACAC
>CM060342.1:16245121-16252621 GCA_030674155.1 Stramonita haemastoma | reverse complement strand
TGGTTAAGACCGTTTGACTTCATTCTCATGAGTCCATGAAGTTGTGGGTTCGAATCTCGGCAGTGGTTGGAGAATTAAGGGTGGGAATTTTTATGATCTCCCATATCAAGTTCAAGTGCAGACCTGCCAGTGCCATAATTCCCTTTATGTTATATATATACAAATGCAGACGATCAAATATACGCGTTAAAGATACCGTCATTCATGTCAGCATTCAGTAGGTTAAGGAAAAACGAACATCATCTAGCTTACATCCCCTAAGTCGAATTGCAGCTACCTTCATGGCTGGAAAAAACGGTCGCATACAGAAAAATCTTACCACTGGTGAACCTCGGAGCTCTAGCCGCGGAACGAAAAACGAAAAGTTGAGATGGTAAAAATCCCCATCAATAATTCATCAAACGCCGCTGCCAAGATTCGAACCGTAACTTCATGGACACATAGGGGAGGCAGACGAATGCTCTATCCACTCAACTACGGCATCTGTCTATTGAATATGTAAGGGGGATCGTAATCCCCTTACAACAGCAGGATGGACGGACAGACAGACAGACAGACAGACGGACGGACGGACGGACTGACAGAGGCATAGTGACATCGGTGTCACCCCGCGTTAACATGACAACGTTATGCCTTGGAGACCTCATCCGTCATGTGTGTGTGTGTGTGTGTGTGTGTGTGTGTGTGTGTGTGTGCGTGTGCGTGTGGTGCGTGCGTGCGTGCGTGTGTGCGTGCGTGCGCGCGCGTGCGTGCGTGCGTGCGTGTGCGCGTTCTCTCTCTCTCTCTCTCTCTCTCTCTCTCTCTCTCTCTCTCTCTCTCTCTCTCTCTCTCTCTCTCTCTTTCTCTGGGTGCGAGCGCGCGCGAGTTTGTGTGTGTGTGTGTTGTGCGTGTGTGCGCGCGCGTGCGCGTATGATGTGAGAAACTGGAGCGGTTGGTCGTTTGGAATGGGGGGATGTCATGTTTGAACTCTTTGTGTGCTTTTGTTATTCTTCATTATTTATTTTTATGTATATTTTTCTCTCTCCTCTTCCCCAACTTTCAACTTACGTATTTCATTTATACCTTTTATCTCCCCCCAAAATATGGCGAAGTGACTTTTGAGGGAATAATTTTAAATTCAATGATTGTCAAAAATGTTTCAGCTAAAAAGTGTGATTATTCATGCGTACAAGCTGTCTAATGTAAAAGCTGAACACGCGTACATTCCTGTTGAGCACACGACATGTATAATAAGCTTTTGGGCTTATTGATAATATGTGAATATGTCAGACTCTGAATAGAATTTTGTTTAAATTAAATCAACTTAAATTTTTTTTATATTATTCGTTCCCCGGATAGAGCTTCGAGATTCAGATATTGCGAATATAACCATTTTAAACCAACATTAAAGTAGCTGCATTCCAACTTCGGGTATAAACCAACTGTTTGAAAGCGACTGGTCTAGAAACGTTAATGTACATAATTTTTTATAAGTCAAACTGTTTGATGGTCAATTAGTCCGACTCTTTTAAATGAAATTTATTATCGCATTATCATAAATGTATACTCTCAAACTTATCTAAAATTCAATCAGAAATCTATATGTTACATGATATATTGCTTACAGAAAAGTTGCGTTTATCCCTTGTCAAATGGTTTGTGAATCAATGGCAATTAACCGTTTTTGTTCCATTCTCTCTCTCTCTCTCTCTCTCTCTCTCTCTCTCTCTCTCTCTCTCTCTCTCTCTCTCTCTCTCTCTCTCTCTCTCTTCTCTCTCTCTCTCTGCCCCTCCCTCCCTCTCTTCGTGTTTGTCTCTCACTCATCCACTCACTCATTCAATCACTCTTGCCGGTGGGATCAGATGACAAGATTTACAAAACTGTATACACACGGGGAATGGGTGTAAAAAAAGCACAAGAGCGCTTATTCCATTATCCTCTATGTAAAAGAATAAATTAAAAAAATAAAAATAAAAACCCCTCTCCCTCCCCTCTGTGTGTGTGTTCTATTATTCCCTTATTTTTC
This sequence comes from Stramonita haemastoma, assembly GCA_030674155.1. Taxonomy (NCBI): domain Eukaryota; kingdom Metazoa; phylum Mollusca; class Gastropoda; order Neogastropoda; family Muricidae; genus Stramonita; species Stramonita haemastoma. Next base: position 16,250,616 of record CM060342.1, on the reverse strand, counting down.
TCCATTCTAACAACCCCCCCCCCCCCTCTCCTGAATTCCTTCAGAGATCTATACAAAGATGAAGGTACAAGGGAAAACCAAGCCCCTCCCACACACACACACACACACGCACACGCACACGCACGCAGGCATAAACTCACACACACACACGACGCACGCACGCACGCACGCACGCACGCACGCACGCACGCACGCACGCACGCACACACACACACACACACACACACACACACACACACACAACACACGCACTCACCCTTTCAGCAGCGATAGGATTGTCCGTTATATCCAAGACGACCGCGGTGGCCCCTCTCTGTAGGGCTCTTTTCACCTGAAAATCGTCATCATCATCATCATCGTTATCATTATCATCATCATTATCACCACCACCACCACCACCCCGCAATCATACTACCTTTATTATATCACGGGATAGCCTGATGGTCAGAGTGATGCGCTCGTAATCTGCTGACCCGGGTTCGAATCTCGTTCAGGAGGATTTTTCCTCCGGAGTTAGCATCAGTATCGAATCCACCCCCCTCACGAAAGTCCTTCGGATGAGACTATGAACCGAGGTCCCGTGTGCGATTACACGCAGAATATATTGTGCACACATCAAAATCTGTTCTGCTTTTCGAAAGAGTAGGCCATTGTGTGCTGGTGGGAACGGATGACAAAATTTACAGAACTGCATACACACGGGGACAAGATGCAAAAAAAAGCACATGAGTGCTTATTCCATTATCCTCGAAATAAAAGAAGAAAAAAATTATAATTGATATTATCACCAGCACGGCCGACCCAGGATCGAACCATTACCAGGCGCCTTTTCTCTGTCTGTCTGTCTGTCTGTCTGTCTGTCTGTCTGTCTGTCTGTCTGTCTGTCTGTCTGTCTGTCTGTCTCTCTCAATAGACCATAACAGAATTAGAACATGGGTTTGTCGCGTTTTTAATGTTTTTGTTCCGAATATACGATCGTAACTTCGCAATTTTATATGCCATGCTTTGCAAACAATACTCTCTCTCTCTCTCTCTCTCCTCTCTCTCTCTCTCTCTCCTCTCTCTCTCTCTCTCTCTCTCTCTCTCTCTCTCTCTCTCTCTCTCTCTCTCTCTTTGTGCCCTAATTATCAATTCTCTAATCAATTTTTGTTATTCATTCATTTCTTTATTTAGTTACTAAATTTATGTTTAGTCTAAAATGTTGCAAACATTTTAATCAGATGTATGCTAATACCACAAGTGAATGTTATAATCGTTGTGCTTGGAAGTGTTTTCAGGTGCATTCTTGGAAAGGATTGAGAACGAAATTAATGTGTGGGGGGAGGGGGGGGGGGATAGCGAGTGTGTGAAATTGTAATGGGTCCGGTGGCCTTCTACAATAAAATCGTTCAGAGTTCAGAGTTCTCTCTCTCTCTCTCTCTCTCTCTCTCTCTCTCTCTCTCTCTCTCTCTCTCTCTCTCTCTCTCTCTCTCTCTCTCTCTCTCTCTCTCTCTCTCTCTCTCTCTTCCCTCCCTCCCTCCCTCCCCCCCTCTCTCTCTCTGTACATGCATGTGTGTGCGTGAGTATGTGTGTGCCTTCATATGCGCGTGTGTGTGCCTGCGTGAATGCGTTCATGCATCCGTGTATGTGAGTGTGTGCACCCGCGCAGTGCAACATGTAAATGCTTGCAAGCGTGTACGTGCGTGCGTGAACGTGTGCGTACGCACGCACACACACACGCGCACTCGCGCACAGAGAGAGAGAGAGAGAGAGAGAGAGAGAGAGAGAGAGAGAGAGACAGAGACAGAGACAGAGACAGAGACAGAGACAGAGAGAACAGACAGAGAGAGACAGACAGAGAGAGACAGAGACAGACAGACAGAGAGACAGACACAGAGAGAGATATATTATGCATGCATGCACGTATCCATACATGTGAACGCACCTTGCCGAAGACGGAGAGGCAGGGTTGGGGCTGCAGCTCTGGCCTCTCCAGTTTCACCACCCCCACCCACCCGTAGTCATACAGCTCCTCGTAGTCGTTGGAGTTACACAGCCCCAGGGGGTGCAGCTGCAACAACAACAACAACAGTCATAACAGCAATAATAACCACAGTAACGTTCTACAATTACGAGTATAGCTGTCACAACAACAACAACAACGTCATAATAATAATAATACCTACAGTAACATTCTCCAATCTAATGGATGGGGGAAAAGTTTTGGGCCCAAACGGGATTCGAACCACCGCAACTCCGACCCAGGCTTTTCGCTTTCTAGGCAGGCGCGTTACCTCTGGACCACCAATCCACCCGATGGTCTGAAGGGCTATAGCCTATCACCAGACACCACCACTCATGGTCCAATCTTTTGGATGAGACGATAAACCGAGGTCCCGTGTGTTACACATTATTCAGCGCACGTAAAAGAACCCACGGCAACAAGGGGGTTGTTCCTGGCAAAATTCTGTAGAAAAAAGCCACTCTGATAGGGAAACATAATACAGTTGCAGACAGACAAAAAAATAATGGGTGACGCTGCACTTGTGGCGACGCGCTCTCCCCGGGGAGGGCAGCCCGAATTTCACGCAGAAGGAATCTGTTGTGACATGAAGCGGTATACAAATAAATAAATGAAAGGGAGAGAATCTGGCTCCTGACAGGATCCAAACCAACAACCTCTGGCCTTCTGGACGTGTAGCCTACTTCTGTTGAGACTGTAAACCGGGATCCCGTATGTGAACACACGCAGAACATCTTGCGCACACGTTAAACCCGTTTTGCCTTTCAGAAGAGTAGGCTATTCATGCTGGTAAGAACGAATGACAAAGTCTAAAGGACCCCCCCCCCCCCCAAATAAACGCATGCGCACTTGTATCATGTCTAGACACCCACAAAGTCAGAACGTGTCTACCTTATTGGTGGGCAAAAACGGTCGCATACGCAAGAATTTCACCAGAAGTAAACCTCTTAGCTCAAGCTGAGGAACAGCAACAACAACATAAAGCTCCACAAAAACCGCTTACTAGATTGTCATCTAAACGACAAAGATACAAGAGGGGTCATGCACTGGCGGCCCTGAAGACCAGTACACCATCTACCTACAGGCTTACAGCAAATGAGGGACAGAGGGCGATGAAGGGGGAATACGAAGGAACTAATATCAACAAGAAGATGCGGGAGGAGGGGAACAGCAAGGAATAGACTTAAAACTAGGAGAGAGATTTGATTTGATTTGATATGATTTATTCTTTTATATCGAGGATAATGGAATAAGCACTCTTGTGCTTTTTTTTTTTTTTTTTTTTTACATCTAGTCCCCGTGTGTATGCAGTTTTGTAAATGTCATCTGTTCCCACCAGCACACGATGGCCTACTCTTACGAAAAGCGGAACAGGATTTAACGTGTGCGCAAGATGTTCTGTGTGCGTTTGCACACGGGGTCTCGGTTTATAATCTCATCCCAAAGACTTTTGGGGGGGGACTGGAGTCAGCATTCGAACCAGGGTGTCAAATTGCCAGTGCAATGTTCTGACCACTAGGCCAACTCCTCCCCGTCTTAAGCCTCACACAGGACTGTAGTCACGTGGCCATTGCTTCCCACCACCACCATTTTTTTCCAAACTGCTTGTTCATGTCTCTGTCTCACGTGGCTTTCCAAAGATCTGACATATACAGCAGTAACATAGTTAGTTATTTACCACACCACTGTCCAAGCCAAAGTCCTCTCTCAACATGCATCTAAACATAGTTTAAAAAAAAACCCAAAAACTGTTGAAACTAAAGTCCCAATCTCAACATGCTTCAAAACATTCTTTAAAAAAATAGAAAAAGCATGAAAACCCCACAGAAACAAGATATCAAGTTCTCCCAGGCAAAATTAGGCAAAAAGAAGCCACTTTCATATGAAAAAACAAAGGGCACAGATGGGCAAAGAAAAGGCAACAGCCCACTTGGGGCAACCTGTTTTCTCTGGTACCTTGGGCCAGTAGCCCTGATTTTTATGCAAAGAGACTGCTGGCTGGTAGGTGTGACTGAAAGTGGTGTACAGCAACATACAACACAGTCCAATAAAAAAAAATCAATACCATGCAAAAAGAATACCACAACTCAGTCATGGAAGAAGTGAACAGACATTCTAAACCACAACATTGTAACATAGGCCTAGGCTCCTAGCTTACATTAGTAATAGACAAACCTAGGCCAAGCTGAAAGACGGAAGTATTTCTTCTTCTTGATCAAGCACAGCTAACATTAAAACTTGCAAGTATGACACAATATTTTACTCCTCTCTCTCTCTCTCTCTCTCTCTCTCCAAAGCCTTTACTCCTAGCTTACATTCCTAATAGATAAACCTGATCCAAGCTGAAAAACTGAAGTATTTCTTGTGTTCGAATAGCACAGCAAACGTTAGAACTTGCTAATATACAAAGTATTTTTCTTCCTGTCTCTGCAAAAGAATGGCAGACTACCACGTGTAGTGCTGATTAGAGCATTGAGAAGTACACTGCCATCATTGAACCAACCTTTACAGGAGGTCCTCAGGCAGGGGGGGTTTGAACTCGACCGTGCGACACAGACAGCGGGAGTTCATCTAACTGTGTTCAGTGGAGACATTTTGCTTCTGGACGGATTGGCCCGAGGGTCTGCAGCCCGCCTCAGAAGTGTCACACACTGACACAATGCTCCGGCAATATCTTCCTCCGCTGGTGTTATATACCGGTACATTCACTGTTCTCCATGGAAAGGGTTAGGAGAAAGGAAATAATGATATTAATGAAATAAACATCGACATCAAACACGTGTTAAGATAATGCTTGCAACAGTCTTTTGTAGCAAACTACTTGCAATAATGTTCTTAATTGATATTGTTTTTCGATTTTGATTTCATGTCAAAAAGAGAGGGGAGATGTTTGGGGGGAAAACTAGTTCATTTCAAGGTTGGTAAGCAAGCAGTCCACATAAAGTTGTCTCTCCTTGCACAAACTGCTATAAATGTCTTATCTAAAACGCATATGCAATGTACTTTTCTTTTTATTGTTTTCTTCTTCTTGTACCATACCAAAGTCCCTTTATCAACACACAGGTTGGGAGGGGGGAGGGAGTAAAACACACACACACACACACACACACACACACACACCACACACACACACACACACACACACAGAGCCCACACCAGAAGAGATCAAGCCAGTTGTTCTGGCAAAATTCTGTAGAAAAAAGGCCAGCCTGACGAAAAACAATGGACACAGACAAGAAGAGCAGTTGCAATATCATGCACAGATATGGTCTTTTAGCCAGGGAGTTTGAAAAACAACTCCTCACACTTGATTGACTTTTTATTTGGCTGTAGCTGCATAGTATCAATTGTGTGTATTTTTTAAAAAGTTGTATATATATATATATATATATATATATATTGTTAATTTATTCTTTTATATCAAGATAATGGAAGAAGCACTCATGTCCTTTTTTTACACCCAATCCCCTTGCGTGTGCAGTTTTGTAAATAA
>CM060342.1:16237621-16240121 GCA_030674155.1 Stramonita haemastoma | reverse complement strand
CTTTCGTAGCTGTGAGTTCTTTAACGTGTGCTAAGAGTAAGTTGCACACGGTAAACTTGATTTATGTCTAATATGAAGCGAAACTGGCCTGGGCCAAAAGTTTTGTCGGTTATTATCATGCCGAGGCCGACTCGGAACGTAAACCAAGTGCTGCCTAACTTTCACGAGAAATCTGATGTTTTTACCAGATTCGCACGCTTACAGAGACAATAGGGATTGTCAGATTTGGAATCGTTTGTCTTTCCATTTCCTGACTGTGCAATGGCAGCCCATCTGGTGAAGAAAAGGAGACCGCTGTTTGACTTCACACCGGTATTTATTTTGACTACTTTCCTTTCTATTTTCATATATCATTCTTGCATTTGCACTGTAGGTACTAAGGCATCCACGGAAATTTTTTTTAAAAGCCCACTTATTCAGAAAGACTAGCCCCTGACTAAAAACTTTGAACATTAAAAAAAAAAATTTCAGTAAACACTGTACCCCCTCACTCCTTTGTCGCCTGCTAGCTTCCTAACCCCAGTATGTATGCGCGGGATCAAGGGTTTAGGAACACAAGTAATCCTCATTTGATGATCCTTTCCAACTTTCTCGTGACTACCTAGTATTGGTTTTTGTCCTCAGTTCCCAAAACAAGTGCACAGTGCATTTTTTTCATAGTTTAAAAAATCTGTGGAAATCAACAAAAAAATTTCCGACCTGCACACTATAGAAGATACTACTTGATCCCAAAAATAATACCGGAGTGTAACCCCCCTCCCCCCCCTGCTGGATTTTTATAGACCCAGGGTGGAGTTTTTCTCTCTCCGTTGATCCTGTCCACTTTACAACCACCACGTCAAGTACAACATACGTTACCTGAACAGAGGTGTAATCACGTATAACCTTATGATCATAAAGTGAGCCTATTCAACAAAACTGAACACTATACCATTTTATACATCTTGCAGAAAACAAAGACATCAATGTTAAAGAAAAGATTTGACCTGAATTAGTTTTCCCACGCTCTCTCTCTCTCTCTCCCCTCTCTCTCTCTCTCTCTCTCTCTCTCTCTCTCTCTCTCTCCTCTCCTCTCTCTCTCCTCTCTCTCTCAGGATAAAAAAGTATGTAATACATACTCTGTAACCCTTGAAAAATAAAGATTATTCATTTTCTCTGTCTGTCTGTCTGTCTGTCTGTCTCTTTTGTTCTACCCTTTTTGACACAGCCAGTGCTAATACTCTCAAACCTCTTGGCGGCATTTACAACAGAGCGCTCAAAGCACTTCTGAAATCTTCCGTAAATGTATCAAACTGTGCTAAAGTTCCTCCGTTAAAAGATGTTTACCCTTAATAAAGGAATATTTATGCATGACAGTTCATGCTCCACAAACCCGCCATTCTAAATTTCGTATGACCTCCCGATATCCTACCAAAATTCCACTACCAATACCAAGAACTGACCTCTTTAAAGCAAGCCTCACATACTCAGGTAGCCTACTCTGGAACATGCTGCGTAGCCAACAGGCGTGAAAACATACCAAAAGAAAAGACACTTTCAAGAAAGGCATTTATACCCACCTCAAAAATACTAACTGATGTGCTGACATAACAGTTACTATTGCCACAGGTACATCAGTAAATTTCTTTTCAAGCGATGGTCACAACATACAACTTCATCATGATGATATCGGCTAATCAAAATGCAAAAGAGTTATCCCAGATTCTCTTGAATTTAAATTTTATTTTTATTTTTTATAGATTCTCTTGAATTTGTCATTGTTGATTATATGTACGCTCCAGTATCTCTCTCTCTCTCTCTTCTCTCTCTCTCTCTCTCTCTCTCTCTCTCTCTCTCTCTCTCTCTCTCTCTCTCTCTCTCTCTCTCTCTCTCTCTCTATATATATATATATATATGTGTGTGTGTGTGTATATGTATGTGTGTGTGTATGTTACTCACTTCTTCGCTCTATGTCTCTGTCTGTCTGTCTGTCTGTCTGTCTCTCTCTCTTCTCCCTCCCTCCATCCTCACACCTAACTCTCTCTATCGCTTTATCTAACCTCTTGTCCCAACCCTTATCCTTATCTCTCTCCTCTTCGTTCACCTTTATCTTCTCTTGCACACTGTCATGTGTGTGTTTGTGTGTCGTGTTCTGCTGTTGTTGTCGTGTGCTCGTCTTTTGTGTTTTGTTTTGTTCGTCTTTGTGGTCTTGTGTGTCTCGTGTCTCTCTGCTGCGTTCTGGTTGTTGTGTATAGTTAGGTAGGTGTTGGGTGTGTGTATGTATGTGTGGTGTGTAGTGTACTTTGTTGTGTCTGCGTTGTCTGTCTGTCTGTCTGTTTTCGTTGTCTGCTCCTCGTCGTCACCCTACTCTGTCGTGCTTTTCTGTCCTGTGTCACTTTTAGTCTCCTTTGTTATTGTCTATTTCTGTGTGTGTGTGTGTTGTGTGGTGTGTGTGGTTGTGTGTGTGTGTGTGTGTGTGTGTGTGGTGTGTGTGTGTGTGTGGTGTGTGTGTGTGGTTGTG
>CM060342.1:16230121-16232621 GCA_030674155.1 Stramonita haemastoma | reverse complement strand
GTGAATCTTCAACTCCAAACTCACCACAGGCATAGATGTGTATGGGGGAACCGAAATTGAGGTCACCATAAGACCAGAGCTACCAGAGTCACCGAATCAGAAACACGAGGTGGACTGCCAGTGCACAGACTGCAAGACAAACGATTCCAGATCTGACAATTCCTATTGTCTTTGTGAGCGTGCGAATCAGTTGTTGTTGGTGTTGTTGTGCGTTCCTCAGCTTAACACTCTGGGAGGTCACCCAGAATTGTACACTCTGACTCACTCATTCCACCTGGGAATCACTGTGAGATTGAAATTGCACACTGAATGAGAAGTTTGCGTGTATGACTATTTTCAAGTACCTCGCCGTGTAGACAACCATACTCCGACTTCAGAGAAACGATCGGTTAAAACAGCATATTTTCCCAGTAAAGTTAGAGAGTATTCGGTCTTTAGTACGTTCGTAATCTCGACTGAATTTTTATTTATGCAATAACTTTCTTTTTATTACCAGCACTTTGGGTCGTATTTTCGTGTCTTGATAAAAAAACAACGTGCTAAGCCGTTTAAAAGATAAATGTTCAGTTAATATATTTGGACCACTCCACTGGGATATAAATACAACAACATTTGGACCAAGTTCACACAGTTGAAGGCCTCAATCCAGTTAGCGACAAGACAACAATTTAACGACACCATCTTTTTCTCATCCTCCTTCCTCTCCTTCACCACTTCTTCTTCACATTCTCCTCCTTTTTTTTTTCTCTCTCTCTCTCTTCTCTCTTTTCTTTTTCCTTTTTTTGTGTTTTAAAAACCGAGAGCCAAATGTTTGTGTGAGCGTGTTCGGCACACCGGTTCTTTTGTTACGCAGTTTGGCCAGTTTACAAACAATAGAGCGCCAACGAGGCTTCAAAGACCTGTGATTCGAGGTCGTCATCGTCATCGCAGCGTACATGAGTGCGCCTGCAATGTTGAATGTTTTCTCCTTTTTGTCTGTCTGTCTGATTGTCTGGCTGTCTGTCTGTCTGTCTCAGTGTGTTTCTCCGTCTTGTTGTGTTTGTCTGTTTTTCTATGACTGAAATACAAAGGTTCGTTCTTCTCTCTCGTTCTCTCTCTCTCTCTCATCTCTCTCTCTCTCTCTCTCTCTCTCTCCTCTCTCTCTCTCTCTCTCTCTCTCTCTCCTCTCTCTCTCTCTCTCTCTCTCTCTCTCTTTGAGTCTGTCTGTCTGTCTGTCTGTCTGTCTCTCTTTGAGTCTCTCTCTCTCTCACTCTTTGAGTCTCTCTCTCTCTGTGTCTGTCTGTCTGTCTGTCTGTCTGTCTGTCTGTCTGTCTGTCTGTCTGTCTGTCTGTCTGTCTCTCTCTCTCTCTCTCTCTCTCTCTCTCTCTCTCTCTCTCTGAATGCGATTGAGGTGTTCTCTGTCTGTCTCTGCACCCACCCGCCTACCTGCCTGCCCATCTCTGTCTGTCTGTCTGTCTCCCTGCCTTTATGTCTCCCTTTCTCCTTCCTTCCTTCTTCATCTCTTGTGACAAATTTACACGGTTTCGTACTGTTGTATCTCAAGACATTCATAAAGCCAGCCAGTCTATTAGTACTATCACATATATAATTTACACTCACTTTAGTCTTCATATAAGATTTTATCTCCTCTTCCTCCTCCTTTATTCTTCCTCCTTTGCTTTTTTTTTCGATCTCCAAACCTCAAGTCTCTTTGTTTGTCCAAACCCTTGTTGTAAAAAAAAAACTAGGTCAACACTTAGTCTCTCTCTTTGTCCCTCCCCTTCTGTCTCTCTCTTGTTGTATAGATCTGTCTCTGTCTCTCTGTCGGCGTCTCTTTCTGTGTCTCCTTTCTGTCTCTTTCCCTCACTTTCTCTCTCCCTTACTCTCTGTGTCTCTGTTTCCCCCCTTCTCTCTCTCTCTCTCTCTCTCTCTCTCTCTCTCTCTCTCTCTCTCTGTCTCTCTCTGTCTCTCTCTTCTCTCTCTCCTCCTCCCTCCTCTCTTATCTCTCAGTCTCTGTCTCTCGTCCCTCTTCCAGTCTCTCTCTTCTCCCCCCCCCCCCTCTCTGAACCCTCTTTTTCTCTGCCCCTACTTCTTCCCATCCCTCATCTTGTTCTCCTACCCCCCCCCCCCCCCCCTTACTCCCTTTCTGTCTTCTCTGACAAACTTTCACACTTAAAATAAAACCATGCACTTTACACGTTCATAGAGCCAGCGGGTCTGTAATGATAAAACTGCACTCTTCAACCTTCATTATTATCGGGTTCAATCTCTTTCTTCTCTTCCTCCTCCTCCAACTCTTTCTAGATACTTTCCTCGTGTTATGTCTCCAGGCATTGGCCCACATACTGCGTGTCCAACAAACAAACAAAAAAAAAGAAAAAAGAAGAGAAAAAATAATGATAAAGTAAGCTTTTTTTTGGTCTTTGTCTGTTTTCTGTCTGGACTTAAGTCCTGAGGTTGGAACTATAAACCGAGGCCCAGAGTGCGAACGAACGCAGAGCATTTTGCGCACACGTTAAAA
>CM060342.1:16200644-16213144 GCA_030674155.1 Stramonita haemastoma | reverse complement strand
GTTTCACACACCCTCTTGGCGGCGAGATCAAAGACGGTGAACAGGTGTGCTGTTTGAAGTCTGGGCTTACCCTAGTCTACTGAGGGAAACTGAAAGAAAGAAAGAAAGAACGAAAGAGAGAGAGAGAGAGCGAGAGCGAGAAGAGAGAGAGAGAGAGGAGAGAGAGAGAGGAGAGAGAGAGAGAGAGAGAGGAGAGAGTGCACACCTCACCACGTAGGGAAACAAATGCACACACACACACACACACACACACACACACACACACACACACACACACACACACACACACACACACACACACACAGAGGGAAGAAAATAAGAAGGAAAAAATGGGTGGCGCTGCTCTTGAGGCAATACTGTTTCCCTGGGGAGAACGACCCGAATTTTACCTAGGAAAATCTGCTGCGACTGATGAAAGTGGTAGACAATACAATATGTCACACCATACTATACCAGATGAAGAAATGAATGCAGATATATGTAGGAAATCAAGAAAAAAAAGGCGCCTTCTCTCTCTCTACTCTTGTGACGACTTGTTCTCTCTCAATGGAGAGCAGTCGAATTTCAAGCAAAAAAATCTGCTGTGACTGTGTGGCCATCCATGAAACAACAGTGAATAAGACACCACACCACACCATAGGCCTATCATTTCTCTGTATATATGTTTTGAATTTGAATTTGATATTACAGTGCACATCCCCATTTCACAGCACAGCACACGACACAATACGACACACCACACCACACCCCATCCCACACCACGCCACCACCACCAGACAATCACACCCCATCACCCCAAACCACACCAACCCACACCACACCACCACCACCAGACAATCACACCACACCACGCCAACCACACCAACCCACACCACACCACCACCACCAGACAATCACACCACACCACGCCAACCACACCAAACCACACCACACCACCACCACCAGACAATCACATCACACCACCCCAAACCACACCATCCCACACCACCACACATCACCACCAGACAATCACACCACACCACCCCAAACCACACCATCCCACACCACCACACATCACCACCAGACAATCACACCACATCACCCCGAACCACACCACCCCAAACCACACTACCCTCCCCTCCACCCCATCTCACCCCCACCCCACCCCATCTCACCCCCCACCCCACCCCACCCCACCCCCTGTACCCTGTATACCACTGACCTGTATAATACGCCCCTCGGCACTGAGGGCTGTCCCGCAAGGAGAGAAGCTGCCCAGCAGCTTGTAGGTCTGCGTGATGTAGCCGCCGTGCTGCACGGGGCTGTACAGCACCGTCTCCAGCACGGCACGCTGCTGCTGCATCCCCTCCCCCTCCACCACCACCCCCATCATCATCATCGTCATCAGCGTTATCACACACCGCCAGGCTCCCCAGTGAAGAAGCCCCAGCGTAGGTGGGGAGGCAGCTACTCCTACTACTACTGCTGCTAATGCTGCTGCTGCTGCTGCTGCTGCTACTACCAGTGGCATGGTGGAACGTCCTCGTCGTCTTCCTCGTCGTTGTCGTCATCGTTGTGATTGTGGCGCTGGTGGCGGCGTAGGGCTTTACTGGGAGGGGCTGGGCAGTTGTCGTCGTCGTCGTCGTTGTTGTTGTTGGTGTTGGTGTTGAGGCCCCATTGGTGCCCTCGCCCGCCACGGAGCATGTTTGGGGGGGTAAAAAGTTGATTCCTTGTGATTCTGTTTTGTGGTGTGGTTGTTGTTAAGGGTGATGAGGTCTTTGTGGAGGTATAGATAGGTTGGGGAGGGGGGGGGGGGGGGGTAGGGGGGTCACAGAACACAGAATAGGTTCACCACTGGCTCCTCGGAAAGAGATGTATGTCCCAGCGGTTAAACAGAACACAGTTGGTGAATAGAACACCGCTCCAGAGGAGACGACTGAGAAACTCGTCAGTCACATCATGAAGGAAGGCTCTTTCTCTTCTTCTATCTCACCAAGACGATGTGTGGAGAAGGCCACAACTACATGTGCTGAAACACGTTACATACCTGAACATGTATAGAAGCGCATCCAGTAATGAAAATAAACCTGATCAAGACCTCCCCCTGAAATAATCCAGGTTTCAGCTGTTGTGTAAGGGAAGATGATGAAATCCCCAGCAATGCTAGATGGCAAATTCCACTCACATAACACACAAATCTTCATTCGTGACCGTTGGTCTTCTTGGTGCAGAAATTCCAGTTTCACAACAGTTTTGATGAACGGATTAAAAAAGAAAAAACAACAAACCAGAATCACCACAGTTTCAGTGAAGTCCTGGCGCCAAGTATATCCTGGGTTATCCTCATGCGTCAATCAGAAATGGCTGCAATGAAATGAAAATATTAAAACCTGATTTCATCCCTCCAAAATGGCCAAGTTTTTAAAAGTGTAAAATCATTAGGAGAGTCTGAATAATATCAGAATCTAAATCTTTCAGAGCCAAATTTGTAATTTTATTTAAGTTTACATTAAACTTGTGATTAATTGTCTTGTTTAATACCACTCCTCCAGTGCATAGTTGTGATTCCATGTAAATTTAATATCAATTTTCATGGCAGAACTGGGATTTTCTATCAATTTCAATCTTCTAGAGCTAGCTTCTAATTTCCTCTGAATTAATTTAATCTCCCAGAGCAGACTTGTGATTTCTAACAAGTTGATTTCAATCTCCCAGGGCAAACTTGTGATTCTTACAAGTTAAGTTCAGTCTTTCAATACGAACTTGTGATTTCTTACAAGTTGATTTCAATCTTCCAGCGCAAACTTATTCCTTACAAATTAATTTCTGTCTTAGTTACAGTGCGAACTTCTTAATTCCTGCTAGTCTGTTTCAATCTTCCAATTTTCTATAGCAAAATCGTGATTTCCTGTAAACGTTTATTTATTTCAGACTTTCTTTACACTACAGACTCAGTTCTGATTTCCTCGAATTTCAATCTCCCCAGCCACTAACTTACGGTTTCCTGTAAGTTAAAGTCAGTCTTGCCACTGGTACAAACCTGACTTTTCTTTCCCGTCAACCCTTCAGGTACAAACAGTTAACTTCACCTATAAAGGTACAAACTAGTAGTTTTGTGAAAGGAAACAATCTTCAAGGACAATTTCTCTATCGGTAGAAGCTAACATTCATACTCTAGACACATGTGCGACTTCGTAAAAGTTAAAAACTGGTCCTTCTAAAGAAATGAACATTTTAAAATTGTTTACAACCGAACATGGACCGCTAGAGTCCGAAGCTTTTACCCTCCTTCCACTTGGAACCTGGCGAAACTAAACTGTCGGGAGAGAAAGAGAAAAGAGAGAGAGAACACACAGGACACCACCACCACACAGCAGTAGCCTAGTCCAACAACGACTGAGGTTTCCAACTGGTCAACTGACCCCAAACTTGACCACTCAAGAAAACAAGCACGCGGGTCACTTCTGTCACTGTGGTGAGGCTAGGCTACTGTAAAGTTTCACTCTGTCTCTCTCTCTAGCTCTTTCCCCCTCCCCTTCTCTCTCTCAAACACACAGAGCACAACACACAGATTCTCCCCATCAACAAAAGTGTCGAAAAAGATCAATCACCAAAACTCCCACGTTGGGTTTTTTTTGTTTTATGTTGTTTTTTTTTGTCAGTGGCTTTCTGTCAAAACATACGCCCCGCCAACAGGAGGAGAAAGAGAGAGAGAGAAGGAGGGAGAAAACGGATCCTCACTACTACTACAACAACCAACCAACCAAACCCTCTCTCTCCCTCTCTTCTCCCCTCTTTCTTTCTTTCTTTCTCACCAAACCTTGTCTTCGTTTTCTTTGCACAACTGACCGACCGACCGACACACACACAACCAACACGCGCGCGATTCCGTCCACTGCCGCAGGTAGTAAAAAAAAAATCGGTGAGAGAGAGAGAACTACGAAACCTTGAAGCTAAATCTCCCCCCAACACACACACACACACACTGAGAAAAAGGGGGGCCCCTCTGACACTGTAGCGATGCAAGAGGAGTTGGACTTGCAAGTCAGGACTACTACTATATAGGCCTACCAGGCCTACTACTACTACTACAGAAAGTAGTTTGTACGGTACGGTATACATACCACTGTGTCTGGGTCGTTGTGAAGTAGTAGTTTGGTCTGTCTCTCCAGTAGCGCTTTAGTGCTTGTCAACCTGTAGGTCGGCCCCAGGCCCACTAGGCCTACACTCACTGACTTGCGTGGTGGTATGGACCGTACCGCGCGACTTGGGGGTTAGTTAAATCGACTAGGCTAGGCTGGCCCTATAACGCTTCAAAGACTGTTCAGCAACAGTCAGACCACAGTTTGGAGAGACTTTGGGGGAGGGGGGGGGGAGGCGAGAGGGATTGGGGGTGGGTGGGGTGGGGGTGGGGGGTTGATGTGTGTGTGTTAAGGTATGAGAAAGGAAATGAGGGTCAAACTTCGGAGAGAGAGAGAGAGAGAGAGAGAGAGAGAGAGAGAGAGAGAGAGAGACGCAGATAGTGTATTCATATAGGCCTGTAGCCCTTATAGAAGAGGAGAGAGAGAGAGAGAGAAGCAAGAGAGAGAGACGAGGAAAGAGAGAGATAGAGAGAAGAGATTTTTTATTTATTTTATTCTTTTATATCGAGGATAACAGAATAAGCAATCATGTGCTTTTTTTCATCCGTCCCCGTGTGTATGCAGTTTTGTAAATATTGTCATCTGTTCCCACCGGCACACGATGGCCTACTCTTACGAAAAGCGGAACAGGATTTAACGTGTGGGCAAGATGTTTCAGTGGAGAGAGAGAGAGAGAGAGAGAGAGAGAGAGAGAGGAGAGAAGAGGAGAGAGAGAGAGAGAGAGAGAGAGAGAGAGAGAGAGATGATAGCTGATACCGATACCAGTACTGATCTCAATAAAGAGAGAAATTCATGTAGGTTTCACACACTGTATAATTATAAGAACAAGGAACAGGAAAAAATATTTATCACCGAAAGAAGTAATATAAATACAAATTTAATCTGAAAAATTCCACACATATGCGCAGACCCCCACCCCCCCACACACACACCATACACACTACACGTGCACACGCGAGGCATGCACGCGCGCGCACACACACACACACAGTGTGCACAGGCACACACGCATGTACACACACACACACACACACACACACACACACACACACACACACCACACAACACACACACACAGCGTGCATATACACATGCCAATGCACAAATTAAAAATGCCTTACAACAAGAGCTATATCAATAATTGTGACACACTGTATTTCACTAAAAACATTACACAGGAAAATAAATGATGATGATAATGACGATGAAAGCATGGAGCAAGAAGAAGATGACCGAGCACACAAAGATCCAGATCTACAGAGCCTGTGTCTTGAGCACCCTCCAGTATGGCAGCGAGTCCTGGACTTTGCATGCCCGCAAGAGCGAAAGCTCAATGCATTTCACATGTGTTGCTCCCACGCATCCTGAAAGTCACCTGGCTGGACAAAGTCCCAAACAACACATCCTGGAAAAAGTCGGATGCACCAGCATGTACACGCTGCTGAAACAGAGACGTATGCGCTGGCTTGGCCATGTCATGCGTATGGATGACGAACGGATCCCTAAAGACCTCCTCCGTGGAGACCTTGTGCAGGGAAAAACGTCCCACAGGCAGACCACAGCTGCGATTCAAAGACGCGTGCAAGAGGGATCATCGACCAGAACAACTGGGAAGCAACAGCCCTCGAACGGTCAGCCTGGAGACAGACTGTGCAGAAAGGTCTCTCTGAGTTCGAAGGGACGCTGCTCAGCAGCACGAGGCAAAGAGAATGAGAAGAAAGGCTTCAGACCAGGCAGACAGACCAGCGTCAGACTTCATCTGTGCCCTCTGCCATAGGGACTGACTGTCATTCCCGTGTAGGACTGGCCAGCCACACCTGACGCTGTCCCAGAATACACACATAGAGCGCAACACCATACGAGATTGAAGGATGCCTACAACTAGTATTCACCTCCAGTGGTAACGGATAAGTATAGACAAGCTTGTTTTCATCCAGTCCTTGTCCTATAAAGTGTAAAAGGTAAAGAACAAAAGTAAACAGTGAAATAATGATGTATTTTTTGTTGAGAGAGAGACAGAGAGTAACGTAGTGTGACCTGTGCGGTCATCGGTATTTTCCTTGTAGTGCGCTTGGGTGTGCGGTTAGTAGCGTGATGTGTTAATTGTTCAATTAGCGTTCCCCAGCTTAACTTCACACCCTGGGGGTCACCCAGAATGACTCACTCATCACACCCACCCGGGAATCACTGTGAGGTTGAAACTACACCCTGGATGAGAAGTTCGCTGTGTGTGACTGACTCTCTTCAAGTACCTCGCCACATAGTCAGCCATGCTTCGACCAGCATGTTGTCACACGAACGCAGAACATCTTGCGCACACGTTAAATCCTGTTCCGCTTTTCGTAAGAGTTAGGCCATCGTGTGCTGGTACGGTGGGAACAGATGACACGATTTACAAAAACTGCATACACACGGGGACTAGATGTAAAAAAAAAAGACACATGAGTGCTTATTCCATTATCCTCGATATAAAAGAATAAGATAAATTTAAAAAAAAAACATCTGGCCTGGTCTCTTGCAGGAGGGAGATGAAGAGGCAGAAAGAGAAACGATGGGAAATATTGCCTTTTTTTCAATTTGCTAGATTTTGTTAGATGTGTGGGGCAATTTTTTATATTTGTACTTAAGAATTACATAAGAATTGCCTTTTTCTAACTTTCATTTAAGTCAGTAAGTCAGAATTTTGCAAAGGACAATCTCATTTTTGCCGTGAGTTCTTTTACGTGCGTTAAATGTGTGTTGGCGCTCGGGACGTCGGTTTATCGTCTTATCTGAAAGACAAGCACCCAGCTAATCACTCAAGGTATTGGCCCAGGCCAATTGCCAAGGCTTACACTAAAATGTTATTATGTTGTAAAATGTGTTGAAATTGCCTTCAGTAATAACAAGCTCTTGACATAACAACCTGTACTCTCCATTATAGAAGAAAAATCCTCTTAAGTCAGAGAATGGCTGCCAATGTGGCGAGGTACTTAAAATAGTCATACACGCAAACTTCTCATTCAGTGTGCAATTTCAGTCTCACAGTGATTCTCAGATAGGATGAGTGAGCCAGAGTGCACATTCTGGCGGACCCCCAGAGTGTTAAGCTGGGGAACACACAACAACAATAGCAATTTAAGGTCTAGTGGATGGGCGAGGGAAAATTTCAGGTTTGGGCAGAGATGGACCCTGCGACTTCTGACTTCTCACTTTCTGGACAGACGGGTGTGTTACCTTTAGACCACCGAGCCACGATTCCCTCCAGTGAATTACATCACCCCTCCCTCCCCACCCCTCCCAACCCTCCCTCCCTCCCTCCAATTCAGAGACGCAAAAAGAACACAAGTGGAGGGCAGTAAGTAAAATACTCATCTTCCTCATTAACCCAATCAGAGCATGCATGCTGACACGAACTAACTTGACACCACCAACCACTACTACCGACTTGGCCACCAACCCCGTGACTCATTCCACAGAGACCTTGTTTGGAATGACCCTCCTCCTCCTCCCCCCCCCCCTCAACCACACACACACACACACACGCACGCACACACGCACACACACACACACAACACACACACACACACACACACACACACACACACACACAAACAACAACAACGACAACAACAACAACAATCCCCCTAAAAAACACCCAACAAACAACATTCCCCCCCCCCCCCTAAAAAAACCCCCCACTAGAAAACAATAACAGCAAAGAAAGAAACAAAAAGCGAACACCCAGACAAACAAGCAAACGAAACCACCACCAGCAGCATAAAACTATGTTCAGCCCTGCTGAAGTCGAGATAGATGTGACGTCATCTGCAGTATATTTTTTTTATCTCTTGTCGGAGGGAAAAAGCTTACCTGTGATAGTGTAAAGTTCATGTATATACGTATTACCAGTGGTCTGGGGGTAATGTACCTGTGAAGAAAGCGTGACATGCTGGTTCGATCCCTGGTTGAAGCCCAACCCCCTCCCTCCCCCCCTCCTCTCAATCCATTAGATCTTGAGTGATGGTGGACGAGATGATAAACAGAGACTGTTGTGTGCAACATGTATTTAGCTCGCAAGCCAGTTGTCCCAGGCCAAATATATGTGGAAAAAAGCCATTTCGACTTTAATTAAGAATGCTTTTTTGTTTGAAAGCAGCAATTGTAAGTGTTGTATACATGTGTAGTTGAAGTTATAGGATAAATAGAAGAAAATAGGCAACAAAAAAAAAGTTGGAGTGCGGCCATGTTCTGTAAGCAAACTTAGAGAGCAAGAAAGAGAGACAGAGACAGAGAGAGAGAGACAGAGAGAGAGAGAGAGAGAGAGACAGAAACAGAGAGAGAGAGAGAGAGAGACAGAGACAGAGACAGAGACAGAGACAGAGAAGAAGGGGGGGGGGGAGGGTACACTGAGTAGGGGAGGGCATCCAGGTGGAAGTAAAGGGACAGAACCCCCTTCTCGCCTGGATGAGTTCTCTGAAAGAGGATGGGACCTGACCAACAGATCCACTACACACACTAGCATCTGCTGTTCTGTCCTGAAACGGAATTTGAGGTCAGGCGCCATGCCGATTTCGTCACTGTCTCTTGACGTCAGTCATTGTTGACGAATGATGACACTGTCACTCTTGATTTTTTTTTTTTTTTTTTCTGTCCGGGGAGGCCCATGTTTGGTGATGGAAAACAGCTGTGGAAGTTTTTAGCGTGCTTTTAGAGAGAGAGAGAGAGAGAGAGAGAGAGAGAGAGAAGGAGAGACAGAGAGAGACAGAGAGAGAGAGAGAGAGAGAGAGAGAGAGAGAGAGAGAGAGAGTTCAGTAAGGTTAAGAAGTTCGAATGCCTAACAAGTAAACCCGTGGGGTTCTGGGTTCGGTCTCAGCCTTGCACTTTCTCCCCAGTTCGACCAAAAAGATCGAACTGTATGTCAAAGTCCTTCGGATGAGATTGTACGTAAACTGAGGCCATGTATACGAATGCACGCGGAACATCTTGCACGCACATTAAAAGCCTGTTCCACCTTTCGGCAGGACAGAATCGGAATCAGAATCAGAAATTATTTATTGCCATAAAAGTCACATGGACTTATTGACACAACAAAATAAACTCAACATAATTCATCAATACAACAAACTATTCACTGGTCAGCATGACTGAAATGATCCCATTGCTTGCCGGTAGGAACGGATGACAAACTCGCTCGCACAGTGGTGTCATATTTAGACACTATCCCCGAAGTCGGCATGCGGCTACCTAAATGGTCAGGGGCGGGGCTGGTCACATAACGCAAAAATCCCACTATTGGTGAACTTCGGAGCTTTAGTTTAGGAGCAAGAAAGAAAGAAAGAAAGAAAGAAAGAAAGAAACACAAACAAATAAACAAACAAACAAAAATAAAATAAAGGCCTAAGCTCTCTAGAAGGTAGAGGAACAGATCACAACATAAAACCCAGAAGACTAAAGCACAATATTTGTTGCTCTTTTTTCTAACGTGTTTATCAGAGAAAATCCCCCCCCCCCTCTCCTCTCTTTCTCCTCTCCTCTCCTCTCTCTCTCTCTCTCCTCTCTCTCTCTCTCCTCTCTCTCTCTCCTCTCCTCTCTCTTCTCTCTCTCTCTCTCTCTTGTTCACACACACACACACACACACACACACACACACACACACACACACACACACACACACACACACCACCACCACCACCACCACCACCACCACCACCACCACTCCACAGATCCACCCTGTCCCTCCCTCCCCCCTCCTCCCTAATTCCCCCCCCCCCCCCCCCCCCCCCCCACTCCTGCCTCCTTTTAAGTCCAGGAAGATTGATACAAAGGTGGAAAGGGAGGAGGGGGAGGAGGGTAAGGACAAGGAAACAAAGGGGGGGGGGGGGGGGGGGAGACAAGGAAAGGAGACACAGTAACGTTTGATGTCCAGCTGTCAACGGTCGCTTGTCGATGTGTTAAGTTCATACCTCAACAAGTCAGGGTACGTATGACGTCATCGGCAACATTCACTTTCCTTTTTTTAACAGGACAAAATATAATTAAACAACTTTCCTTTCTACTTGGGGAGAAAAAAAGGCTACAAGATGCATATGAACCCTACATGATTTACTTGAGCTACAAGTAAGCTTTTCCCTCTATGGACTAACCCCCCCCCCAAAAAAAAAAAAAAAGAAAAAAAAAAAGAAGAAAAAAAGGGACATCACCGGTGACGTCACACCTCACCCGACTTGTAGAGTACAGGAACACACACACACACACACGCACACGTACACACAACACACACACACACACACACACACACACACACACACACACACAACACACACACACGGGAGGGAGGGAGAGCGACTCCAGGTCTATGCATGTGTACGTGCCTTGCTTGGCCCGGAGCATAGCCTGGTCTGGACAGACGCTGTAGGCCTAGCGTGGCGTGGGTAGACTGACTGATTGCCTTTCATCGCTGTGGGTCGTCGGTTCGAATCTCGGCTGCGACGTCTGGTGAATGTGAGGGGTATTTGTACGATCTCCTTGGTCAACTTGTGGACCAGGTGGATCGGTGGCCGAGAGGTAACGCACCTGCCTAGAAAGCGAAAAGTTCAGGTTCGATCTGGGTGCGTGCTCCTTCCCCGTTTGTACGCCCCCTCCTCCAATTGGTGGATCGGTGGTCTAGGTGGTAACGCGCCTGCCTAGAAAGCAAAAAGTCCTAGTCGGAGTGTGCGGTGGTTCGAATCCCGTTGGACCCAAAACTTTTCCCCCATCCATTAGACCCTGAGTGGTGGTCTGGGCGCTAGTCTTTCGGATGAGACGATAAACCGTGGTCCCATGTGTTACACATCACTATTTAGCGCACGTTAAAGAACCCACGGCAAAGAAGGGGTTAACCCTGGCAAAATTCTGTAGAAAAAAGCCACTCTGATAGGGAAACAAATACACATGGCATGCAGGAAAAAAAAAAAAGGGTAGGCGCTGCACATGTGGCGACGCGCTCTCCCCAAGGAGAGCAGCCCGAATTTCACGCAGAGAAATCTGCTGTGACATAAAGTGGTACAAAATACAAAAATACAAAATAGAAAAATCCGCTAGATTGTGAGTGGTGATCTGGATGCCAGTCTTGCGGATGAGACGATGAACCGAGGTGACATGTGGAATGCGCATTTATTGCACGTAAAAGAACTCGCGGCAACAAGAGAGTTGTCCCCGGCAACATTCTGTAGAAAAAAAGTCAGCCTAATAGGGGAAAAAATACATATGCAGACATGAAAATAAAGAGTGGCGCTGCTCTTGTGGCGGCATCTCCCCGAATTCCGTGCAGAGAAATATGCCGTAACTTCTTCTTTGTTGAACGCTCAGAAAACTACAGTTGTGTGTATAGATGAGCGAAAAGGCGTTGCACTGCCGTTAAGCGCCTGATATGTCAGGCCTATCGCTTCCGGCTTCGGCGTGGGAGAAAATGATCTTTTAAGATTTTCTGGACCAAAAAGGGCAGGAGAATGGACCAAGAAGGCAGAAAATAGACAAGAAGGAGGTGACAGGAAGAAAAAGAAGAAGGCAGCAACAAAGGGAGCGATGGAAAAAGAGGGAATTTCTGGCACAAAAAGTTCAGAAAGTAGGTATGCTATTTAAAAAAAAATATATATATTTTTTAAAGTTTTTATTGAAGGCTCCCAGACTGAAAGTGGTAGATCCATATGGGGTAAAAGCTGTGCTGACATAGCTGAATCATTACACCTGGAATACTGCGAATACAGCTTAAGGTAAAAAAAAAAAAAAAAAAAGGTACACCTAACTGCTTTATATATATATATGGTAAAACAGGTCGTTTGCCTTTGTTTATACACATTTACAGCCGTATGGTAGAATTTTGGCACAAATTGTCTGTTGATCCAAGTCAAACATATGCATCGTGTATGCTTCAGACACTAACAGATTGCTTCGATTGTAAAATGCATAAAAAATGATTGGCTTTGCAAAATTAAACAAATATTTGATGAAAATGGACCATCTTTTGTATTGCATTATCAACAGTCAGTGTCTTCAACATGGCTGACAAATAACCTGTTGCAGATGCTTAAAGATAGTTATATGCAAAAATGGGTAGAAAACTGTCGAGATTTCAAGAAGGCCCCAAAACTACACTTTGTTTAAGCACCAAATACCCTTTGAACAGCATTTAGACAGCCTACCACTATGCTACATCCTGTCAATGTTAAAAATCAGAACTAGTAATTATAAACTGCCATAAGAGAAAGGAAGACATTAATTTACCACATGATGAAAGACTCTGTGCTCTGTGTGATATGAATCGCTTAGGTGATGAATATCACTTTGTTATTTGAATGCCCAGCACTGCAAGAACTTATGCGACCAATATTTGCCCAGGTATTACGCAAATCACCCTTT
>CM060342.1:16190644-16195644 GCA_030674155.1 Stramonita haemastoma | reverse complement strand
TGAACACACACACACACACACACACACACACACACACACACACACACACACACACACACACACACACACACACACACACACACACACACACACAGAATTTCAAGTGTCTATCCAGTTTCATTGAAAATTGATAGGTAGGTTGGAATACTTAACTCAACAGAACTCCACTGTCTAAACCGCTGCTGTCGTCGGTAGGAGCTCCACACAATGCCACCAAGGTTCGCCATTTCTCTCTGTCACTTCTGAGTTCTACGATCCCCGGTAGGATTAACCCTCCCAGACCACTGACCTCAGTGATGTGGGCAATGTTGGATGTTGGTGGTCTGCCTCTTTTTTGTGTCCTCAAACTTAATCTTTGAGAACTGCGGTTATTTTGTCTCCTTCCAATTAATTTTGTAGTCTCCAGGTTTCTGACCTATACAGCAATACAGGCTAGATGAGTGTTTTCGACAATGCCAATTTTGGATATGTTTAGGTATGCCTCTGTCTCTCCAAATGTTGTTAATTGAATAATCTTTTGCTTTGCCATACCGGTTCTAGACTTGATGTCTTGTAGACAGGGGCCATTATTCTCTTTCACGGAGCCTAGATATCTAACCTCGCTCCTAGCAAATTTGTACCCAAATCAGAAGGCAGCCATCTGATGGAATGGCGAGCACTGTGAGCTCTTTGGTATAGAAAGAGGACTCCGTCAGGGGTGCATATTATCTCCGTATCTTTTCAGCATATATTTGACACTCCACCACGAAATGAGTCGCATAGCACATGACCCACTTTTCCGCTAGGAGCCATTAAAGGCAGGTGGGGGTGAAGTTGTCGATTTTGATATTTTGATTGATTACAAAACTATAGCACTTATTCTACCTTGTAGTCAAATATCAGGCATATGTCAGGCTGTTTCGTTTTGCCTTTAAACATGTTTTGAAAATAGCCAAGCCCTCTTTCTGACCACCTATTAGCAAAACTTGTCAATTTCTCATTTTGTCATTTCCTGCAGTCTATCATTTCAATTTGTAATAACTTTTGATAGAATTTTTCGATTTTCAATCTGGTTTTTGCATTGTATAGCCATTTTATTGCAAAATAAGAATATGTCAATAACTAAAAATTCACCTCTGGTGCAGTGCGACTTCTTATATGGTGGAGCGTCACATATACAGAAATGACCACGAGGAAGGGCGCCATAGTTGACATGAGCATTAATATAGGAGGTAGAAACGTCAATAATCTCAGGAGCGCTAATGATACAGCACTCATGGCCAATGACATCATAAGTATGAGAAGAAATCTCTACAGAGACAATGCAGAGGCCAGCACTGCTGGCCTTAAGTTAAATGTCACCCCCTTCCCCCCCAAAGCGAAGCTGTTGTTCAGCTGCAGCCTATCCTTGCATATATATGGATGTTTGAGTACCCATAAGCTTTGCTTGTTTTATTCATTTCATGTATTGTTGCTTGTTGTTTCTGAACTAATAAAACTGTTTAAACCAAAGCGAAGTACATGGTACAGTCGCCCTTCAGAATAACAAAATCAATACAACAGATCTGGAATACGTTAAAAATGTCAAATATTCAGGCTTGGCATTGACAATAAACAAAATGATTTGCTGTTAAAGCTTTACAAGCCATTTAGCAGCACAGCATGCAAATATAAAAAAAACAGCATAGCATGCAATTCACTGATAACTGCCTTTTTAAAGAGAGAGAGAGAGAGAGAGAGAGAGGAGAGAGAGAGAGAGAGAGAGAGAGGAGATGAGAGAGAGAGAGAGAGAGAGAGAGAGAGAGAGAGAGAGAGAGAGAGAAGGAGAGTAATCCCCAAACAAGTGAAAGCGAGGTAAGGGGAAACAATAATTACTTTATTGTTTTATTTTTAGGAAAATATCCAAGCGTTGGTTTGCTTGTTTACTGAGTGTGTTGGTTTACATTGTTAGTCTGCGTTCAAAAGACCATGCATAGTAAAGTTACGTACGACTCCTCCGCAAAAAAAAAAACAAAAACAAAAACAAACCCAAGCCAAAAGAAAAAAAACAACTCCAAAATATCAGACACTGAGATGTAAACTGTGACATAAGATGATCGTCAGTGACATACAACATCAGTATCTCATTCCTCACACACACACACACACACACACACACACACACACACACACACACACACACGCACGCACGCACGCACGCACGCACGCACGCACGCACGCACGCACGCCACGCACACACACACTCGCACGTCAGAAGTGCTTGCGTGTAGATTTTAATGCAGTTTCACAGAGAGAGAGAGAGAGAGAGAGAGAGAGAGAGAGAGAGAGGAGAGAGAGAGAGAGAGAGAGAGAGAGCATTAGAGAAAAACGGCACAGGGAAGATAAATCGCAAAATACACCATAAAAAACAATTAACCAAATTACACGACTTCCTCACTGGTGAAAACAACCACATCCTCACGTTATTTCATTATTTTTTTTTTATGGTAAATGACCCAGACCATCTCAACCTAGACGTACGAAAAACTAACAACCCCGCAAAAATCCCCCCAAAATTCCTTGCAAGAAATGACGTCAGTTCCGGAGCAGTTTGCTGACCGTGGTGGCACAGTGCTCGATGTGGGTTGGCACGTGCCACTAATGTGCCATCGTTGAGGTAGACATTTATCTGTCCGCGAGATGACAAAGTTCCCTGGCACCATCCTCGACCTCTTTATCCCTCCACTTCTAGCAGAGGTCACAGAGCTTGGTTCAATGGTATGGTTATCTGTCAGTGTCAAAAACACAGAGACAAAAATTGCAAGTAGTAGTAGTAGTATAGTAGTAGTAGTAGTAGTAGAGAGAGAGAGAGAGAGAGAGAGAGGAGAGAGAGAGAGAGAGAGAGAGAGAGGAGAGAGAGAGAGAGAGAGACTTACAAACACATACATACATACTACACAAGCACGCTTGCAAGCACGTGCGTATGCACGCACGTAGGCACACACTCCACACACACACACACACACACACCGCGCGCGCGCGCGCGTGCACGCACATGCACACACAGACAGTTACACAGTCACACACACGCAAACATACGCACACGCGTGTGCAGGTGCAATTATGTGTGTGAATATGTTATATTTCCTCATTTCACTCACTCACTCACTCAGTCCCATGTCCCAAAGGACGTAGGGGGGACATGAGAGAAGACGCAACGGAGATCTTTTTCCATGCTTCACGATCCTGTGTGGCTAGTAGGAGGCGTTGCAGGGGTTGGGCAGTCCAGTCTTTGATGTTGTCAACCCATGATTTCTTTTGGCGGCCTCTTCTTCTCTTGCCCTCGACTGTTCCTTGCAAGATGGTTTTTGCTAGGGTGTTGTGTCTTGTGGTGTGCCCAAACCACATCAGCTTTCTCCTCTTTATGGTGGAGAGCAAAGGCTCTTGGGGGCCCACACGCTTTTTGATTTCTTCTTTCACATAGTTATTGGTCTTGTGTTCTTTGTATGATATTTTGAGGAGTCTTCTGTGGCACTTCCTCATTTCACTTTCTATCTAAAGCTGTTTCATTGTGTGAGTTTTCTGAAAAGATTCCTAACAGTTATTTTTTGGTTTTGTTTTCATAGCATCTTTTGCAACATTAAAAAGGTCCTATGGTAATTAATCCATAAACACATAATTGCCGTACCAATAACCCTAACAGAAAGGGGACATTTACATTAAGAGCGTAACTCATTCAAAGGTGTCCCATAATCTATAGGTCATAGGGGAGCAAGGTGTCAGAAACATTAAGCTTTTTTAGGGGGCCAGCAGCTTGAGGGTAGCGACCATCTCCTATCCTTCTCTGCTTTACCTTCCGTATCCCTAAAGGGGACAGGTGCATGTACCCATTTACATCTGGGGGACTGTTCTGAAGCCTAGGCGCACGACCCAGCCTCCACCCCCCCCCCCCTCCCCCGATCCACCAGGCTTATCCTTAGCTTGGGGAGAGCAAAGGTATGTAGTTAAACTGTATGGAAGCAAAAACTGGACACTTAACAGCTGACCTGGATAGAAGAATCCAAGCATTCGAGCATAAGTGCTGCAGACAAGTCTCGCTGCTGGTATACACAGAGGATAAGACGAAAGAGTAATGTCAAGCAGCAGGTCACCAACTATGCAGGCAGGCAGGCAGGCAGGCAGCAGGCAGTGCAGGCAGGAACCTCAACTCACTACCATAAAGTGACTGAAACAAACTTGACCTGACCGTGCACACTGAGAGGCTCCCAGTCCAAAACCATTCTGCAGTGCACAGTGTCTGCAGTGCACAAGTGTCTGCAGTGCACAAGTGTCTGCAGTGCACAAGTGTCTGCAGTGCACAAGTGTCTGCAGGGCACGGTGGAAGGAATGAAGGCAAACAGTGCAAAGACCGATCAATAAAATCCTGGTTTGACCACATCAAGGATTGGACACAACAGCCCACAGCCCAGCTACTACCCACAACAGAAGACCGACCGAGAATGTTGGCTTGTGTACCCTGTCTGCAGAGGCATTCGTGTTTACCCAGACAGACGTTGAGGACGCTCCTGGGATAGGGAGGACAAGAAAAAAACTGAGAGTACCCTTCAGCTTAAAATTATTTTTTTTTAAACAGTTAATTTCAAAATAGTTTTTTTTGAAAATAGCATTAAGATATAATAAAAAATATGTGATTTTAAAGGATGAGGGAAATCTCTCTCCTCTCTCTCCCTCTCTCTCTCCTCTCTCTCTCTCTCTCTCCTCTCTCTCTCTCTCTCTCTCTCTCTCTCTCTCTCTCTCTCTCTCTCTCTCTCTCTCCCACCCAGAAGAATCCCAAACCAACAACAATAGACCCCCCCCCCCCAACAAAACTTTGAGGAAGAGACCATCCAAACTAAAGTTCAAATGCATTTCTTCCTCAATACGGCAATCAGAATTACAAAAAGGCTCATTTTGTTCGTAGTTGTCTATTTTTAAAAAGTTTAAATTAAAGAAAATATTAAATAAAAGGTGGAGAGTAGAGCTGGTCGAATCAACTTTCAAAA
>CM060342.1:16175986-16178044 GCA_030674155.1 Stramonita haemastoma | reverse complement strand
AATGCATGCACGCATGTGTTGTTACGTCTAATTTGTACAAGAGTGCACAAGTGTGCCTGCATTACGTCAAATTATTGAGACACTTTAACTCAAGCTAATCCCCGTTTCTTTAGTTTTCCTTCATCATCTTCTTCGTCGTCGTCGTCGAACGCTCAGACAGCAACTACCGTTGTAGGTCATTATATGAACGAAAATGCGCCACGCTGCCGTTAGGGCGCCTGACAAGTCAGTCACCAGGCAAGTCCGAGTTCGGTATGGGAAAGAATTGTTATATTTCAAGTCTTTCTGGAAAAACCCAGAATGTATAAAGAAGGCAGAAAATGGCAAGAAGGAGGTCACAGGAAGATTATTATTTTGTTTTAAATTATTTTTTTTTGTTTTATTTTATTCGTTTATATCGAGGATAATGGGATAAGCACTCTTGCGCTTTTTTACAACCAGTCCCCGTGTGTATGCAGTTTTGTGAATGTCATCTGTTCAGAAAAGAAATTAGAAGGATCTACAAGAGGGAATCTTTAGCACAGAATTTCCAGAACGTGGAGATGTAGTGGATCGGTGGTCTAGGAGGTAACGCGCCTTGTCTAGAAAGCGAAAAGTCCGGGTCGGAGTGTGCGGTGGTTCGAATCCCCTTTGGGCCCAAAACTCCCCCCACCACCCCCCCCCCCATCCATTAGACCATGAGTGGTGGTATGGGTGCTAGTCTTTCGGATGAGACGATAAACTGAGGTCCGTGTGTTACACATCATTATTTTAGCGCACGTAAAAGAACCCACAGCAACAAGGGGGGGGGGGGTGTCCCTGGCAAAATTCTGTAGAAAAAGCCACTCTGATAGGGAAATAAATACGGTTGCAGACAGCAAAAAAAAAAAAAATTAAAAAAAATTAATGGGTAGTCGCTGCACTTGTGGCGACGAGCTCTCCCCGGGGAAGAGCAGCCCGAATTTGTACGCAGAGAAATCTGCTGTGACATAAAGTGGTATAAATGAATAAATAAATAAAAGGGAAATAAATACGGTTGCAGACAGGGAAAAAAAATGGGTAGGCGCCTGCACTTGTGGCGACGCGCTCTCCCCGCGCAGGGAGAGCAGCCCGAATTTGCACGCAGAGAAATCTGCTGTGACATAAAGTGGTATAAATGAATAAATAGATAAAAGGGAAATAAATACGGTTGCAGACAGGGAAAAAAAATGGGTAGGCGCTGCACTTGTGGCGACGCGCTCTCCCCGCGCGGGGACAGCAGCCCGAATTTCACGCAGAGAAATCTGCTATGACGTAAAGTGGAATAAATAAATAAATAAATAAATAAATAGATAAATAAATAAATAAATAAATAAATAAATAAATAAATGCTATTTGTACTGACAGACCCCCGGCATTCCCACAGGGGAGAAGGTTTCCATTCCAACTGAACACAAACCTTGCCAACCTCCTCCTTTTAGCACCCCCAAGATGGTTGAGTGATTGCAGGCATTACTTCAGCTTGCGATTCCTGGCTCTAAAATTTTCCTTTCATTAAAAAACAAGCAAACAAACGAAACAAACAAACAAATACACAAACGAAATAAACAAACAAGCAAAAAGCTGGATGGGTTTGGGAGATATGGCGTAATGAAGAACAGAACTTGCATCACATATCTTCCAGTTTGTCACGGAATGTCAGAATTTTCATCACGGCTACCGGGATTTGATGAGAGAAGCAAACTTGTTTTTCTGTTTTTTCCTCTCTCTCTGTCTCTCTCTGTCTCTCTGTCTCTGTCTCTGTCTCTGCCTCTCTGTCTCTCTCTGTCTCTCTCTGTCTCTGACTGTCTCTGTCTCTCTCTGTCTGTCTCTCTCTGTGTCTGTCTGTCTGTCTGTCTGTTTCTCTGTCTGTGTCTCTGTCTGTGTCTCTGTCTGTGTCTCTGTCTGTCTGTCTGTCTGTCTGTCTGTCTGTCTGTCTGTCCGTCTGTCTGTCTGTCTGTCTGTCTGTCTGTCTGTCTGTCTGTCTCTCTCTCTCTCTCTCTCTCTCTCTCTCTCTCTCTCTCTCTCTCTCTCTCTCTCTCTCTCTCTCTCTCTTTAAAC
>CM060342.1:16168486-16170986 GCA_030674155.1 Stramonita haemastoma | reverse complement strand
TTTTTCATCCGGTCCCCGTGTGTATGTAGTTTTTGTAAATATTGTCATCTGTTCCCACCGGCACACGATGGCCTACTCTTACATATATATAGAGAGAGACAGACAGAGAAAGAGAGACAGAGAGAGAAAGAGAGAAAGAGACAGAAGAAGGGGTGGAAGGAATTATAAAACAAGTCAAAAGATAGACAAAAACCAGAGAGAAAGAAAGAAATGAAAAAAAAAAATCAAGAGATGGAAAAGACACAGAAAAAAGAAAGAAAAAAAAAACCGAAGAAGTTTGTCGTCTTCTTCATCCCTCTCTCTCCCTTTCTCTTTCTCTCCCTGTCTGACTCATACTTCATGTCCCGGGACATTTGCCAACACCTCTTCCCCCCTCACTACCAGGCAATATCGATCTCTCCCCCCCCCCCCCCATCTCCTTCCTACCCCTCCATCAACCCATTCTTTGACCTCACATAACCCCAAACCCCCACCCCCACCACCCTCCCCTCCCTTCCTCTTCCACTACAACAAGCTAATCAGATAGTGCCAGCGAAGTGGCTTCCCTTGTTGCTGCTGTACGCGGAGTTATTTCCCTTTCTGGTATTATTAATGGCTGTTCGTCTGAGAGGTGGTGGACCAAAAAAGAAAAAACAAAATCCAACACAAAAAGTAGCCGGAGTTGAATGTGAAATTTGTCCCGTATTAATCTGAAATTTGGCTTTTGATTTTTCATATGTTTACTTTTTTTTTGGGGGGGGGGGGAGGTGGGAGGGGGGGAAGGAATACTTTTTTGGGTGGTATTCATTGAATATGGTTTTAAAAAGCGTTTCTACGTGTGGTTTTTCCCCCCTTTTTACTTCATCTGCCATTAATCAAGAATTTATGATTTTTGCATTCTTGTGAAATTTGTTCTATGCCGTAATAGAATTTATGTCATTAAGGGAAAATTGTTCGGTCATTAATTTGGGATTTTTTTTTTCGGGTGGTGTCTTTTTCGTAAATTGTCCTGAAGAAAAAGAGATTAAAAAAAAAAAAGATGACCTTTAGAGAAGAAAGGAAAACAAGAAAGAAAAGGAGGCAAACGAAAGGAGGGGAATGGGAAAGGTGGAGGAAAAGAGAGAAAGAAAGATAGTCACAGAGAGAGAGAGAGAGAGAGAGAGAGAGAGAGAGAGAGAGAGAGAGAGAGAGAGAGAGAGAGAGAGAACAAGAGAGAGAGAGAGAGAGAGAGAGAGAGAGACAGACAGACAGACAGACAGACAGACAGACAGACAGACAGACAGACAGACAGACAGACAAAGAGAGAGAAACAGAGAGAGAGAAACAGAGAGAGAGAAACACACACACAGAGAGAGAGAGAGAGAGAGAGAGAGAGAGAGAGAGAGAGAGAGAGAGAGAGAGAGAGAGAGAGAGAGAGAGAGATTTTAACAAGAGAGACGGAGACTTAAGAACAGAGAGAGAGAGAGAGAGAGAGAGAGAGAGAGAGAGAGAGAGAGAGACAGACAGACAGACAGACAGACAGACAGACAGACAGACAGACAGACAGACAGACAGACAGACAGACAGAGACAGAGAGAGACCTGTCAAGAGAGATGGAGACTTATGGACAGAGAGACAGAGTGAGAGGGGGGGGAGGGAGGAGGCATACAAACAGACACAGACTCATAACCATACACACAGAAACTATGAGAGCTCCTCCACCACACAGTGAGGAGACCATTATTTTTCTCCTTTTCCAGAATGTTCTAGACTTCTGGAACCGTTCCAGAACTCTCCCCTGGGAGGGAGGTAGGGAAGGAAGGAGGGAGGAGAGAGAGAGAGAGAGAGAGAGAGAGAGGAGAGAGAGAGAGAGAGAGAGAGAGACAGACAGACAGACAGACAGACAGACAGACAGACAGACAGACAGACAGACAGACAGACAGACAGACAGACAGACACACACACACACACACACACACACACACACACACACACACACACACACACACACACACACACACGCAGACACACACACACACACACACAGACACTCACTTATGCACACACGCACGGACGCAGGCAGGTAAGAAGAGATCTTTGTCTTTCCGGGCTGCCTTGAGATGGTAGATCTACTAGCCCACATATCCGTTCTGTGAGTGTAAAAAAATAGCAGTGTATAGAAATGGCACTCTATGGAAATGGCACTATGGAAATAACATTGTATGGAAATGACACTGTATGGAAATGGCAGTGTATGGGAATAACAGTGTATAGAAATGGCAGTGTATGGAAATAGCAGTATATGGAAATGGCATTGTATGGAAATGACACTACAAGGAAATGGCACTATATGGAAATGGCACTGTATGAAAATGGAAATGGAAATTGCAGTGTATGGAAACGATAGTGTATGGAAACGGTAGTGTATGGAAACAGCACTGTATGGAAATGGCAGTGTTTGGAAACGATAGTGTATGGAAACGATAGTGTATGTAAAGTGTATGGAAACTGTAGTGTATGGAAACGATAATATATGGAATCA
>CM060342.1:16158486-16163486 GCA_030674155.1 Stramonita haemastoma | reverse complement strand
TGGTGCGTGCGTGCGTGCGGGCGTGTGTGTGTGTGTGTGTGGTGTGTGTGTGTGTGTTGTGGAGGTGGTAGGTGATGAGAGAGAGAGAGAGAAGAGAGAGACAGAGAGACAGAAGAAAGCCCAGACACAGACACAGAGAAGAAGACAGACAGAAGACAGACAGAAGAATAAGAGAGACACCATTAACACATCCACACTCAGACACCATCACACACCTTTCGGTTTGCTTCCTTTTAACTTGTACAATTTTTCTACCCCCCCCCCCCCCCCTTCTGTCTGTCTGTCTCTCTTGTCTGATGTCTTTTTCTTGTCTGTCTGTCTGTCTGTCTGTCTCTGTCTGTCTGTCTCCTATATTTTTCTGTCTCAAATCTGTCTCCCCGTGTCAGGTCAGAGGCTTCCTCTGCTACTGGTAACCATGTAACCCAGTACTACCTGCCTCATGTGGGGAGTAAACCCACCCAAAAATCCGACTTGAAGAGAGATGGGCTCCGCTAGGTTTCGATTTGCCCAAGATACACTAATGAAGACAGCTATCAGAATCTCCATCCGGATCGGTCGTCGCCCGGGTAACAAGGGACCGTGCCTTCTGTTGCACATCAGGACAGAGGTAAAAAGTATGCTACTGGTGTACAACGTTAGCTTCAAGTTGATGGAATGGTCCATTGGAAAGGCAATCGCCCATACGAATGGTCCCAGCGCCGTACAGGAACCGCCAGAACGTTGCCATGATTATAGACCTGCAGCCCCGAACCTCCCTGGTGACTCCAACTCCCCGATTTTTCCTCAGGGATGGTGTCTAAATACAACACCTGTGTGCATAGTGGCCTGCACTTCCAAAAGGCGGAGCGAGTTTTTAACATGTGTGGAAGACAGTCTGCGTGCGTTCTCACACAGGACCTCGGTTTTCAGTCTCATCCGAATGACTTGGATCATTCAGTTCAATTTTTTTGGTCAAACTGGGGAGAAAGGGCGAGGGTGGGAATCGAACCTAGAGCCTCACGGTTTACTTGTTGGCAGGCGAACATCTTAACCATCCTTTTATCTTCCTTCTCAAGAACAACTTGCACATACATGAAAACTCGTTCCGCTTTTCGAAAGAGTAGGCCATTTTGTCCCAGTGGGAACGGATGGCAACATTTACAAAAAAAACTGCATACACAGGCACCGGATGTAACCAAAAAAAAGTGCCTGAGTGCTTATTCCATTATCCTCGAAATAAAAATTTCAGATAAAATCAATTAAATAACAGACACACAGAGAGACAGACAGACAGGCAGGCAGACAGAGACTAACGACAGACAGACAGTACACTCAAACACACACACACACACACACACACACACACACACACACACACACACACACACACACACACAACATACGCACGCACGGACGCACGACACCAACACACACACACACACACACACACACACACACCACACATAACAAACAACGCACGCACGCACGGACGCACACACACACACACATTAAAAGTATGAAAAAAGCTATACAAATGGATTTCTGTTGTACCGTGTGACAGTTATGGCTCGGAGCCCTGCATTTTGTCTTTTTTATATTTTATTGTTGGGTGTGTGTGTGGTGTGTGTGCGTGCGTGCGTGCGTGCGCGCATGTGTTTGTGTGGTGTGTGTGTGTGTGTGTTTTTTGGGGGGGTATCATAGGAAGGGGGTTCTTGTTCTGTCATTTTTCTTTTCCTTTTTCTGTTCTTTTCTCATCTGTTCCTGACTTTTTTTTTTATTTCACTCTCTGCTGTATTGAATCTTCTTCTTGTTCTAGCGCATTGTCTGTTCTCTGTCTCTGTCTGTCTATCTGTGTATGGTGCATTGCTCTCTCTGCCTCCGTCTGTCTGTCTGTCTGTCTCTCTCTCTCTCTTTCCTCTCTCTCTCTCTCTCTCTCTCTCTCTCTCCTCTCTCTCTCTCTCTCTCTCTCTCTCTCTCTCTCTCTCTCTCTCTCTCTCTCTCTCTCTCTCCTCTCTCTGACAGCCTAGTGGTCAGAACATTGCGCTGGCAATTTGACGACCCGGGTTCGAGTCCGGTCGAGGAGATTTTTCTGCTGGAGTTAACATCAGTGCTGACTCCACTCTCCCCAAAAGTCCTTCGGATGAGACTTTAAACCGAGGCCCCGTGTGCGAACGCACGCAGAACATCTTGCGCACACGTTGAAACCTGTTCCGCTATTCGTAAGAGTAGGCCATTGTGTGCCGATTGGAACAGATGACAAGATTTACAAAACTGCATACACACGGGGACTGGATGAAAAAAGCACATGAGTGCTTATTCCATTATCCTCGATAAAGAAGAATAAATAAATAAAACCTCTCTCTCTCTCTCTCTCTCTCTCTCTCTCTCTCTCTCTCTCTCTCTCTCTCTCTCTCTCTCTCTCTCTCCTCTCTCTCCTCCTGATTCATTCTGTGTGAATATTCGTGTATGTTTATATGTATACTTTACATGCTCTTTTTTTTCGAGGGATAGATTAAAATGATCCTTTGTACTTAATCTGTTACCCTCATGAAATAGAACTTTGTTTCGTTTCGTTTCGTGTCCTCTCTGTCTGTCTGTCTGTCTGTCTGTCTGTCTGTCTGTCTGTTGTCTGTCTGTCTGTCTCTGTCTCTGTCTCTGTCTCTGTCTCTCTCTCTCTCCTCTCTCTCTCTCTCTCTCTCTCTCTCTCTCTCTCTCTCTCTCTCTCTGTCTTTCTCGATTTTTGTTCGATACAAATATCCTTTTATGTCTATGTGTGTTGCCTTCATGATTTATTTCTGAGAAATTGAGCTTGGTATGATGCATTTTCTTTGGGGCTTTTGCCCACTGCAGAATATGGTAAACTTTTCGTACGCCAACCTCATGTAGTGTGGCCCAAGGCTTAAGGTTCATTAGATTTTGGAGTTCTGAGCTCTCTGTCTCTGTCTCTCTGTCTCTGTCTCTCTGTCTCTCTCTCTCTCTCCTTCTCTCACTCTGTGTCTGTCTGTCTGTCTGTCTGTCTTGTCTGTCTATCTGTCTGTCTGTCTCTCTGTCTCTGTCTCTGTCTCTCTCTTCTCTTTATCTCCACCTCTCTCATATCCTTTCCCTCCTCTCTCTTTTTATTTTTTAATCAATAAAAAGAGACAGACAGACAGACAGACAGAGACAGACAGACAGACAGACAGAGACACAAGAAAGTAACCTCGTATGCCATACACTAATGTAGACAGGGCAAGGGAGCTATTTCGTAGAGTTAGGGAGACTCTGGAAGCGATATATTTTTTTTATCATGCTAATGGAGGTCTGGTCGCCAAAGCGTAGGTCTGCTGTATTAGGTTGTAGTGTGGTGTGGTGTGGTGTGGTGTGGTGTTGTGTGCTGTGGTGTGGTGAGGTGTGGTGTGGTGTTGTGTGGTGTGGTGGGGTGTGGTGTGGTGTGGTGTATTGTGGTGTGGTTCCGTGTGGTGTGCATGTGGCGTGGTGTGGTGTGGTGTGGTGAGGTGTGGTGTTGGAGAGTGGTGTGGTTCCGTGTGGTGTGCATGTGGCGTGGTGTGGTGTGGTGTGGTGAGGTGTGGTGTTGGAGAGTGGTGTGGTTCCGTGTGGTGTGGTGTATTGTGGTGTGGTTCCGTGTGGTGTGCATGTGGTGTGGTTCCGTGTGGTGTGCATGTGGTGTGGTTCCGTGTGGTGTGCATGTGGTGTATTGTGGTGTGGTTCCGTGTGGTGTGCATGTGGTGTGGTTCCGTGTGGTGTGGTGTGTGATGTTGGGGAGTGGTGGGGTGTGGTGTGGTGTCATGTAGCGTGGTGTGGTGTGGTGTGGTGAGGTGCAGTGTAGTGTAGTGTGGTGTGGTGTGGTGTTGGGGAGTTATGTGATGTGATGATGTGGTGTGGTATGATGTGGTGTTGTGTGGTGGGGTGTGATGGGTTGAGGTTTGGAACAGGGTGCGGTGGTGTGGTATTGTGTGGTGTAGTGTGGTGTGGTGTGTGTGGTGTAGTGTGGTGTGGTGTGGTATTGTGTGGTGTAGTGTGGTGTGGCGTGGCGTGGTGGAGTGTGGTGTAGTGTGGAGTGGTGTTTTGTAGTGGGGTATGATGTGGTGTCGTGTGGTCTAGTGCGATGGTGTTTTATGTGGTATGATGAGGGTTTGAGTGAGGTGGGGTGCGTACGAGTGCAAAGCCTTACAGTGTTGTACGGTACGATTTGATGCGTTACGGTCATAAACCCAAAGCGTCAATGGACATTTCTTTTGGAACCAGAGCACTGTGGCCAGGCGGCACTCACACTGGTGCTGGGATGCTGCTTTTGAAAGCTTTGGAATTTGTCGCAGAGGCGAACGGTCCTAGACTCTCGTCAGGGCCTCCATACGGCCACCTTCCTGCTAAGGCCCTGCCCCGTGTGCCCGGGCTGTTTGCTAGTCCCCAGCACAGCAACAGACTCAGGATAAAGTTAGGCAAGACTGACAAATTTGGTTTATACCCAATTCTCTCCGAACCAACGCAACGCACACCAACGCAAGAAGGGAATGCAACAATCATAAGCTTTATAAGAGAACACTGAAAATATGTGTGCAAACATGGAACTTCTTCAATTAAAAGTTAAAGTCTGTCCCGAGCCTCAAGGCTCATCAGGCTGGTGCTTATCCCGGTTTCTGTGGCGTTAAGCGACTGAGAGTCATAGACTCCCCCCTAGATAGGACGCCAGTCTATCGCAGGGTTAACCCCCAACACAAGGTTGGTACCCCTTTTACACCTTCTTCAATACGACACAATAATTATTGTGTCAAAGCCACGAAGTCAGAATGCGGCTAGCTTCATGGTGGACTAAAGCGGTCGCATACGCAGAATCTCACCGTTGGTAAACCTCGGAGCTCTAGCTGAGGAATGGAAAAAAAGATGAAAAATACTTAGTCTTGTAGTAAGGGTTTCAAAATCGAAACTGAAGAGTAGAAAAGAAAAAGGGGAAGGGAGAGGAGGGAGGGGGGAGAAGAGAGAGAGAGAAGAGAGAGAGAGAGAGAGAGAGAGAGAGAGAGAGA
>CM060342.1:16135986-16140986 GCA_030674155.1 Stramonita haemastoma | reverse complement strand
AGTATAGTGTAATGAAGTGTAGTGCAGTGAATTGCAGTGTAGCAATGTAATGCATTGTACTGTTTTGCATTGTGCTGTGGTGTGGTGTTATGTGATGGGGTGGATTGTAGTGTAATATATGTTCAGTATGGTATAATGCCGTGTATTGCAGAGCTGTGCTGTCCTATGCAGTGCAGTGTGAGAACAGCGTAGTGTAGTGTAATGTAGTGCAGTGTAGTGCTTTGCTGTGCAGTGCAGTGCAGTGTAAAGCAGTGTAGTGCAATGTAGTGTAATGTAGTGTAATGTAGTGTAGTGTATTGCTTTGCTGTGCAGTGCAGTGTAAAGCAGTGTTTGTGCAATGTTGTGTAGTGTTTGTGCATTGTCTTGCATATCATTGCATTGTATGGCATTGTGTTGGAATGAATTGGATCGTGTGTTGTGTTGAAATGGGTCGCATTCTGTTTACTATGTCGTCACAACAGATTTCTAGTGTGACATTTTTGACTTTGCTCTCAGCAGGACGCTCACTACAGTGCACTGCACTGCAATACACCACATTACACAATATTGCTCTGTATTAAACGACAATCCACCCTACCACATCACATCTCATCATCACATCACATCTCATCACATCACATCATACTACAGTACAGTGCACTGCACTGCACTGCAATACACCACATTACACAATACTGCACTGTATTAAACGACAATTCACCCCATCACATCACATCATATCACATCACATCACATCACATTACATCACATCACGTCACGTCACGTCACGTCACGTCACGTCACGTCACATCATACTACAGTACAGTGCACTGCACTGCAATACACCACATTACACAATACTGCACTGTAGTAAACGACAATCCACCCTATCACATCACATCATATCTCATCACATCACATCACATCACATCATACTACAGTACAGCGCACTGCACTGCACTGCACTGCACTGCACTGCACAGCAATACTGCACTGTATTAAACAACAATCCACCCTATCGCATCACATCATATCTCATCACATCACATCACATCACATCATACTACAGTATAGTGCACTGCACTGCAATACACCACATTACACAATACTGCACTGTATTAAACGACAATCCCCCCATCACATCACACCACATCACATCACATCTCATCACATCACATTACATCACTTCACATCACATCACACCACATCACATCTCATCACATCACATCACATCACTTCACATCACTTCACATCACATCGCACCACATCACACCACATCACACCACACCACACCACATCACATCTCATCACATCACATCACATCACTTCACATCACATCACATCATACTACAGTACAGTTACTGCAATACACCACGTTACACAGCACTGCACTGTATTAAACAACAATCCACCCTATCACATCACATCACATCACATCACATCACATCACATCATACTACAGTACAGTGCAATGCACAGCAATACACCACATTACACAATATTGCACTGTATTAACCGACAATCCACCCATCACATCACATCTCATCACATCATACTACAGTACAGTGCAATGCACAGCAATACACCACATTACACAATACTGCACTGTATTAAACGACAATCCACCCCGTCACATCACATCTCATCACATCACATCTCATCACATCACATCACATCACATCACATCACCTCACCTCACCTCACCTCACCTCACCCCTCATCACATCACATCACATCACATCACATCACATCACATCACATCACATCACATCACATCACATCACATCACATCACATCACTTCACATCACTTCACATCATACTACAGTACAGTTACTGCAATACACCACGTTACACAGCACTGCACTGTATTAAACAACAATCCACCCTATCACATCACATCACATCACATCACATCACATCATACTACAGTACAGTTACTGCAATACACCACGTTACACAGCACTGCACTGTATTAAACAACAATCCACCCTATCACATCACATCACATCACATCACATCTCATCTCATCTCATCACATCACATCACATCACATCACATCATACTACAGTACAGTGCACTGCACTGCAATACACCACATTACACAATACTGCACTGTCTTAAACGACAATCCCCCCCCCCCCCCCCCCAATCACATCACATCAAATCACACCACATCACATCATACTACAGTACATTAACAATATACTACACCAACTATACTACACCACACTATACTACACACACTATACTACACCACACTACACTACAGTACAATACAGTACACCACACGACACTGCAGTGCAGTACAGTACACTGCACTGCACTACACTGCATTGCACTGCACTGCCACTGCACTGCACTTACACTACACTACACTACACTACACCGCACCGCACCTCACCGCACCGCACCGCACCACACTACACTACACTATACACTACACTACACTACACTACACTACACTACACTACACTACACTACACTACACACTACACCTCACAATACAGTAAATGCCACCCGTTTTTGGTTGTTGTTTTTTTTATGTCGAATTTTCTTGTGCTAAAGTTGACTTGTGCGACACCATTTGCCAAGAACAGCTCTGCAAATGTTGAACTTAGTTTGAAAAAAAAAATTGACCATCAGGGAGAAAAACAACTTGCCATACATCAAAACAGATGGACGCCATAGCCGAGCGGTTAAGACCGTTTGACCTCAATCCCGTGGTTCCATGAAGCCATAGGTTGGAATCTCGGTGGCGGCGTCTGGTGAATTCTGGGTAGGGATTTTATGATCTCCCAGATCAACTTCAAGTGCAGACCTGCCGGTGCCTTGATTCCCTTCGTGTATACACACACACATGCAGAGCTTCAAATATGCACGTTAAAGATCCATGTAATTCAAGTCAGTGCTTGATGGGTTACCGAAACACGGACTTATCCAGCATACAACCTGTACATCCTTCGGATGAGACTATAAACCGAGGCCCCGTGTGTGAAATCACGCAGAACATCTCGCGCACACGTTAAATCCTGTTCCGCTTTTCGTAAGAGTAGGCCATCGTGTGCCGTGGGAACAGATGACATTTACAAAACTGCATACACAAGGGGACTGGATGTAAAAAAAAAAAAGCACAAGAGTGCTTATCCCATTATCCTCGATATAAAAGAATAAAATAAAATAAATAAAAAATACAATGAAATAAGCTGCTCTTAAGTCGGAATGTGTCGGCTGAGGCCAGCAGTAGACCTCTTGTAAAGGTACGAGAACAGAAAAAGACTATGCACTGCGTACCCCACCCAGTTAATAAACACAGAGAAGAGAAGAAAAGGTTAGATCAAAGTACAGACTGAAGATTTAAAACATATTATCCTTCATTCAAATCATAAGGGATAAGAGTACACAGAATATCAATGAACATTTTATTCATTGCTCAAAATCAGTTGATCATGAAAGAATA
The DNA here is from genome assembly GCA_030674155.1 of Stramonita haemastoma. NCBI lineage: Eukaryota > Metazoa > Mollusca > Gastropoda > Neogastropoda > Muricidae > Stramonita > Stramonita haemastoma. The sequence goes on along the minus strand of CM060342.1, from coordinate 16,137,549 downwards.
AATATATAATAATAATAATAATAATAATATAATAATACATGGAATTTATATTAGCGCTGTGTCTTGAAAAACAAATCAAAGCGCTTGAAAAAAATGCATGTTGAAGTTTAAAAAAAAAAATTAAAATCTTAGTTTAGGGGGAAAATAAAGATGGATTAGATGTCGTCCCAAGACTGGGGTTGACGTGCCACAGATCTCCAAATCAGTCTGTCTTGAGTCAGTCCCATGCACTCAGCCACTGTATTGCGTGTCCAGTCTTTGACGTCATCTGTCAATGACGTCTTGGTCTTCACCACCTTCTTCCCTTCCACTCTCCCTGTCAGCGCTGTTTCGTGTGCACAGTCATGTCTCACTTTAATAGTTTATATCAATAATTGTATATATTATATAGATAATATATACAATTATATATATATATATATATATATATATATATATATATATATATATATATATAAGCGGAAGTAGGTTAAAAAGTTCTATTCATAGGTAAAAGGTATTTAGTAACGCAGTCGTTGGGGAGCAAGATGTCCTGAGACCTCAGCTAATCCAGGGGCCAGCATGTTGACGGCAGCGCCCATCTCCTCTCCCTCGCTGCTTTACCTTCCCTGACCCTAAAGGGGGCAGGTACCATGGCAGCTGGGTGAACTGGGGGACTGTACTGAAGCCAAGGCGTGCAAACGGTCACCCACCAAGTGGTAACCACGCTCCTTCATTGCTGCTTAACCTTAACCTTAGCTTGGCGAAAGCGAGTGCTCTGACTACTGAGCTATCCCGTCCCCCGTATTCATAGAAGAAAGAAATACACAGCCCGCTGTCGAAATTTGTATCAATTTTGTTCTTCAAATTGATTAAAACACGAAGGGAAATCATATGGAATATTTTTTTAACACTCAGCTTTGATTAGATTTTCAGATCATTTTAAGTATTAAATCTACAACATAATAAAAACTTATACAACCATTTCGAATTTATTGAATAAGAAATATGGATCAACAGCAGATCACGAAAACAACCGTTATTATCTAAATCAATCAAAAACTTGAAGGGTATAGAATTGCAGAAAATCTTCATTCGTGTTTCACCTTGAAAAAAAAAAAAGTAGGTGTGGGGGGGGGGAGGGGGGGGGGTGGCGGTAATGGTTCAGGTAGCACTTGTGATCTGACGGCCCGGGATTTAGCCAACACGGAGGCGCCTGTTTTAATAATAATAATAATAATAATAATAATAATAATAATGATAATAATAACAATAATAATACATGGATTTTATATAGCGCGATATCTTGTAAAAAAAAAAAATCAAAGCGCTTGCATTCGACCTATACAACACACAATCAATCAATAACCATTTAAAACCATTTTAGAGGACTTTAAGCTGTTGTTAACACCCTACTGATTTCACTGCCCCAAAAGTCCTCCGATGAGACTATAGACCTAAGTCTTGTGTGCAAACGCACGCAGAACATCTTGCGCACACATGAATAACCGTTTTGCCTTCCGAAAGAGTATGCTATTTCGTACCGGTAGGAACAGGATAACAGACGGGGGGAAAATTCTTGCA
>CM060342.1:16130986-16133486 GCA_030674155.1 Stramonita haemastoma | reverse complement strand
TGAGGAATGCTACAGCAATCACAACAACAGCATAGAAACAGCAACAATCAGAACAACAACAGCAACAGCAACAATCACAACAAAAACAGCAACAATCAACAACAACAACAGTAACAGCTACAATCACAACAACAGCGTCAACAAAACTGAATACACACGAGGACTGGATGTAAGAAAAAAAGTACATGAGTCCTTATCCTGTTATCCTCGAAATAAAAGAATAAAAATATATATATATAAAAACACGTGCACACACCACGCACGCACGCACGCACACACGCACGCACAACGCAAACACACCACAACACCACCACACACACACACACACACACACACACACACACACACACACACACACACACACACACACACACCACACTGGCCTATTATAGCACCCAGCTAGATTTATATCTTCTTGCGTTAAACAGATCTATAATTATGGCTTTTATTCCGTTAAGATGATCTGATTCGTTTCAGCGCATGCGTGCGCACCACACACACACACACGCACGCACGCACCACGCACCACACACACACACACACACACACACACACAACCACACACAACACTTATAACTTGAACCTGGCTACATTTATATGACTTTTCTGATTAAGGTGCCCTGATTCGCTTCAGGGCACATGTACACGCACTCTTATACACACGCAGGCACACACACCACACACACACACACACACACACCACACACACACACACACACACACACACACACACACACACACACAACACACACACACACACACACACGCATATCAATCTAAAATCCTTTTGTAGTGGATATACATAAAACGAACACACACACACACATACACACACACACACAAGCACGCACGCACGCACGCACGTACACACGCACGCACATACGCACACACATACGCACGCACGCGTGCGTGCGCACACGCACGCATACACACCACGCATGTGCACAAACACACACGCAACACACACACACACACACAAAAACACACAACACACACACACACACACAAACAACACACACAAAACACACACACACACACACACACACACACACACCACACACACACACATCACACACACACACACACACACACACACACACCACACACACACACACCACCACAACACTCACACTCTACCTTATGGTCCAAGCGTGCCTGCATAGCCTACATGCATACATACGTGCGCGCGTGTGCGCGCGCTTTAAAGGAAAAGAAAGGGGGGGGGGGGGGGAATAAGGTCTGAGGATGTGATCACAGGCTGGAAGCGGTCCCCTGACAACAATGTGGCCGCGTTTACACATCTTCCACATCACATCTTGGCCTCCTGAGGGCCCTCCTGGGTGATCCCGTTTCGGTGCCGACCTGTTGATTTGAATAATCGTCGTGAATATTCATGAGCGGCCTCGTATCCGGTGTCCTCCGTAGAGATGTGAACTTGTCGGCCTTTTGTCTTTGGGTCTGTGCGTGTGTGTGTGTGTGTGTGTGGGGGGGGGGGGGGGGTTGTGTGTGTGTGTGTGTGTTGTGTGTGTGTGTGTGTGTGTGTGTGTGTGTGTGTATGTGTGTGTGTTGTGTGTGTGTTGTATGTGTGTGTTGTGTGTGTGTGCGTGTGTGTGGTGTGTGTGTGTGTGTGTGTGTGTGTGTGTGTTGTGTGTGTTGTGTGTGAGTTAGTTGTGTGTGTGTGAGTTAGTTGTGTATGTGTGTGTGTTTGTGTGTTTGTGTGTGTTGTGTGTGTGGTGTGTGTGTGTGTGTGTGTGTGTGTGCTGCGTGCGTGTTAGTTGTGTGTGTGTGTGTGAGTTAGTTGTGTGTGTGTGTTTGTGTGTGTTGTGTGTGTGGTTGTGTGTGTGTGTGTTGTGTGTGTGTGTGTGTGTGTGTGTGTGTGTGTGTGTGTTGTGTGTGACCATCTTTCTATCAGTTTTATTTTTCAAACTACGTCATGTATTGGAAATGGTTATCAGAAATGCACAGTTCAGAAAATATGGTTTTTTTCGAAATCCCACACTTCCAACATCACTGAGATAAGTGGCCTGGGAGGACTACAGGAGATTGTAGACATCAGCAGAGAGACAGTGAACCTTACTTGTGGCATTGCGCTAGCTTCTACCGACAGACGACAGCGGCGATGGAGACAGTTGAGTTGGGTTGAGTTGAAAAATTTAGTTTGTTTGGGGGGTTGGGTTTGTTGTTTTTTTGTTTTTTTTTAATGGTGCAATTTACCTTGACAATCCGCGTATTGCAGATTTTTCCTAGCGATATACTCTTCAGTAATATTCTTTGTTTTCAGATATTTTTCTGAAATATATAAGCGTGGTGACTCCTCATGTTTGCATTTGTGCTAAAAATAAGTTGCAATGATAAGTATAATATGAAATAACACTTTATCAGTATTGTAGCTTATCATCCTGCTAGTATGACTGGGGCGGGATAGCTCAGTGGTCAGAGCGCTCGCTTTCCCCCCAAGTCAAGTTAAGCAGCGTTGAGCGTGGTTACCAGTCGGATGAGT
>CM060342.1:16123486-16125986 GCA_030674155.1 Stramonita haemastoma | reverse complement strand
TGGTTGACTTAAGCTTATACATCTCATACCCACTACAGTTCAAATCTTCAGGACAGTTGTCTAACCACAATTTACATTTCACTTTCACTGTAATGATTTGAATCATAGACATTAGTATAGAAGTGGGAAATAAGGAAAAACATAGTCATGATACATTCTTGATAATACGCGATATAGATAGAGGTGAGCGTGTTCAGACAGACGTACATCACATGATTACTTAATAGACTTATAGTATTTTTTCCGCCTATTGGTTGCATGGAACACAAATTTAGATAAATTGTATCTGTGGATAGGATCAGTGGCTCTAAGTAGCAAATGCAAAGAAAGTTCTTTTGATTCTCTTAGGAATTTTACTCTTAAATCTTCATACATAGCACAAATAAACACAAAATGGTTTTCGTTTTCAATTTGGTTCTTACAAAATGGACAGAATTTATCATGAACAGATTCACTATAGCGATGTACATTGTTATTAAGTGGGAGTACATTAAACCTTAATTGCGTAATGGCAACACGAAGACAATAATTTTCAACATCTAGTACATAACTTTCTTTTTCGAAAATAGTCTTAAATGATCTATATTGTTGATACCTATCACGATCTCTTATAGTTCCTGACCATTCTTGAATAAACAAATCAATGAGTCTCTGTTTAAATATGTTTAGAAACCTTTTGACATCCCCAACACCCTGTTGCAACCAAACAATGTTAAATCCAGTTAAGCATAAAATTCTCTTATTTTCGAAACCCAACACTGTTTTCCTAAGTTATCTAGATGCAACAGCATTTGATATGCCTTGTGTGGTAACCTTTCGCTATTCATTTCTAATAGTTTAAACCAATATCTTATACAGGCAGTGTATGAATTTACATAGAGTGGATACCTACACAAATCTCCATATATCATTTTGTTTGGGGTTTTGGTTGGCACCCCTAAAAATCTTTTGCATGCCATCATGTGAACTTTTTTTATATGTTCCAACTGGTTTGTTCCCCATACTTCAGCAGCATATAGCAAATTGGTTGTATTTTTGTATCAAAAATTTTGAAAAAAGTATTTGCTGTCATCTCTTTATATTTCCGAAAAACTCTTTTAAGCTGAACTACTGCCTTTTTCCCTTTTGTTACTAAATGTCTGGTACCATTTTTTGCACTGATCATAGTTGTGAACTTGAATCCTAAATAACAGTAACTGTTCACTACCTCTAAGCTCTTACCATCATAAAACCATTTTTCATGTTTACCCAGAAACCCACCTTTTCTAAATACCATAACTTTTGTTTTATCTATGTTTACATTTAACTTTATCTTATTACAACAAGTTTTTAAAACATTTAACTGATTCTGAAGACCACTCGGTGTTGTTGATATTAATGCTACGTCATCTGCAAATAACAAGATAAACAATTCCATAATATCTGGAAATAATTGCACCCCGTGTTTACCCTTTTCTTCGATTTGATCTGCTAGCTGATTTATAAATAGAGAAAACAGTGTCGGACTAAGAACACAGCCTTGCCTTACCCCAATGGGACAATCAAACATTTCAGTTAGTTCACAATTAGTTCGAACGCATGATTTTAATGACCTGTACATAGCTTGCAGTGCAGCAAAGAATTTACCATGTACACCTTGATTTTGAATGCACTGCATGAGTATGTTATGTTGAACAGAATCAAAAGCTTTTCGGAAATCCACAAAAGCAACATAGAGTTTTCTTCCTTTTTTGTTCAAGTAGCTCTGAATAACCGCATGGAGTGTAACATATTTGATCAGTTGTTGAATATTTTCTTCGAAACCCTGCTTGACATTCTGAAATACAGTTGTTGCTATCTAACCAAGTGTATAGTCGTGTATTAAGTATTGACGTGTAACATTTAGATATAATACTTAAGAGAGATATTCCCCTATAGTTATCTACATCATTTATGTTTCCTTTTTTATGCAATGGTATAATTATGGCTTTTGACCATTCCTGTGGGTAAATACCTCGTTCAAAAATAACATTAAATAATTTTGTTAGAAAAGAGAGAGAGAGAGAGAGAGAGAGAGAGAGAGAGAGAGAGAGAGAGAGAGAGAGAGAGAGAGAGAGAGAGAACGTACTAGTAGAAAATGTGTGTGTGGTGTGGGTGTGCTCCCTCTCCACCCCCTCCTTCCCCACTCCTCCCCACCCCTGGCCCTCCCCCTTCCCACCCCCACCCGACCCCACCCCTCCTACCTCCACATACCCCACCCTTCCCCCTCCCCCCTCCTTCCCCTTCCCCCCCCTCCCACCTCTACTCCCCCACCCCGTCTACCCCTCCCCCTCCACATCCCCACCCCTCTTCCTCCCCCTCCCCATCTACTCCCCATCCCCCTTTTGCTCCAATCTCATCCCCTCCTCCCTATCCTTCTCCTCCTTCCCTCTCCCCTGTCCTTCTCCTCCCTATCTATCTATCTATCTATCTATCTATCTATCTATCTATCTATCTATCTATCTGTCTGTGTCTGTCTGTC
>CM060342.1:16110986-16120986 GCA_030674155.1 Stramonita haemastoma | reverse complement strand
AATTAATGGCCCGACCCAGTGTAGAGAAGGACGGCTACCACCATCTCGAAAGAGAACATATCAACATTCTCAGACTCCGCACTGGGCACAACAGGATAAATCACCACATGTCTACAAAGCTGAAACTCGTTTCTTCTCCAGTTCTCCCCTGTGTGCCTGTGGTAAAGAAAAACACATCCTTCAGAGGTGTACGCTATTCAGCAACCTGAGGAAGATTATGTGGCAGACGGAGATAACACTGCAAACCAAGCTGTACGGCCCATGAGAGGAGCTGGAAAGGACTTTCTGTTATTTTTCCCAGGTACACCTGATATAAAAGCGAGCGAGAGAAGACTGAATCTGATATTACATGCTCTTTATGTGATGAAACAGCCACATAAGATGAAGTACATTTTCTTTTCTAGTTGTCCTGCTTTTGATGATATTAGGTAGAAATATATCCAAGCAAAAAATATACCAAACAGCCTAATGTATTTAGACTCTGTTTGCTCCTAGAATTTAGTAATCCTGTTTCCATTAGCAACATTAGTTAGCTTTAAAAAAAAAAAATTCATTTTATTCTTTTATATCGAGGATAATGGAATAAGCACTCATGTGCTTTTTTACATCCAGTCCCCTTGTGTATGCAGTTTTTGTAAATCGTGTCATCTGTTCCCACCGATACACAATGGCTTACTCTTACGAAAAGCGGAACAGGATTTAACGTGTGCGCAAGATGTTCTGCGTGCGTTCGCACACAGGGCCTCGGTTTGTAGTCTCATCTGAAGGCTTTGAATTTATGTAAAGCCTTTAGAATGAGAGATATCATGATAACATAAGGGCTTTTTATCCTACTATGGATTTGTTCGCACATGTTTGTCACAGATGTACTTAAGCGTGTATTCCTGTCATTAACCATTGATTTGATCAGCAATCCCCTTCATGTATGGGTCAACAGCCTCTCTCTCTCTCTCTCTCTCTCTCTCTCTCTCTCTCTCTCTCTCTCTCTCTCTCTCTCTCTCTCTCTCCTCGCTCTCTCCTCTCTCTCTCGCTCGCTCGTAAAGCCTTTAGAATAAGAGATATTTTATTATCGTATATATTTTTTGCTACTGATTTTGTTGCTATACAATTCTGCTGTTGTCGTTGCTGTTGTCTTTTATTCCACACCAAAATACTAAGCAGTTTGGCAACCCCCTTCATGTATGGGCCAATGTTTTTTTTGTGAATAAATCATTTGAGTTCTCTCTCTCTCTCTCTCTCTCTCTCTCTCTCTCTCTCTCTCTCTCTCTCTCTCTCTCTCTCTCTCTCTCTCTCTCTCTCTCCCCCCCTCTCTCTCTCTCCCTCCCCCCCGTCTCTCTCTATCTTTTGCTGCTTTGTCTTTATTTGTATGTTTGTTTCTATCACTCTGTGTGTACATGCATGTGGCTCGCATGTACACATATGCACATGCATGCATGAGTGTGTGTCTGTGTATCTGTGTGCGTGAATGCATGAACATAATGCATATGTAGTGTGATGGTGCACACACCATCTCTCTTCTCTCTCTCTCTGTCTCTGTCTGTCTCTCTCTCTCTCTCTCTCTCTCTCTCTCTCTCTCTCTCCTCTCTCTCTCTCTCTCTCTCTTTTATCCATCCACGCACCAAAAATGCATAAATATACGTTAGCACAAAACTACACATGCCTGCAAGCAAGTGTAGTCTGAATTCCCCAGTTTTCCACTCATCATGTAACACCACCCTGCTGCAGCCTCACACAGCAACAAGAGAGAAATCTCATGTCCTGCGCCTCAGTGATTCTGGAAAACGGGTGCCATCATGTCACCGCTGTCCAAGTGAGCACACACACACAACACACAGGGAAAGGAAGGGTTGGAGGCAAGGCTAATTGCATAGGACTGCCATTGATTGGTCCCCTTTGTCGGCAGTGGAGAACCCCGTAGCGAGCCAGTGAGTCATGAAATTCGGCCTCTAGCTCGCCCCATTGCAGTCAGTCAATGAGGAGCTGCAGAACACAACAGAAATGGCTGCTTGGGAAAAAGGCGATTTGTATTATTATGGCAGGCTTTTGATCTCTCTTCCAGTTTTCCAGAGAAGATTTTTTTTCAGGGGGTGTGGGGGGTGGGGGTGGAGGGGGATGTTTGATGGTTTTTTCGATTTTTGTATTTGTTGATGGTGGTGTATGGTTGCTGATTTTTAAAAGGCGATTTCAGATTATTTGGGGGAAGGGGGTGGATGCAGTGTTTGTTGTTTGTTTGTTTGTTTCTGTTCATAATTATTTTTAAAATTGTTCTTACCATTATTCATCATGGATGGGGGGAGAGTTATTAGGAGGAATTGAGAGAGAGAGAGAGAGAGAGAGAGGAGAGAGAGAGAGAGAGAGAGACAGGGAGAGAGAGAGAGAAGAGAGAGAGAGAGGCAGAGAGAGAGAGAGCAGAGAGAGAAGAGAGAGAGAGAGAGAGAGCAGAGAGAGACAGGGGGAGAGAGAGAGAGAAAGAGAGAGAGAGAGAGGCAGAGAGAGAGAGAGAGGCAGAGAGAGAGAGAGAGAGAGAGAGAGAGAGAGAGAGAGAGAGAGAGAGAGAGAGAGAGAGAGAGAGAGAGAGGAGAGAGAGACAGGGGAGAGAAAGAGAGAGAGAAAGAGAGAGAGAGAGTGTGTGTGTGTAGCTTCACTTTTTAACCCATCCATGACGTTCACGCTATTTCTCTCCACCCATCCTCCCCCTCCCCTATACTGTTTTTTTCTTCCTCAAGCATCCTTGACAATTTTGGAGATCTGCTGCATGAGCTGAGAGAGAAAGGGGGGAGAGGGAGAGAGACAGGCTAAGGCAAGGCAAGGCAAATTCTTTTATTTCGAGGATAATGAATAAGCACTCGTGTACTTTTTTTTTTTTAAAATCCAGTCCCCGTCCTTATAGGGATAAGATCAGTATAAAAAAAATAATGAAAAAACACCTAACTAAACAACAACAATAATAATGATCTAAATACAAAGAGTAAGAAACCATACCAAGTAGCGAACAACAAGGAAGAAATAAGACAGAAATGGAATAATAAGGTAATTTTTAAAAATGTAGAAATGGAAGAGAGAGAGAGAGAGTTGTTTTTTGTATTCTTTTATATCGAGGAAAATGAAAAAAAGCACCCTTGTGCTTTTAAACATCTAGTCCCCGTGTGTATGCAGTTTTGTAAATGTCATCTGTTCCCACCGGCACACGATGGCCTACTCTTACGAAAAGCGGAACAGGATGTAACGTGTGAGCAAGATGTTCTGCGTGCGTTCGCACACGGGGCCTCGGTTTAAAATCTCATCCAAGGATCTGAAGATCGGATCCGGATCCGAAAGAGAGAGAGAGAGAGAGAGAAGAGAGGAGAGAGAGAGAGAGAGAGAGAGAGAGAGAGAGAGAGAGAGAGAGTTGTGACCTAGACATGAAGAAGCACACCATCTTTTCATACATCAGACATTGACTTTGCTCTCTCTTCTCTCTCTCTCTCTCTCTCTCTCTCTCTCTCTCTCTCTCTCTCTCTCTCTCTCTCTCTCTCTCTCTCTCTCTCTCTCTCTCTCTCTCTTCTTTCCCCCCCCCCCCTCATCTTTGGGACATTCCTATCACACAGTTCTCACGCTGCTCATCTCGATCTCTATCTACCTCAGACACACCCAGGTTTCTCTTCTGTTGTGTACTTGCAAAGTCCTGGTCAACAGCACAAATAACATCCATGCTCAAATCTTCATGAATGGAGAACAATTAGAAGTGGACACCTTCAAATACCTTGGTGCCACTCTCACCAAAGATGGCCGCTCTGCAACAGAGATCAAGACCAGACTGGCCATGGCAACATCGGCAATGGCAAAACTCAGCAAGATCTGGAAGAGCAAAGACATCAGTTTCCACACCAAGATGAAAATCTTCAAGTCCCTAATTATGTCCATACTGCTCTACGGCTGTGAAAGTTGGACTCTGACAGCTGAAACCACCAAAAGAATTCAAGCATTCGAAACAAAATTCTTCAGATGCCTCCTTGGGATCTCGTGGAGGGATCACAAGACCAACGACTTTGTGCGGGGCCAAGTTACACAGCTGGCAAGCCCCCAGGAACCCCTCCTGTCAATACTAAAAAGGAGGAAGATGTCTTGGTTTGGGCACGTCACCCGACACAACACGCTGCCCAAGACGGTTTCTTCAGGGAACCTTGGAAGGGGAAAGACGCAGAGGAAGGCAACCCAAAAAACTGGATGGACAACATCAAGGAGTGGACCGGGATGGACAGCGCAATGCTGATCCGCAGGGCAGAGGACCGGTCTGGATGGAGGAGAACAACGTCATCAACATCCTCATGTCTCCTCTACGACCATTCGGTCAGGAGAATGAGGTGAGGTGAGGTGATACTTAGGGAAAGAAGTTCATGAGGAGACTGTCAATGTTAGGCTGCTGTAAGGCCACCAATCAGTAGTGCCCTGCACTGCAGCTGGATCATTTTAGTGGTGTTGAGTGGTACCAGGTCTGAGCCAACGTACGCAGGACACCACCTACTAAGTCCCCCTACTGGCGACAGTTATAGTTACGTCTCGGAGCCTGACTGCGTGAGACCCATCTGAGGTGACCACCACAACGTCCCTCCCATAAATCTCTAACCCCAAAGGCTTTGACACATCACCCCGCATGTGTATAGGAAAACCAAAGTTGAGGTTATCGTAAGACCAGAGCAACAGGGACAACTTAATCAGAAATGATTTTTTTTCTTTTACTGCATCTATCTATCTATCTATCTATCTATCTATCTATCTATCTATCTATCTGTCTATCTGTCTGTCTGTCTGTCTGTCTGTCTGTCTGTCTGTCTGTCTGTCTGTCTGTCTGTCTGTCTGTCTGTCTGTCTGTCTGTCTTTCTGGCTGGCTGGCTGGCTGGCTGTCGATCTATATCTCTATCTATCTATCTATCTATCTATCTATCTATCTATCTATCTATCTCTCTCTCTCTCTCTCTCTCTCTCTCTATCTATCTATCTATCTATCTATCTATCTATCTATCTATCTATCTATCTATCTATCTATCTATCTATCCTTTAGTCTGGTGACCGTGGGGGCAACCCTGAAGACTTGACAACCAGTTCCCTCCATTCCTCTCTCTGTTCTGCCTTTCTCAAAATTTGCATGGTGATCAATAATGATGAGGATGATGTAAGGATAATGACATAGAAGGGCACCAACTTTAAGACTACTTGACAGGACTGTTGGTTACCCTTCCAGTCATATGCTCTTGTGTTTAAGCAAGCCTGAGTGATACAGACACTTGCAGTGTTGGGCGTGTCAAATAGTTGGAGTAACACTCTCTAAACCACACCAGTTAATTGGATGATGCTAAGCTTTGTGGTTCCAGTCTTTCTCAATGAGCCCATGGCAAACTGAATTTGGGTGGGGCTAGCCATGGCAACATCAGCTATGGCAAAACTGAACAAGATATGGAGAAGCGACAACATCAGCTTCAAAACAAAAGTCAAATTGTTCAGATCCATGGTCATCTCCATCTTGCTCTACGGCTGCGAAAGTTGGACAATGACCGCTGAAACCACCAAGCGGATCCAGACGTTCGAGACAAAATGCTTCAGGCGACTGCTTGGAATTTCCTGGAAGGATAGGAAAACAAACACCTTTGTGGGGAAGTCAAGTCTCACTGATGGCTGGCCCTCAGGAACCGCTACTAGCCACTGTCAAGAAAAGGAAGCTGGCATGGTTCGGCCATGTCACACGCCACAACACCCTCCCCAAGACAGTCCTATAAGGAACGCTAGAAGGTGGCAGACGCCGAGGCAGACAAACCAAAAGCTGGATGGATAACATCAAGGAGTGGACCCACCTGGACAGTCCAACACTCATTCGGAAGGCGGAGGACAGGGCTGGATGGCGACGGCTGGCTGCAAAATCGTCTCTCATGTCTCCTCCACGACCATTCCGGTCATGAGAAAAGATGAGATGAGAAAAAAATGTTTTAATGACCCTTACAGATTTCGAATCCACGACCTTCCAATCAGTAGCACAGCACGTTAAATTGGGGGCTGGGGGCTTTATTTTCTTTATTAGTCTAGGGTTGCGCCATTTTTTCATTACATTGGGCATAAATGGCATAACTTTTCTATTAGATTTAACTTGGGTTTCTTCCTCAGACTGAATAAGTGAAAAATTGGACACATTTAGTCTCATCTTGCCTGATTTGCATCGTCTCTTCACTAAGTATGACAGGAGATGGGACAGGTATTTCATCATCTGTTCATTGATGAAATTGGACGTTTATGTATTAAGAATTTTCATTCCCTCTTCATTGATGAAGTTTGACATTCATTTCATCGTCTTTCTATGAGGTTGGACATGACTGAGGTTTGACATGGATTTCTGAATCCCTTTCATCAGATTTGGTATCTATTTCATCATATTTTTCTTAGCTTTGGATAAAACGTTGAATACGGATTTGATTATATCCTCTCTAGACAGCAGCACACAGATGTCCTATTTTCAGTGGGTTGCACATGAACTTTGCCATCTTTTCATTATGTTGCATGTCAATTCTGCCGTGGGTTAAATCAGACATGCATTGTTTCAGCTTTTCGTGACGCTTGGCAAGGGTTGTGCCAGCTGTTCATGACTTTACACATGGATTTTTGCCACCTATTTCACGACCTTGAAGACGATTTTTTTTGCCATTTTTCACGACATTAGACCGGGACTTTTGCCATATCCTCATCAGACCAGACACGGATTGTTGCCATCTTTTCCGTGTAAATTGAACATGCTTTTTGCCAAATCTTCATTATACGAGTCATGGATTTTGTCAGGGTTTTAAAAGACATTTTGAAGGAAGCATCCAATAGGATTTCATCACTTCTCCACTGAATTGGATAAGACAATGCAGCTACCTGTCTGCTTCTTATCAGTCGTTTACAGGATTGCCCAGTGGTTTGTGTGGCTGTGGCAACAAGAGCTCCAATGTTCAAATCCCATCCTAATTCCACAGCCTTTTTTTCAACATCCATACACACACGCAGTGTGTGAACACACGTGCATTCCCCACACCCCACACACACACAGACGCATGCACGCACGCCCACCCGTACGCACACACACACGCGCGTGCGCGCACGCGCACACACACATACACACACACACACATGAAAGTTGTTTCTATTCATATTCTGCTCACTCAAATGTACTCTCATCGGCAAAGAAAAAAAGGACATAATATTTATCTGAAGACAGACTAGAACAAAAATGTGTGGCGCTGTCATGTGGCGACTTAAACGGTGGGGGAGCAACAGCAAGGACTGACCCGACTGCTAAGGATTCTCCCGTCAGATGTCGCTTTCATAGGGCATCGCAACTTCCTGATTATGTCAGCTTGTAGGGATCGTTGGGTCGGTTTTTCTGTCTGTCCTTGCCCGTCTGTCTGTCTGTTGATCTTATCTTGTCTGTCTGTCTCTGGGTTTTTTTCTCTCTGTGTCTGTTTGTCTGATGGTCTTGTCCTGTCTGTGTCTTGTCTTGCATGTTAGTGTATACGTGAGAGAGAGAGAGACAGAGAGAGGGAGACAAAATTTAATAGACAAGACAAGCAAACAAATACATAACAGGTAATTTCAATGTTGTCTCTCTTTCAATGTCTGTCTCCGTGTCTCTGTATCCTCTCCGTCTCTGTATATCTTTCTCTATCTCTGTATTCTCTCTGTCTCTGTATCTCCTCTCTCTTCTCTCCTGTCCGTGTCTCTGTCTCACTCTCTCACTTACACACACACACTCTCTCTGTCTGTATGTATGTATTCTCTTCTCTCTCTCTTCTCTCTCTCTCTCTCCTCTCTTCTCTCTCTCTCTCTCTCTCCTCTCTCTCTCCCCTCTCTCTCTCTTCTCTCTCTCACCTTGTTGTTTGTTACTTGGTATCTATGGTTTTCTTGCTCTTGGTATTTGGATCATTTATCATTGTTTGTTGTTTAGTTCAGGTTATTTTTTTATCTTGTATTATCCCTGAAAAGGGTGGGGACTGGGTGTAAAAAAGCACATGAGTGGTTATCTATTATCCTCGATTAAAAGAATTTGCCTTGCCTCTCTCTCTCTCTGTGTCTCTGTCTCTCTCTCTCTATTTATTATTATTATTATTATTATTATCACCATCATTATTATACTTATTTAGCCTTTATTGTTGTTATTGTTTGCCTGCTTGCTTGTTTGCTCATTTGCTGTTCCCTATTACAAGTCGCTGTGGAAGTGTGGAAAAAATCACCTCATTTTTCTACTTTATCTAACCCTTTATTTCCCTATAAGTTATATAACATATTTTGGGGTGTACTTCTGTGTACTGTGTACTTGGTAAAAAAAACAAAAAAACACTTCTTTTATTACATTATACTGTTCTAGTTTTGTGGTTTCATTTGCTTATTCTGTCATTCACTGAACTTGTACTGCGAAAAGTGCCCATAGTCAGAGACATTGAATGCTGTATAGCAGAAGAACCCACACCAGGATTTCCCCCTCTTCCTACCTGTGTAAACACCTGACCAACGCTACAGATCTCATCATTATTGTGACAAAAGCGCTGACAGTGAAGTGTGTGACCACTGAGTAGTGAGTCCTGGACTGTTTCCTGAATTGCCTAACTGCTGACGTCATCAGACACGCCTCAGTAATTATTGTAGGCAGTTGCAATACTGCCTCTCTTTGGACACCTGCCAGCCTTCAAGTGGCCTTTAGAAACACATCGCTGAGGAATGTGCTTGACTTTGAAGCAGCTGTTGTGATTCATACCAGCTCAGACTTCTGAGTCTGTATTGTTTCTCAGTTTGCATACTTTTAATCAATTTACCTATTATTCTTTTGTGGTGTCTTCCAATTTGTTTGCTTCGTTTTGTTTTCTTTTTACTCATTGAAATGTGTTGATACTTCCAGTCTTACTGACGAATTTGTTTGACTTGAAGTAGCTGTTGTCATCCACACCAGCTCAGACCTGATTTCTGTATTGTCAATTTTGAGTAGTTGAATCACTATACCTATTTATATTTGGGGGGATTCTTTCCAGTTGTTGTTTTGATTGTTCCTTCTTACTTATTATCTCCCCCCCCCTCGCTCTCTCACACACACATTTCCAGCAAAAACCAACACACATAGATGCATTCAAGACACAACATGTGGCCCTCTAAGGAAGGTCTACGAATTTGCTACTTAAATATAAATCACGCAGTTAATAAAATTGACGACATATCAACACTTATTAGAAACCATGGCAAACCATTTCACATACTAGGGCTATCTGAATCAAGACTTTCGAAGGACATAGTTGACACTGATTTATATATCCCTGGATATAAAATCATACGAAAGGATCCACAAAAGCAAAAAGAAACAGGAATCATCATATACATTAGTGAATCTATAACATTCAAGCGTCTCATCCATCTAGAACATTATGATGTAGAATCTGTCTGGTTTGAAGTGTCCATAAAAGGTTCACCACCTATTGCAATGAGATTCTGCTATAGGAATCCAGCAGAAAGAAAAAATTGGATTGACAAGTTTGACGCAATGATGAACGTAGTCTTATTAGATTCCAGGGAAGTAATACTACTAGGTGATTTTAATATCGATCTAACAAAAGTAAATAATGCATGGACGCAAATTACTAATTCACTCAACCTTCACCAACTAGTTAGTTTACCCACGAGAGTCACACAAAACTCGAGCACAATAATTGATCACATCTACGTAACAAATCCTAAAAACATCATAGAAACATGTGTCCCTGTCTATAACTGCAGCGATCACTACCCAGTATGTACTACATGGTCAAAAAAAAGGAACAAAAATTCCCAAACCTGGACATAAAAACATAACATATCGTTCTTTTGCAAAATTTAATGAAAAGCTTTTCCTTCTGGAACTAAGTAACTCGATGCTCTCAGAAACATTCAACATTACTGATCCAGACTCGGCCATCGAGTTTTGGATAAAAACTTTCACTGAAATTTACAATAAACATGCTCCACTTAAAACCAT
>CM060342.1:16083486-16105986 GCA_030674155.1 Stramonita haemastoma | reverse complement strand
TTCTATATCCTACATGCTTCTCAGCCTGAAATCAGATATATATTTCCCAAGTTCACTTACCTTATAGACAGGCACAGTGGCCTGTTGGATAAGACGAACAGACTTTGTGGTTTGTATGTCCCCGTGTGTCATGGGTTCGAATTTCAGTGGGAGTTTTACTATGTACCTTGTAGTTGACAAAACTATGCCCTTTAATTAAAAAAAAAAGAAGAAAAAAAGAATATATATATATAAGTACATAGAGGGTGGAGGAAAGTTATGGGGGAGTATGATGGGGGCAGGTATGATGAGGGCCTGCTCCAGAAAGACCATCTCCTGGTCTTAAGCTGGGCCCCGCTGGGGGGTTATCCTGAAAAAATCAACTCCAGGCCTTCTTTCCTGGTGACCTGCAAAAGGTGAATGATGCTCCTCAGTCAGAGAAGTGAGCAAACTGAAGATGAGCATCATATGATACCCTTCAGGAGAATGTAGAGAGGGAAGGGGAATGTAGAGAGAGGAGAAAGGAGGAGGAGAATAAAGTGAGAGGGCAGTGTAGTGAGGAGAAAGGAGGAGGGCAGTCAAGTGAAGAGATTGGAGGAGGGCAGTCAAGTGAAGAGATTGGAGGAGGGCAGTCAAGTGAAGAGATTGGAGGAGGGCAGTCAAGTGAAGAGAAAGGAGGAGGGCAGTCAAGTGAAGAGATTGGAGGAGGGCAGTCAAGTGAAGAGATTGGAGGAGGGCAGTCAAGTGAAGAGATTGGAGGAGGGCAGTCAAGTGAAGAGATTGGAGGAGGGCAGTCAAGTGAAGAGATTGGAGGAGGGCAGTCAAGTGAAGAGATAGGAGGAGGGCAGTCAAGTGAAGAGATTGGAGGAGGGCAGTCAAGTGAAGAGATTGGAGGAGGGCAGTCAAGTGAAGAGATTGGAGGAGGGCAGTCAAGTGAAGAGATTGGAGGAGGGCAGTCAAGTGAAGAGATTGGAGGAGGGCAGTCAAGTGAAGAGATTGGAGGAGGGCAGTCAAGTGAAGAGATTGGAGGAGGGCAGTCAAGTGAAGAGATTGGAGGAGGGCAGTCAAGTGAAGAGATTGGAGGAGGGCAGTCAAAAGAAGAGAAGAAAGGAGGAGGGCAGTCAAGTGAAGAGATAGGAGGAGGGCAGTCAAGTGAAGAGATAGGAGGAGGGCAGTCAAGTGAAGAGATAGGAGGAGGGCAGTCAAGTGAAGAGATTGGAGGAGGGCAGTCAAGTGAAGAGATTGGAGGAGGGCAGTCAAGTGAAGAGATAGGAGGAGGGCAGTCAAAAGAAGAGATTGGAGGAGGGCAGTCAAGTGAAGAGATTGGAGGGGGGCAGTCAAGTGAAGAGAAAGGAGGAGGGCAGTGTAGAGAGGAGAAGAATGTTTTATTTTATTATATTATTATTTATTTTTATTTTATTTTTTTATGTGTATCAGTGTCACATCATCCCTTTCTCTTTCTCTCTTTTTCTTTCTTTCTCTGTATGTGTTTTTTCTTTAAAGCTTCAGGAAGTGAATGAATTTGACTCACCAGGTGTGCCTGATTTTGATTGATTCTGCTGTTCATTTCATCCCAGCAAGAGTACGCTAGATAAACTGAGATTTCAATAACTATCAGATGTGTACTGATTCTTCGTTGGGAACTATGTTCTGATTATGCCGACTGAAGTGACTTGCCACAGTGATTATTTGAACTAACTCTGATGCTGTTTGCCTGTACCTGCACTGTTTTATTTTATACTCATTGTAAAGTTCTGACCTTCAAGGAGAGACTAGCACTTTGCTTAGCCGTGGGGACTATACAGTGGTCGTAAACTCGGTTTAATCCTGATAAAATGCAGGAAAGCATACATGATTTTGCATGCTTATGGGCTGCAAATGCTTAATTTAGCATTATGTGCAGTATACTTTCATTGCTTTTTGCTTTATCTTGCGTTTAATAGTGATTCTATTGTCAAATTCGTAATCAGTATGTCGAAAGCTTTCCAACGATATGCCACAAAGATCATATTACAAACTGTTTAAAAAATATGGTAAAATCCAAATTTTATGACGTCATAAAATCTTTAAAAAAGTGACCTTCCGACAATTAGATCGCCCTACTTTTTGAATATGTTAATAGTTAGCTACTTTTCTATCCAATCATCGCAAAAGCATTACTATTACAATGAATTCTTTTCTCGGAACTTTTTTTGCAAATATTGACTAGACTATTAATCTGGTGACACTTCAGATCCCTCAAATTATAGGCCAATCTCTATTATTCCCTTCTTTCAAAACCCCTGGAAAAACATATAAATAAACACTTAGTCAGTCATATAGAAACTAACAACCTACTCCACCCTAATCAGTCAGGATTCAGACAAAATCACTCGTGTCATACTGCACTGACTAGTCTCATAGACAATTGGCTAACAAACATTAATGAAAATAAATTTTGTGGAGTATTATTTGTAGATTTCAAAAAAGTATTTGATACAATTGACCACACACTTCTCGTCAGAAAGCTAGACCTGTACAATATATCATCAAATAGTCTAGAACTACTCGCTTCTTATCTCAAGAACAGACAACAGTGTGTTTCAACAACTACATCCACATCCAATCTAAAACCCATTCATTATGGAGTACCACAGGGATCTATACTAGGACCAATTCTCTTTTCATTATACATAAATGACCTTCCTCTACATATTGCATCCAAATGTGAACTATTTGCTGATGACACAACCATACATACAAGCCATAATGACATTGACTCTCTTGCAACCATATTGCAACAAAGCTGTAATAATCTTGTCAAATGGACAGATCTGAACCACATGTCTATTCACCCCCAAAAAACAAAATGCATGCTTATCACCACCAGACAAAAGCGACAAAATTTACCCCATAATCAGTTTCCAATACATATAAAAAAAAGGAAGCAATCGAACAAACCTCTCATCACAAAGTTCTAGGAGTGACAATTGATGAAAATCTCAGCTGGTTCTACCACATATCTCATCTATGCAAATACTTGTCCCAAAGAGTATACCAGTTGACTAAAATTAAACACTTCCTTGACTGCCATTCAAGGAAATTATTCTTTCAAGCTTATATACAATCCTCAATAGACTATGCCTCAACCCTATGGGATTCTGCCAGTGCAAATACTATGAAACCCTTATCAAGTCTGTATAAACGTGGTCTCAAACTTATCCTCCTGAAGAAAACAACATTACTTGAAGTGGATTTCACTCAGTTAAGTATTCTCCCCCTACAACAAAGACTAAAATATAACAAGGGCATCCTGATGTTTAAGATAATGGCAGGAGCTCTCCCCACATCCTTAAGAGATAAGTTTCCAGTGAATCATTCCAGAAATACTGAAAAGCCAAGTATCCCAATCCCAAGAATAGACTTGTTCAAGTCCAGTTTACTATACTCAGGCCCTGTACTGTGGAACTCCCTTCCCGATTCAATTAAACAGCACCAATCATTGTCGACCTTCAAAAATCACCTAATGCACTTGATGCATCAAAACCAATGAACCAGTACTCATCCTGTTGGATATATATAATTCTCCCCCTTTCTCTCTCTTCCTCTGTGTGTGTGTGTGTGTGTGTGGTGTGTGTGTGTGTGTGTGTGTGTGTGTGTGTGTAGTAGTAGTAGTAGTAGTAGTAGTAGTAGTAGTAGTAGTAGTAGTAGTATAGTCTTCAATTTTACGTCCTTCCACATAAAGTGATACTGGACGGGGTAGGGGGAGGGAATTTAAAAAATAGAAATAAAACTAAAATAATAAAAATAATTAAAATAAAATAAATAGATAAAAAAAAAGATGATGATGATGATTATAATAATAAATAAAATAAAATAAAAATAAGATAAAGATGAATAGATAGATAAAATAAATAATGAAATTAATAAACTTTAAAAGAAAACAATAAAACAAAACCCCAAACCCCCTTAACATAAAATCTAATGATAATAATAACAGTTGAAATATTGGTAAAAAGAAGAGGGAAAGAGAGAGACAAAGACAGAGAATAGTTGGGGGATGGAATGACTAAAGATAAATAACGATTCAAGAAAAATATGCACCAAAAAAAATGTTAGCATGTGTGTGTGTGTGTGTGTGTGTGTGTGTGTGCGTGCGCGCGCGCGCGCGCGTGTGTGTGTGTGTGTGTGTGTGTGTGTGTGTGTGCGTGTGTAGGTGCAGGTGTGTAGTTGTGACTGACGATATCCTCATTACATTAAGCGGAACTGTATGCTAAACACTAAATTAACAGGAGAGAATAAAATTCATAATAGAACAGCATTGATATAACTACAACAAATGCCCTATAGGACTTAACAATAAACCTTTAGCAATAGCAAACACTAACTTGATATTCTCCAAAACTTGTTCAAGGGAAGTTTCATGAAAACTGGGTAAATATGGTTTTAAAGTCTTGCATTCAAATACAATATGGGTATTTGAAATATGATTGTTTCCACATAAGCATTTAACATCCTTGCTAAATTTTGTGATAAAAGCATTTAATCGGATTCTATAAAATAATGCCTCAAGCTGTCTTTCTTTGATCACACTTCTATAAGTCTTTAACTGATGTATGCTTTCACAAACACTTTTTTTCTGGTTAGAACCCATTTTACAATCTGTTCTTTGCTGTATTATTTTAGTGAATATATTTGAGGATTTTTGTTTTAACATGTGGTATCCTTCTTGGATAGACAAAGGAATATGTAGCTCAATGTTTTCACTTTTATTACTTGCACCTCTTTTTGCAGCCCAATCAACCCATTCATTTGAGTACAATCCTATGTGTGAAGGTACCCAAAGAAAGGTGACAAAGATACCTCTTAAACTTAAAAGGTGTACAATGTGTTTTACATCTAATATAAAATTCGAATGATTCTTGTAATCTGCAGATTTTATAGCATATAAAACTGATTTAGAATCGACACAAAGTAAAATGTGGTAAAAACAATATGGATGATATAGTATGTATGTTAAAGCCATTATAATTGCAACCAGTTCGGCTGTAAATATTGACCAATTTACACCAATATAATATGATTTTTCTACTTTGAGTGCTGGTATAACAAAAGCTGAACCAGCTTGATGGTTCTCTAAAAGTGATCCATCAGTGTACACTTTAAGATAACTGCAGTAGTTGTTATGAATATGAGATCTAACAGTAGCTGCCAAAACATTTGGATTCTCGTCCTTCTTCATGTCTGTGTAATCAATATCAAAAATTGCTGGATTCATTTCCCAAGAGGGGTAAGCTGGAACTACTTTTTGAGAGTCTACATTCATTTTATTAATTTCAGATTGCTCGTAAAGGTCAGCAACATAAGTACCAATAGTTTTCAAAGAGCGTATTTGCTGTGCTCGTTTTGGAAAAACTATATCAGATTTTATTTTTACGTCTTCTGACGCAAAGTTTTTGGGAGTTGAACTTCTCAGTACGTATTTGGCGCATGCAAGTTTTCGGTATTCATCTAAGGGCAACATTCCGACTTCTTTATATGTGTCAATTGCTGATGCATGAAAAGGTACACCAAGAGTAAGCCTGTATGCTTTACAATCTATACTTTGAAGCTTCCTCAATAAATATTTTGGAGCATTAAAAAAGACTTCATGTCCATACGATAATTTTGATCTTATTATTGATGTTGATAAGTGTTTAAGAATTGATAGATCTTGCCCCCAATACTGCTTACTAATAATTTTCAGGAGATTTAAGCTTTTTCTTGCTTTAGTTAAAATATATTCAATATGGGCATTCCATGTTAACTTTGAGGTAAGAAGTACACCTAAAAATTTTACTATTTGTTTATAATGAATTGTCTCATTTTCAATCTTTAACACTGGTAATTCGTTTGGATCACTACCATTGTTAAATAACACCATGTGTGTTTTTTTTCCGTAGAAAGAGTGAGGCCATTTTCTATTATATATTGATTCAGATTATCTAGTTGTTTTTGGTATATTTTTCTAGTATAATTTAAAGCCCTTTTCGACGTGCTTCGTTTCATAGTAACAGTCATCCAAATACAAATATCGTCTGCATATTGCACTAAAGTTACATCCTTTGATATATGTTTTGGAAGATCATGTAACAATATGTTAAATAAAACTGGAGCTAATACAGAGCCTTGGGGCAAGCCCATTGAAGATACTTTGAATTAGAATATGTATTTTCCACCCTCACTTGAATTGATCTTTTACTAAGAAAACTCTTGATGTAATGATAAAAAATGACCAGAAAATCCTATTGACTTTAACTTACTCATAACTTTTACATGCCAGACTTGATCGTATGCCTTTCTAAGATCAAAAAATGTGGCTAAACATTTTTCCTTCGAGCAAATTGATTTTTCACACACGTTGTAAGCTTGACGTGTGTGTGTGTGTGTGTGTGTGTGTGTGTGTGTGTGTGTGTGTGTGTGTGTGTAAATGTTTTATATTATATCTTATCACTGTGCACTTGTAACTGATTTCAAAGAGTAAATTTTTAATATTTTAATTTTCACGTCACATTTATCATATGGTATATTCTCTGTATATGCATAAGTAAAAGATAGGGAGTGTTAAGTGATGATATTATTGGTCAGTTGAAAATTGTGCGCAACACTACCTGGCTAAAAATGTACTGTGTACTCTCTCTCTCTCTCTCTCCTCCCTCTCTCCTCTCTCTCTCTCTCTCTCTCTCTCTCTCTCTCTCTCTCTCTCTCTCTCTCTCTCCTCTTGTTGCCTAAACATGTTACCATCCATATTGAGAAATACCTTATTCACTATTTGTACTATTTAATAATCATGTGTTGAATGCAGTTGATTTTGTATAACCTTTTAATCTTCAAGTAAGCTGAATAACTATGTCCATCATGACTACAAAATGGTTATGAATGTGATTTTTATGACCATAAATGCATAATCATAAGATTCAGGTACTAGAATATGTATGTCCTAATATATATGCCTTATAGCGGATGGATTCCTTTTGTGTTCCGTTACATGACTTTATTAAAATTAGGCATATACTTCCTTTAAAATGAAGTTTATTGATGACACGAGCGCGAACTTGTGTGTGTGTGTGTGTGTGGTGGGTGTGTTTGTGTGTGTGTGTGTGAGGTGTGGGTGTGTGTGTGTGTGGATAATTGTTTTTATTTGTCATCACCCCTTGTACTAAAATATTATGATTTGCATGACTTTTTTGTCGTTGTTGATAGGTTGTACCTCAACTTTTTGATGTTTTGTTCTTGTTTGTTTGTTTTTGTTTTAACTTTGCTGTTTGCTTTTGTTTTCTTCTTTTTTATATGAAGTATGAATGTAAAAGAAAGGATAATATTGTCACCTGATATGATTGTTTGACTTTTATCATTCTTTTTTTTATGACTAATTTTTTTTTTAAAAAACAAACAAAAAAACAAAACAACCCACCACCTCAAGTACATGTGCGCCTGCGGATATGTGCTTATAAATATAAGTGTGAGTAAGTGTGTGTGTGTGTGTGCATTTGTGTGTGTGTGTGTGTGTGTGTGTGTGTGTGTGTGTGTGTGTGTGTGTGTGTGTGTGATATTTGTATGTGCATTTGCGTGCGAGCGTGCATGCGTGAGTGAGTTGCGTATATGTATGTATGTATGTATGTATGTATGTATGTATGTATGTATGTATGTATGTATGTATGTATGTATGTATGTATGTATGTATGTATGTATGTATGTGTGTGTGTGTGTGTGTGTGTGTGTGTGTGTGTGTGTGTGTGTGTGTGTGTGTGTGTGTGTGTGTGTGTGTAGGAGTAAGTTTTATGTGTATTATTATCATACTATTATTACTATTGTTGATATTATTCTTATTGTTATCATTATAATCATTGTATTACCTTTAGTTCCTTTTGAGTTCATTTTGTTGTTATGAGTTGTAACAATGTTGTAGCTAAATATTTTTGGGTGGATTTTTCTTGGTTGCTAAGCTGTTTATTTCATTATGTTCCTTTGTTTGCTCTTTATCTATTAACGCTTCTCTTTTCATCTATAATCAAAATCATTTTATTGTGACTTCTGATTTTCGTCTTCCGAATGAGTGCATTTGTATTACCTTATTAATATAATGTTCTTATTCCTTTATGTTGTTTGGTACTGCATATAGTTTTACCGTTTAGTATCTTTTTATCTTGATGTTATCCCTGAAAGGGCGGGACTGGATGTAAAAAAGCACATAGTGCTTATCTATTATCCTCGAATAAAGAATTTGTTTGTCTTGTCTGTCTTGTCTTGTCTTGTCTTCTCCTCTCTCTCTCTCTCCTCTCTCTTACCCTCTCATCTTTCCTCCTCATCTTTATTCCTCTCCTCTCTCTCTCTCTCTCCTCATCTCTATCTCTTCTCTCTCTTCTCTTCTTCTCCCTCTTCTGATTCCTTCCTCCTCTCTCTCATTGTCATCTTCTCTGTTTCTCTCTGTCAGTCCCATTTGTCATCTTTCTATTCTTCGTTCTCTCTGTCTCTGTCTCTGTCTTCTGTCTGTCCTCTCTCTTGTCCCTCTCTCTTTCTCTCATCCCTCCTCTCCTCTTTTCTCTTTGTCTCTCCTCCTCTCTCTCTCCCCTCTCCTCTCTCTCTTCTCTCTCTCTCTTCTGTCCTATCCTCCTCTCTTCTCTGTCTCTTCTCTCCTCCTCTCTCCTCTCTCTCTCTCCATTTTCCTCTGTCTCTTCTCTCCTTTTCTCTCTTCTCTCTCTCTCGTCTTCTGTCCTCTCTGTCTCTCTTCTCTTTCTCTCTTCTCCTCCTCTCTCTTTGCCTCTCTCTCCCTATCTCCTCTTTTTCTCCTTCTCTCTCCCCTCCTCTCTTCCTTCCTCTCCCTACCCTCCTCTCTCCTCTCTCTCCCTCTCTCTCCTCTCTCTCTCCTCCTCTCTCTCTCTCTCCTCCTCTCTCTCTCTCCCTTTCTCTCTCTCTCTTCTCTCCCTTCCTTCTCTCCCTCTCTCCTTCTCTCTTCTCTCTCTTCTCTCTCTCTCTCTCCTTCTCTCTCTCTCTCTCTCTCTCCTCCTCTCTCTCTCTCTCTCCTCTCTCTCTCTCTCTCATCCTTCGGATGAGACTTTAAACCGAGGCCCCGTGTGCGAACGCACGCAGAACATCTTGCGCACACGTTAAATCCTGTTCCGCTTTTCGTAAGAGTAGGCCATCGTGTGCCGGTGGGAAGAGATGAAATTTACAAAAGTGCATACACACGGGGACTGGATGTAAAAAAGTACAAGAGTGCTTATTCCATTATCCTCGATATAAAAGAATAAATCAAATCAAATCAAATCAAATCAAATCAAATCTCTCTCTCTCTCTCTCATCTCTCTCTCTCTCTCTCTCATCTCCTCTCTCTCTCTCTCCTCTCTCTCTCTCTCTCTCCTCTCTCTTCTCTTTCTCTCTCTCTCCATCCTTATGGTTGGCTAGGAATGATTGAAGTGCTTATTTCATTTCATTTCCTTTCATGTTGTTAATAGCCCTTCCGACCACAACAGCCATATCAGGTTGTTACCTCTTTCAGTTTCAATGGCTCCAGTAACTTTCACTTCAAGTTCAAAACCAACTCCTCCTCAGCCTTTGGTGCAACAGTCGAAAAGTTTGTTGTCCAACCCAGTATACATGACAAAAAAAGACTCGAACCCGTGACTTCAGACTTAAAGGATTAGAATCTGACCACATTTCAGCCACATTGTTATCTTTTCATCATAAATGCAACAAGGAAAAAGTATGTTCTCCAAAACCAGTAAATGTGACATGTAGGTGAGGATTCAAACCTCCAACTTTCCAAGATCATTAAGAGGAATATCGAGGACAGTTTCAGTTAGAAGTAATCTGTTTTAACCCGCTCTAGAGATCTCCATCTTAGGCTCCAAACAATCAAGTTCTTCACATCAAGATTCAAACCTGAGACTTCATGACCATGTTGACCAGAAACAAGTCCTTAAAACCGCTCGGCCATGGCTGCAACAGGCACAGAATCCCTTCTGCAAGCCAGCAAAGGCGATACACAATCCTGAAAACAGCTCTGCAAGCCATCCTGCCTCCTGCCTCCAGAGACTGTGGGAAGGAGGCTAATTGCATTGGACAAGAATCGATTGGTCCCTTTTGTCAGCAGTGGAGAACCCCGTAGCGAGCCGGCGAATCATGAAATCCATCCTCTCGCCCCATTGCAGTCGGCGGGAAAAGCAACAGAACTTGGCTGCTGCAGAGCATGTGGCATTTCCCTGCGGATAGTTTTGGGGATATCGCGTTGTGTATCTCGGAAAGAGGATGTTGATTGTGTGGCCTGTTCTTTTGGCTGTTTTATTGCTAGAGAAAGGGTTGCTATGGAGACGCGTGGCTGAAAGTGGTTGCGTGTGTGTGTGTGTGTGTGTGTGTGTGTGTGTGTGTGTGTGTGTTTTGTGTTTGTGTGTGTGAGTGGTTATGTGTGTGTGTGTATCTTTATATCATTTTATTCTCTTTTTTTAGGATAATGGAATAAGTACTCATGTAAGGTGCGTGGTGTGTGTGTGTGTGTGTGTGTGTGTGTGTGTGTGTGTGTGTGTGTGTGTGTGTGTGTGTGCATGTGTGCTTGTTTGTGTGGGGGGGGGGTCTGTCTGTCTGCCTGTCTGTGTGTATGTCTGTGTGTGTGTGTCTGTGTATCTATGTGTGTATATCTCTTTGTATCTATAATTTAGAAAGAGAGAGGAAGAGAGAGGAAACCAACACACTCACAGACACACACACACACACACACTCACACCACACACACACACACACACACACACACACACACACACACACACCACACACACACACACACACACACACACACACACACACACACACACACACACACACACACACACAGAGTACACTCACACACTACTCGTTGTCGTTAATATAGATAATATTGGTCAAAAGTGAGTGAAAAGTATCACTCCAGATCCAAGTGTGGGCCATTTTGGTCCAATCCTTTTTATATGTCTGGTCTGAATGATCTGACAATTTGGGTAACCCAACTGCTGACCTCACCACTCCAGCTGTATATCAAAATGACTTCCGATATCAATGTTAACAGACGAGAGGTTGACCATCCCAAATGGTTGTAATATTTTAAAAAAACCTCCCCCTCCCTCCCCCTCCCTCCCCTCCCCCCCACCCTCCCCTCCTGCCCCACCCCCCCACCCTTCCCCTCCCTGCCCCTCCCCCCCCACCCTTCCCCTCCCTGCCCCTCCCCTCCCCCCCACCCTTCCCTCCCCTCCCCCCACCCCCCCCTCCCTCCCCCCCCCCCCCCTCCTCCCCCACCCCCCCCCCTCCCCCCCCCACCCCCCACCCCTCCTCCCACCCCCACCCCCCCTCCCCACCCCCACCCCCTCCCACCCCCACCCCCACCCCCCCTCCTCCCCTCCCCCCCCCCCTCCCCCCCCCACCCCCTCCCCCCCCCCCTCCCCCTCCTCCCTCCCCCACCCTCCCCCCATCCCTCCCCCTCCCCCCTTCCCCCCTCCCTCCCCCCCCCCCACTCCCTCCCCCACCCTCCCCCCTCTCCCTCCCCCACCCTCCCCCCTCTCCCTCCCCCACCCTTCCCCCTCCTCCCCTCCCCCCACTCCCCCCTCCCTCCTCACGCCCTCCTCCCCCCCCACCCTCCCCCTCCCCCCCCACCCCCCCCTCCCTCCCCCCCACCCTCTCCCCTCCCCCCCCCCCACCCTCCCCCCTCCCCCCCCCTCCCCTCCCCCACCCTCCTCCCCACCCCCCCCCTCCCCCCCCCCACCCTCCCCTCCTCCTCCCCCCCTCTCCCTCCCCCTCTCCCCCCTCCTCCCCACACCCCCTCTCCCTTCCCCCACCCTTCCCCCTCCCTCCCTCCCTCCCTCCCCCCCCCCACCCCCCCCTGCCACCCACCCCCCTCTCCTTCCCCCTCCCTCCCCCCTCCCCTCCTCCCCCCCACCTTCTTCCCCCCTCCTACCTCCCCCCACCTTCTTCCCCCACCCCTGTCTCCCCCTCCCCCCCTCCCACACCTCCTCCCCCTTGTCGTTCTCCTCCCTTTCTCCCCCGATGCTTCTCCCTCGCACATACATGGAAGATAGACAACACATCTCCTCCAAAGCCAGGAGGATTAGAACTTAAAGGGCAGATCCAAAAACAGATCTGCACTTCCTAACTCAAAGCTTAATTTCTTGTCTGCACACGTTTAAAATATATATATTACACTAACAAGTCCACAATTTAAAGGGTCTTTTTCTATATCTCTTCAGAATTTGAAAATAAAACCTTACTTTTCAAACATTTTGCTCCACCACACCCTTGTTTCAGATAGCTAAACACCACAGTCTACAATTTTTCATAAAAATTGATGCTTCGGTTCCATTACATACACTTTTCTCTGGAATTCTCAGCGACTTCAAACAATAAGAAAAGGAATCTCACTCTTTATAATAGCCTTTGAAGGGGAGGTAATATTGCCTTAAAAATGTGTCAAAAACTCTAAATACAGTTGAGCAACCTTAATAATAATAATAATAATAATAATAATAATAATAATAATAATAATAATAATAATATATGGGATCTATATAGCGCTGAATCTTGTAGAGTACACAAATCAAAGCACTTACATCTGCAGAGCATCTTCATCTGCAGTATAACTTCACTTTCTCTTTTCATTCAAAAATTAAAATGCCATAAGATTTCCAACCAAGCATTAACGTTTTGCACCCATTTCTCAGTAATCAGCAACAGCTTGTTGAAATTGGGCCTAGGAGATCCATCTTATTACCTGTGAAATATAGAATTCCGCAGGGATCAATAGTAGGACCACTTCTTTTTTTCTCTATTTCTATAATAACAACCTACCTCTGCATATTCATTTTTTATGTCAAATATTTGTTGATCATACATCAATTCAATGTAACAGCAGTGGTCCAAACCAGCTTGTCAGTGATATGCAGGCAGATATTGATAAACTTATTGAATAGACAGACTCAATCATTGTCTCTTAGTTCAAACAAAACAAATTTTATGCTTATAACCACTCGCAAAAAAGACAGAAATTTAATCCTCCAATGGTGCCACCACAAAATGACTTCATCACAAAATGAAAATACCATTAAAACCTCAAAACATTTTTTTAAACTATAGCAATTTCTTTCAAATACACAATGTACACATGTGAATGACAACAAATGAATTTTCAAGAAATGCCTGCACATCGTATGAACTTGGAGAGACAGGAGAACTTTTTAGGATTTACATTTCATCAGCCTTCAAAATTTATAACTGGACAAGGGTTGAAGAAAATGCTGAGGATTCAAATCTTCTTGTAAATTTACTAAGTGGGGACTCCATCATCAAATAAATATAATCCCCTAAAACAGATATATTGCATTTTGAACACATTCTTTATTCCTGTTGTATGTTATGGAAATGTCCATCCTCAATTGGAAGTTGTGACAACTACAATGAAATTTTATAAAAGCGTAAACATATAGATCTGGAAGACAAGTTATATATTTTTCCTTACCAAAATCGAGCTTCAAATTTCTATAATAAAGGCATCTTCTATTATCATATGGCTTACTTCTCCATTCATTAATAAATTTAATTTTCTATTAAGAAGGCTTTGATATGTGAAATTTAACTTTGATATGTTAACTTTTAAATACTTGAAGAAAATGAATACTTGAACATAACTATCTCTCCCACAAAGTCAAATCCACTTTGTATTAAGATATTTTTAAAATCATATTTAGCCATGCTGATTGAATCAAGTATTTGTCAAGTAAATCTGTCATCATGTGGTAAACACTTGATAGCAGCTTTTCATACTGGAAGTGGTGCAGCTGCATCCAGAAACGCGCCATTGGAACAGAGACCAAACTAGACAAGGGATATCTACCTGTTTCTCCACATACACTAATCCTCTTAGTCTTGAACCCGGGATTTGCAGGGATTGAGTAATTGCCCCCTCTGATTCCTGATTTGCTGGGATTTACACACAATAGATTTCCATCAGGCTGTGACCTCACTAATTGTTACATATGTCAAAGCTCTATCAGGCTGGAAGTAGAAGCCCTGCTGAGAATCTAGAAGTAATTATAGCTGCTGGTATGCACTTAGAAGTAGGAAAAGGCTAGCAAGCATGTGTGCCTGACCTGATTTTGTGATGAATGCAAAATCTAGGGGCACTTTGTGTTCAAGAATCCAAATGCAAGAGGGTTAAAGGAAAACGTATTTTAAAACCTTTAACTGAAACTTATGAAATTCTTGCTACATTTTCATATCCCAAATTTCACATCCATACAACAAAAACAGGTACAACAATTTTATCAAATAAATCAAGTGTCACATGTGTATGTAGTTATATTTTATTTTAAAGTATGTATTCTATTTGCTGTACAGTCCTTATCAAGCTACACATGACTTAAGCAGCTTTGTCATAAGCATTTTTCATTC
Organism: Stramonita haemastoma; assembly: GCA_030674155.1. Classification (NCBI taxonomy): domain Eukaryota; kingdom Metazoa; phylum Mollusca; class Gastropoda; order Neogastropoda; family Muricidae; genus Stramonita; species Stramonita haemastoma. Next base: position 16,091,583 of record CM060342.1, on the reverse strand, counting down.
ATTAGATTTTCATATGCCCATAATCTCACATCAATACAACAAAACACGTACAACAATTTTATCGAATACATCAAGTGTCACATGTGTAGGGAGTTCTTTTTGCCATGCAGTCCTTATCAAATAAACATGACTTAAGTAGGTTTATCATAAGCATTTTTCTTGCATTTTGCAAAAGTACCACTGCTACTAAAGTTGATTCCAAAATATTTAAAACTGTTAAGAACTTCAAGCGCTTTTCTGCTATTTTACCTAATTATTACGAGATCTATTGTGGCTAAATATCATGATTTTGGTTTTCTCACTAGATTCACAAGAATTTCTAATGAGAACAGTAAGTATCCAAAATGTGTAAAGCACCTTGTAAGCCTTCTTTGTAGTGAAGAATAAAATTGTATCATCTGTATAAAGTAAAAGTTTAACATAACTGGTTAACATTTTGCCATGAGATGAAAGTTGAATATGCAATGTTAAGCAATTTGTGATAAATATTGTTCCAAATCATTGAGAAAGTGTGTGTGTGTTACTTGATGTCAACATTTACTTCCCCTTGACAGGCTACATATTCTTCTAAAAAGTTGTATCCCTTTGAATTGTTTGCAGCTGCTTTGTAGTCGAGATGAAAGCTTTCATGTGATGGAAATAAAGCAGTAGTTTTGATATGAAATTGTAGACTTACTGTTGACCTGTGTGAAAGAAGTAGAAGGTGAAAGTAAATGATTGTAGACCAATATTTTTTTTGAATTCGTGAAGATATAGTAAAAGACACCTTTGGAATTTGAGGTTGTTGGTTTAATGATAAGTTGTAAAAATGGGAAGACAAGAAATTATGCTGTGAGTTAGGAATTGCAGATCTGTATGGGGATCTGCCCCTAACTTCTAATGCTCCGAGCTTTGGAGTGATGTGTTGTCTATCTTCCCATGTTTGTGCTGGGGGGAAGGGGGTGGGGGGCAGGGGGGTGGGGGGGGGGGGGGGGGCAGGGGGAGGGGGAGGGTGGAGGAGGGGGATGGATGGGGGGGCAGGGGGATGGATGGGGGGGGCAGGGGGGATGGGATGGTGGGGGGGCAGGAGGGGGGGGAGAGGGGGGGGGAGGGGGGAGGAGTGGTGGGGGAAGGGGAGGGGGGTGTGGGGGAGGGAGAGAGGGGGGGTGGAAGGGGAGGGGGAGGATGGGGGGGGAGGTGGAGGAGGGGGGGGGAGGGGGAGGAGAGGTGGGGGGAGGAGGGGAGGGGGGGGGAGGGAGGGGAGGGAGAGGGGGAGGGAGGGAGGTGAGGGGGGAGGAGGGAGGGAGGAGAGGTGGGAGGATCAGTCAGAGGTCATTCAGAAGGACAGATAGAAAGGAACAACAATGGCCCACATTAGAATCTCAAGAAATACAATTCACTCACTTTTGACCAATAATACCAATGACGTGTGTGTGTGTGTGTGTGTGTGTGTGTGTGTGTGTGCGTGCGCGTGCATGCGTGCATGAGTGTGTTTGTGCGCAGATGCTTGCTTTCCTCTCTCTTTCTAAAATAACAGATACACAGAGATATACACACAGAGATACACACAAAGATACACACAGACACAGACACAGACACACACATGCATGCACACACACACACACACACACACACACACACACACACCAACAACACAAACACATGCAACACACACACACACACACACACACCCACACTATCCATTCAATAAAAACGATCAAATAAAATAAAGATAAACACACACACACACCACACATACACACACATACTCACACACACACACACACACACACACACACACACACACACACACACACACACACACACACACACACACAACACACACACATACACGCAACCACTTTCAGCCACGCGTCTCCATAGCAACCCTTTCTCTAGCAATAAAACAGCCAAAGGAACAGGCCACACAATCAACATCATCTTCCCCCGAGATACACAACGGATATCCCCAACACTATCCCGCAGGGAAATGCCACATTGCTCTGCAGCAGCCAAGTTCTGTTGCTTTTCCCGCCGACTGCAATGGGGCGAGAGGATGGATTTCATGATTCGCTGGCTCGCTACGGGGTTCTCCACTGCCGACAAAAGGGACCAATCGATTCTTGTCCAATGCAATTAGCCTCCTTCCCACAGTCTCTGGAGGCAGGATGGCTTGCAGAGCTGTTCTGAGGATCGTGTATCACCTTGGTTGGCTTGTATAAGGGATTCTGTGCCTGTTGCACCTAAGGCCGAGCGGTTTTAAGGACTGGTCTCTGGTCAACATGGTTATGAAGTCTCAGGTTTTGAATCTTGATGTGGAGAACTTGATTGTTTGGAGCCTAAGATGGACCTCTCCTAGAATTGTTAAAACGGATTGCTTTTAACTTAAATTGTCCTTGATAAATTCTGTTCCGCTTTTCGTAAGAGTAGGGCATTGTGTGCCGATGGGAACAGATGACATTTACAAAACTGCATACACACGGGGACTGGATGTAAAAAAGCACAGGAGTGCTTATTCCATTATCCTCGATATAAAAGAATAAATCAAATCAAATCAAATCAAATCATATCTTAATGATCCTGGAAAGGTGGAGGTTTGAATCCTCACCTACATGAGGAGGGGATCAGGGAAAAGGGAGGGGGAGGGGAGTTTGCACGTTAAATTCTGTTTCGATTTTCGTAAGAGTAGGCCATTGTGTGCTGGTGGGAACAGATGTAAGACTAGACCTTTGTATTGCTGGTGGGAACAGATGTAAGACTAGGCCTTTGTATGCTGGTGGGAGCAGATGAGAAGATTTACAAAAGTGCAGACACATGGCCTGGGGACTGGGTCTAAAATAAGCACAGAAGTGCTTATTCCATTATCCTCAATATAAAAGAATTAAGAAAGAAATACACACAGACAGACACACAGACACACACACACACCACACACACACAACACAAACACACACACACAACACACACACAACACACACACATGCCCCCTGCCCCCCCCCCCCCCCAACAAACAAAAGAAAAAAGAATAACACGCAAACACATAGAAAAAAATAATGATAACGAGGGGCTGGAGAGGGAGGGAGGCGGGAAGGGAATGGGGGGTGGGGAGGGAAGGGGAGCTTGCACGTTAAATCCTGTTCCGCTTTTTGTAAGTGTAGGCCATTGTGTGCCGGTGGGAACAGATGACGAGATTTACAAAACTGCATACACACGGGGACTGGATGTAAAAAGCACGTAAGTGCGTATTCCATTATCCTCGATATTAAAAGAAAGAAAGAAAGAAAGAAAGAACACACACACACACAACACACACACACACACACACACACACACACACACACACACACACACACACACACACACACCTATGGTTCTGGGTTTTCAGCAATATAATGACATTGAAAAAATACAGGTAAAAATCTGCAAAATGGTCCTGGGGGTCGGCAGAGATGCTAAAAATGATATCTGCCTTGGTGATTGTGGTCAATACCCCATTTTTGTTGACACTGTTATCAGGGTAATCAAATATTGGCTAAAGATTTTGGATATGCCTGATCATAGATATCCCAGACAATGTTACAATATGTTGTGTAAACAGGATGAAGCAGGGAGAACAAATGGGTAACGCATGTTAGAATGAGTCTATGTACCCATGGATTCGGTTTTGTTTGGACAATGCAGAATGTGGTAGTTCTTCATCCTTCATAAAGGAATTTAAAAGACGAGTACGAGACATGTACCAACAAAAATGGCATGATTCTCTACCCCGACTTTTTAGATTATCATCCGATTATCTGTAGCGCAAGCTGTGTATGTAAAGTAGAATCTTTAGAATATCGTAGAGCTATATGTTTACTGAGGTCAAACAGATTGCCTATAAATGGAATTTCACGTTATGGTAAACCAGTAACCGATCCATTCTGCTCCCAGTGTAATGGTCAACAAATCAAAGATGTTTGTCACTTTTTACTTGTATGCCCTAAATGTGCTATGCTTCGAAGAAAATGTATTCCTTTGTATTACTACAGATTTCCTTCGACTCTTAAAGTCCAGCTCCTTTGTATGTGCACTAAACCTAGTTTGATGTTGAAAGTTGGATTATTTCTTACTACTAAATGTTTAGATATTAGAAGTAATAATGTTCCCCATACACGAAAGTACATGTTTAACTGTTGTTCCTTTGGGCTATATGGCCTGCAAAAACTGAATAAAAGTTATTGTTATTGTTATTGTACACACACACCACACCAACAACAACACAACAACAACACACACACAACAACACAACAACAACAACAACAACAACAACACACAGCAACAACAACAACAACAACAAACAAAACAAAAACAGGAAAACATAACACGCAAACACATAGAAAAAGAATAATGATAACAAAAAAATATCCACAAAACAAGCAAATAGCCAATAACCAATCAGAAAATTGAAAAAGAAAAACAAAAACAACAAAAAATAAACAAATCAAAACAGAAAATCACATCAACAACCAATTCAATCCACTAGAAACCCGATATCATCACCATCAACAACAAAACGAACCAAATAATCATAGCATCTTGAGAAAAGGAAAGTAAGCTTAATGGTAGACACGGGTCCAAAAGTTCCCCAAACCACTTTTTTTTTTAGAAAAAAAATGCTGGATACATTTATGAAGCTTTCCCTGTGTGAATAAAAATAATTCAGGTTGTAAAAAATGTCTGTAGAAACAGGTTACTTCAACTTGTTGTAGATTAAAAGGTTTAGGAGTTTGAAAACTGTTAGTTTTGGTGGCCATATTGGATTGTTTCCGTCGCAACAGAGAAGAAAACTGAGTAAATCTTTGATTTTTATGCTTTACAGATGATGCCCTGAGGCATAACTTTTATCATGGGCTTGTAAACAAAATTTCATCAGTTTCGACCCCCATGTCCCACCTTAACATTTAAAGAGAATAATGCATTCCAATTACTCGGTATACACAAACATTACGCACAATGTGCGCAACATCAATTAACTACGCGTTAATAAGAGAATGTACTTTATCAATTTGAGTATAATTGTATAAAGAACAGAAAACAAAAAACAAAAGAATTAATCCACTGAAAGAGAGAGAGAGAGAGAGAGAGGAGAGAGAGAGGAGAGAGAGAGGAGAGGAGAGAGAGAGAGAGAGAGAGAGAGAGAGAGAGAGAGAGAGAGCACATAACTGCCATGAACATGAATTATTAATTTTAACAGATTTACAAGAGAAAAAAAAAAGAAGCATTAAAAGAAAGAAAAAAGTAAGATAAGCTCCTTCATCCTCCAGATAAAATATTAAATAATAATTCGGCCAATTGTAGATTTGAGAGAGACAGACAGACAGACAGAGAGACAGACAGACAGACAGACAGACAGACAGACAGACAGACAGACAGACAGATAGTCAGACAGACAGACAGACAGAGACAGACAATGACAAAGTCATAAACCGAAAGAGACTGGCAGATAGAAAAAAATTATGCAAAAACAAAAAACAAACCAAGAACAAACAAACAAATAGCCACATCCCCCCCCCTCCCCAAAAAACAAACAAACAAACAAGAAAACCCACCCACCCAAACACAGACCAAAACACAGACAAAACAGACGTGGGGACATATAACTAAACAGACTCCAGATAGAGAGAGACAAAGGCATAAGCTGAGACGCCGCCAGACAGGCAAAACTGGCAAGCAGGCAGGCGGACAGACAGACAAACCGACTGACAGACAGAGCTTTCATAAACAGCCAAGGCGTCTGGTGTCTGGGGTTTTGTGCATGACTAATTATCTCCCTTCATCTTCACTGCAGCCAAGGGAAAGAACCACCGACGTCGAACGATAGAGACTTGCAAATGTATTCCACCTTTAAGCTTGTTGCTGTTGTTGTTGTTGCTGTTACTGTCTGTCTGTCTGTCTGTCTCTGTTTGTCTGTCATTGTCTGTCTGTCTGCCTGTCTATTTCTGTTTGTTTTTTGTTCAGGTGGGTTTTTTTTTTGTTTTTTTGTTGTTGTTTTTTTGGTTGTTTTTTTTTGGGGGGGGGGGGGGATCGTTTCGTTTTGGTTTGGTTTGGGGTTGTTTGTTTTTTACTAGATAGATGGCTTGATGAAAAAAAAGCAGATATATTGTTTACTCAATGTCATCACTCATCACTCATCACTCAGTCCCATGTCCCAAAGGACGTAGGGGGGACATGAGAGAAGACGCAACGGAGATCTTTTTCCATGCTTCACGATCCTGTGTGGCTAGTAGGAGGCGTTGCAGGGGTTGGGCAGTCCAGTCTTTGATGTTGTCAACCCATGATTTCTTTTGGCGGCCTCTTCTTCTTTTGCCCTCGACTGTTCCTTGCAAGATGGTTTTTGCTAGGGTGTTGTGTCTTGTGGTGTGACCAAACCACATCAGCTTTCTCCTCTTTATGGTGGAGAGCAAAGGCTCTTGGGGGCCCACACGCTTTTTGATTTCCTCTTTCACATAGTTATTGGTCTTGTGTTCTTTGTATGATATTTTGAGGAGTCTTCTGTGGCACTTGTTCTCGAATGCTTGGATTCTTCTCTCTAACTCTGCTGTCAGAGTCCATGATTCACAGCCATATAGGAGGATAGATATTACGAGGGATTTGTAGAGGTGGTATTTGGTGCAGAAGCTGATGTTGTTGCTTCTGATGATCCTCTGGAGTCTGACTAGAGCAGATGTTGCTGTTGCAATGCGAGCTTTCACCTCATTGTTTGATGTGCCATCTTTTGTTAGGATGGAGCCTAAGTATTTGAATTGGCTCACCTCTTCCAATATTTCTCCATTCATCTTTATTTCCGTGCTGTCATTACTCGCGCTGTTGACCATGATCTTCGATTTCTCTGTACTGACCTCCATGCCGTATGCGCTCGCTCGGTCTGTTAGACTGTCTGTGAGGATTTGCAGTTCTTGTTTGCTGCTGCCCATGAGGTCAATGTCATCTGCAAATCTGAGGTTGCAAAGGGGTCTTCCACCAATGGAGATGGAAGTGTGGTGGTTTTGCAGTGTCTCTGTCATGATGTTTTCGAGGAAGAGGTTGAAGAGTACAGGTGAGAGAAGGCAGCCCTGGCGGACTCCAACCGTGGTCTTGAAGAACTCGCCCACGTGGTTGTTCATGAAAACTGCACTTCTTGCATTCTCGTACAGAGCCTTGATGACTTCAATTAGGCAGTTGTCAATGTTGAAGTGCCTGAGTACTTGCCAGAGGCCGTCATGCCATACCCTGTCAAAGGCCTTTTTGAAGTCTATAAAATTGTGGTACAAGTCTTTTTGGTGTTGGAGATGCTTCTCTATCAGAATTCTCAGGTTGAAAATTTGTTCCATTGTGCTGCGTTTTGGTCTAAAGCCCGCTTGTTCTTCTGCCAGGAGTTTTTCTGCTTGGTTTTTCAGTCTGTTGAGGACTACCTGCAGCATGATCTTGCTAGGATGGCTTATGAGACTGATGGTTCTGTAGTTCTGGCATTGCTTGAGGTTTCCTTTCTTTGGCAGGGGTATTACAAGAGACTGTGTCCATTCTTTTGGCCATTCTTTGGTGTCGTGGATCTTCTGACAAAGGTCTGTGAATCGCCTTGCTGTTTCATTCCCTCCATTTTTTATGAGTTCAGCTGGGATGTTATCGATTCCAGGGGACTTCCCCTTCTTCAATTGCTTAATAGCTGTGTCTACTTCACACCTTAGTATTGGTGGGTCTTTATCTTGGTGTTCAGGGGGTTTGTTGGAAACTATGTTGGTATCTGGGCGTAGTGGGTAGTTATACAATCCCTCACAGTATTCTGTCCAGCGCTGGAGGATGGCATTGTTTTCCGTTAAAAGATTTCCTTCTTTGTCTTCAATAACAGAGGCTTTAGGCTGTGTGGTTTTCGTTAGTGCTTTGAGAGTGTTGTAAGCTGTTTTGCTGTTTCCCTTGGCCATTCCATCTTCGATGTTGTTGCATTGTTCTTCTATCCACGCTTCTTTGGCTTCTCTCATCTTTTTCCTCACTTCTCTGTGGCTATCCATGTACTTGTTGTTGGCTTCTTGACTTGTGAACTTTTGCTTCTTAAGTTCTCTTCTTTTGTCGCAGAGGTCAAGAACCTCATTTGTCACCCAGGGT
>CM060342.1:16065986-16075986 GCA_030674155.1 Stramonita haemastoma | reverse complement strand
CCACCACCAGTAAGGTAACCGCATTCCGACTTCGGGGATGGTGTTCAAACACGACACCAGTGTGAATGTGGTTTGTTGTTGTTGTTTTTTAATGTTGTCGTCCGTTCTTTTGCGACACACATCGGCCTACTCTTCTGAAAAGGCAGAACGGGTTTTAACGTCTGCGGAAGATGTTCTGCGTGCGTTCGCACACGGGACATCGGTTTATGGTCTCATCCGAAGGACTCTCTGGGGAGTGGAGTCAGCACTGATGTTAGCTCCAGGGGAAGAATCCCCTCAACGGGAATCGAACCCGGGTCGTCAAATTGCGAGCGCAATGTTCTGACCACTAGGCTATCCCGTCCCCAGATGGGTGGTCTAGTTTTGCCAAAAGTCCGGGTTCGCTCCGCGTTTGTTCCCAAAGCTTTTTTCCTCCATCCATTAGACTGCAAGTGGTGGTCTGGGTGACGGTTTTATTTTCCTGTGTACAATACTCTTTCAATGCACTTAAAAAATTTTAAAAAAAACAACAGCAACAAATACGGCGATAGGAGAGTTGTTCCTGGCAAAACTCTGAAAGAAAAAAAAAAACCCTCTGTGATAGAAAACAAATACACATGCAGAAAGGGGGGGGGGGGGGGAGGGAGGGAGTTACGCTACAGTTGTGGAGCCGCGCAATCCCTGAGAAAAGTATCCCGAATTTCAGGCAGAGAAATCTGCCGCGATTTAAAGATATACAGAAACACAACAAAACCTGGGCCGTCAGATTACGAGCTCTATACTCTTAACCACCTGCACCCCTACCCTTTACCCACCTCCACCCCCACCCCCACCCCATGCATCATGATTGATTTCTTGAAGTGAGCGTGTAAACGTCTTCGAAAAGATGTCTGAGCCTGGATTGTTACCCAAGAAAAAATAATGGATAGAAAATATTTTCCATACCTTTTGTCACAACAGCACATGCAAGTGTGACTGACCGATACATCCCGGAATTATTGGGAAAGAATCTTCTGTTTGGACAGCCTCCCTATCCCCACCCCTTCTCCCCCCCTCTTTACAAACAAGGAAAAACGACAAAATAGCGAACAAGAGAAAAGAAAAAGAAAACTGTAATCCCCTTGTGCTAATCTGTACGTGCTTTTTGAACATGGAATGAAATATTAAAAGAGAAATAGAAGGGAGAGGGTTTGGGGTGGGTGGGGTGGGGTGGGTGGGGTTTAAGCTTGCAAGGGCAGTTTGAAATTTGGTTGATTTGCACATTTTGTACATTAGCAGATTACAGATGTTTTCAGCTTTCCTGATCTCGTCCCCTCGTCCTCGTCCTCGTTCCTCTCCTCCTCCTCCTCCTCCTCCTTCTTCTTCTTCTTTCTTCTTCTTCTCTTTCTTCTTTGCATTCTTCTTTGCATTCTTCTTTGCATTCTTCTTTGCATTCTTCTTCTTTGCATTCTTCTTCTTTGCATTCTTCTTCTTTGCATTCTTCTTCTTTGCATTCTTCTTCTTCTTCTTCTTTCGCAATTCTTTTTTTTTTTTCTTCTTCTCTTCTTCTTTTTTTTCTTCTGCTTCTCTCTCTCTTCTCCTCCTTCTTGTAGTTCTTTGTCTTCTTATTTTCTTCTTTTTTTTCGTTTCCTTCGCCCCCCCCCCCCCCTTAGTTTTTTCTTTTCTACTTCTATTCTTCCTCTTCTTTCTACTCGTCCTTCCTGCTTCATCTTATTGTTCTTGTTTTTAGCTTTGCTATGCTTGTAACCCAAATAAATCTTTCGAGCTTTTGAGAAAACAAAATACTCTTCTTCTTCTTCTTCTTCTTCTTCTTCTTCTTCTTCTTCTTCTTCTTCTTCTTCTTCTGCTTCTTACTTCTTCCTCCTCTCTCTTCTCCTCCTCCTTCTTTTCTTGTTCTTGTTCTTGTTTTTGTTCTTGTTTTTGTTCTTCTTGTTCTTGTTCTTGTTCTCCTTGTTCTTGTTCTTGTTCTTCTTCTTCTTCTTCTTCTTCTTCTTCTTCTTCTTCTTCTTCTTCTTCTTTGCATTCTCCTTCGCATTCTTCTTCTTCTTCTTCTTCTTCTTTGGAAGTCTTCTTCTTCTTCTTCTTCTTCTTCTTCTTCTTCTTCTTCTTCTTTTTTTCTTCTTTTCTTCTTCTTCTTCTTCTTCTTCTTCTTCTTCTTCTTCTTCTTCTTCTTCTTCTTCGCAATTCTTCTTCTTCTTCTTCGCAATTCTTCTTCGCAATTCTTCTTCGCAATTCTTCTTTGCAATTCTTCTTCTTTCTTCTTTGCATTCTTCTCTTCTTCTTCTTTGCATTCTTCTTCTTCTTCTTCTTTTCTTCTTCTTCTTCTTCTTCTTCTTCTTCTTCTTCTTCTTCTTCGCAATTCTTCTTCTTCTTCGCAATTCTTCTTCTTCTTCGCAATTCTTCTTCTTCTTCGCAATTCTTCTTCTTCGCAATTCTTCTTCGCAATTCTTCTTCGCAATTCTTCTTTGCAATTCTTCTTCGCAATTCTTCTTCTTCGCAATTTCTTCTTCTTCTTCGCAATTCTTCTTCTTCTTCTCCTCCTCCTTTTTGTCTTCTTCTTCTTCTTCCTCTTTTTCTTTTTCTTCTCCTTCGGAACTCTTCTTCGGATTTCTTCTTGTTCTTCTTGTTCTTCTTCTTCTTTCTTCTTCTCTTCTTCTTCTTCTTCGCAATTCCTCTTCGCAATTCCTCTTCGCAATTCTTCTTCGCAATTCTTCAAATTCTTCTTCTTCTTCTTCCTCTCTTTTCTTTTTCTTCTCCTTCGGAACTCTTCGGAATTCTTCTTCTTCTTCTTCTTCATAATTTTTCTTCTTCGCAATTCTTCTTCTTCGGAATTCTTCTTCTTCTTCTTCTTCTTCTTCTTTCTTCTTCTTCTTCTTCTTCGTCTTCTTCTTCGTCTCTTCTTCTTCTTCTTCTTCTTCTTCTTCTTCTTCTTTCTTCTTCTTCCTCTTCTTCGCAATTCTTCCTTCTTCTTCGCAATTCTTCTTCTTCGCAATTCTTCTTCTTCGCAATTCTTCCTTTCTTCTTCGCAATTCTTCTTCTTCGCAATTCTTCTTCTTCGCATTCTTCTTCTCCTTCGCAATTCTTCTTCTTCGCAATTCTTCTTCTCCTTCGCAATTCTTCTTCTTCTTCTTCTTCTTCTTCGCGATTCTTCTCTTCTTCTTCTTCTTCTTCTTCGGAATTCTCTCGGAATTCTTCTTCTCCGGAATTCTTCTTCTTCTTCGGAATTCTTCGTCGTCTTCTTCGGAATTCTCTCTCCCCTCCCCTCCCCACTCCCCCCTGCGCCCCCCTACTCCCCACTCCCCCCTGCCCCCTACTCACTCCCCCCTCCCCTCCCCCCCTCCCCCACCCCTCCACACCCTCCCCCTACCCACCCCCCCTCCTTCTTCTCCCCCATCCCCTCCTCCTCCCCCCTCCTCCTCTCCCTCCTTCTTCTCCCCCCTCCCATCCCCTCCTCCTCCCCCCTCCTCCTCCTCCCCCCTCCTCCTCCTCCCCCCTCTCCTCCTCTCTATCCTTCTCATGTTTTCTCCTCCCTCCCCTATGCTTCTCCCTCGCACAAACATGGGAAGATAGACAACACATTACTCCAAAGAGAGGAGTATTAGAAGTTAGGGGCAGATCCCAACACAGATCTGTAAGTCCTAACTCACACCGTAACTTCTTGCCTTCACATTTTTTAAACTTATCTTTAAACTAGCAACTTCAAATTCTAAAGGTGTCTTTTACTATATCTTCACAAATTCTAAAAACATCTACATCTACAAGCATTTACTGTCGCCTTCTACTTCTTTCACACACCTAAACAGTAAGTCGACAATTTCATATCAAAATTACTGATTCATTTCCGTCACATCAAACCTGTCATCTCCACTACAAACCAACTGCAAACAATTCAAAGGGATACAACCCTTTAAAAGGATATGTAGCCTGTCAAGGGGAAGTAATATTCACATCAAGTACCACACACACACTTTCTCAACAACTTGGAACAATATTTAGCACAAATTGCTTAACACTGCATATTCAACTTTCATCTCATGGCAAAATCTTAACCACTTATCTTCAACTTTTACTTTATGTACATCATACCATTTTATTCTCATTTTATTCTCTACTACAAACAAGGGTTACAAGATGCTTTACACATTTTCGATACTTACTCTTCTCAATAGAAAATCTATTATGAATCTAGTGAAAACCAAAATCATGATATTCAGCCACAGCACATCTCGTAATAATTAAGTAAAATAGCATTTCTGCAGAAAAGTGCTGCAAGTTCTTAACAGTGTTGAATATTTAGGAATCAACTTCAGTAGCAGTGGTAGTTTTGCAAAATGCAAGAAAAGTGCTTATGATAACGCTATTTTATATCATGTTTAGGCTAATTGATAAGAAACTGCATGGCAAAAAGAACTACGTACACGTGTTGCACTTGATTTATTCGATAAAATTATTGTACCTGTTTTGTAGTATGGATGTGAAATTTGGGGATATAAAAATTTAGCAATATTTTCATAAGTTTCAGTTAAAGGTTTTAAAATATAGATTTTCTTTAAAGCGTACTTCTTCATCAGTATATAGAAAAATGGGCAGATATCCCTTGTCTAGCTTGGTCTCTGTTTGAATGGTACATTTCTGGATACAGCTGCTCCACTTCCAGTATGAAAAGTTGCAAGTGTTTACCACATGGTGAAAGATTTACTTGACATATACTTGATTCAATCAGCATGGCTAATTAATCTGATTTTAAAAAATATCTTAGTACAAAGCGGATTTGACTGTTTGTGGGAGAGACAGTTATGTTCAAGTATTAATTTTCTTCAAGTATTTAAAAGTTTACATATCAAAGTTAAAAGTTCACATATCAAAGCCTTCTTAATAGAAAATTTTATTAATGAATGGAGAAGTGAGCCACGGGATAATAGAAGATGCCTTTATTATAGAAATTTGAAGATCGATTTTGGTAAGGAAAAATGTGACGCTCCACCACATAATGAGATGGAGTGCACCTGAGGTCTATTTTAAGTTATTGGCATGTTATTAATGTGCAATAAAGTGGCTATCAAATACAAAAAACAGATTGAAAATCGGACAGTTCTGTGCAACATTATTACAAATTGAAATGATAGACTGCAGGATGGGACAAAATGAGAAACGGGCAAGTTTATTTTAGTAACAGGTTGTCAGAATGAGTGCTTTGGTATTTTCAAAACACATTTAAAAGCAAAAGGAATAAAAATTATGCCTTGATATTTTATCATAAGGTAAATAAACAGATCTAGTTTAATAATCAATCAAAATCTCAAAATTGACAATTTGACCCCCACCTGCCTTTAAAGGCTCCTAGCGCAAAATTGGGTAATGTGCTAAGTGACTCATTTCGTGGTGGAGCGCCACAAATATATAACTTGTCAACCAGATAAATATGCTTATGCTTTTATACAATTTTGTTGTAGTTGTCACAAGCTTCCAATTGAGGATGGACATTTCCATAACTTACCACGGGAATACAGAATGTGTTCAAAATACAATATATCTGTTTTAGGGGATGATTTTGTTTTATGATGGATTTCCCCACTTTATACATTTACAAGAAGATTTGAATCCTCAGCATTTTCTTCAACCCTTGTCCAGTTATAAATTTTGAAAGCTGATGAAATGTTAATCTGGAAAAGTTCACCTCTCTCTCAAAATTCTTAAGATGTGCAGGTATTTCTTGAAAAATCAGTTGTTGTCATTCAGTGTGTATTTTAAAGAAATTGATATAATTCTAAAAATGTTTTGAGGTTTTAATGCTATTTGTGTGTCATTTTGTGATGAACTCATTTTGTGGTGGTGCCATTGGAGGATACAGTTTCTGTCTTTAGTGCCAGGTGGTTATAAACATACACTTTGTTTTGTTTGAAATAAGAGACATACGGTTGAGTTCTGTCTATTCAATAAGTCTATGGATATCTGCCTGCATATCACTCACAAGCTGGTGTGGACCACTGCTGTTACATTGAATTGATGTATCATCAACAAATATCTAACATAATGAATATGCAGAGGTAGGTTGTTATTATTAGAGAAAAAAGTGGCCCTGGTATTGATCCCTGTGGTATTCCATATTTCACGGGTAATAAGGTGAATCTGCTAGGCACAATTTCAACAAGCTGTGATGATCATTTAGAAATGGGTGTAAAATCTTAATACTTGGTTGGAAATGTTATGGCATTTTAATTTTTGAATGAAGAGAGAAAGTTAAGTTATCATGCAGATGAATGTTGCTCAACTGCATTTAGGGTTTTTGACACATTCACGTGTCTGATAAAACATTTTAAAGGCAATGTTACCTCCCCTTAAAAGGCTATTATAAAGAATTTTGAGAGTTTTTGACACATTCTATGTGCCTGATGTTACCTCCCCTTAAAAGGCTATTATAAAGAGTGAAATTCCTTTTTATTGTTTGAAGTGGCTGAGAATTCCAGAGAAAAGTCTGTATGTAATGGAATTGAAGCATCAATTTTTAGGTAAAATTGTAGACTGTGGTGTTTAGCTGTCTGAAAGAAGGGTGTGGTGAGCAAAATTTTTGAAGGTAAGGTTTTATTTTCAAATTATGTAGAGATATAGAAGAAGACACCCTCAAATTGTGGGCTTATTAGTGTAATTATAGGTTTAAAAAATGTAAAGGTAACAATTTAAGCTTTGAGTTAATAAGTGCAGATCTGTGTGGGGATCTGCCCCTAACTTCTAATGCTCCAGCTTTGGAGTGATGTGTTGTCTGTCTTCCCATGTTCGTGCCAGGGAGAAGCATAAGGGAGGGAGAGGGACAGGAGAGAGAGGAGGAGGGGGGCAGAGAGGGAGGGGGGGAGGGGAGGGGTGGGGGGAGGAGGAGGGGAGGAGGAGGAGGGGGGAGGAGGGGGTGGGGAGGGAGGAGGGGTGGGGGAGGGAGGGGAGGTGGGGAGAGGGGGTGGGGGAAGAGGGGGGAGGGGGGGGTGAGGGGATGGGGAGGAGTGTGGGGGGAGGAGGGGAGGGGAGGGATGGGGGAAGAGGGGGTGGGGGAAGAGGGGAGGGGGGGAGGTGGGGAGAGGGGGGTTGGGAGGAGGGGGTGGGGTGGGGGAAGAGGGGAGGGTGGGGTGGGGGAAGAGGGGAGGGGTGGGGTGGGGGAAGAGGGGAGGGGAGGAGGGGGTGGGGGGAGGGGAGGGGTGGGGGAGGAGGGGTGGGGGAGGAGGGAGGGGTGGGTGGGGGAGGAGGGGTGGGGTGGGGGAGGAGGGGAGGGGTGGGGGGAGGAGGGGAGGGTAGGAGGGTAGGGGTGGGGGAGGGGTGGGGGTGGGGGTGGAAGAGGGGTGGTGGTTCGAATTGTTATTGTTAAAGTAAAAAATAATGTTTTTCATTCATGTCGGTGGCGTACAGGAGCCTGAGTCCCCGTACTTTTTTGTGTAGTCTGTTCTCCCTGATATTCTGTCTAATCTGTTCACTGAAGTCAGGAGCTCTTCACATGGTCTGATGGCGTTTCCAATGCTGGTTTTCACTCTCAGTTATGCCAGATCTGTATGGGATACTCAAAAAGTTTGCGAAAGCATCTTATCTCCATTGCCTGTAGCCTTCTTTCAGTGTCTGCTGGTCTGGTCTCGCGTTTGACATGCAAACAAAAATATGTTTGGACACGACCAGGGAATGCATCAGTTCTGATCTTGAAGCTGATAGCGATGTTTCTGTCATTCCAGAATCTTCGTTTGATGATTGCAGCTGTTGTCTGGGCGAAACCGCTCTACTCAAGTAAAAAAGAGAAAATGCATCACACACACACACACACACACACACACACACACACACACGCACGCACGCACGCACGCACGCACGCACACACGCACGCACGCACATGCACGCACGCATGCACGCACATACACAAACACACACACACACCTACACACACACACCTACACCACACACACCTACACACACACACACACACCTACATACACACACCTACACACACACACACACCTACATACACACACACACACACACACACACACACAACACACACACACACACACACAACACCACACACACACACACACACACACTGTTTCTGGCACTAAACAGCTGTTAAAGTTAAAGTCTGTCTCGAGCCTAAGGCTCATCAGGCCGGTGCCTATCCCGGTTTTCTGTGGCGTTTAAGCGACTGAGAGTCATAGACTCCCCCCTGGATAGGACGCCAGTCTATCGCAGGGTTAACCCCCAACACAAGGTTGGTACCCCTTTTACACCTGGGTGGGGTGAGAAAATAGCCGTAAAGTGCATTTTCCAAGGGCACAACGCCATAGTCGAAAGCTGGGATCGAACCCGCAACCTTTAGATTACGAGTCCAACGCCCTAACCCACTAAACTACAGCGGCGCTTACTAAACAGCTGAAGCAGGTTAGTGAACGCATGGTGTGCATTAGCTTCTGCATGTATTTCGTTTTAAATATAATGATACTAAAAGTCGGTTGGCAGTTATAATTATTTACTGCTCACGTTTTATTGGTGCAGTGGGTGACCACAAACTATTAACTTCTCTGGCACTAATCGAATGTCTCTTTTCTAAGATTGGCTTTTGTTTCTTTGTTTTTGATGGGTTTTGGGGGGGGGGGGTATTTTTTCTATGGGGGCGGGGGGTTCGGGGGGGGGGGGGGGGGGGGGGGGTAGTATAGTGGTTACAAGCGTTGCGCTCGAGGTTTGATGCCCCTCGATCCATCCAAGGGATTTTTTCCCCTGGGATTACTATCAGTCAGATTTTTATGTCTTGATGGTACATTGAATATCAGTGCATCTTTTTGATTTTTCATCAATGTGTGTCTGTCAGTGTGTATGTGTGTGTGTGTGTGTGTGTGTGTGTGATGTGTGTTGTGTGTGTGTGTGTGTGTGTGTGTGTGAGTGTGTGTGCGTGCGTGTGTGGAGGGAGGGAGAGAAGAGAGAGGAGAGAGAGATGAGAGGAGAGAAAAGGAGAAGAGAGAGAGAGAGAGAGGGGAGATGCCCTGTTTCACTTTTTGAATAGAATACTAAAGCGTAGTAGTTTCTTATGGAAAAAGCTGTCCTCAATTTTGACTCTTAAGGTTTGGGTTTAAAACAGGACGGTTGTCACGTGCGCGGTGTCGTTAAGTGGTTTTCTTGTCCTTAACTGGATCAAGATGCTGAACTGCTCGATCCCGGTCCAAAAGTGCAATCATCATCATCATCATCCTTTACACCCAGTGGTGTGTAGGGCAGCAAACAAAGACTTTCCACCCCTCCTATCCTGGGCCAGCCTGGTCAATGAACTCCAAGAGTGTTGCTTGGCTTCCATCTCACATTCCACTGTCCTCCTCCATGTTGTTCTTGGTCTTTCTCTCTTTCTCTTGCCGTCTGGGGTCCAGTTGCAGTGCTGTTCTTGCGATAGATTGTGTGTCTCTCCGGAGTATATGCCCAATCCATCTCCATCCTCGTTTGCTAATGATGGTGCCCATGTCAGTTTGGTTGCATTTCCTCAGTAGATCTTCACTGGAAATCTTTTCTGGCCAAAAGATTCGAAGGATTCTTGGGAGGCAGGTGGTGTGGAGGGTTTCTAAGTTTGGCAAGATCCGCCTCCGTCATCCTCCAACATTCAGATCCATACAGGAGTGTAGACACAACACAGCTCTGGTACAACTTCAGCTTGGTGTTGGTACCGTACTGTGGAGATCTCCATATGTTGTTCATCTCCCTAAACACACTCCTGGCCTTTCTAGTCTGCTGTGGATGTCTTCTTTGGTGCCGCCCTCAGGTCTGATGATGCTGCCCAGATACGTGAATTTGTCCGCCTGGCGTAAGTCTGTTCCATTTACGGTCCAAAAGTAACAGGACATTATTTTTTTTAATCATTAACAATTTCAATTAATATCAACACAGATGAAAACACGAACCAAAAATAAGATTTTAAAAAGAATCCTTACAACTTCAATGTTTATTCATACAGATGAAAACACGAACCAGAAAAATAAAAACAGTATAAAAAAAAGATTTGAATTAAAATCTCAGT
>CM060342.1:16055986-16060986 GCA_030674155.1 Stramonita haemastoma | reverse complement strand
CACACACACACAACACAACACTAAAACAGGCTCCCGTGTACATACATACGTACGTAGTAGGCCCTAGCCTACTAGGCTACACCCATGCACCAACTTCCCCCTTTTATTAGGCCTATTCCATCCAACACCACAGCGGATGAAAAATGCCAGAGTCTGCCTTTACTTGCCTGCCTGTAGGCTACAGTCTGGTACGGTAGCCTAGCCTAGCTAGCTGCCATGTCGCTCTGTCGACAAGCTTGGAACCACAAGCAGAGAAGACCAACAAGAACCAGCAACCAGCAACTAACACTGCGAGCGTGCTGTGTGAGGTGCTGCACGGCACGGCACGGCACGGCAGCGCAATCCGCCGCATCAACCTAGCCTAGCCTAGTCCTGCTGATGCAGAGCATAGGCTACAAAAAAGTCCAGTCTCTCTACTCTCTCTCTCTCTTGCTACTGCTGCTAGGCCTAAAAGAGAGGGCTCTCACAGATGCTGTATGCTTCTAGAAGCCAGTGAGTGAAATAGAAGCAGTGAGGTGAGGAGGGAAGGGGAGGGGTGGCGGAAAGTTAGCGAGGTAGGCGAGTAGCTTGGCTAAGCTGTAAAAAAACGATCGAAGAGCTTGAAAAAACCGCCGGCAGAGCTGGAACAAAGTGTGTTGGTGTTCCAAGCAAAGCTTGGTCAGTGCTTGTAGGCCTAGGCCTACAGACAGACACCCTAGCTCGGGTGTAGGTGTGTGTGTGTTAACTTTGGTGGATGGTGTGTGATAAAGCAACTGAACTGTAGGCTTACATCGTCCAAAACAACCCGTCTCAGTTTTGTGTGTGTGTATGTGTGTGAGTCATGGCTACTACGGTTTGGAGATTCTGAGTTTTTGGTGGTGGCGGTGCCAACAAACAGACTCTGCAAAAAAAAAAAGTGTGTGGAGAGAGAGTTTCAGGATTTGTGTCAGTGTTTCGTGTTAGGCTAGGCCCTAGTTCCTTCCTCTCTTCCTCCCTTTCTCTCTGTCTGCCTGTGTTCGTTCATACTAGGCCCTACCAGCCGTTGTATGGTTCCCTTGTTGACAACATCAGCGGGTTTTTTGGTTGCAGCCTGTGTGAGTGAGAGGGTTAGGAGGCTGTTGTGGACGTGGGAGAGAGAGAGAGAGGTTTGAAATTCAGCAGTATCAGCATTATTTTTGTGGGTGGAGTGGGGGGTGGGGGTGAGTGGGGTGGAGGAGTTGAGATGGTCGATGGTTTTTATTATTATTATTATGATGATCGTAGGCCGCGCCAAGCGAGTGTGTGTGTGTGTCTGTGTCTGTGTGTGTGTGTGTGTGTGTGAGAGAGAGAGTGTGTGTGTGTGAGAGAGAGAGAGTGTGTGTGTGTATGTGTGTGTGTGTGTGTGTGTGTGTGTGTAAGGAGTGTGTGTGTGTGTGTGTGTGTGTGTGTGTATGTGTGTGTGTGTGTGTGTAAGTGAGTGTGTGTGTGTGTACCCCCCCCCTCCTCTCTCTCTCTCTTGATTTCTTTTTCTCTCTTTCCCTCTCTCTCCCTCTCTTTGTCTCTACAGGTCTGTTTGTCTGTCTGTCTGCCTCCCTCTTCCTCTCTCTCTCTCTCTAACAGAAGGTCCATAATTATGTATATTTATATAAATGTATACACACACATAACTGTAGGCCTATGTCATTATGGAACTTAGTTCCAAAGTGGAGGATTCATTGTAGAATAGACTAAAGTTGATTGAATCATCCAGGTAAGAAAAAAAACTAGTTTCCCATTGACTTGCCAGGAAAGAATTGTCCTCTTTGTCTTAGCAGCAATTCCTTTTGGATTTCTTCTACTCTGAGGCTTCTGTGTGTGTGTGTGTGTGGTGTGTGTGTGTGCGTGTGTGCGTGCGCGCGCGTGCGCATGCATGCATGTGTGCATGTGTGTTTGACTATGAGTGTTAATGTGTGTGTAGTCTTCTCTGTTGAAAGCTCAGCCAGCCACTATTGTTGTCCTGTATATGGGTGAACATGTATTGCACTGCTGTTAAGCTGTTGTTGTTGTTGTTGTTGTTGTGTTGTTGTTGTGTGTTTGTTGCTGTTGTTGTGCCCAGTGCATCTGACTTCAGTGTGGGAGATAATTATTATATTTTAAGTCTTTCTGAAAAAAAGGCAGGAAATGGACCAAGAAGGCAGAAAATAGACAAGAAGGGTGTGGCATGAAGAGTAGGAACAAGGCATAAACAAAGAAAGTGATAGAAAAGAGGAAATTCCTTGCACAGAATGTTAGTATGCTATTTATACTGACAGGCCCCCCAGCACCCCCACAGGGTAATGTGTGTGTATGACTATGATGTGTATGACTATGAGTGTGTATGAACTATGAAGTGTGTATGACTATGAGTGTGTATGACTACAAGAACAAGTGTGTATGAGTGTGTGTGACTACGAGTGTGTATGAGTGTGTACAAACATACATGTATGAGTGTGCATGACTATGGGGGTGTGTGTACATAATGTGTGTGTGAGTGGCACGCGCACTTGTGTGTATGTGTGAGTGTGTGCTTGTGTGTATGTGTGTGTGTGTGTGTATGTGTGTGTGTGTGTGTGTGTGTGGTGTGTTGTGTGTGTGTGTGTGTGTGGTGTGTGCATGTGCACTACACATGGGCTGGTGGTGGGGGTGGATGTGCATGTGTGGGTGTGTGTGAATCATGGAGTTGCATTTACCGCTTTCTACGACTGTGTAGATGTCACTCTTTGAGGGTTTACCCACAACAGCCAAGTAGGTAGACTAAAGCCTGTTCGATATAGTAGGGAATGCTGGTTCGAATCTTGGTCACCATGTCATTAAAGATTGAGAGGGATGGTTGGAGGGGAACTATGTCCCTAATCTGTTCATAATATATAATATTAATAGAACTCAGCCTCTTCTCACCCCCATCCCCCACCCACCAAAAAAACAAACGACCCTCCCTGAAAAAACAACAACCACAAATCCCACCACTTTTATTCTTTTAATATTACAGGCCCCTGCATAACTGCAGAAGTATGAAAATTGACAGAAAGGTTTCATTTTCATGTTCATTGCTTGCCCCTCTTGTTGCAGCCACCCTTTCAACCCACTCCATTAGAGTGCAATCCTATGAGTGAATGTACCTAACAAAGGGTGTGACAGTTATGCCTCTTAAACTTACAAGGTTCACAATGTGTTTTATAGAGATCTGGTATCATAATGTGGAAGAATTCTTCTAGTAATCTGAAGAGTTGATAGCATATAAAACTGAAGCAAGACATGTATGAACAAGATAAGAAACCCCAAAATGATCTAACGTGTACATTTAAAAAAATAAAATAAAATAAAAACATGTAAATTAAAGCCTTGAGAATTGGTACTAGTTCAGCTGTGAATAGTGTTGTGTGTGTGTGTGTGGGTGTGTGGTGGTGTGTGTGTGTGTGTGTGTGTGTGTGTGGTTAATATTGTAATGTGGTAAGAGTTTGCAAATAGTAAGTATAAATAGTACAATATGAATATATCGTTCTCCTCCACTTCAAAATCACTATCATCATCATTATTGTTATCATCATCACCATCATCAGCATCATTACTGCTACTACTATTACTATTGTTATCATCATCATTATTATTATTGTTATTAAGACATGAGAATGTTCTGCCTTTTAGGTGGAAGTCTGCTATTTCAGCAGGCTCCTGGGCCATTAGGTATTTCATTTTTAAAATAAAATTTTTAAAAAAAGGTATTTCATGTTTTTAGATTATGGTTCCCCACAGTCAGAATGTGGCTAACCTTTATGCTGATAAAAAACCATAGTATACATGAAATCTCACCAGAAATGAAATCCCCCCCCCCCCCCCCAGTTTTTTACTTTTATACATCTATTGAGAAAAGCTTAGGGTATTTTGTAATTATATGAATGTGTTTGTTTTAAATTGCAGGCTGCAGATAGGCAGTGGAGTGGACAATCATGGGTTACTTTAGATGTTAAGTGTTTTAGTTATTTTGTTGTTGTTGTTGGGGTTTTTAAACCATAGAAGATGCCATGTACTGACAGCTATTGCACACAAACTGAAGAAGTTTTAAAAGTGGGAAGTGGTGTTTGCATAACAGTGTTGTCCCAATATCCTTGTTACTGATGTTTCATATGTGAATTATGACTGTAAAAGAAACAACCAGACACAGAAAGAAAATGCTGTTTTACCTTTCTTCTTTTTCTTTTTCCCTTTTTTTTCTTCTTCCTTTTTCTTCTTTTTTCTTCTTCTTTTTTCTTTTTTAATTCTTTTTTTCTTTTTCTTTCCCCTTGTTGTTGTTGTTTTTTGCTGCTGTTGTTTTGTTGTTCTTTCCTTTTCTTCTTCTTCTTCTTTCTTTTTTCTTTCTTTTTCTTTTTTCTTCTTCTTTTTCTCCTTCTTCCCTTTCCCAATTTCTTCTTCCAATTCTTTTTTCGCAATTTTCTTTGCAATTCTTTTTGCAATTTTTCTTCTTCTTTTCTTCTTTTTCTTCTTCTTCCTTTTTCTTCTTCTTCCAAATTTTTTTTTCTTCTTTTTCGCAATTCTTCTTCTTCGCAAATTTTTCTTCCTTCTTTTTCTTTTTTTCTTTTTCTTACTTTTTCTTCGGGAATTTTCTTCTTCGGGAAAACTTCTTCTTTGCAATTCTTCTTCTTTTTCTTTTTTCTTCGCAATTCTCTTCGCAATTCTTCTTCTTCTTTTTCCTTTTTTCTTCTTCCCTTTTTTCTTCTTCTTTTGCTTCTTCTTCTTCTTCTTCTTCTTTTCTTTTCTTCTTCTTCGTTTTTTCTCCTCCTCCTTCTTTTTGTTTCCTTTTCTTCTGTGTTTCCTTTTTTTTTCCCGTGGGTTTCCTTTTTAAAATTCTGTGTTTCCCTTTTTTGAATGAGGTTGTAGTGCCAGGTCTTCTCCTGTGCTTGCAACTCAGCAGGAGGTCTTTCCTCTGGCCTTCCCGCCACTGTTCCAAAATTCCCGGGGAATTCTTAAAAAAAATAACACTACGCAAAAGGAGGGTTTTAAAATAACAGCAATTCCTTTCCCATAAA
>CM060342.1:16043414-16055886 GCA_030674155.1 Stramonita haemastoma | reverse complement strand
GCACCCGGTCTTTGATCACCCCCCGCGAGCCCAGACGCCAGAACCACTGCAACCATTAAAGAACCCACATGAAGTATAAGGTAAAAAAAAAAGGTAAGGTGTCGTCCCATAACCTAGGCAGTTGTAGGGGAGTGAGGCGTCAGAGACCTCAGGTTCTCTAGAGGCCAGCATATTGAAGGTGGCACTAAATCTCCTCTCCCTCGCTGCTTTACCTTCCCTGACCCTTAAGAGGGCAGGTACCCATTTACACCTGGGTACTGTACTGAAGCCAAGGCGCGCAAACGGTTGCCCATCCAACTGGTAACCACGCTCGATGCTTGACTTGGGGAAAGAGAGCTCTCTGACCACTTAGCTATCCCGCCCCCAAAGATGAAGTATACAGCGATTTATTTTTGTGAAAGTTTGTGCCACATAGTTAAGTATACCTACATATTTAAGCTCAGGCCAAGAGAAAATAAAAAGCATATGTGGCAGAGCCTTGAAGCTCTAGGTAGTCAGTGCTACTAGGGTAAACAAAACTGATCTATCCTTCAAAGTTGGAATGCGGCTACCATAATGGTAGGTAAAAACTGTCGCATATGCTAGGTGAACCTCAGATCTCTCTCTCTCTCCTCTCCCTTAGTCTGGCGACCATGGGGGCACCCTGAAGACTTGACAACCAGTTCCCTCCATTCCTCTCTCTGTTCTGCCTTTTTTTCTCAAAATTTTTGTTGAGTTCTAGGCCTGTCTATTCACTGACGTTGTCCTCCCATCTCTTCCTTGGCCTGCCTCTCTTTTTTTTTCCTCCCTTGGACAGTGCTCTGCAGTATTGTTTTTATTGATTTTATTCTTTTATAATCGGGGAAATAATGGGATAAGCACTCTTGTGCTTTTTTACATCCAGTCCCCGTGTGTATGCAGTTTTTGTAAATGTCATCTGTTCCCACCGGCACATGATGGCCTACTCTTATGAAAAGTGGAACAGGGTTTAATGTGTGCGCAAGGTGTTCTGCATGCGTTCGCACACAGGGCCTCGGTTTAAAGTCTCATCCGAAATTTTCAGATCTCTAGCCGAGGAAAAAGAAAACAACCACCCCCCAAACCAAAACCAACTGACCTTTCCGATGAAGAGGAAGACGTCAGAACGGATGATGGTGACAGCATCAAATGGAGTTGAACAAGGATCCGGGGGTTGCTCGTCACTCCCTTCAGACGAGCCGTTGTCCTCGTCATCTGGGGACAAGTCATCATCCTCCCCGGCCCGGGGAATCAACTGCACGGGAAAATCCCTGTCCTCTTGCGGCGGCCCTGGGAAAACACACGACATGAATGAGGTTACAGGGAACAGTGTGTGTGTGTGTGTGTGTGTGTGTTGTGTGTGCCTGTGTGTGTGTGTGTGTGTGCCTGTGTGTGTGTGTGTGTGTGTGTGTGTGTGTGTGTGTGTGTGTGTGTTGTGCCTGTGTGTGTGTGTGTGTGTGTGTGTGTGTGTGTGTGTGTGTGTGTGTGTGTGTGTGTGTGTGTGTGTGTACATTTCAATTTGCTAAAACTATTAATCGTCATTGATTGCTTGTGTGTTTGTATAGGTCGAATGCAAGCCCTTTGATTTGTTTTTGCAAGATATAGCGCTATATAGATTCCATATATTATTATTATTAATATCATTCAAACCTTCCCATCCCCCCCCCCCCCCAGTCCAAATGGTGGGAAAAAACAGATATTCAATTCAATTCTTTTTCAATTTAAACATTTTATTATCTCAAAAACAGAGAAATTCATGTGGGTTACAAGCCGTATATGAAAAGTAAACAGGAAAAACGTTTATCACAGAGGAATGACAGAGAACAGTATGCAACCATTACCTCAGACACACTGCGAGACAATACATTTACCAATACTTGCACTTTATCAAAAAGTAATTCATGTGGTCACAAGCCAAATATACATAAAAAGGATAAAGAGAAATACACATCACAAAAGTAATTTAAAAAAATTTCACCATTGATGAACGAACCTCTGAGCTCCAACCAAAGAACGGAATAAATAAAGAAAAGAAAAAAAAAACACCAAAAAAAAAAAAGGAAATAATTACCTTGCATATCCCTCAACATGCTCTAGTTTTCCATTCTGAAAATGCCGACTTTCAGAAGTTAGGGACTTTTACAATCATCAGCATGACCTCCTTAAATGTTTATTGGAGAGGGGGGGAGGGGGGGTTGTTTTATTTTGTTTTTTTCTGCTCCTTGGCAAGAGCTCTGAGGTACACCAGTGGTGAGATTTTGCATAGGTGACTGTTTTTACCTATCACTAATCTAGCTGCATTCCACCTTCGGGGCTCTTCTTCATGACATACATACATTATGTCCATATCATAGAGTTGCAGAATCTGTCCTGCTTTTTATTTTGGCTAAAGCAAGGGGGCTACTCATCTGTTTGTTTAGTCATAAGAAACTTGTTGTTGTTGGGCATTCCCCAGCTTAATTAACATTCTGGGGATTACCTAGAACATACACCCCGGATGAGAGGTTTGCGCTCGTGGCTGTTTTTAAGTTCCTCCACCTGACAGTGCTATAGCCGAATGGTTAAGACAGTTTGACCTCAATCCCCTACATCCATGAAGTCATGGGTTCGAATCTCGGCGTCCTTGTCTGGTGAATTAAGGGCAGTGATGCTATTCATACTGACATTCACCTGGCATCCACACAGGG
The DNA here is from genome assembly GCA_030674155.1 of Stramonita haemastoma. Classification (NCBI taxonomy): domain Eukaryota; kingdom Metazoa; phylum Mollusca; class Gastropoda; order Neogastropoda; family Muricidae; genus Stramonita; species Stramonita haemastoma. The sequence goes on along the minus strand of CM060342.1, from coordinate 16,053,202 downwards.
AAAATTGACGGACTGATAGTCTGCATTTGGTGTTTTAACTGTAAAGAGCTAGTGCCATTTGAGGAGTAGCAGCTTATAGTTCTTATATCTCATACATTTCAAATCTTTTCTTCTTTTTTTAATTTTTTTTTTTTTTTATAGATTTAGCATTTTAACCCTCTTAGTCCCAAACCGGGATTTGCCAGGATTGAATAATTGTCCCCCCCCCCCCCCCAAATCGAATCCCTAACTGGGATTTGCTGGGAGATTTACACACAGTAGATTTCGATCACAGTGACCATCACTAATTGCTACCACATGTCAAAGCTCTATCAGGCTAGAGGCACAGACCCCCCCTGTGAGTCTGGAAGTAATTATAGCTGCTGGTAAGTACTTAGAAGGAGGAAAAGGCAAGCGAGCATGTGTGTGCCTGACCTGATTTCATGATGGAATTCGAAATCTAGGGGCAGTTCAGAGAATCTGAATGCAAGAGGGTTAAAAAAAAAAAAAATCACAAGTTGTCTATGTGTTTCAACGAACAAGAAAGGGGCATTTAAAAAGCAACAATCCCCTCCCCATTAACCCCTCCCCCAACAACTGCCTTCATACCATAGAGGCTTTGAATTCCCTCTGCGTCGTCTCTGGGCAGGACAAACTTGCCGGAAAACCCTTGGTACCATGGGTACATCAGAGCCCCGGGCTCCGCACTGTGAGCGAGTCCCAGCGCATGACCAAACTCATGAGCAGCCACCATGAAGAGATCCACACCTACAACAGAAAAAGAGGGCACAATAAGTGTGTCTGCTTTTATGCAACGCTAAAGGTACAAATCCAAATACTTTCTCCAAAAATAAAAAGAGAAATTCAGGTATATAACCGAGTCACGTTAAATTGTAGAATGAACATAAAACACTTAAAGAGAAAACAACCCCCCCCCCCCAACACACACAAACATGCACAAACTCACACACACACACACACACACACACACACACACACACACACACACACACACACACACACGGGGGCGGATAGCCTAGTGGTCAGAACATTGCGCTGGCAATTTGAAGACCCGGGTTTGAGTCCGGTCAAGGAAATTTTCTTCCTGGAGTTAACATCAGTGCTGACTCCACTCTCCCCAAAAGTCCTTCAGATGAGACTTTAAACTGAGGCCCAGTGTGCGAACGCACACAGAACATCTTGCGCACACGTTAAATCCTATTCCGCTTTTTGTAAGAGTAGGCCATCGTGTGCCGGTGGGAACAGATGACAATATTTACATAACTGCATACACACTGGGACTGGATGAAAAAAAGCACATGATTGCTTATTCTGTTATCCTCGATATAAAAGAATAAATAAATAAATAACACACAGATGCACAAACACACACACACACACACGCACACACACACACACACACACATGCACACACACACATGCACACACACACACACACACACACACACACACACACACACACACACACACACACACACACACACACACACACAGAGAGAAAGACACAAAATCAAAGAAACATCAAAAGAAAGAGGAAAAAAAAAGAAAGGCAGACAGGAAAAAAGCAACAGAATTCTAAGCTAACCACCATATCAAATAATGCATACCATCTGAAGAATTGGTTGTCCAGAATTCATCATCATCGAAATGCGTGTCTCCTCCTTTCCCAACCCCGGGGAAAAACGCATGCGCCAGAATCATTCCTAGATAACAAAAAAGGTACAAATCAAACATAAACAATGACAACAAATCACACATTCCCTAACCCCCTCCCCCCCAAAAAACCAACAACAAAAAACCAGAAAAAAACCCAACACAACAAAATCTTCCCAAACAAGTATGTAAAATTTACTCACTGGAGTCAAGTAGTAATTTTACCTACAGCAGTCCTGATGATATATAGTGGTAAGCTGTAGGCATACGGTACCTTTCAGATAAAAAAAAACAAACAAAAAACCCCAGAAAAAGCAAACAGCTTAAAAAAAAAACAACTCATGACATTATCATCATGTAATCCTGCTCTTAAGGAGACTACCCCCTCCCCCGCAAAAAAAAAACCCAACACAAAAAATCTTCCAAAGCAAGTATGCAAAATTTACTCAATGGAGTCAAGTAGTAATTTTACCTACAGCAGTCCTGATGATATATAGTGGTGAGCTGTAGGCATACGGTACCTTTCAGATTAAAAAAAAACAACAACAAACAAACAAAAAAGCAAACAGCTTTAAAAAAAAAACCCTACTCATGACATTATCATCACGTAATCCTGCTCTTAAGGAGGCTTTAGGGTATTGCAAATATGCATGCACTGGGATCCCCCCACTGTGTGCATCCCCCCTTTGTGCTCATGATTTGATTGCTCAGGTTTAAGCCACCACCAAGATGCCCATTCAGGGCAATTTTTCCAATAGAGTAAACACCAGTGCCAACTCCACTCCTCAGAAAGTGGATGAGACAATAAACCAGGCCCTGTATACAAACGTACACATAAGATCTTGCACACACATCTACAACCTGTCATGCCTTTCTGGAAGAGTAGGCAATTTGTGCTTGTGGAAACAGATGAAAATATTAACAAAATCACATATACAGGGAATGCCCCAAATGGATGTAAAAAAGCATATAAGTGTTTATTCCATTATCCATGAAACATAAAGAACAAATTAAAAGAAATTGATAAAAAATGAAAATAAACAATTTTATCTATTTATTATTGTTTTATATGTTCTTTAACTTCCAAGGATAAAACTTTTCCACATCCAGTCCCTGTGTGTATGCAGTTTTGTAAATTTTGTCATCCATTCCCACCAGCCCACAATGGCCTACTCTTTCGAAAAGCGGAACGGGTTTTAACATGTTTGCAAGATGTTCTCCAAGCATTTGCACACAGGACCTTGGTTTATAGTCTCATTCGAAGGACTTTGGGAGAGTGGGGGGGGCAGTGTGTGTGTGTGTGTGTGTGTGTGTGTGTGTGTGTGTGTGTGTGTGTGTGTTGTGTGTGTGTGTGTGTGTGTGTGTGTGTGTGTGTGTGTGTGAGCACTGATGGTTTAACTCCAGAGGAAAAATCCTCTTGAATGAAATTTGAACCCGGGTCAGCAGATCATGAGCACAATGCGCATCACTCTAACCACCAGGCTATACCGTCCCCCCCCTCCCCCCGAAACAGTTGTTCTTGAAACTAAAAAAAAACACACAAAAAACAAAAAAGTGGCACTACCTTTTCCATCAAAGGGGTAGCCATCCTGGTGGTATCGGGAAGCAAACTGTATCATGATGTCGGCTTTGCCGTACATGACCTCGATGAACTGCAGCTGAGTGGCGTTACTCCACAGGGTGAAGGCATCCCGAATGATGTCCCTCACCACCTGCAGCGGCTGGATGTCTGGAGTGTAGTTCAGAATCCTGCAACAGGCCAGTTTTCAACTTTGAGTCACGATAAATAAAGTGTAAGTAAGCCACCTGCATAGAAAGTGAAGTGTGGATTTGAACCCTGTTTGACTTTGAGGCTTAACTTTGCCCCCTATCCACTAGACCTTGAGTGTAATTGTATATTGTATATTGTATTGCATTGTACTATATTGGTAGCTATTTTGTGTCTTTGATTTATGATTCGTATCAATATGCCTGTCAGTATTGTAATTGCCCTTCAGGGATCATTAAAGTGTTTTTGACTTGACTTGACTATATTGTTTTGTATTACATAGTATTGTATTGTATACCATAATCACATTATCAATCAAGGCAGATTTCTCTGTGTGAAATTCGGGCTGCTCTCTCCAGGGAGAGCATTAACAGAAGTCCCATGTATGGAGGTACACAGGACATTTTACACACATGTTAAAACCTGTTCTGCCTTTCAGAGGTGTAGGCCATTGCATGCAGGAAGGAATGGATGACAAAATTTGAAAAATGCGTGCACACTTGCATTGTGTTTAGGCATCACCCCAATGTTGGAAGGCAGCTATCTTAATGGTGGGCAAAATAGTTGCATACACAAAATCTCACCAATGACAAACATAGGAGTTCTAAGCCTAAGGACACCCCCCCCCCCCCCCCCCCCCCCCACACACACACACTCAAGGAATGCAAACTGTGAATGTAGTTCAAAGCTGGAATGCATTTAAAATCAAAATCGGATCTACTTTGTTTGCAACATTGTCTGAGAAGGAAGGTGGCAGTTTGGATTTTCACCTGCTTAAATAAGTAGGCCTAAACGTTGTGGTTCTGGGTTGAATTCCCAGCCTTGCCCTTTCTTCCCCGATTAATGGAAAAATCAATCTGAATGTCTCTATGAAGGCAAAAATAAAAGGGTGTTGGTTGGAATTATGACCGTAATCATTTGTTGTCGGTTTTTTTTTTATCCTTGGCTGAAGTTCCCGAGGTTTACAAATGGTGAGGTTTAGCGTATGCAACCGTTTTTGCCCACCATTAAGGTAACGGCCTTCTGACTTGGGGGATGACTTGTAAATATAGAAAAGAATAAAAAGGGTTGCAATGTAAAGAAATAAGGTTATCGATATCAATCCCGAAGGTGGCAAGGCAGTAAACACACTGATTATAGATATAAGAGCATGAAATCCAGGGTATGATTACACTGTGAATCTAGTTTAAGGCAGACACGGGTCGGAATTCCATGAAAAATCAAGACCAGATCAAGATTTGGGGTTTTTGTGGAAATGGAACCTTAAACATGTACATATTCTTCATGTCCCAATTTAAAAATTAAAAAAAACAACGACATATATCATAATAATTTGACATTAAAGATGACAACATTTATTGAGTGTGAATGCATACTTGGTTTTCTTCTCTCATTTTCTCTGTTTTCTCTTTTTACCACCAAATCCATTTTTTGAAAGAACATACAGTTTTCAAAACAAAAGGTACAGCATAGAAATATTGCATGCTTGCTTTCAGTAATATAATCTCACATTTTACAGATTGATTTGCATTTATTCTGATAAACTTTGAAGTTATAGCAATTTGAAGCTTTCTACCCAGCCAAATTTGTCACAAAAATCCAGGATTTCACATGAAAAATTCACAAAAAATCAGAAAACAGTACAATGTCTTGGAAAATCTGTAAAAATGAAGAAAGCAATTGTAAGTACTTGTATGCAGAACACAATTACAATGTTTAATATTAAAAAAAAAAAAATCTTCTTTCAAAATATGTTGTTTGTCGGCTGTTTTGATTTGTTTCCATGGAAACGGAAGGTCATACTACATAGTCAAACTTTTTTTTTTTTTTATTCTCAAGTGGTAGATGTATATGATAATTGATATATCTAAAACAACCCTTAAAACTACTTCAACAATAAAAATTCCCTTTACCACTGTGTCTGGCCTTAAGATTGACTGTTTTCCCCACTTCCACTTGTTGGATTCTTACCAGTTTGGCCAAATAGCGGGCTGGCTGGTACTGATGACTCTTCAAGTTCATATTTGATCTCGACAAACTTTTATCTTTCGTCCCCACTGTTGTCCCCACTGTTGTGATAAAGGGTCGAACAGTCTTCCATGCTGAATAACTAAAGACATCAAAAACTTACAGGCAAATCCAAAACTGGGTCTGTCTACAGTCTGACATTGTAAATTAAGCCAACTTTTATCGATGAAATGTTCGCCCATGTTAAGCATACTGTCCTTGCTGAAAGTGAAACGTGCCATTACTCGTGATGATAAACAAAAGAGGGAGAAGCAGACATTGCCCTGCAGCAAGGGAGATAACTCTAAGAGATTAGGGCACAACTGCATTATTTATAAACTGCTGCAAAAAAAGGCAAACGTGATTTTAGTGTCATTATTAACGCATTATTAATGATCTACGTTATTTTTCACAACTTCTTTTGGGAGTGGGGGTGGCTTATGGCTAGCTACTTTCCAAGTGGATGGTTTTACTTTAGAGGATTGGGTGCTGGCACTACCAGTTGTAGCTCAAGTTGGCTGCACTACGATATTTCTCATTATCATTCCTGTGGTGGGTCTGTAAGACCTATGGTCAGCTGCAACGGGAAAAAAACAACAACAGGGCCTTCTAGACGTAGAATTTTCAACTAAAATAGCGTGATGCCAGTTGTTACTCATAATAGCTCCATCTTCTGTATTACACTTAAAAATGGTGCATCCAAAAATTTAGATCTATGGGATCTACAATGCTGGAATTTGGCCTGTATAGAGTGCCTCTGCGTAGGGAAGTGGGGCAGCAATCTTTTCCCCCCTACTTCCCTTAACCCCCAAAATAAAGTCAGGTTGGTGGACATATTTGTGGGGTTCTAAATGAATGAAACAAGGAGGGGGGGGGGGGGGGGGGGGGGCAGCTGAGTTTGAGGAAAACATAAAAATGTCAAGTTATTCTGATAGAATTTTTTATCTTTTAAAATGAAAATAAATGGGTCTGTAAGGACACAAGATGTGGTGAAGGTGAAATTTAACTTGTCATTCTATGGCTCTTTCATTGTTAATCAAAGATACATTAAATCAAAGACCGATGCAAATGGAAAAAGGCAAACTGTCTCGATGTTGTTGAATGCAGGGCTAATACCATACGGGGATGGGATACCGAAAGGTGAGAGCAGTCCTAGTGACATAGTGAACAGCGTCCTGGAGCTCTAACTGGAAGCACACCAGCTATAGGTTGAAGAGGGGGGGGGGGGGGGGGGGGGTAGAGGGGGGGGGGGGTTAGTCTGGTTGGCTCTTAAATACAGCGAGTTTGAAATTTGGGGAAGACTGGGACCACACAGTCAAACATTATCAACTTGACGGATAGCTCAGATTGTTTTGATAAAACACTGCGGGTTTTTCTGCATCTCTCCAACTTGGTTGACCCCAGGATTTTTTTGTTTTTTGTTTTTAGTTTCTTCCTTGGATCTCTTGAGGTTAACAAATGATAAGATTCTGCGTATGCACAACCGTTATTGCCAACCCGGAAGGTAGCCACATTCTGACTTAGCCAATAAATTACGTGAAATATTACGATGAGAAGTGTTAAGTGCAGCCCTATCCATTAGTCTCAAAAACTGGAGCACCTCCACAGCATCATCATTACACGTACGTCCTCATCACCATTGCCCATCCTGCAGTGAAAGAAGACTAGTCTCTGACTCTGGGGCCTGCCCCTCTTGCTGTGGTCTCCTCATGGGAGAAAACCAGAGCAAGGGGGGACGGATAGCCTAGTGGTCAGAACATTGCGCTCGTAATTTGACGACCCGGGTTCGATTCCCGTTCGAGGGGATTTTCCCCCTGGAGTTAACATCAGTGCTGACTCCACTCTCCCGGAAGTCTTTCGGATGAGACTGTAAACCGAGAGGCCCCGTGTGCGAACACAACGTAGAACATTTTGCACGCACGTTAAATCCTGTTCAGCTTTTCGTAAGAGTAGGCCATTGTGTGCCGGTGGGAACAGATGACTATGTAAAAAAGCACGAGTGCTTATTCCATCATCCTTGATATAAAAGGGGAAAAATTGAAAACACACACACACACACACACACACACACACACACACACACACACACACACACACTGGTTTGTTTGTCGTGGTATTGTAGTTGATGTGGTTTTTGATGATGTTATTCTCATATGGCTTGATGAAAAAAAAGTAGCAACTATATTGCTTATTCACTGTACCATCTGCAAAATAACTCTCTCTCTCTCTCTCTCTCTCTCTCTCTCTCTCTCTCTCTCTCTCTCTCTCTCTGTCTCTCTCTCTCTGTCTCTCTCTCTCTCTCTCTCTCTCACACACACACACACACACACACACACACACACACACACACACACACACACACACACGCACGCACGCACGCACGCACGCACGCGCGCGCGCACACACACACACACACCTATGGCACACAAGGCATTCATATACTCAGTTAAATTTACGAATAAAATCGTTATATTAAGATCTTTGCATCATACCTCGGCTAGCCAAGGTTCACCAATGGCGAGACTTATGCATATGCGACCCCCCCCCCCCCCCCGCATTTAGGTAGCCACATTCCGACTTTGGGTACAAAGTCTAAACACGACACCTGTATGTGTGCTGGTGTTTTTTTTTGGGGGGGTTTGCCATCCGTTTTTAAAGGCATACAATGGCCTCCTCTTCACAAAGGCAGAACGGATTTTTAACTATGCGCAAGATGCTCTGCGTGCGTTCGCACACGGGGCCTGGGTTTAAAGTCTCATCCGAAGGACTTTGACATTCATTTGGATTTTTTTTTTTTTTTTTGTCGAACTGGGAAGAAAGACAGGGCGAGACTGGGAATAGGTCGTTAAATAAGATGCGGAAGCATAGAGCCGAATAACAGTGGAAGAAATTGTGAATACACCCACTCACACATTACATACTGATGACTTAAAAAAAAAGAAAAGAAAAGAAGGAACTTCAGTCCTCTCTCTCTCTCTCTCTCTCTTGGCACACTCTCTTTTGAGACACACACACAGAGTGTGTGCGTTGTGTGTGTGTGTGTGTGTGTGTGTGTGTGTGTGTGTGTGTGTGTGTGTGTGTGTTGTGTGTGATGTGTGTGTGTGTGTGCGCGCGCGCGCGCGCACCGCGGCGTGGGCTCGCGCGCCTGAGATTTCATTGTACTATCATACTACTTTAAGTCATGGCAGATTTCTCTGTATGAAATTCGGGATGCTCTCCCTGGGGAGAGCGCGTCGCCACAAGATCAGTGTAACCTTTTTTTTAAAAATTTATTTATTTTATAGAAATAATCAGACGAGGGTGTCTTTTTTTCTACAGTGTTTTTGCTAGGGACAACTCTTGTTCTGTGGGTTCTTTTTACATGCACCAAATGTGTGTTGCACACGGCACCTCAGTTTATCGTCTCATCCGCAAGACTAGCACCCAGGCCATCCATCACTTCAAGTCTAGTGGATGGGAAAAAAATTACGGAACAAGCGGGGATCGAATCCCACTCTTTGGCTTTCCAGGCCACCAATCCACCAGCTACTCTTTGTCCTTATAAAGACCCGAAATCTGAAATAAACGGAAAAACGTTACATAGCCTAAGTGTGACACATGAATAGCAAATGAAAAGACTAACGAAGAAGAAGAGGAGGAAAAACAACTCTCTCTCTCTCTCTCTCTCTCTCTCTCTCTCTCTCTCTCTCTCTCTCTCTCCTCTCTCTCTCTCTCTCTCTCTCTCTCTCTCTCTCTCTCTCTCTCTATCTATCTATCTATCTATCTATCTCTCTGTCTCTCTCTGTATTATATATATATATATATATTATAATATATATATATATATAAATATATATATATATATATATAAATATATAACACAAAAATATAAAGGAGGCAAAAGAAGGAGCAGGAGAAGAAGGCACAGAAGAAAAAGAAGGGGGAAGAAGACAAAGAGAGGGTGTGTGGAGGGGGAGGGGGGGGAGGGGTACAAGCACAAAGGCCTTGTCAAACGCAGGTTTACAGAGGAACGTTCAAATCTGCCCCATCATTGTTTGTCTGTATAAAACAAACTGAAACAGCATACGTTTAAAACGTATCTCCGATCAGGGTTCTCTCTCACACACACACACACACACACACACACACACACACACACAACACCACACCACACACACACACCCTTCCATACATATACACACCCTTCCACACACACACACACACACACACACACACACACACACACACACACACACACACACAACACACACACACACACACACGCACGCACGCACGCACACACACACACACACACACACCCTTCCATACATATACACACCCTTCCACACCCTTCCACACACACACACACACACACACACAC
>CM060342.1:16021046-16041046 GCA_030674155.1 Stramonita haemastoma | reverse complement strand
TCTCTCTCTCTCTCTCTCTCTCTCTCTCTCTCTCTCTCTCTCTCTCTCTCTCTCTCTCTCTCTCTCTCTCTCTCTCTCACTCACTCACTCATCTCACTCACTCACCACTCACTCACTCACACTCGCTCTCACTCACTCATCCACTCAGACACACTCAGAGAGAGAGACAAGAAAGACCACAGAGAGAGATGTTTTTACTAAACTGATAGTTTTACTATACCCATGCCCCCACCCCCTCACCCACGCCCCCGGCCCACTCCACCGCTGCCCACACCCCACCAACGTCCACATCTGCTCCTCCCCCCCCCCCACCACCTCCATCACCACCACCTCTACCCTGAGGGGCTGGGCACTTGGCATTGATAACGTAATATCAAGTGGATTTGCTGGAAACAAAGAGCATGGTTATGCCAGGCTGTTGAAAAGTCAACACCTTAAAACAAGAGGCCTGCTTTTTTTGTTGTTGTTGCTGTTGAAGTGAGTCTGTGTGTGTGTGTGTGTGTGTGTGTGTGTGGTGGTGTGCGTGCGTGTCGTGCGTGCGTGGTGCGTGCGTGCGTGCGTGGTGTGCGTGGTGTGTGTGTGTGTGTGTGTGTGATGAAAAGGGGGGAAGGGGTGTAGAGGAGAGAGTCTGCAAGGGTATAAAACAGAGGCTTGGTTCTGGTTCTGAGCTGTGATAGAAAAAGTATTGATAAGAGAGAGAGAGAGAGAGAGGAGAGAGAGAGAGGAGAGAGAGAGGGGAGAGAGAGAGAGAGAGAGAGAGACGCAGAAGCATCAGTACAATAAATGCCGCTCTCATCAATACTGTTTTTCTTATCGGAAATGCTTTCTGTAAATTTATACGGTGCTAAATGCTTATTATAGTTGTTTTGTTCGTAAGATTGTTGCAATCAGAAGCAATATCAGTTTAACCAAGCTAGGTTGCGAGTAGTATTCGTATGGAATAAACTGTTTCCTGAGATCTTTGAATTAAAATTCGGGACATGAAAGAACAAAAAGCACTTCATGCTCTTGTGACTCCTTCAGAAATGGAATGACAGTCAACTTCTTTTCGATAACGAAAATGATGCACAAACATTTCTGTAACGAAAATGATGCACAAACATTTCTGTAACGAAAATGATGCACAAACATTTCAGATCTGCTGAATCTACCTCTTGTAATAGTTGTTGTTTCAAATATGTATACATTTGCATTGATAGATACCCTGGAATGCAATGCGAGGAATTGAACAATTTAATATACATGTATACAAAATCTACGGCTGTCTTCCATGTGAGCCCCTCCTTTCTTCCAGCCACAATCAGCGAATAGTGGTCGAAACATAACGAAACCATCCAAATCACCTACACCCTGATTCATCCATTCAAATCCAAAACCCTATTCATATACTGTCAAGACCTGGGTTTACAGTCTCATCCTAAAGACTTTCATGAGAATGACTTTGGTACTGACGGGGACGGGATAGCTCAGTAATCACAGCACTCCCCTTTCCACAAGCTAAGGTTAAGCAGCATCGAGCAAGGTTACCAATTGGATGTGTGACCGTTTGCACGCCTTGGCTTCAGTACAATCCCCCAGTCCACTCAACTGTAAATAGGTACCTGCCCTCTAAACTTTAGGGGAGGGATAGCTCAGTGGTAAAAGCACTTGCTTTCCCCAAGCCAGTATCAAGCAACATCAAGCATGGTTACCAAGTGGATGGGTGACTGCGCGCCTTGGCTTCAGTACTATCCCCCAGTCCACCCAGCTGTAAAGAGGTACCTGCCCTCTTTAGGGTCAGGGAAAAAGGTAAAGCAGCGGGGAATAGGAGATGGGCGCTGCCCTCAACATGCTGGCCCCTAGAGAAGCTGAGGTCTCTGATTCCTCGCTCCCCTACGACCCACATAGGTTATGGGACACCTTTACCATTTTAGTGATGTAAACTCCAGGGGGAGAATCCTGTGGAACGGGCGGGGCGTCTCGGTGGTGGCTCGAACCCGGGTAGGGTTGTCAGATCACGAGCTTAACTCTGAAATCACAAGCACCCCCCCCCCCTCCCTCCACCCCGCTCTCTGCCTAGTTATCTTAAGTGGTCTTCTTTAAGGGCTCATTAGAAATTGTTATCGATGTGCTGGTTCGGTGTTGGTTTTGGTTTATAGTGTAGCCGACAGCTGCAGACAGCTTTATCTTCTCTTTCGTGATTTATAAGATGTGTCCCGGTCGTTTACAACTGTACTTGTATGTATCACCCACGCAAGCACACATACGCATGCACACGAGTAATACTAATAGGGCACACGCTTATGTCTACGTACTCGCATGAGACTACAAACCGAAGTCCCGTGGGCGAACGCACGCAGATCTTACGCACAAGTTCCTTGTTCCACTTTTCGAAAGAGTAGGTCATTGTGTGAAAACTTGTTCCACTTTTCGAAAGAGTAGGTCGTTGTGTGCTGGTGGGACAGATGACAAAATTTACAAAACTGTATACACACAGGGACCGGATGTATAAAAGCACATGGGTGCTTATTCCAGTATCCTCTATATAAAAGAATAGATAAGATACTCCTCTCTCTCTCTCCTCTCCTCTCTCTCTCTCTCTCTCTCTCTCTCTCTCTCTCTCTCTCTCTCTCTCTCTCTTCATTGCTATCACGATTGGTAAATTCAGGTATGTACTGGTTAAATTTCGACTTGGAATTGGTAATTGAAATGTAAATAACATATGTAATGATAAATCTAAAAATTGCCCTTTTTGTGACACAATTGAAACTGAAATCCATTTTCTGTTTGAATGTACAAAGTTTACAGACTTGAGAAAGAAAGAAATGTCAAAATACTTCACAAATGCAAATGAACAATGCCTTCAAACTATTTTGAATAGTGAAAATGTTTGCCAATTGAGACATTTGGGTATGCTTATATGTTATGCTTTGAAAGCCCGAGAACTTTGTTAAGTATAATTGGTGTATTAAAAGTTCAAGTAATTCATGTTTCTTTGGAAAATCACTCTCGACAGTGCCAACATTATTTATGTTTGTTGTACTCTTTTGTTTGCATTTTCTTTTGTCAAAATGTCTACCCCCTTATAATATAGATCTACAGGCTGGTGGCCTTATAATTAAAATCCTAAGCTCTCTCTCTCTTTCTCTCTCTCTCTCTCTCTCTCTCTCTCTCTCTCTCTCTCTCTCTCTCTCTCTCTCTCTCTCTCCTCTCTCTCCTCTCCTCTCTCTGTATAATCATGTGTTACCTTTAGTTCCTTTTGAGTTCATTTTGTTGTTATGAGTTGTAACAATGTTGTAGCTAAATATTTTTGGGTGGATTTTTGTTGGTTGTTAAGTTGTTCATTTCATCATGTTCTCTTGTTTACTCTTTATCTATTAACGCTTTTCTTTTTTTCAATAATCAAAATCATTTTATTGGGACTTCTGATTTTCGTCTTCTGACTGAGTTCATTTTTATTACCTTATTATATATAGTGTCCTTATTCCTTTATGTTGTTTGGTACTGCGTATAGTTTAACTGTTAAGTATCTTTTTATCTTGATGTTATCCCTGAAAAGGGCGGGGACTGGATGTAAAAAAGCACACGAGTGCTTATCTATTATCCTCGAATAAAAGAATTTTTGCCTTGCCTTGCCTTGCCTTGCCTTGCCTTGCCTTGCCTTGCCTTGTCTTGTCTCTCTCTCTCTCTCTCTCCTCTCTCTCTCTCTCTCTCTCTCTCTTCCTCTCTCTCTCCTCTCCTCTCTCTCTCTCTCTCTCTCTCTCTCTCTCTCTCTCTCTCTCTCTCTCTCTCTCTCTCTCACCAAAGCTTAGATGGCTTGATGAAAAAACGCAAATTTATTGCTTACTCAATGTACCATCTGAAAATAAAATTTTTGATTGATTTGATTTGATTTGATTTGATCACTTCTCTCTCTCTCTCTCTCTCTCTCTCTCTTCTCTCTCTCTCTCTCTCTCTCTCTCTCTCTCTCTCTCTCTCTCTCTCTCATTCAGTAGATACTGCACATAACACGGGATAGGAGTGGCAGACATGTGGTACTGGTTTACGAGCACTTTTCCCATTCTGTTTACTTAAGCCACATCAACCCCCACCCCCACCCCCACCCTCTTCCTTATGCTTTTTTTTCTCTCCCCACAGGAAGTTTACCTTTGCGCTACCGTGGAAACTGTCATGGCGGCAAACTCCCCCACACTGACGTCTGTGATGCCGTTAAATGGATTCCTTGTCGCTAACTAGGTTAAGAACGTTCGATTGCCGCGAACCCGGTTAAAGAGTATTTTGAAATAATTTTAAAGCTGAATAGGATATTGTGTGGGTTTGGGTTTTTTGTGTGTTTTTTTTATTATATAGAAAATCAATCCACATGAAAAGACGGTTAAAAATAAAGACTTTTGATTGCGCCGAACCCGGTTAAAAAGTAACTGGAAATTATTTTAAAGCTACATAGCATAATCTGTCGAGACTGTAAAGTGAAAATGGGTACTCCCTACAAATTTTCAGGGCAAAAACTGTTAAGCTGATTCGCACACTCACAAAGACAATAGGAATTGACAGATCTGGAATCGTTTGTCTTGCGATTTGCACTCTGTGTGTGCATTGGCAGCCTACCTTGAAAATGAAGTTTCCAGATCCAGGGAGGATTTTCTATTTCTCCCTTGAGCCTGCCCACTTAACGACATAAACCACTTTACGACACAAGGAACGTGGAAGTCTACATGTTCAAGTTTTCTGTATACAGGTTATACCCTAGTTTTAGCTTTCCGGTCATGTAGAGTCTTCATACAGTGCTATTCATTAAATCACTTTTTTTTCACCTGTTTTCATTTTTAAGGTGGTTTTTTTTTCTAATGCACTGTGTAAAAGAAAAAGTACACTGTGTTTTTGGCATTCAGGCTTAGAGCAATACTAGGTAATCATGAAAAAGCTGGAAATGATCACCAAAATGAGAATTGCTTGTGTTCCTACAGTGTTGACCCCGTGCATGCATATTAATTTTTTATATTGTCCCAAGGAGACTAGCAGAGGACACAAGTATTGAGGCAGTGCATTGTTTGCCGAATGGTTTGAAAATTTTAAAACCCAACCAAATTTTGTGCAAAATTATCTGAGGTTTGAGTCAGAAACTAGTCTTTCTTGATTTTTTTTTTTTAAATTTCACTTTCCAGTTTTACGTTTGTAGATGCTATAGAGATTACTGTTGTTTAAAGTGCAAAGAAAAAACATTTGAAAATTGGACAAAAATTAAAGCTGGATTGCGGCCGAAGTCGTGATGCCATTGTCCATGCCCCCAATTTTTCTTTCCCATCCACGCAGGAAAAAAGACCACTGGTCAAATTTAAACTCTTATTTTTGTATGTAAGGCTTATTTGAAGGTGAATGTACCGTTTTTTTTCGGGGTGCTGGTGTTTTGTTTTGTTTGGTTTGATATAAGGGAGGGTGGGTGGTGGTTTTTGTTGTATTTGTTTGTTTGTTTTGCTGTTTGTTTTAGTGGGGTTGTTTTTGCATTTTGTTTGTTTTTTGTGGGGGGTTTTTTGTTTGCTTTTGGTTTGTTGTTGTTGTTGTGTTGTTGTTGTTGTTTTTTTTGGGGGGGATTCTCGGCTAGAGACCTCTGGGGTTCGCCAATGGTGAGATTTTGCGTGTGTGACCGTTTTTCCCCACCATTGTTGCATTCAAGTGCCTGCATTCCAACTTCAGTAATGGGGTCTTAACACGAGTGCATATGGTTTTGTTTTTGTTTTTTAAATATTCGCCATCCATTCCTACCTACCTACCTACCTGCCTAACTATCTATCTATGTATCTATCTATCTATGTATGTATGTATCTATCTATCTATCTATCTATCTATCTATCTATCTATCCCATAGTCTGGCGACCGTGGAGGCATCCATGAAGACTTGACAACCAGTTCCCTCCATTCCTCTCTCTCTCTCTATCTCTCTCTCTCTCTCTCTCTCTCTCTCTCTCTCTCTCTCTCTCTCTCTCTCTCTCTCTCACACACACACACACACACACACACACACACACACACACGCACACACGCTCGCACGCACGCACATACGCACACACACACATGCGTGCGCGCACTTTTGAGGTGTGAAGGACACAAACATTACAGAGACTGAGAAAGAGAGAGAGAGAGAGAGAGGAGAGAGAAGAGAGAGAGAGAGAGAGAGAGAGAGAGAGAGAGAGAGAGACTCTCTCTCACACACACACACACACACACACACACACACACACACACACACACACACACACACACACACACACACAACACACACACACACACCGAGACAGAGAGAGAGAACATGGACAAAATGAAAAAGAAAGTGAGTGTGTGTGGGAAGAGAGGCATAGAGTAGTAGAGGGGCAATGTTTGCAGACTCCATACATGCAGCTAGAAACGCTTCAGGGCAAACAGAGCCAAACAAACATCACACACGCGCCTTCTGAAACACTTCTCTGGCATCATTCCATCCAGCCATCCATCCCAGAATACTCTTTTGAGGACATGACGTCACCAGCCAACATTTGCCCCCTCCCCCCTCCCCCCCCCCCCTCCCCACACCCTTCCACCACTCCCCATCTCCCACCCTCTCTCTCTCACTTTGCAAACAGGAAGCAGAAAATAGGGCAATGCTTGAACAATGATGTCTAGCGGTTTTCAGACAGGGCCAGAGAGAGAGAGACATAACATAGTGGCAGTAGTACCCTGGTTTGCAGTTGCAGGCAGGGCTTTGAGAACCCAGAGGTTTAAAGCCGAGAGATATTTTAGAACCTAGTCGAGTCAAGTCAAGTTAGAAATACTTTAATCATTCCCTGAATGGCAATACTGACAGGCAGGCATATTGATAGGAATCGTAACACTAAATTAATGTCGCACAAGCATAGATCATGTCAGTGTAAGTGGTTACCTACACTCGTTTTTCCTCCACTACTTTTTTCCTTCAGTAAGCATAGATCAAGAGAGTCAATGGGAATAAACCATTGCGAATTGCATGATCTCACCATTTTGTGAATCTAGGAGCTCTAGCTGAGGAACAAAAAAAAAAAAAAAAAAAAAAAAGCACCGAAATTTCTGTCCTTAAGCGAGGTATAGAGAGCCAGTGTTTCAATTTTAAGGCGAGATATAGTGAACCCAAATTTCAGTCTCCAGGCTAGATCGTCTTCTTTGTTGAATACTCAGACAGCAACTACTGTTGTCTGCTATATGAGCGAAAATGCGTCATGTTGCCGTTGAGCACCTGACAATTCAGGCCCAGCGCATCCGATTTCGGCATAAGAGAGAATTGTTACCTTTTAAGTCTTTGTGGGGAAAAAAAGGCAGGAGAATGGACCAAGAAGGCAGAAAACAGACCAGAAGGAGGTGACAGGAAGAAAAAGGAACAGGCAGAAAAAAGAGAGTGATAGAAAAGAGGACGTTTCTAGCGCAGAATTTCCATAAGGTGGGGGGGATGCTATTTATACTGATAGGCCCTCGGCATCCTCACGTTAATATATATACTAGATAACCCTCATTTCAGTCTTCGGGCGAGATAATCGTAGAAAACCTACACTTCAGTCTTAGGCCTAGGGCAAGATTATAAAAAACCCATATTTCAGACTTTTGACTGGAATAAGAGAACCCATACTCCAGGTGGTTTTAACATGAGATGTGTGTGTGTGTGTGTGTGTGTCTGTGTGTCTGTGTGTGTCTGTGTCTGTGTGTGTGTCTGTGTGTCTGTGTGTGTGTAAAATACCGATATTTCAGTCTGCAAGGAAACTTTTTTTTGGCAAGGAAACAATTATAGATAGATAGATAGATAGATAGATAGATAGATAGATAGATAGATAGATAGATAGATAGATAGATAGATAGATAGATAGAGAGAGAGAGAGAGATAGAGACAGACAGACAGACAGACAGACAGACAGACAGACAGAGACACAGACAGAGACACAGACAGAGACACAGACAGAGAGAGAGAAGCCAGGTTTCAAACAGAGGGATTGTATTAGTGTGAAAACCGTTAGTCTGTATCCCCATTTTATGATAGAAGGGCAGTTGACTAATGCATAGCAGACGACAGAAATGGGACAGATGCAAACAGATGGCCATCCACTTTAGCACACTGGCAGGGGAGCCCGCTAGCATGCACCCACGCTCCTGCATGCACACACAAATAGACATACACAGACAGACAGACAAACACACACACACGTACGCATGCACGCAGGCTCACACGCGCGTGCGCGCGCGCGCTCACACACACACAGGGTTCATACTCAAATACACACACACCAAACGCGCGCTCGTATGCACGCGCACACACACACACATGCACACACACACACACACACATGCACACACACACTCACACAGGCACTCAGACTCAAACACATACACATACACAGACTCACACACACACACACACACACACACACACACACACACACACACACACACACACACACACACACAGAGCCACACACACACACTCTCTATTCTCCCACATACACAGACACACACGCGCGCGCGCACACACACACACACACACACACACACACACACACACACACACATATATATATCACACGCACGCACGCATACACACATACACACACACTCTCTCTCACTCACACACACACACACACACACACACACACACACACACACACACACACACACACACACACACACACACACACACACACACTGAACTCACAAAACTGTTCATTCCACTCTAATGAGCGCACAGCGACAGCAGCCAGGTTCGTTGATTATTTGGCAGAGTATGTCAGGGCGAAATTCCAGCCAGGTCACAAGTAACATGGAGACACATTATCTGTAATTATCTCCCGTCAGAGAGAACCGTTGATGAGAATGGCAACTAGGATATCGGTGCGCGTTAAAGAGCCTTTGGCATTTCTGCTGTAACTGCAAAGAGGGATGCGGTGGATTTGGTTTTGTATTATATGAAACGTGTTTTTTTTCATGGTAGTTTGTTGTTGTTGCTTGCTGCTACTGTTACTGCTGCTATTGTTAATACTGTTGCTACTGCTGCTACTGTTGCTGTTACTGCTGCTTCTGCTGCTATTGTTGATACTGTTGCTGCTACTGTTGCTGCTTCTACTACTGTTACTGCTACTGCTGCTATTATTGATTCTGTTGCCAGTGCTGCGACTGTTGCTGCTACTACTACTGTTGCTGCTACTTTTACTGCTGCTGTTGCTGCTATTGTTGATACTGCTGCTGCTACTGTTGGTGCTACTACTACTGTTGCTGCTACTGCTACTGTTGCAGCTACTTTTACTGCTGATGCTGCTATTGTTGATATTTTTGCTGCTACTACTCCTGTTGTTGCTACTACTACTGTTGCTGCTACTGTTACTGCTGCTGCTTCTGTTGATCCTGATGCTGCTACTGTTGCTGCTGTTGCTGCTACTACTACTACTGTTGCTGCTACTGTTACCGCTGCTATTGTTGATACTGTTGCTACTGCTGCTACTGTTGCTGCTACTACTATACTACTCTGTTGCAGCTACTTTTACTTGCTGCTGCTGCTATTGTTGATATTGTTGCTACTGCTGCTACTGTTGCTACTACTATTACTACTGTTGCTTCTACTGTTACTGCTGCTACTGCTATTGTTGATACTGCTGCTGCTACTGCTACTTTTGCTGCTACTGCTACTGTTGATGCTACTTTTACTGCTACTACTGCTTTTGTTGATGCTGTTGCTATTGTTGCTACTTTTGCTGCTGCTACTACTGTTGCTCGTACTGCTACTGTTTCTGCTGCTGCTGCTGCTGCTGCTACTGTCGATGCTGCTGCTACTACTGCAACTACTGTTGCTGTTACTGCTGCTGCTGCTATTGTTGATGCTGTTGCTACTGCTGCTACTTTTGCTGCTACTACTTCTGTTGCTCGAACTGCTACTGTTACTGCTGCTGCTGCTATTGTTGCTACTGTTGCTGCTACTACTACTGTTGCTGCTACTGTTACTGCTGCTGCTGTTGCTACTGCTGCTGTTGCTGCTGCTGCTGTTGCTGCTACTACTTGTGCTGCTGCTGATGTTGAAGGGCGTTTCCCAGCTTAACACCCCGGGGTTCACCCTGAATGTGCACTCTGTCTCACTAACCGTACCTAAGAATCATAGTGACATTTTTAAAGTCCATTCTGGATGAGAAGAAGTTTGCGTGTATGGCTGCTTTCCAAGTACTAGTACTGGGGGGGGGGGGGGGGGGGGGGGGGGGGGGGGGTTACTATACAGGGAGCCATACTCCTACTTTCGAAGGATATTTTCTCTGTCTCTCTCTGTCTTTCTCTCTCTCTCTGTGTTCTCCTCTCTCTCTCTCTCTCGTCTCTCTCTCTCTCTCTCTCTCTCTCTCTCTCTCTCTCTCTCTCTCTCTCTCTCCTCTCTCTCTCTCTCTCTCTCTCTCTCTCTCTCTCTCTCTCTCTCTCTCTCTCCTCTCTCTCTCTCTCTCTCTCTCCTCTCCCCCCCCTCTCTCTCTCTCCTCTCTCTCACACACACACACACTTTCGTTTTCTGTTATTTTTATATATTTATTTTATAATTATCCTAATCCCAGTTCCATCTTTCTGTTGTTTGTGTTTTATGTTTTCTTTTCCTTTCTTTCATTTGTCCTAGGTTTTAGCAGAATTGGGGGGAAAGGGGTGTTTTTTGTTTTGTTTTGCTTTCTTTCCTTTTTAACTTTCTCCTTTTCCTCTCAAAGTCGTTCTTTGTATAGATGATTTTCTTCTTTTATTCTTGTCATCACCCCCCCCCCTCCCAATTTCTGTAGTTTAGTGCAAATTATCCTAGGGTGGGAGGTGGGGTACCTTTTTTGTTTTGTCTCATCTTTATTCTTTTCTTCTTTTTTACTTTCTTTTCTTTCCATTATTTTTTTTCTTTTTCTTTCTTTTTTTCCCGCCAAGGCTGTTTGCCACTAGTAGGCTTAGATAACTTTTTTGGCGGTGCGTGAGCCAACTCCAACACGAACCTATCAGTGCAGTGGGAATGGAAGTCTCGTAAGCGTATAGTGTAGGTGTCTTTTTGTCTTTTCTTTTCTTGCTTTCCTTATTTCGTTCTTTACGCAGTAGCGATGCTAAGGAGTATGCTACAATTTTTCTGTCTCTGTCTCAGTCTCAGTCTCTGTGTCTGTGTGTGAGTGTGTGTGTGTGTGTGTGTGTGTGTGTGTGTGTGTGTGTGTGTGTGTGTGTGTGTGTGTGTGTGTGTGTGTGTGTGTGTGTCTCTCTCTCTCTCTCTCTCTCTCTCTCTCTCTTTCTCTCTCTCTCTCTCTCTCTCTCTCTCTCTCTCTCTCTCTCTCTCTCTCCTCTCTCTCTCTCTCTCTCTCTCTCTCTCTCTCTCTCTCTCTCTCTCTCTCTCCCTTCCTCTGTGTTTGTCTGTCTGTCTGTCTCTGTCTGTCTGTCTGTCTGTCTGTCTGTCTGTCTCTCTCTCTCTCTCTCTCTCTCTCTCTCTCTCTCTCTCTCTCTCTCTCTCTCTCTCTCTCTCTCTCTCTCTCTCTCTCTCTCTCTCTCTCTCTCTCTCTCTCTCTCCTCTTTTTTGTTGTTTTGTTTTGTTTTTGTTCGGATTTTTTCTTTTCTATTTCTTCTTCTTTCTTTCTTTTGTTAGTTTTTTCTTTCTTTTATGCCATACGTTGTTGCGACACAAAAGGCCAGTGGATATATTTTCTTTTCTTTTCTTTCTTTTCTTTCTTTCTTTTCCTTTCCTTTCGTTTTCTTTTCTTTTCTTTCTTTCTTTCTTTCTTTTTTTCCTCGTTCTTCTTTGAAGCTGTACTTATTAGTAAAGGAAAGAGCCATCCATGATTCGTCTTTCTTTCTTTTCTTTCTTTATTTATCTCTTTCTTTTCTTTCTCTCCTTTCTGTCTTTCTTTCTTTCTTTCTTTCTTTCTTTCTTTCTTTCTTTCTTTCTTTCTTTCTTTCTTTTCTTTTCTTTTCTTTCTTTATCTCTTTCTTTTCTTTCTCTCCTTTCTGTCTTTCTTTGTTTCTTCCAAGCTGTATGTTGTAGATACAACACAAAGAACTATGGTACATCTTTCTTGTCTTTCTTTCTGTCTAGTCTGTCTTTCTTTTCTTTCATTCTTTTTATGAAGCCTTCGAGATAGCGACTCTGAAGGGACGTGTCACATACCCTCTTGTCCTCATGAAACACCTGTTTTCAAAACTAAATATCCCTGAAGTCGGAATGCGGTTACCTTAATGGTAGGGGGGGGGGAGGGGGGGGCGCTTACTAAAAAATGTCGCCACTGGTGAACCTCGGAGCTTTAGCTGAGGAAAAACAAGAATCTAAACAAATTGGATAAGATTGTATTTTCTGCATATCAGCGAATGCTCGGGACGTTGAAACCTTGTTTACCTTTCCTAGAGAAGTAGACTAGCACCCCGCCCACCCCCCAGACCACCCCTCACGGTCAACTTAATGGGGGAAAGTTTGGGTCCATACGGGTAATCGAACCTACAAACCTCCGGCTTTACAGATGGGTGCGTTTCTTCTAGACTACCGATTCGCTGTACCGTTTGTTTCAGATGTCTCATTTTCTTGTTGGTTTTCGTGTGTGCTTGTTTGTTGTTGCTGTTGTTTAGTTCCTCTGATAGCCACGACGCGGGGGCCGTCCTGGGCTGACCCTTATGGTTGACCGGGGCGCCGATACAAGCAAGGACAGTGAAGTTGGTTTTATACCCCGTTTTAAACTGTACATAGTCGCACACTTTTAATACGAGTTTTAAAATGTGACGAGGTGACAGCCCCGATATGGCCTGTGTGGTCGGCGGGGCTATAAGCAGCATCATTGGATTGGATTGGATCCTCGGCTAGAGCTAGGAGGTACAGCAGTGGTGAGGTGTATGCGACCGTTTTACCCACCACCATTTAGATCGCTGCATTCCGATTTTGCTGTCAGTGCATTTATTGGTGTGGTTTTTTTCTTCATATTTAAAATTCTTCGTAACTTACATCAATTTTACTGATTTACAAGAGCAAGAAAGTGGAAGTATTTTGTTCTTTGATTTGTTTGTAGCGCTATATAGATTCCATGTATCATTATATTATTATTATTATTATTATTATTATTATTATTATTATTATTATTATTATTATTATTATTATTATTATTATTATTTTAAACACAACACCCAGTTCTTTTGCAGAAAACTTTTTCGGGATTCCCCCCCCCTCCCCCGCTCCTCGGCTAGAGCTCCGTGGTTCACCAATGGTGAGATTTTGCGTATGCGACCGATTTTACCCACCAGTAAGGTAGCCGTATTCCGACATTATGCATTCCGATTTCATCAAAAACTTTCCTCATTCTTAATGATTGACCAACTAACCGTAAAAAAAAAAAATCTCAAATTTGAGATTGTAGGATATTCGTTTTCAGTGTCTGAAACTCTGCTTAGAGATCCTCCTGTGACTTTGGCTTAACTCTACACAGCCGTGTGTTGTTGTGTGACATTGGCTTAACTCTACACAGCCGTGTGTTTTGGTGTGTGACATTGGCTTAACTCTACACAGCCGTGTGTTGTTGTGTGGCATTGGCTTAACTCTACACAGCCGTGTGTTGTTGTGTGGCATTGGCTTAACTCTATACAGCCGTGTGTTGTTGTGTGGCATTGGCTTAACTCTACACAGCCGTGTGTTGTTGTGTGACATTGGCTTAACTCTACACAGCCGTGTGTTTTGTTGTGTGACATTGGCTTAATTCTACACAGCCATGTGTTTTGTTGTGTGACATTGGCTTAATTCTACACAGCCCGTGTGTTTTGTTATTTTCCCTGCCAACGTTGTGATGAATGAGTGTGTATCTTTCCCTGCTGGTCTCTGTGATTGAAACAGGCTGGCTCCACTCTGCTGCACTTCTGTCTAGATGCAGGAGCCCAACGGGTTAAACCATGGGCTTCAAGTACTAGCTAGGGATTCTGAAGTCGTAGGTTCAAATCTCGGTGCAGTCTTATGGGGGATATTTTAGGATATATATTTTATCTATTTATTTATTTTATTATATTTTATTTATTCATTCTTTTATATCGAGGATAATGGAATAAGCACTCTTGTGCTTTTTTTACATCCAGTCCCCGTGTGTATGTAGTCTTGTCAATCTTGTTATCTGTTCCCGCCGGCACACAATGGCCTATTCTTACGAAAAGAGGGACAGGATTTAACGTGTGCGCAAGATGTTCTGCGTGCGTTCGCACACAGGGCCTCGGTTTATAGTCTCATCCGGAGGACCTTTGAGGACAGTGGAGTCAGCACTGATGTTAACTCCAAGGGAAAAAAATCCCCTCGAACGGGAATCGAACCCGGGTCGTCAAATTGCGAGCGCAATGTTCTGACCACTGGGCTATCCCGTCCCCTCAGGTCTCACACAGGTCGAGGTATGTGCAGACCTGCAAGTGCCCCGTGGATCGTAGACTCTTACAGTAGATCAAACTGTGCATGGTGAAGATACTGGAGAGACACAGAAAGGGTCCGGCCTGCCGGCAGCCGAAGCTGTACCAGCGCACTTCGTTTGTAATAATAATAATACATGGAATGTATATAGCGCTATATCTTGTAAAAACAAATGAAAACGCTTGCATTCGAACCTATACAACACACAATCAATCAATAACCATTTATATAGCTTTAGCAAATTCGAATGTACACACACACGCAAACGCGCGCGCGCGCGCGCGCGCGCACACACACACACACACACACACACACACACACACACACACACACACACACACACACACACACACATACACAAGCGCGCGCGCGCACATATAAAGGTTATACACTTTGGCGGGTAGATGTTGAAGGCAGGGACAGATAAGAGATGGAAACAGAAGGAGAAAAATCTTAGGTTTGAAATAAGTGTGTCTTTAGGTTAGATTTAAAAGTGTCCTAAGCAGGCTTTTGCCGGAGGACACAACTGATAACTGACACGTTAAATCCTGTCCCGCTTTTGGTAAGAATAGACCATTGTGTGCCGGTGGGAACAGATGACAAGATTGACAAAAGTTTGTCACTTGGTCTAGTTTTTGTCTTGGGCTAGTCTTGTCTGTCTATCGTTTCTGTGCTTGTTTGTGATTGCATTGCAAATGTCTGATCTCTTTTCTGGGACGGGGATAGCGCAGTGTGCACTCACTCACTTTCCCCAAGCCAGTGTTAAGCAGCATTGAGCGTGGTTACCAAGTGAATGGGTGACTGTTTGCGTTCCTTGGCTTCAGTACAGCCCCTCCAGTTCACCCAGCTGTAAATGGGTAGCTGCCCTCTTTAGGGTCAGGGAAGGTGAAGCAGCGAGGGAGAGGAGATGGGCGCCGCCCTCAACATGCTGGCCCCTAGAGAAGCTGAGGTCTCTGATGCCTCGCTCCCCTATGGCCATATAAGTTTATGGGGCACCTTTATCTTTTTT
Source organism: Stramonita haemastoma (assembly GCA_030674155.1). NCBI lineage: Eukaryota > Metazoa > Mollusca > Gastropoda > Neogastropoda > Muricidae > Stramonita > Stramonita haemastoma. The sequence goes on along the minus strand of CM060342.1, from coordinate 16,025,669 downwards.
TTTCTCTTTTTAAAATCTTTCTTTTCTGTGCTTGTTTGTGATTGGATGATGAGCCAAGTCTTGTCATTTATGTTTGGGTTTTCAGTGCTCATTCCTGATCGGTCAAGATGATGTGCCTTTATTTCTATATACGCTTCTGATTGGTACAACTGGGGTTTACTTCTTGTACTTGGTTTTTGATTGGACAAGTTGTGTTCATCGGGTTTTTTTATGCTCGTTTTTGATTGGATTAGATGTGTCGATTTTTTGTATGTTCGTTTCTGATTGGTATAGCTGGTCTTATCTTTTGTATTGGATCAGCACATGTCTATAGTATATATCTCTTGAGTTTCTTTCTTTTCTTTCTTTCTTTTTTTTTAAAAATTTAGATAATCTATGCTTCTCTTTTTTGTGATTGTGTATGAGAGGGTCAGCTGTGTCTAAAATTTTCCATTGGACCAGCTCTGTGTGTGTGTGTGTGTGTGTGTGTGTGTGTGTGTGTGTGTGTGTGTGTGTGTGTGTGTGTATGTGTGTGTGTGTGGTGTATGTGTGTGTCTGTGTGAATGTGTGTCTGTGTGTGAGTGCGCGCACATGTGCGTGCTCTTGTGTTTCTATGTGTGCGTGAGTGTGCTCACATGCGTGTGCTCGTGTGTGTGTGTGTGTGTGTGTGTGTGTGTGTGTGTGTGTGTGTGTGTGTGTGTGTGTGTGTGTGCTTGTTTGCCTTTGAATCAGTTGTCTTATCTTTTTTCTGTGCTCCTTTCTGATAAGACCAGCTGTGTCGGGAGGTGGGGGTAGTCCCTGATAAATTCTGTACAAAAAAAGACTTGCATAGGAAAATGAATGCCCATGCATACAGGATGCTTAGTTGTTGTTTTTTATTTTAAAGAGTGGCACTGCTCTTGGTGCCACACCCATTCCTCAGGGAGAGCAGCCTGAATTTTACGCAGGAAAATATGCGGCCACTGAAAGTGGTATACAATACGATATTTGAAATAGACTTGGCAAGTGAGTAAACAGCCACAAACGAGCGAGCAAGCCAGAGAGAGAGAGAGAGGGGGGGGGGGGGGGGCTGAAAGTCCAAGTCGAAATCTCTCTCTCTCTCTCTCTCTCTCTCTCTCTCTCTCTCTCTCTCTCTCTCTCTCTCTCTCTCTCTCTTGTTAACGCTGTGCTTATTTTATAATCATTTGCTCGCCAAGCCAAGTTTCAATCAAATACTTGCTCTCCCCTCACCAAAACTTTTCAGATTCAACAAACCAGGCACAACCGTTTGACAGCAAAACTTGTCAACGAACAAGTTCGTCCAACAACCACCTCCACCTCCAACAACCTACTCCAAATCTACAAACACACAGGCAGACCAATACAATCTACAGCCATCTCCTCGGCACTTGTTTGGTGAGGGGAAGGGAGGGGGGGGGGCAGAAAAAAAATCGATAGCAGAATCAGAAAGGCGGAGAAATCGTCTGCACCACTGCCACCACCACAGCGCACGGTGGACTATTTTGTGGCGCCACGAAGCGGAAGCATAATGCAAGAAGCCGTGTAGTGTGTGACAGGGTTTTATATCATGGGAGATAACGCTTGAGGGCTTACACGTGCGCGAGTCTTTTCGTGCCTGCGAGTGATGTCCCTTTTTTATCATTTTTTTGTTGTTGTTGTTGTTATTATAGTTTTCATTTTTGTTGAAGAGAGGGAGTGGAAGAGAGAAAGGAGGGGGGAGGGGGCAGAAGAGAGACAGAGCGTGACAGAGATGCAGGTGTGTGTGTGTGTGTGTGTGTGTGTGTGTGTGTGTGTGTGTGTGTGTGTGGTGTTGTGTGTTAAGTTTTGGGAAGACACAAAAAGAAAAAGCAAGAACCACACGTGATTGAAGAAAAAGAGAGAGAGAGAGAGAGAGAGAGAGAGAGAGAGAGAGAGAGAGAGAGAGAGAGAGAGAGAGAGAGACACTCAGAGAGAGAGAGAGAGACACTCACACACACACACACACACACACACACACACACACACACACACACACACACACACACACACACACTCACTCAAAGTTAACCCATAGTTCACATTCGGTTGACAGACTGAGGGAATGCGATATAGCCTAAAATGGTGGATCCACCCCTCCCACACCACCACCACCACCACCATCACCTATCTACCCCCCTTCCACCTCCATCTTCACCCCCTCCTTCCCTTCTTGCCCATCTCCTAATGGACATGACCTTTTGAAGGGCTTTCTGTGGTGTCGTTAAATGAATTCCTTGTCATTAACTGGATTAATTAAGACGTTCGACTACGCAAACCCGGTCCAAAAAAAAGTAACTTGAAAATATTTTGAAACTGCTTGGCACATCGTTTTCTATCAACACGCATGAAAGCACGACTTCTAATTAATGGCAATAAAAAATGTATTACGTAAACTCAGTCGAGACTTCTACTGCTACTCAGCCATAATTATTATTTCTCAGTCGAGATTGCGATTATAAAAAAAAAACCCAGAGTACTCTCCCTAACTTTCCTAGGAAAATCTGTTGTTTTACCCGATTCGCACGTTCACAGAGACAAGATATGTCAGATTTGGAATCGTTTGTCTTGCGGTTTGCAGTCTGTGCATTGGCAGCCCACCTGGTGAAAGAAAAGAGAGGGGTTTGTTGTTTGTTGGTTGGTTGGGATTTTGGTTTGTTTTTTGGTGTGTTTTCTTTTTTGGCACAAAGTGTCCTTATCCGGGGAGGAGTTTTTCATTTCATTTCATGTAGTTTATAGCCCCACCGACCACAAAGGCCATACCGGTGCTGTCACCTTATTCAATTTGAACAACTGTAATAACATTCACTTCAAATTCAACATCAATACCATCTAATCTCTTCAATCATCCAACACTGTCAATCTGAAAAGAAAAAACCCAACAACAATCAAATGACAAAAATACTTCAAATCGTTTAAAATCAGGCCAATAAAACCAGACTCTGCTGAGGACGCCAGCTTTTCCGCTTATTTCACCATCCCTAAATTTCGAGAAAATCGTTATAAAGCATAATGGACACTTCAGTGTACAAGAACAATACTTAAGAAAAATGCCATTTGGGCAAATAACAATGCAGAATGAACATCCTGTACCCATCCCAGTGTTGACAATTTCACTACCTGGTCACGAAAACAAAACAGTAACAGATAGGCAAGGCAAGGCAAGGCAAGGCAAAGTCTTTTATTCGAGGATAATAGATAAGCACTCGTGTGCTTTTTTACATCCAGTCCCCGCCCTTTTCAGGGATTACATCAAGTTGAAAATATACTAAACAATAAGACTTTACGCAGTACCAAACAACACACAAGAATAAAGGACACTATATATGATAAGGTAATAAAATGCACTCTTTCAGAAGACAAAAATCAGAAGTCACAATAAAAAATTTTGATTATGGAAAAAAAGAAAAGCGTTAGTAGATAAGGAGCAAACAAGGGAACAAAATGAAATAAACAACCGAAAACATCAATCCACCACTATCTATCAAAAATTGTACATGTAATATAAATCATACATTTGGATAAAAGGGGATTTTTTTTTTAAAACTAGCATCCTTATTGGAGGGGGGGAGACATACTACCAATAAAATTATAATAAAAAAAGAAAAGAAAAAACAACAACATAAAACATCCTAGATGTTTCAAAAAAATAGGCATATCATTTTTTTCAATCGGATAATGTTTTACACACACTCGCACTCACTCACGGGCAAATAATATCTAGATAGATCTAGATAGAAAGCTAGAAAGACAGGAAGGAAGGGTAGAAAGAAAAGAGAAAGAAAGGAAGAAAAGAGAGGACGGAAGAGAAGTGAATAAATAGAAAGAAAGGAAAAGACAGAAAAAGAAGACTAGAGGGATGGAGGAAGGAAAGGGAAGAAAGAAAAGAAAGACAGACAGACAGACAGACAGACAGACAGACAGAAAGAAAATAACAAAATGCAAAGTGTCATGATACCACATGACTCCTCTGCCCCCCCTGTCCACCCCCACCCCCTCTCAATCAACATTTCCCCTCCTTTTTAAAAAAAAAAATTCTTCTCCATTAATTTTATGAAAAACAAAAACTGCGCGTGCGACTCAAATTTCGGGTCATCTATGAATAAAACCTGCCCACGCGAATGAAAACCTCGGTTTGTTATAATAACAAAACCAGTGTGCGAGCACGCAAGGGAACTAATTTCGGTGTTGAGAGCGCGTTTAAAAACTTATGCTTGACGCGGGTTTAGGGAAGGGTTTGTGCCCTTTCTCCTTACATGAAATTATAATGTTTCAGAGACTTATTCAGTGTTTAACGAAGCTCTGATTTGTGTACAATCAACCCCACCCATCCAAACAATACCAACAACAACAACAACAAATCCTAATAAGTACAACAGTAATAACGACTTCCCAAAACCTCCAACACAACTTCGCGCAAACGCACGCAGAACACGTTTCACACACGTTAAAACGTGTTCCGCTTTTCAAAAGAGTAGGCCATCGCGTGGCGGGTGGGAACGAATGACAGTATTTACTAAAAAACCGCATGCACACGGGGACTGGATGTGAAAAAGCATGTGAGTGTTTATTCAATTGTTCTCGAAATGAAAGAATAGATGAATGAATAAATAGACAAATCTTGGATGG
>CM060342.1:16006046-16011046 GCA_030674155.1 Stramonita haemastoma | reverse complement strand
GAGACAGACAGACAGACAGACAGACAGAAGATAGAGAGAGAGAGAATTCGAATATTTTATTGAGGGTGAAGTGGATAAGCTAGTGGGTTTTCTATACCAGTAGCACCCAAACCGCACCCGCACCCCCACCCCCTCTCTGAAAAAGAGGGAAGGAACTTAGCAATAACTTTCACTAAAACTTGTTCCGAAAAGTTTTCAAGCTGGAAGGACGTACAACTCAACGAGATGTCGTTTCCTGTGCCCTGCCTTTGTTTTAGATAGGCTAGCATTCTGCATTCCATCTTTATGGGCTGCCATTTTGAAGCTCCCGTCACGTGGTTATGCTGTGTTTCCGGTTTCGCATCCGTCAACAGGAAAGATGTGTGTGTGTGTGTGTGTGTGTGTGTGTGTGTGTGTGTGTGTGTGTGTGTGTGTGATGGGGGAGGGGGTCGTTTCAATTCGTAAAACTGAAAGTTGCGGTGATAACAGTCGAGAGACTTACAAAGAGTAATTAAGAATTTGTTACATAATGTTCAAGATAGAAATACAGACAGACAGGGATATACGCACTGCACTCTAGCTTTGCACACGTGTGCATACTCGCATATTTGCAATCATGCAACTTCGCTCTCGTGTATCTGTGCGTACGCGCACGCACGCACACATGCACCTACAAACACCACACACACACACACACACACACACACACACACACACACACACACACACACACACACACACACACACACACGATGACAATAATAATCACAATTAAACTGATTGAGGATGATAACTCAAAAAATGATGATTATAATGGTTTTGAAAGTGGTAATGATAATAACATACAAGACTGACTACCCCGAAAATCTGCCATTCCCACCCAAAACGTTTGAGAATGGAAAAAAGTCCACTTTCGATTCAATTTTTTTTAATCCGCAAATTTTTAAGAGATTCAAGATACGTAGCTACTTTTGACCCATCTTCATTATTAGAATTTAGAAGATGATATAGGCTTAACACAAACTGACATGGGCACCATCATTAGCAAACGAAGATGGAGATCGATTGGCATATACTCCGGAGAGACACACAATCTATCGCAAGAACAGCACTGCACTGGACCCAGACGGCAAGAGAAAGAGAGGAAGACCAAGAACAACATGGAGGAGGACAATGGAATGTGAGATGGAAGCCATGCAACACTCTTGGAGTTCATTGACCAGGCTGGCCCAGGATAGGCAGGGGTGGAAAGTCTTTGTTGCTGCCCTACACACCACTGGGTGTAAAGGAGGAGGAGGATGATGATTATATATATATATATATATATATGATGATGATGATAGGCTTAACAATTCATGTACCGTGTGTTCTATTTGATGCTCCAATCTAAGATACCAGCTCGTTTCTGAGTTTAATGGCATAGGGAAATGCTCAAACGTATGGGCAACACACATTGTGAGTGGATAATTCAGAGAAGGAATAAGGCGCATCAGTGTAACTACTGAAACAGACAAGTGATGGTATGACTTCATCATCTAGATCTACAAGTTAACAGCACGGAAAAACATCTCTTGACGTTCGAGTGTCGAACACCCGAGTCATTGTTGGCTGAACCTGTCTCAGACCAGCATCCTTTGCGCCCGCTGAAGTAGCCAATCAGAACGAAGGGGAGGGGGGAGGGGAGAGGGTGCAAGGTCCTATCAAGGGCTTGAGGGTCACGTAATTAGTAGATGCTGCTTGGAGTAGGCTAGGCTGACATAGGCTATAATTATTTGAGAGAGACTGTCATTTTAGTGCTGACATGTCAGTAGAGAAGGTGATGCGCTGCTGAGATGTTGGGTTTGTTGATTGATGGTGATGATGTTGTTTCTGTTACTGCTGTTGTTATGATCATCGGTTTTTTGATGGCAGAAGAATAGTTTTGTGGTGGAGTCCTGTCTTGTTGGTTATTTCTATGGCTTTTTTTTTTTTTTTTTGGTGCGGATTTTTTTTTCTTTTTTTAGATGCAATGTTAGAAGTAGGTAGATTTTCATGACTAGCAGATTTCCAAAAATCCTGCTAGAGTGGGGTTTTGTTGGTTTTTGTTTTGTTTTTTGTTGTTTGCTGTTGGTTTTTTTTCTTGGGTTTCTTTTTTTTTTGGAGGGGGGGAGGGAAAGAATATTTCTTTCGGTTTTAGTTTGTGTTTGAACACCAAGCTGACAGCAGAAGCCGTGGTTTTATTTATTTCTATTCCTAGGATAATGTAAGAAGCACTGATGTGCTTTCTTCTTATTATTTTTTAACATCCAGTCCCTGTGTGCATGCAGTTTTGTAAATGTTGCCAGCACAAATGGCTTACTTTTTCGAAAGGCCGAATGGATTATAACTCATGCACAAGATGTTCCGCGTGCGCTGGTACACGGGGACCTCGGTTTATAGATATCTAGTCTCATTGGAAGGACTTTTGGAGGAGTGGAGTCAGCACTGATGTTAATTTCAGGAGGGGAAAATCACCTTGAACGGGGTCTCGATGATGGCTCGAACCCGGGCCTTGAGGGCGCGAGCGCAGCGCTCTAACCGCCAGGCTATCTGGTTGTTGGGTTTTGTTGTTGGTTTTTTGTTTGTTTGTTGTTGTTGTTGTTTTTTTTGGGGGGTTGTTGTTTTGGTTTTGTTTTTGTTACTTTGTTTGGGGGGGGGGGTTGCGTTCATTATGGGCACAGTAGTTCTACGGATTTTTCACAATCTGGGTTTTATAATGCTTTTCTGTTTGGAATAAGGCGTTCAGCGTGAATTCGGTAATCTACTGTTTGTTCTGTTCACAATCATGAGGTTGCCCAGCTGTCAGGAGAGCCACGTTCAAATCTCGGCAGCGTTTATTAGATCAAGGATAGGGTTTCATTTTTCTTATGATCTCCTCAGCTCAACTTTTCTGCAGACCTGCCAGTTCTTTCATTCTTTCTCGTGTCTACTTTGTCTGTAGAAGGTGGCATCACATGCCTGTGAAAAGAACGCCTGATGTTGGCATTGTAGGATGTTGGTGGTCTGCCTCTTTTCTTCTGTTATCATCAACCTTGCCTTGGAGAACTGATGTTTTCAGAGTTGTCTGCGTGCTTCTGTTTGTATGACCAACGTATTCCAGTTGGGGCTTTCAGCCAGTATTGATTTGTCTGTATGCACTGAGAGTTCATCGACACGAAGGCCCGGGCAAACCTTCCACCCTGCAGGGTTCTGCTGTCACGTGAGATGTCGGACCTTGTTCATCGCGGTTGTGGTGGAGTTTTTCCGCATCACAACCTGCATGAATGAGGACTGACGTCTTCACCTACGTCATCAGACACCTCGCGAGAGAAGACCAGCGCCGTCAGTGTTTGAGACGTCACTAGGAGATGACGCCACCACCTCGCCTGCAGCGTTAGAGATTGAGATATCGTCATCAGTGTTGTCACTGACATAAAAACTTCTCAGAATTGAGTCATCCTATGTAAAACTGCATTTGACTTCTGCCATGTGTTTTGTTTGTGTCCTTAGCTTACAACCCCCAAGGGCCACAGCTGAAAGAAAACCTGTTTCAGACAAACAAAACAAGCAAACAAACTAGATCTGTAAACAAAATAAAACCAAAAGCAAAGAAAACAAAATAAAATCCCTCTGGAGGCATTGTTAGTCCAAGCACCTGTGTGCAAAACTCGGAAAAGACGTTGGGGGGGGGGGGGGGGGGGGGGAGGCAGGATAGTTTGGTGGTTATAGCGTTGCGTATTGAGCACCAGTGTTGGAAAGAAACCAGTGATGTCAGATTACTTGTTAATCTGTGCTATCATGTCTTCTGTATAGAGAAATTAAACAGCAACAACAAAACAAGCACTTTCAGAATAAAATCATTCATTTACATGAAATCTAAACGAAAGGTGGTCAGTGGCCTGAGGTAATGCGCCTGTCTAGAAAGCGGAAAGTCAGGGTCAGAGTGGTCCGGTGGTTCGAATCCCGTTTGGGCCCGAAACTTCTCCCCATCCATTAGACCTGAATGGTGATCTGGGCGTTAGTCTTTCGGATGAGACATTAAACCGAGATCCCGTGTGTTAGTACTTAACATGATTATTTAGCGCACGTAAAAGAACCACAGAAACAAGAGCTTTGTCCCTGGCAAAATTCTATATTAAAAATCCACTCTGATAGGGAAACAAATACAGTTGCAGACAGGAAAAAGTATATATATATATATATATATTATATATATATATTATATATATATATTATATATATAATTAATGGTGGGTGGCGCTGCACTTGTGGCGACACGCTCTCCCCGCGGAGAGCAGCCCGAATATCACACAGAGAAATCTGCTGTGACATAAAGTGGTAATAGAGAAAGAAAGAAAGAAAAGAGAATGCAAATAACTCGGTTGACTAACAACCATACCCTCATTTCATACCAACACGTAGCAGATAGGAAAAGAAACAGTCTGGCCTGACCCATACCACCCTAGTGGCCAAGAAGCTGTATGGTGACTTAAGAGGACCTACAACGTACTGCTGCTGCCTTCATCACAGACCCCCGACTATCTCTAAAGAAAGAGAGGGGGGGGGGGGATCTGGTAAGTAAAAGGTGTCCCATAACCTAGGCGGTAGTAGGGGAGCGAAGGTGTCAGAGGCCTCAGCTTCTCTGGGGGCCAGCATGTTGAGGGCCGCGCCCATCTCCTCTCCCTCGCTGTCTTACCTTCCCTGACCCTAAAGAGGGCAGGTACCCATTTACAGCTGGGTGAACTGGGGGGATTGTACTGAAGCCAAGGCGTGCAAACCGTCACCCATCCGACTGTAACCACACTCAACGTGCTTAACTTGACTGGGTGAAAGCGAGCGGCCATCCCGCCCCTTAAAATCTGGTACGGTCGGAAAATAAAACCTAGCCAAATCTGACAATAGTCGCCGCTGTAGTCTAGTGGTTAGGGCGTTGGACTCGTAATCTAAAGGTTGCGGGTTCGATCCCAGCTTTCGGCTATGGCGTTGTGTCCTTGGAAAAGGGCACTTTACGGCTATTTTCTCAC
>CM060342.1:15891046-16001046 GCA_030674155.1 Stramonita haemastoma | reverse complement strand
GCGCACACGTTAAATCCTGTCCCGCTTTTCGTAAGAGTAGGCCATTGTGTGCCGGTGGGAACAGATGACAAGATTGACAAAACTGCATACACACGGGGACAGGATGTAAAAAAGCACATGAGTGCTTATTGCATCATCCTCGATATAAAAGTTGGTTGTTTTTTTTTAATTCATTCATTTAGACTTACTGATAACCCCTTTTACCTATCTGTGCTTCCCCTAAATACTTTCTTTTTTCAACAGCAGCTAGATCTAGACCCATCCTCTTCCAGTAGTGACACGGTACTATAGCTCCTCTGACCATGGGGATCATTGTTAGGTCCACCCCTCGTGGAAAATTGATTTAATGTAGCTTTGATTAACAATGAAAGAGCCACATGAATGACAGTTAAATTTCACCTTCACCACACTTCGTGTTCCTTACAGACCTATTTCTCTCAGTTTAATTTTTTTTTTTTTAATTCAGAATAACTTGGCATTTTGTTTTCCTCAAACTCAGGCTTTTTTTTTCTTCTTGTTTCATTCATTTAGAACCCCACTAATCTTTCTTGACCACCTGACTTTATTTGGGGGGGTTTGTGGAAGTAGGGAAAAAAAGATTGCTTCCCCACTGCCCTACACACTCTCTATACAGACCAAATTCCAGCACTGTAGATCCCTATAGATCTAAATTTTTGGATGCATCATTTTCAAGTGTAATACAGAAGATAGAGCTAGCATGAGTAACAACTCGTATTGGGCTATTTTAGTTGGAAATTCTGTCTGGTAGGCCCTGTTTTTTTTTCCCGTTGCAGCTGACCATAGGTCTTACAGACCCACGACAGGAATGATAATGAAAAATATCGTTAATGAAAAATATCGTAACAGACATTAGGCCTAGCCTACTTCAGCTACAACCGGTAAGCACCAGCACAGGGATCCTTTAAAGTAAAACCATCCACTTGGAAAGTAGCTAGCCATAAGCCCCCCTCTCCCAAAAATGACACTAAAATCACGTTTGCCTTTTTGCAGCAGTTTATATTATAATGCAGTTGCGCCCTAATCTCTTAGAGTTATCTCCCTTGCCAACCGAGAAATGTCTACTTCTTCCTCATCGTTGATCATCACGAGTAATGGCACGTTTCACTTTCAGCAAGGAAAGTACGCTTAACATGGGCAAACATTAAATCGGTGAAAGTTGGCTGAATTTACAATGTCAGACTTTAGACAGACCCAGTTTGGGATTTGCCTGTAAGTTTTTGATGTCTTTAGTTATTCAACATGGAAGACTGTTCGACCCTTTATCACAACAGTGGGGACGAAAGAAAACAGTTTGTCGAGATCAATATAAAGTGATCAAGTCATCAGTGCCAGCCAGCCCTTTATTTGGCCAAACTGGTAAAAATCCAAAAAGTGGAAGTGGGAAAAGCAGTCAATCTTAAGGCCAGACACAGGTTGGTACAGGGAATTTTTTTGTTGAAATAGTTTTAAGGGTTGTTTTAGATATATATCAGTTATATAGATCTACCACTTGAGAATATAAAAAAATTGTTTGACGATGTAGTATGACCTTCCGTTTCCATGGAAACAACGTTTGACAATGTAGTATGACCTTCCGTTTCCATGGAAACAAATTCAAAACGGCCTACAAACAACATATTTTGAAAGAAGAAAACTCTAAAAAAATATTAAACATATTGTAATTGTGGTCTGCATACAAGTTCTTACAATTGCTTTCTTCGATTTTACAGATTTTCAAAGACACTGTACTGTTTTTTTTATTTTTTTGTGAATTTTTCGTGTGAAATCTTTGATTTTTGTGACAAATTTGGCTGAGTAGAAAGTTTCAAATTGCTATAACTTCAAAGTTTATCAGAATAAATGCAAATCAATTTGTGAAATGTTAGATTATATTACTGAAAGCAAGCATGCAAGATTTCAATGCTGTACCTTTTGTTTTGAAAATTGTATGTTCTTTCAAAAAATGGATTTGGTGGTAAAAAGAGAAAACAGAGAAAATGAGGAGAGAAAACCAAGTATGCATTCACGCTCAATAAATGTCATCTTGAATATCAAATTATTATGATTTATGTCGCTTTAAAAAAATTGGGACATGAAAGAATACATGTTTAGGGTTCCATTTCCACAAGAAACCCATATCATGAAAAATCAAGATTTTTCATGGAATTCCGACCCGTGTCTGGCCTTAAACTAGATTGACAGTGTAATCATACCCTGGATTTCATGCTCTTAGATCTATAATCAGTATGTTTACTGCCTTGCCACCTTCATGATTGATATCGATAACCTTATTTCTTTGCATTGCACCCTTTTTATTCTTTTCTATATTTACAAGTCATCCCCAAGTCAGAAGGCCGGTTACCTTAATGGTGGGCAAAAACAGTTGCATGCAGGAAATCTCACCATTTGTAAACCTCGGGAACTTCGGCCAAGGATAAAAATAAAAAAAACGACAACAAATGACTCCAGTCATAATTCCAACCCACACCCTTTTGTTTTTGCCTTCATAGAGACATTCAGATTGATTTTTCCATTAATCAGGGAAGAAAGGGCAAGGCTGGGAATTCAACCCAGAACCACAATGTTTAGGCCTACTTATTTAAGCAGGTGAAAATCCAAACTGCCACCTTCCTTCTCAGACAATGTTGCAAACAAAGTAGATCTGATTTTGATTTTAAATGCATTCCAGCTTTGAACTACAGTCACAGTTTTCATTCCATGAGTGTGTGTGTGTGTGGGGGGGGGGGGGGGGGGGTTCCAAGGCTAGAACTCTTATGTTTGTCATTGGTGAGATTTTGTGTATGCAACTATTTTGCCCACCATTAAGATAGCTGCCTTCCAACATTGGGGGTGATGCCTAAACACAATGCAAGTGTGCACGCATTTTTCAAATTTTGTCATCCATTCCTCCCTGCATGCAATGGCCTACACCTCTGAAAGGCAGAACAGGTTTTAACATGTGTGTAAAATGCCCTGTGTACCTCCATACATGGGACTTCTGTTAATGCTCTCCCTGGACAGAGCAGCCCGAATTTCACACAGAGAAATCTGCCTTGACTGATAATGTGATTATGGTATACAATACAATACAATGCAATACTATGTAATACAAAACAATATAGTCAAGTCAAGTCAAAAACACTTTAATGATCCCTGAAGGGCAATTGCAATACTGACAGGCATATTGATACGAATCATAAATCAAAGACACAAAATAGCTACCAATATAGTACAATGCAATACAATATACAATTATACAATATACAATTACACTCAAGGTCTAGTGGATAGGGGGCAAAGTTAAGCCTCAAAGTCGAACAGGGTTCAAATCCACACTTCACTTTCTATGCAGGTGCATTACTTACACTTTATTTATCGTGACTCAAAGTTGAAAACTGGCCTGTTGCAGAATTCTGAACTACACTCCAGACATCCAGCCACTGCAAGTGGTGAGGGACATCATTCGGGATGCCTTCACCCTGTGGAGCAACGCCACTCAGCTGCAGTTCATTGAGGTCATGTACGGCAAAGCCGACATCATGATACAGTTCGCTTCCCGATACCACCAGGATGGCTACCCCTTTGATGGAAAAGGTAGTGCCACTTTTTTGTGTGTTTTTTTTTAGTTTCGAGAACAACTGTTTCGGGGGGAGGGGGGGACGGTATAGCCTGGTGGTTAGAGTGATGCGCATTGTGCTCATGATCTGCTGACCCGGGTTCAAATTTCATTCAAGAGGATTTTTCCTCTGGAGTTAAACCATCAGTGCTCACACACACACACACACACACACACACACACACACACACACACACACACACACACACACACACACACACACACACACACACTGCCCCCCCCACTCTCCCAAAGTCCTTCGGATGAGACTATAAACCAAGGTCCTGTGTGCAAATGCTTGGAGAACATCTTGCACACATGTTAAAACCCGTTCCGCTTTTCGAAAGAGTAGGCCATTGTGGGCTGGTGGGAATGGATGACAAAATTTACAAAACTGCATACACACAGGGACTGGATGTGGAAAAGTTTATTTTTTTATCCTTGGAAGTTAAAGAACATATAAAACAATAATAAATAGATAAAATTGTTTATTTTCATTTTTCATCAATTTCTTTTAATTTGTTCTTTGTATTTCGTGGATAATGGAATAAACACTTGTATGCTTTTTTACATCCATTCGGGGCATTCCCTGTATATGTGATTTTGTCAGTCTTTTCATCTGTTTCCACAAGCACAAATTGCCTACTCTTCCAGAAAGGCATGACAGGTTGTAGATGTGTGTGCAAGATCTTATGTGTACGTTTGTATACAGGGCCTGGGTTTATTGTCTTATCCACTTTCTGAGGAGTGGAGTTGGCGCTGGTGTTAACTGCAGTGGAAAAATTGCCCTGAATGGGCATCTTGGTGGTGGCTTAAACCTGAGCAATCAAATCATGAGCACAAAGGGGGGATGCACACAGTGGGGGGATCCCAGTGCATGCATATTTGCAATACCCTAAAGCCTCCTTAAGAGCAGGATTACGTGATGATAATGTCATGAGTAGGGGTTTTTTTTTAAGCTGTTTGCTTTTTTTGTTTGTTTGTTGTTGTTGTTTTTTAATCTGAAAGGTACCGTATGCCTACAGCTCACCACTATATATCATCAGGACTGCTGTAGGTAAAATTACTACTTGACTCCATTGAGTAAATTTTGCATACTTGCTTTGGAAGATTTTTTTGTGTTGGGTTTTTTTTTTGCGGGGGAGGGGGTAGTCTCCTTAAGAGCAGGATTACATGATGATAATGTCATGAGTTTTTTTTTTTTTTAAGCTGTTTGCTTTTTCTGGGTTTTTTTGTTTTTTTTTTATCTGAAAGGTACCGTATGCCTACAGCTTACCACTATATATCATCAGGACTGCTGTAGGTAAAATTACTACTTGACTCCAGTGAGTAAATTTTACATACTTGCTTGGGAAGATTTTGTTGTGTTGGGTTTTTTTCTGGTTTTTTGTTGTTGGTTTTTTTGGGGGGAGGGGGTTAGGGAATGTGTGATTTGTTGTCATTGTTTATATTTGATTTGTACCGTTTTGTTATGTAGGAATGATTCTGGCGCATGCGTTTTTCCCCGGGGTTGGGAAAGGTGGAGACACGCATTTCGATGATGATGAATTCTGGACAACCAATTCTTCAGATGGTATGCATTATTTAAATGGTTGTTAGCTTAGAATTCTGTTGCTTTTTTCCTGTCTGCCTTTCTTTTTTCCTCTAAATGTTTCTTTGATTTTTGTCTTTCTGTGTGTGTGTGTTTGTGCGTGTGTGCGTGTGTGTGTGTGTTGCGTGCGTGCGTGAGTGGTGTGTGTGTGTGTTTGTGTGTGTTAGTTTTTTGGGGGCGGGAGGGGGGGGGGAGGTTGTTTTCTCTTTAGGTGTTTATGTTTATTCTACAATTTAACATGACTTGGTTATATACCTGAATTTCTCTGTTTATTTTTGAGAAAGTAAAGTATTTGGATTGATTACTTTCAGTAGTGCATAAAAGCCTACACACTTATTGTGCCCTCTTTTTCTGTTGTAGGGGTGGATCTCTTCATGGTGGCTGCTCACGAGTTTGGTCATGCGCTGGGGCTCGCTCACAGCGCGGAACCCGGAGCTCTGATGTACCCATGGTACCAAGGGTTTTCCGGCAAGTTTGTCCTGCCCAGAGACGACGCGGAGGGAATCCAAAGCCTCTATGGTATGAAGGCAGTTGTTGGGGGTTTGATGGGGGGGTGGTGGGGAGTTGTTGCTTTTTAAATGCCCCTTTCATGTTCGTTGAAACACATAGGCAACTTGTGATTGTTTGTTTTTCTAACCCTCTTGCATTCAGATTCTCTGAACACATTGCTTCTAGATTTCGCATTCCATCATGAAATCAGGTCAGGCACACACATGCTTGCTTGCCTTTTCCTCCTTCTAAGTACATACCAGCAGCTATAATTACTTCCAGACTCACAGGGGGGGGTCTGTGCCTCTAGCCTGATAGAGCTTTGACATGTGGTAGCAATTAGTGATGGTCACTGTGTGATTGAAATCTACTGTGTGTAAATCTCCCAGCAAATCCCAGTTAGGGATTCAGGGGGCAATTATTCAATCCCGGCAAATCCGGGTTTGGGACTAAGAGGGTTAAAATGCTAAACCTAAAAAAATAAGAAAAGATTTTAACCTTCCCCATACGTCGCCTCGGCCTCGACGCCCCATATCTCCTGGGTGTACACACACCCATACTGTTAGTGAAGGCATAATCCGCTCCCATATCTCCTGGGTGTACACACACCCATACTGTTAGTGAAGGCATAACCCGCTCCCATATCTCCTGGGTGTACACACACCCATACTGTTAGTGAAGGCATAACCCGCTCCCATATCTCCTGGGTGTACACACACCCAGGCTGTCTGAAAAGGAACTAAACCTCTGCCTTGCCTTGCTTGAATCACTAAGCTCTTTCCCTACATCCTGGTTGCATAGCAACAGATACATCCTGGATGTTGAGTAACATAATCTGCATACAGGGGAGTCTGCCTTTATGTGTAAGGTTTGTAAGAAGGGAGAGTGCTCTTCCTACAAAAGATCTAGTACTTGAGGTGCATGAAAGGTATACACCCAAAATATGCCCATATGCACTGGAGCTATCCCTAAAGGGAAAAAAGGGCTTGTTACTTTACTGTGCACCTGCATAGATTTGCAGTCTTATGGCCGTTGGTTTACCACTGAGTTGAGAGTCAATAATAATAATAATAATAATAATAATAATGATGATGATGATGATATGACAACAATAATGATGATAATGATATAATAATAATAATAATAATAATGATAATAACAACAGTAGTAGTAGTAGGAGTAGTAGTAGTAGTAGTAGTAGTAGTGGTAGTGGTGGTGATAGAAGTAGTAGTAGTAGTAATAGTAGTAGTAGTAGTAGTAGTAGTAGTAGTAGTAGTAGTAAAAAATATATATTTAAATAATAATAATAATAATAACGGTGATGATAATGACAATAATTCTAATAAACATTGATAGTGAAAGCATCACCAGATCTGCCCTAAGCATATCAATTTGTCTCATGTTGTGGCTAAGGCTGATGTGTCACAAATTCCAGATCATCAGTCTATCATAGATCTATATAATAGCACCACACTCCTCCCCCCTCTCCCTTTACAATGTACTCTCAGATCTACTAATAGCACACATTTGACGTCATGGAATGGGAGGAGAGTTGTCATCCCTCTCTGTTGTCTGGTCTGGCTGATTGATTGATTGATTGACTGACTGACACGCGCACACACACACACACACATGCCTCAAAAGTCCTTTGGATGAGACTATAAACCAAGGCCCCATGTGCGAATGCATCAGAACATCTTACACACATGTACGATCCTGTTCCGCTTTTCATAAGAGTAGGCAATCATGTGCTGTGGGAACAGATAAGATTTACAAAACTGCGTACGCACCACGGGGACTGGATATAAAAACCGCAAAGTGCTTATTCCATTATCCTCATTATAAAAAATAAATATAAATAAAATATCATAATTATGTGCACAGATGCACACGCATACATACACACATTCAAAGATATGTGCACACACACACACACATGCACACACACACATGCCATCCACTTCAAAAAAGAAAATCAAAGTTTATTCAACGAATTATCCAGAAATAAAAAATAGACTTTGACCGACTTTGACTTGGACACATGTATGCACACATGCATGCATGCATGCACACAGGCACGCATGCAGTCAGACATACATGTGCCCACGTTCGTGCACCCACGCACGCACACACATGCGCACGCACACACACACACACAATTTGCAGCACACGCATGTGCGCACACACACATACACACACACACAATTTGCACGCGCGTACGCACATGCATGCGCGCGCGCGCACACACACACACACCACACACACACAATTTGCCTGGAACTCTCAAAAGTACTATCATGTAGGGCCTACCACCACAGCTTAGCAGCCAGCAAAAATTCTCAGTACAAGAACAGGTGTCCTAGCAACCACGATGTAGGGCGGCCACAAGGCAGTGACGTCATTCTGATGTTGTAATGAGTAACCCTTCTTTCATCGTATGGGTGTGTACACACCCAGGACGTACTGGGAGTTTAAATGCTAATTAAGTGCATTTCTAATTAACACAAACAAACCATTTTTTGTGTAAGTGTAGAACAGATGTTTATTGACAAAGTCATGAAATTTCAAGGCTGTAGAGTTGATAGTTTTTGAGTTACAGAGCAAAATATAGGGGTCTGGGTGTACACACACCCAGAGCGTATGGGGAAGGTTAAATGTATGAGATACAAGAACTATAAGCTGCTACTCCTCAAATGGCACTAGGTCTTTACAGTTAAAACACCAAATGCAGACTATCAGTCCCTCAATTTTCCCTGTGGGGGTGCTGGGGGAATGTCAGTATGAATAGCATCGCTGCCCTTAATTCACCAGACAAGGACGCCGAGATTCGAACCCATGACTTCATGGATCCACGGGATTGAAGTCAAAGTGTCTTAACCATTCGGCTATTGCACTGTCAGGTGAGGAACTTGAAAACAGCCATGAGCGCAAACCTCTCATCTGGGGTGTATGTTCTAGGTGATCCCCAGAATGTTAATTAAGCTGGGGAACACCCAACAACAGATGACTAAACAAACAGATGAGTAGACCCCTTGCTTTAGCCAAATTAAAAAGCAGGACAGTTTCCGCAACTCTATGATGTGGACATAATGTATGTCATGAAGAAGAGCCCCGAAGGTGGAATGTGGCTAGATTAGTGGTATGTAAAAACAGTCACATATGCAAAATGTCACCACTTGTGTACCTCGGAGCTCTAGCCAAGGAGCAGAAAAAACAAAATGAAACAACTTCCCCCTCCCCCTTCTCCAATAAACAGTCAAGGAGGTCGTGCTGATGATTGTAAAAGTCCCTAACTTCTGAAAATCTGCATTTTCAGAATGGAAAACTAGAGCATGTTGAGGGATATGCAAGGTAATTATTTCTTGGGGTTTTTTTGGTGTGTTTTTTTTCTTTTCTTTATTTATTCCATTCTTTGGTTAGAGCTCAGAGGTTTGTTTGTCAATGGTGAAATTTTTTTTAATTACTTTTGTGATGTGTATTTCTCTTTATCCTTTTTTATGTATATTTGGCTTGTGACCACATGAATTACTTTGTGATAAAGTGCAAGTATTGGTATATGTATTGTCTTGCAGTGTGTCCGAGGTAATGGTTGCATACTGTTCTGTGTCATTCCTCTGTGATAAACGTTTTTCCTATTTACTTTTCATATACGGCTTGTAACCCTCATGAATTTCTCTGTTTTTGAGATAATAAAATGTTTAAATTGAAAAAGAATTTAATTGAATATGCGACTGTTTTTTTTCCCACCATTCGGACTTTCAGGGGGGGGTTGGGGGTGGGAAGGTTTGAATGATGTCAATAATAATAATAATACATGGAATTTATATAGCGCTATATCTTGTAAAAACAAATCAAAGCGCTTGCATTCGACCTATACAACACAACAAGCAATCAATGACGATTAATAGTTTTAGCAAATTGAAATATACACACACACATGCACACACACACACACGCACACACGCACACACACACACACACACACACACACACACACACACACACACACACACACACACACACACACACACAGGCACACACACACACACACACACGCACACACAGGCACACACACAGGCACACACACACACGCACGCACACACACACACACACACACACACACACACACACACACACACACACACACACACACACACACACACACACACACACTGTTCCCTGTAACCTCATTCATGTCGTGTGTTTTCCCAGGGCCGCCGCAAGAGGACAGGGATTTTCCCGTGCAGTTGATTCCCCGGGCCGGGGAGGATGATGACTTGTCCCCAGATGACGAGGACAACGGCTCGTCTGAAGGGAGTGACGAGCAACCCCCGGATCCTTGTTCAACTCCGTTTGATGCCGTCACCATCATCCGTTCTGACGTCTTCCTCTTCATCGGAAAGGTCAGATGCTTTGGGTTTGGGGGTTGGTTGTTTTTTTTCCTCGGCTAGAGATCTGAAAGTTTCGGATGAGACTTTAAACCGAGGCCCCGTGTGCGAACGCATGCACAACACCTTGCGCACACATTAAACCCTGTTCCACTTTTCATAAGAGTAGGCCATCATGTGCCGGTGGGAACAGATGACATTTACAAAACTGCATACACACGGGGACTGGATGTAAAAAAGCACAAGAGTGCTTATCCCATTATCCTCGATATAAAAGAATAAAATCAATAAAAACAATACTGCAGAGCACTGTCCAAGGGAGGAAGAAAAAGAGAGGCAGGCCAAGGAAGAGATGGGAGGACAACGTCAGTGAATGGACAGGACTAGAACTCGACAAAAATTTTGAGAAAAAAAGGCAGAACAGAGAGAGGAATGGAGGGAACTGGTTGTCAAGTCTTCAGGGGTGCCCCCATGGTTGCCAGACTAAGAGAGGGAGGGGGAGAGAGAGAGAGAGAGAGAGACCTGAGGTTCACCTAGCGTATGCGACAGTTTTTTTACCCACCATTATGGTAGCCGTATTCCAACTTTGAAAGATAGGTCAGTTTGTTTAACCCTAGTAGCACTGAATTCCTAGAGCTTCAAGGCTCTGCCACATATGCTTTTTATTTTCTCTTGGCCTGAGCTTAAATATGTAGGTATACTTAACTATGTGGCACAAACTTTCACAAAAATAAATCGCTGTATACTTCATCTTTGGGGGCGGGATAGCTAAGTGGTCAGAGAGCTCTCTTTCCCCAAGTCAAGCATCGAGCGTGGTTACCAGTTGGATGGGCAACCGTTTGCGCGCCTTGGCTTCAGTACAGTACCCAGGTGTAAATGGGTACCTGCCCTCTTAAGGGTCAGGGAAGGTAAAGCAGCGAGGGAGAGGAGATGAGTGCCACCTTCAATATGCTGGCCTCTAGAGAACCTGAGGTCTCTGACGCCTCACTCCCCTACAACTGCCTAGGTTATGGGACACCTTTACCTTTTTTTTTTTACCTTATACTTCATGTGGGTGTCTAATGGTTGCAGTGGTTCTGGCGTCTGGACTCGCGGGGGGTGATCAAAGACCCGGTGCACATCCACAAGTTCTGGTACGGCCTGCCCATGGAGGTGAAGAGGATCGACGCTGTGGTGGAGAGGCAGGGGGACAAGAGAATCCTCTTCTTCGCTGGTAAGCTTCGCTTCTTTTCTCTTCTCTTCTGTGTGTGTGTGTGTCTGTCTGTCTGTATACTTCCGTATAGTTGCTGTGGTGGAGAGGCAGGGAGACAAGAGAATTCTCTTCTTCACTGGTAATCTTCACTTCTTTTCTCTTCTCATCTCTGTGTGTGTGTCTGTCTGTCTGTCTGTCTGTCTGTATACTTCCTTATTGTTGCTGTGGTGGAGAGGCAGGGAGACAAGAGAATCCTCTTCTTCGCTGGTGAGGAGAAGGGCACATCTTTGCTTCTCTTTTCTGTGTGTGTGTGTGTGTGTGTGTGTGTGTGTGTGTGTGTGTGTGTGTGTGTGTGTGTGTGTGTCTTTCTTTCTGTCTCTCTCTCTGTCTCTGTCTCTGTCTACTGTATGTCACTCTCTCTCTCTCTTTCTCTTTTTCTCTTTTTTCTCTTTCTCTCTCTCTCTCTCTCTCTCTCTCTCTCTCTCTCTCTCTCTCTCTCTCTCTCTCTCTCTCTCTCTCTCTCTCTCTCTCTCTGTAGAAGTGACCCTGTGAAATAGAACATGATTTTTTCTGTGGATAAGGTAGTACAAGATAAATTGTTTTTGGTGTGGGTTTTTTTTTGGGGGGGGGTTGTTTTCTGTTCCTCAGATAGAGCTCTGAGGTTCACCAATGGTGAGAATTTTGCATTCATGACTCTCCCCCCCCCCCCCCCCCCCCCCCCCTCCTCACCATTTAAGTACCGCATTCCAACTGTGGGGGGGGTGTTTAAACCCAACACCCATGTGCATGTGGAGTTGAGGGGGGGAAGGATTTCTGTCATCTATCCCAACCAGTGGACAATGGCTTACTCTTCCGAAAGGGTTTTCAATGTGTGCACAAGATGTTCTGCATGTGTTTGCACATGGGGCCTTGGTTTATAGTTCCATCTGAATGACTTTGACATTCTTTTCAATTTTTTCATCAAACTGGGAAGATAGAGCGAGATGGAGAATCGAACCCAGAACTTCATGGTTTATTTGTTAACAGGTGAATGTCTTAACCATCCTGCCACCTTCCTTTTTTATTAGAAAAGTGATCAAGGAGTCGAAGAGACCAGTGCAGCATGAAAAGTAGCAGTTCCCTAATTATTACTCTGCTAAAAGATGACATTTGTGTGTGATGTGTTGTATTTATATCACTTTTAGGCGCAGTAGATTTCTCAGCATGAAACTCAGACGTGCTCTCCCCAGGGAGAGCACATCGCCACAAGAGCAGTGCCACCCCCCCTTTTTTTTTTTCTTTTTCCTGTCTGGAACTGTATTTGTTTCCCTATCAGAGTTACTTTTTTCTACAGAATTTTGCCAGGGATAGCTCTCTTGTTACCGTGGGTTCTTTTACATGCGCTAGATATGTGTAATACACTGGACCCCAGGTTATCGTCTCACCGAAAAGACTAGTACTCGGACCTCCACTTTCGGTCTAATGGATGGGGGGAAAAGTTTTGGGCCCAAGCCAAGCTCAGGCAAACTACCCTCGTCTTTTTTTTTTTTTTTTTTTTTTTGGGGGTGATCTGGTCAGGCGATGGTTACTGGGTGTTCAATTTTAGCACTCTTGACTGAAGGATGCTGGGATTTATGCGCTATCAGGTGACCGTTACTGGGTGTTCAATTGACCCAGTGATGTTGGATTTGTGCGCTGTTGGTCAGGTGACTGTTACTGGGTGTTCAATTTTAGCACTCTTGACGGAGTGATGTTGGATTTGTGTGCTGTGTCTGGTGTCAGGCGACCGTCACTGGGTGTTCAATTGACTGAGTGATGTTGGATTTGTGCGCTGTGTCTGGTGTCAGGCGACTGTTACTGGGTGTTCAATTGACTGAGTGATGTTGGATTTGTGCGCTGTGTCTGGTGTCAGGCGACTGTTACTGGGTGTTCAATTGACTGAGTGATGTTGGATTTGTGCGCTGTGTCTGGTGTCAGGCGACTGTTACTGGGTGTTCAATTTTAGCACTCTTGACTGAGTGATGTTGGATTTGTGCACTGTCGACCAGGTGACCGTTACTGGATGTTCAATTTTAGCACTCTTGACTGAGTGATTTGTGTCCTGTGTCCTGTCAGGTGGCCGTTACTGGGTGTTCAATTTATTTATTTATTTATTCTTTTATATCGAGGATAATGGAATAAGCATTCTTGTGCTTTTTTACATCTAGTCCCCGTGTGTATGCAGTTTTGTAAATGTCATCTGTTCGCAAGATGTTCTGCATGTGTTCGCACATGGGGCCTTGGTTTAAAGTCTCATCCGAAAGACTTTTGGGGAGAGAGGAGTCAGCACTGATGTCAACTCCAGGAGAAAAATCTCCTCGACCAGACTCAAACCTGGGTCGTCAAATTGACAGCGCAGTGTTCTGACCACTAGGCTATCCGTCCCCCTCAATTGACTGAGTCATGTTGGGTTTGTGTCCCGTCAGGTGACCGTTACTGGGTGTTCAATTGACTGAGTGATTTGTGTCCTGTGTCCAGTCAGGCGACCGTTACTGGGTGTTCAATTGACTGAGTGATTTGTGTCCTGTGCCCCATCAGGCGACCGTTACTGGGTGTTCAATTGACTGAGTGATTTGTGTCCTGTGTCCTGTCAGGCGACCGTTACTGGGTGTTCAATTGACTAAGTGATGTTGGATCTGTGCTCTGTCGTTGTCAGGTGACCGTTACTGGGTGTTCAATTGACTGAGTGATGTTGGATCTGTGCTCTGTCGTTGTCAGGTGACCGTTACTGGGTGTTCAATTGACTGAGTGATGTTGGATCTGTGCTCTGTCGTTGTCAGGCGACCGTTACTGGGTGTTCAATTGACTGAGTGATGTTGGATCTGTGCTCTGTTGTTGTCAGGCGACCGTTACTGGGTGTTCAATTGACTGAGTGATTTGTGTCTTGTGTCCCGTCAGGTGACCGTTACTGGGTGTTCAATTGACTGAGTGATTTGTGTCCTGTGTCCCATCAGGTGACCGTTACTGGGTGTTCAATTGACTGAGTGATGTTGGATTTATGCTTTGTGTCTGGTGTCAGGTGACCGTTACTGGGTGTTCAATTGACTGAGTGATTTGTGTCCTGTGTCCCCTCAGGCGACCGTTACTGGGTGTTCAATTGACTGAGTGATGTTGGATCTGTGCTCTGTCGTTGTCAGGTGACCGTTACTGGGTGTTCAATTGACTGAGTGATGTTGGATCTGTGCTCTGTTGTTGTCAGGCGACCGTTACTGGGTGTTCAATTGACTGAGTGATTTGTGTCCTGTGTCCCCTCAGGCGACCGTTACTGGGTGTTCAATTGACTGAGTGATGTTGGATCTGTGCTCTGTCGTTGTCAGGTGACCGTTACTGGGTGTTCAATTGACTGAGTGATGTTGGATCTGTGCTCTGTTGTTGTCAGGTGACCGTTACTGGGTGTTCAATTGACTGAGTGATGTTGGATCTGTGCTCTGTTGTTGTCAGGCGACCGTTACTGGGTGTTCAATTGACTGAGTGATTTGTGTCCTGTGTCCCCTCAGGTGACCGTTACTGGGTGTTCAATTGACTGAGTGATGTTGGATCTGTGCTCTGTTGTTGTCAGGCGACCGTTACTGGGTGTTCAATTGACTGAGTGATTTGTGTCCTGTGTCCCATCAGGTGACCGTTACTGGGTGTTCAATTGACTGAGTGATGTTGGATCTGTGCTCTGTTGTTGTCAGGCGACCATTACTGGGTGTTCAATTGACTGAGTGATTTGTGTCCTGGTCCCCTCAGGTGACCGTTACTGGGTGTTCAATTGACTGAGTGATGTTTGGTATTGTTATTGTTTTGTGTGTGTTTTAGTTCTTTAAAATTTATTCTTTTATATCAGGATATGAATAAGCATCATTGACTTTTTAGTCAGTCCATGTAGGGCATTTTGATGATGTTGGGATTTGTTCCATCAGGCGACCGTTACTGGGTGTTCAACGCCAACCGCTGGTGACGGGGTTCCCCAAGCAAGGGCTGCCCATCACGGAGTTTGGCATCCCGGCCGACGTGAAGCACATCGACACGGTGTTCACCTGGGGCTTCAACAAGCGCACCTACCTGGTGTCGGGGACATGTACTGGAAGCTGAACGAGAACAACACGCTGGTGGAGTACGACTACCCCAGAGACATGTCCATCTGGAGGGGGGTCCGTGCCCTGGACGCTGCTTTCAAGTACAGGGATGGTACGTTTTGGGGTTTTGTTGTGGTGGTGGTGGGGTGGGGGACGGGGGGGAGGGGATGTGTTGGTGAGGTGTTGGTTAGGTTAGAGAGAGTGTGTGTGTAAATAAGTAAGTAAGTCTTCAATTTAACGTCTTCTACTTTTAAGTGATACCAGACGACCCTAGAGGAGAGAGACAGAGACAGAGAGAGAGAGAGGTGTGTGTGTGTGTGTGTGTGTGTGTGTGTGTGTGTGTGTGTGTGTGTGTGTTTAGTGTGTGTGATTTGTGTAGTGTATGGTAAAGGGTGATGGCGGAACCGCGCTACTAGGGTTAATTGGTGTACTGTGACTGGCATTGGTTGATTTAAAGCAGAATAGTTTCCTTTGATTGACAGCTGCGCTGTGTCTAGTGTTAGGGTTGACTGTATTAAGGTTGTGGGTTCGATCAGTTTCGGTATGCGTTGTGCATGAAAGGACTTTAGGTTTTTCTCACCCCACCCAGGTGTAAGGCGGTACAACTTGTTTGGGTAACCCTGCGATAGAGGTTGTCTATCAGGGGAGTCTTGACTCTCAGTCACTTAACGCCACAGAACGGGATAGCTCGGCTGATGATGCCTTGGGCGGACAGACTTTAATTTTTTTGATTGAACACCATTTACTTTTTTTTATTCCAAATCAGAAACAAGCACTGCGGTCAAGACAAACTAGTATTATAAAGTATATGAATATGTTTTATTGAAGGAAAATGAAGAAATAGATTGTTATTTATAAAGTTGATGGGATGATGTAACTCACAATCATGTGAAGGTAACCAGGATTTCTGAGGAAATAATACACATATAAAAATATTTTTGGTTCAGATCTCTGTATCTTGTGAATTAAAACAATATATATTATGTTCTCTACTTTTTTCTTTTATTTTGGCCTTGGTAAGTTTCAGATAGTTCATTAAGGTAGCTGCATTCAGACCTCAGATATTGTGTCGTAAACATGATACCTATGTGCATGCATTAAAAAAAAATTCTCATCCGTTCCTTTTGGCTTGAAATGGCTTGCTCTTGGAAAACAGAAACAGTTTTTAACATGCCGCAGTGTTGCTGCATTGCAACAAGCCTCAGCATTTTAGTTCTTCAATCGTGTGGTGAGGTAGTCGTTTAACGTCCGAGCATAAGTCATCGCGGTGCTACGTTTGTGGCGTAGCGATGAGAGTCATAGATCCCCGGATGATGCAGCTATGAGGTACCCAAACAAGGTTGGTACCTTCGGTGGTGAGAAATAGCCCTAAAGTGCTTTTCCAATGGCACAATGCCATAGCGGAATAGCTGGATCGACGCACCTTTAATTCGAGTACAACCTCTAACCATAGCCACTGCGGTCGGAGTGTAGTCAGTACCGGGGTAAAATTCCCGAAGCCTGCATCTCCATTTATGGCTCAATCACAGGCCATCAGATCACAAGTGCAAGGCTCTAACCACTAGGCTACCCTACCCCGAATCGTGCTGTTATAAATTCAAGTTTCTATCTGAAACTGCAAGTCTCAGTCTTTTTTGGTTGTGTTGGTTTTTTTCTTCTCAGGTTACACCAACTTCTTCAAAGGGATTAAAATATTGGAAATTTTAGACTTATAAATGTTGGGGGGGGGGGGCCCCCCCCCCACATTTTCGTCTTTTCAGGTTACACCTTTTCAAGGGCCGAAATATTAGAAATTTTTACACCTTTTAAAAATGTTGTTTGGGGGGTTTTCAGTTACACTACTTTTCAAGGGTGAATATAGAACCTTACGACTTCAAAATGTGTGGGGGTTTTCTTTTCATGTTACACCTTCTCAAAGGGCTGAAAATATTGGAAATTTTACGACTTAAAATGTGTGGTGTTTTTCTTTTCAGCTTCACACTTCTGAAAGGCGAATTTGGAATTATTGAAATGTGTGGGTTTTTCTTTTCATGTTACACCTACTTCTTCAAAGGGATGAAAATATTGGAAATTTTACAGACCTGAAAACTTGTGGGTTTTTTCCTTTTCAGGTTACACCTACTTCTTCAAGGGCCGAAAATATTGGAAATTTTACGACTTGAAAATGCGAATCCACAATGCCTATCCTCAACTGATTGCCAAAGACTGGCTGGAGTGCACGAGCTCCCACACCAAAAATCGATCCGCCTTACACAGAACGGGGGATAAGCCTGGCTCATCCGCAGTGAAAAACTTGGCTTCCCTGAACTTGGCGCTAAGCTTCTATTACTGTATATTGTAGATTTTACCTGTCGCAACTGATAATTTATGTGTGTGGATTGGTATTTAACAAGAAAGGAAACAGAGCCCCCCCCCCCACCCCCCCAGAAATAAGAGTGGACAGAGACATAACTCAGTGATGATTTTTTTTTTCAGAGGTGGTACAAACTGTCTGTGTCACGGAAATGAGGAAACTGTGCATAATTTATGTCAGGAGTTTCATGAATGAGGTTTTCATGGTGGTTCATACTGTGTATGTGAAGCCTTGATTTTTTTTTATGGACAAATTGTTGTACATATGATAAAGAAAAAAAATCAAACAACAAATTTAAAAAAAAAAAATTTAGATGTAGATTTAGTTGTACAAATCAGTAGCACTTTCTCATGTAATGGGTAAGGGAGAAAACAACTGCTTTTGAATAGTTGTTGTCTTCTCTTGCTTGTATGTTTTGGTCATAATTATGTCTACTACTTAATTTCAGTATAGGTGTTTGGGGGGGGGGGGGGTTGGTAGGCAACCTGAGTATGGCCTGGATTTTGGGGAGGATGGGGGGGTGTGATTCCTTGGCTAGAGCTCCGAGGTTCACCAACAATGAGGTTTTGTGTTTGGGATCATGATTAAGGTAGCCACACTTTGACTTCATGGCAGATGTCTAACAAAGACACAAGTGAGCGAGACGTTTTGTATCCCTTTAAACACGAAACATGGATTCATAATTTCATCTGAAGGACTGGAGTTGTTACTGATATCAACTCCAGGGAGAAAATCTCTTCTAACAGACATCTCAGTGGTGACTTGAACCCGTGTCGTCAGATCATGAGCTCAACGATCCATCCACTAGGCTATCCTGCCCCCATTTACTGGATTATTTGCCTCAAGAAAAAAAAAAAGACTTGAGGTTTGTATATGACGTTTTTAGAGTGTGCGCAAGACGTTCAGTATGCATTCACACACAGGAATTTGGTTTATAGTCTCATCCAAAAGACTTTTTGATTGTTTGTTGTTTTGGGGGGAGGAGGGTTGGTCAAACTGGGAAGAAATGGCAAGGCTGGGAATCAAACCCAGAACCTCATAGTGTACTTGTTAGGCATATAAACGTCTTTGACCGTCCTGCCACCTTCTGTCTTATATACCATTTTACCAGTATGTGTTGGTTTGTTGGGGTGGGTTTTTTGGGGTTTTTTTTTTTTTGGGGGGGGGGGAGTTGTTTGTTGGTTTTTTGTAAAATCTGATATTTGAGGGGATTCATATTTGTTGAGTTTGAATGTGAAAGTTGATGGCAAGTTTTTAAATTGAAGTGTGTGATATAGCCTTGAGGTGGTTTGTTCACAGTTATTGTTGTTGTTGTGTGTTCCCCAGCTCTGGGGGTCACCTGAAATGTGTACTCACTCTGACTCACTCATCCCACCTGGGAATCACTGTGAGATTGAAATTGCGCACTGAATGAGAAGTTTGCATGAATTTAAGTACATTGCCATATAGGCAGTCATACTCTGACTTCAGAGGATTTTTTTCTCCTTTAAAGGAGAGTGCTGGTTATGTTAGAAGCTTGTCATGGCTGATGGTAATCTCAACACATTTTACAACATAGCAACATTTTAGTATAGGCCTTTGCAATTAGCTGACATCAATAACTGACACATCTTTTGGCCTGGGCTAGGTTTGTTCACAGTCATAGAGGCTGTAAACAACTTGAAATCAGGGGGTGGGAGGGGGGTAGAGGATGAAAAGATTAAATTTTTAAAAAAAATTTTAACCCAACAAAGAACTGTGGAATTGTGTGGATGCAAATGTTGGAAGCTTTAAAAAAAATATATATATATTTCATCGTTATGGTAAAGATTGGAAGTTGCAGTAAAGGGCTCATTTGAATTTTCCTTTATTACTTACTTTACACACACACACACACACACACACACACACACACACACACACACACACACACACACACACACATACACAAACTAATCTCTCTTCTCTCTCTCTCTCTCTCTCTCTCTCTCTCTCTCTCTCTCTCTCTCTCTCTCTCTGTAGTTTGTTACCGAAGTATAACCCAATATTTCATCAGTGTCTCAAAAACTTGTTTTAAAGAGGTGTCATCGTTTTTTTTTCCCACTTACATTGTTATGACCATGTGTGCCATTTTTGAACTGATTGAAATTGGGCTGGATGCTGTTGGGTTTTTTTCAGGGGGAGGGGGAGAAGGGTACAAGACACCCTGTTGGTATGCTGCTTAATTCATTATTTGAGAGTCTGTATCATTGAAGCCAGGGTTCACCATGTGTCTTGTTTTCAAGGAATGAGGAACATTTTTTTTTCTCTCCTTTTTTTTTTTAACTGGTTTTAATTTTTGGATGTTCACTGTTGATGTTACTATATTTCGCAAGAAAATGCTCTCTCATCCGTTTGAGATTTGGAATATAATGTCTTTTGAAATTTTTTTAGTTTGAAATGTGTACAGAGTTATGACTTGGAGCTCCCACTAACCGCCTGTTCAAAACTGACTGCTTGTGCACACTGGCCGGTTGTATCATTAGGCAAGATTTGTATATATGTGTTGTGCACTTTTGTCAATCTTTGTGTGTGTGTTTGTGTGTGTGTGTACATGTGCGTGTGTATGTGTGCATGTGTGCGTGTGTGTGTGTGTGTGTGTTGCATACATTTTGTGTGTGCATACAGGTGTGCGTGTATCTAAGAGCCTGCGTGTGTAAATATGTATGTGTGTAGATGTGTGTGTGTGTGTGTGGAGGTGTATGTCTTTGTTGCTTGCAGGTAGAGCCTTGCCCATGTATATAGTCTGGTATTTGAATAGCTTGACTAGGTTTCAGTTGTTTTTGCCAAAGTACCACACCAGCTTATGTATGTATACCCAGGTTAGTGCAATGGTTTAGAAATGTTTCTCTTTTCTCCTCTCAGCTAGAACTTTGAGATGCATCAGTAGTGAGATTTTGTGTATGAGACCGTTTATGCTCACCATTACGGTAGCTGCGTTTGAATTATGGGGGTGATGTCTAAACATGACACCAGTCTACATGCATTTTAAACATGCTGTCATCCAAACCTACCAGCATACAATGGCCTACTCTTGTAATGTGCGGCGTGCATTTGTATACGGTTCATTGTTCACTGTACATTATCTTGTTATCTTGTGTCGTGTTGTCTACTGCATACTGCATTCTAGACTAAAGACAAGATGATGCAAGAGCACGAGAGAAGATGAATGATAAAGCGGGAACAAATCACATCATTTACATACGCAGTCCTTCGTGGCAGATTTACTTCCAGATAAATACCAGTCAGAATGAGGCAGAATTTGACCAAGACCGGCCTCTTGCTTTCAAAGACATGTAAGGATGCAAAGACATAGATCATCCATGTCGCTAAGTAGTTAAGATTATTTCATGTGTTCACACTTGCATTTCAAGCATGCTGACCTTGAAAGAGTTCACTGGAAGTGACCTACGACCTAAGATTGGCCTAAAAACTATGGATGTGTAGACAGTAAAATTGGCTGACTGCGATTAATAGATCTATTGCATGTCAAGCATTAATTTTATTTGCTTGGTAGATCGAGGCTTTCAGTCAAGATGATGGCAAGTTCACTAACAGTGACTCGAGCATACTTTCATTAAATCAGCCTTATCTTGACCTTCATTTTAGCAAGGTCATAATCCAAGCTTCCATTTGTATTTTCCAGCAAACCTTTTTTTTAATATATGTTAAGAAAAAAAGAAGAAAGAAAAGAAAAATAGATTGTACACGATACAGAATTTTAGTTGAAGTGCCTGTGTTGTTGACTATCCATCTGGCTATAAGGGCAGTTTGAAAATAATTTTTAAAAATTTTTAAAAAAGAAGGGGAGGGGGGGGGGGGCAGTAGAGGTAAATGCAAAACAAGACTTGGTTTGGTTTGGAAGTTTGCATTCCTTGCCTAGAGCTCTGAGGTTCACCAATGGTGAGATTTTTGCATATGTGATCGGTTTTTCCCACAAGATAGCCGCTTTTTGACTTGGGGAATGATGTCAAAACATGACACCAGTGTGCGTGCATTTTTATATAGATTTTGTCATCCATTTCTACAGGCATGCAATGGCCTACTCTTCTGAAAGGGGGAACAGGTTTCTCACATGTGTGCAAGATGTTCTGCATGCATTTGTACACTGGACCTTTGTTTATAATCTCATCTTAAGGATTTTCAGGGGAGTGGAGTCAGTACTGATGTTAACTCCAGGGGGAAAAATTTTCCTCAAAGGGTTGTCTTTGTGGTGGCTTGAACCCAGGCCTTCAGTTCAGATTACAAGCTAACTATTCCAAGCATTAGTCTACCTTGCCCCCCTGTACCCAGAATGAACATGAAAAATAAATGTATGAAAAAGACCAAAAGCCATGTGTGTGTGTCTTGTCTGTATTTGATCAGCCTGTGGCAGTATGTTAACACGCTATGCCACAGATATTCCTTTACTTCCTGCACATATTACTGCTTTCTGATACACTTCTAGGAAAATATTCAAACCAGAGCAGTACAGTGATTCTTTGGAAAAAAATTACAATAAACGAAATTGAAAAAAGACCTGTTGCAAGTATTGTCTTTGAACTAATCAAATTTTTTAGGAGGTCGTAAAGGGAGGAGTCAAACTATTTTTTTAAACTTCTTGTGAGAACCAATCGTTTTCCATCGGACAAATTAACATGTCATGGCCACTTACTACAAACAAGGTTGGTTCCGAGGACTTGGATATTGGTTTTTATCTCATTTTATGTTTAAGAGGTTCTTTGACAACATGGTGACTG
This sequence comes from Stramonita haemastoma, assembly GCA_030674155.1. Classification (NCBI taxonomy): domain Eukaryota; kingdom Metazoa; phylum Mollusca; class Gastropoda; order Neogastropoda; family Muricidae; genus Stramonita; species Stramonita haemastoma. The sequence continues at coordinate 15,978,581 of CM060342.1, read as the reverse complement.
TCCTGGGTTGACCCTTATGGTTGGCAAGGGTGTTGATACAAGGAACGACTGAAAAGTTGGTTTTAATCTGCATATAGTTACATAGTTTTCATCTGAAATTTTAACTTTTAATAAGATGACATCCCTGATAAGGCCTCTGGTTGGCAGGCTAAAGCAATTTGATTGGGTGGTGTAATGTATTAAACCAAAAACCAAGAAACAAGCACCATCACCACCACACACCTCACCACCCATCCCCCTTCTTTTCCTCCTCCTCCTTGTCAAACGCTCAGACAGCAGCTATTGTTGTCAGTCAAATGAGGAAAATGCTATGCTCTGCTGTCAAGTTCCTGATAAGAAAAGGGAATAAAGCAGAAACGAAAATAGGGACAGAAAAGAGTAAATTTCCGTTATAAAATTTCCAGAAAGTAGGGAAGTTGTTTATACTGACAGGCCCCTGGCATCCCAGCAGGGAAGAATCCCCCTTTGTTTTAAAAATAAACAAACAAAAAGCCCAAAGTGTGAAATTTAAAAATATATGTCACTTAAAAGCATGTTATAGGTTATAAATTATGATCCAGTTCTGGATGGTCGATTGGTTTGTTTGTTGTTGTTTTTAAACAAGGATATTTGAAGCAAACATTGTTTTGATTGAGAAATATTGATTAAGCTAGATTTAGACCCTTCTTGCTTTTATTGATAGCAGTTGATGTTGAGAGAAAAAACAACAACCCAAAGCTTCAGTCTTTATGAATGGTTGTGGTTTATGTACTCATATACTCGGTTCGTTGTTTGCATTTGCTAAGTTTATGTTATTTTATTTTTTGTTTGTTCATTTTTTCATTGGTTGATCTCAGGTATCCAGTTAATTTTGATGTCTATGTGCAAGTGTTTGATATCTGTGTATGTGCTAGTTCTGTTAATGCAGAAGGTATAGGTATAGGTATATATACATATATATATATATATATATATATATATATATATATATATATATATATATATATATATATATATATATAGTTGACTTGATAAAAACCCTCAGTTCTGCTGGGTACCGCTCCCAACAGACACACAGTTGAGGTAAAATAATGATAAAAACACGACTGTGTTCAGCTTCATCTCTTTATTTAACAGCAGATTTTTGCTTCTATTCTGGAGCTTCATCAGGCTGAATCAGGCTGTTAAATAAAGTGATGAAGCTGAACACAGTCATGTTTTTATCATTATTTTAATATATATATATATAATTCTCAGGCCTGAGCTCCAAGGTTCACCAATGGTGAGATTTTGTGTATGCGACCATTTTTGCCCACCATTAAGGTAGCCACATTCCAACTTATGGGATGATGTCAAAATACGACACCAGTGTGCATGCGTTTTAAAAAATTCTGTCGTCCGTTTCTACCAGCACACAATGTCCTACTCTTCCAAAATGTAGAAAAGGTTTTTAACATGTGGGCAAGATGTTCTCTCTGTGGTTATGTGAGTATGGCTTCTTGTGTGTGTTTTTTTCTTCTTCTTTTCACATAAGTTAAATAGTTAAAAGTCTGTCCCGAGCCATAAGGCTCATCAGGCCGGTGCTTATCCCGGTTTCTGTGGCGTTAAGCGACTGAGAGTCATAGACTCCCCCCTGGATAGGACGCCAGTCTATCGCAGGATTAACCCCCAACACAAGGTTGGTACCCCTTTTACACCAGGGTGGGGTGAGAAAATAGCCGTAAAGTGCCTTTTCCAAGGGCACAACGCCATAGCGGAATAGCTGGGATCGAACCCGCAACCTTTAGATTACGAGTACAACACCCCAACCACTAGGCCACAGCAGCGGCTCTTCTTTTCACATGGCTATGTCAAATTGTTTTTTCATCATAGATGCAGAATTGTGTGTGTTTACACACAGAACCTTGGTTTATAGGCTCATGCGAAGGACTTTTGGGAGTGTGGAGTTGGTATTGCTGTTTACTCCTGGAAAAAATCCTCCTGAATGTGTGCCTCTGTGGTACATGGTTCAAACCTGGGCTGTAAGATCACAAGCGCATCGTTCTAACACTTGGCTATCCTACACCCCCACAGTGTATACGAGTTTTACCTGCTGATAATGTATTATATCTCGTTGTTTGTTTTTTTTGTAATTGAGTAGCCTTCATAATCTCAAAAGAGTCCTCAGCATGAAATTCAGTTTGCAGTCACTTCAGAAAGAGTATTGTTGTAGCACACCTATTTGTGGCGTTGTTGTTGCCAGTGTGTATGTTTGTTTGTCTGTTCTTGTGTAAATGTGTAGCTGTATACGCACTGGGTTTATGATGATTATGTTGTGTATATTATGTTGTGTTTTGTTTCTAAGTTTCAATTATGTGAGCATTGCTTTTTTTACATATGTGTATGTGTTTTTTTTCTTATCACATGGCTGTGTCAGTTGGGTTTTTTTTCGTAATGTGTGCAGAATTGTCCACCTGTCTTGCCTTTGAATAGCTTGCTTATGCTTATATTTATGTTGAAGATGTTTTCATACTCACGCACGCACGCACGCACGCACGCACACACACACACACACACACACACACACACACACACACACACACACACACACATATTATGTTTTTCCTCACCTAGAGCTACAAGTTTCACCCATGTTGAGGTTCTATGTACCCACCATTAAGGTAGCTGCATTCTGACTTCAGGAATGTTGTCTAAACACAACACCAGTGTGCCTACCATACAAAGTGTCTCACTCTTCCAAACGGCTAAACAGATTTTACCATATGTGCAAGATGTTTTGAATGCGTTAGCACATGGGACCTCAACCTATAGTCTTATCCAAAGGAATTGAGGGTGAGTGGAGTTAACACTGATGTTATCTCAACTCCAGGGGGAAACGCCTCAAAGGGATGTCTTCTCAGTGTTGGCTCAAACCCAGGCTGTCAGATCACAAACTCAATGCTCTAACCACAAGGCTATCCTACACACACACGCAGCGCACGCGCGCACACACACACACATTTAAATCTGTTTTTTGTTTGATGTGCTTGGTCTTGTACAGTTTTAACATGTTTACAAAGGTTTAAGCTGCTGTTGCCAGTATGCATTATTATATTTTGTGAATATGTGTGTGTGTATGTGTAATATACTTGTTTGTCATCTACTGTCATTAAAGTGTAATGCTTTCATCTTTTTACTTTTCCTTTTTTTTTTTTTGGCTGCAGATGCTTTTGTGATAATATTTTGCAAAAGGTTTTATTTGATGTGTAGAATTACTAATGGAGATTTTTACCATCTCCCTGGTGAACTTAAAACTGTATGTCAAGTCATGTAAAGTCAAAAATTTTTCAATCATCCCAGGAGCTTGTTTTAGGGAATTTTACCCTGGAGTTAACATCAGTACTGACTCCACTTCTCAAAAAGTACTTTGGATGAGACAATAAACTTAAGCCTTTTGTGCAAATGCATGCAGAACATCTTGCACACACATTGAAAACACGTTCACTTTTTAAACGCATGCAACAACCTTAATGGTGTTTTAAAAAAAAAAAAAAAAAGTACTATGAGGGGGTTTTGTTGTTGTAAAAACCGCCACAAATGCAAAATCTCACCACACACACACACACCACTGAAATGAGCAAGTAGATGAAATGTGTGTACTAATTCTCCACCTAATTCACACAAAATGGGAACGAATGACATTTATTTACCAAACTGCATGTACATGGGGACTGGATGTAAAATGGATATAAGTGCTTATTTCAGTATCCTCAAAGTAAAAACAAAAATTTTGATAACGAGCGCGCGCACACACACACACACACACACACCACGAACTGGGAACAGCAAGAAAAATTCTAACATTAATAAATGAAAGGAAATTTAGGTCATGCACTACAAAACCAAGATACAGACTTCATGAAGTCTTTCTTTCAATGCAAGACTGAGGGTAAAAGAAAAAAGCAGACCACCAGCTTCTCACATTGGCAACGTCAGCGGGGCCAGCAAAGACCAGGCAGCGCAAAATAGAGGAGGATCATGTCGGTGTCATTGGGTGGGGTGGATAACACTGTACCCAGTTAGACTGACAGGTGAGGTGTGTGTTGGTTTGAATGGGAAAGACGTGGATATTTTTTATCTGGCTGTGGAGAATCATACAGTGGCATACACAAAACCTTACCATTTGTGAACCTTGGAGTTCTAGCTGAGGAACCAAACAAAAATAAAACAAACGAAAAGAATCTCTTTACATTACTAGACTTGTATTATCATTTCTTGACCATTATGCATAATCAACTTCAATCAGACACCGTGTATATTAAATTTTCTTTCAGCAAGTAATGGCCTTGGCCCTCGTCACCTTTAAATCAGGGCCTTTTGAATCAATCAGCGTCCCTGAACTGTGAAGTCAAAAGGCAGCTACCTTAATGGTGGGCTAACTGTTGCACATGCAAAATCTCACCATTGGTAAACTTTGCAGCTCCAGCAGATGAATGGGAGGGAAAAAAAGAAAGAAAGAATTGGTGGCCTTGTGATTTCCTGAAGTTACCGCATGGAAGCAATACAACAAGAGTTGTATCCATCCCAAAAAATAAATGAAGTTGCATCAGTTGGGGGGGGGGAGGGGTAGTAAAGTGGTCACAGCGCTTGCTTTCTTTCCCTTAGTCAAAGTTTAGCAGCATCGAGCTTGGTTTGGTTACCAGTTGGATGGGCGACTGTTTGCGCGGCTTGGCTTCAGTACAGTTCACCCAGCTGTAAATGGGTACCTGCCCTCTGCAGGGTCAGGGAAGGTAAAGCAGCGAGGGAGAAGAGATGGGCGCCGCCCTCAATATGCTGGCCCCTAGAGAAGCTGAGATCTCTGATGCCTCGCTCCCCTACGACCGCCTAGGCTATGGGACACCTTTACCTTTACCTTACCTTTTACAGCTCCAGCAGAGAAGCAAACAAAAAAGAAAAGAAAAGTTGGTGACCTTGTGATTATTTGAAGTGACAGCAGAAAGCAATACAACAAAGAGTTGTATCCTTAAAAAAAAAGAATGAAGTTACATCTGTCACGTTTTATGGAAGTGAACAAACCACAAAATTAATCTCCAGGCTCCTGCAATGGTTGATATCCCAGCATCCCTGTGAGAATGCTAAGAGCCTGTCAGTATGAATAGCATCCCCACTTTCTTGATATTCTGTGCAAGGAATTCCCTCTTTTCTTTCCTTCTGTGTGTCTGCCTTGTTCCTTTTCTTCCTGTAGCCACATTCTTGCCTAATTTCTGCCTTCGTGTTCTGTTCAGTTTTCCTGCCTTTTTTTTTTTCCAGAAAGACTTCAAAGATAACAATTTTCTCCCATGTTGAAGTCAGATGTGCTGGGTCTGACTTATCAGGTGTTTAAGGGCAGTAAAATGCATTTTCACTCATATGACAGGCAACAGCTGTTGCTATCTGAGTGTGAAGAAGAACAGCCAGATAAATGGCATTCTAAATAGAAAGTCTGTCAGATAATAAAACCTTTGCTCTGATTTTTTTTTCACAGGGCTTTTTAGAAATAATAATAGATGATTAGGATATCTCTTCAAATTTCGATTAAAAAAAAAAAACTTTGACTTTTCTTTTAAATGCCATGACTCAGAAGGCGGTCTTTCACTCTCAAAGACGTGCGCGCACGCACACACACAACACACACACACACACACACACACGACGAACCAGACAAGATCTAAAATTAGATCTAAACAATTGAATGTAAAATTTATATTATGTGGTGTATTAAATAAAAACACAACTTTTGTTCTACCAAACCGTTTCGTTGTATGAAAACAACAAGAAAAAAAGCTTTCACAGAAAGAACGATAGAAGAAGACACAGTTATGTGTGCGATTGAAAGAACATCCATCTTCCTTAATGGAGGCCTAGCACACAACAAAATGTCCAAGGAAGTAAGCCTAAGTCCCGTTACAAATTTAGCGCATGCGCAGTTAGTCACCGGAAGTCTATCGAGCACGTTGAGTTGAAGTGACTTTTGTTTGAAAGATTAACGACAAATGATGGCAAAAACAAAGCATTAAATCCCACGGCATTGGTGACAGTAGAACTCAGAGGCTAGATTAATGAAGTAGCAATAAACGAAAGTGTTTTCACTGCGTATATGATAAAACGTGTTTAGCCTGCAACGATGGTGAACAACTTTTTGATGCTGGAGCCAACTTTCAGGAATGGACGTTGTCCGACTAAGATATGGCAACTTCCATTGGACCCGATCTGCTATGAAACAAATGCAAGGTAAGAAAAATTCGATGCAACTAGTGCTTAACCCATGGCTCATTCAAAATTACGTATTGGTTTGCACATTATATAATATGAAAAACATCATCAACAAGATGAGTGATCATTGTACTTTCGATTTCCTCATGTGGCTATTTTGTGTCGCACACTCGCACACACACGTACGCACGCACACACGCGCGCACACGCACACACGCACACACACACACACACGGGATGGGACGGGATAGCCTAATGGTCAGAACATTGTGCTGGCAGTTTGACAACCTGAGTTCGATTCCCGGTGGAGGGGGATTTTTCTCCTGGAGTTAACATCAGTGCTGACTCCACTCTTCCCAAAAGTCTTTCGGATGAGACTTTAAACCGAGGCCCAGTGTGCGAACCCACACAGAAATCTTGTGCAGGTGTTAAATCCTTTTCCACTTTTTGTAAGAGTAAGCCATTGTGTGCTGGTGGGAACAGATGACAATATAAATTTACACAACTGCATACATACGAGAACTAGATGAAAAAAAGCATCACTCACTCACTCACTCAGTCCCATGTCCCAAAGGACGTAGGGGGGACATGAGAGAAGCTGCAACAGAGATCTTTTTCCATGCTTCATGATCCTGTGTGGCCAGTAGGAGGTGTTGCAGGGGTTGGGCAGTCCAGTCTTTGATGTTGTCAACCCATGATTTCTTTTGGCGGCCTCTTCTTCTCTTGCCCTCGACTGTTCCTTGCAGGATGGTTTTTGCTAGGGTGTTGTGTCTTGTGGTGTGACCAAACCACATCAGCTTTCTCCTCTTTATGGTGGAGAGCAAAGGCTCTTGGGGGCCCACACACTTTTTGATTTCTTCTTTCACATAGTTATTGGTCTTGTGTTCTTTGTATGATATTTTGAGGAGTCTTCTGTGGCACTTGTTCTCGAACGCTTGGATTCTCCTCTCTAACTCTGCTGTCAGAGTCCATGATTCACAGCCATATAGGAGGATAGATATCACGAGGGATTTGTAAAGGTGATATTTGGTGCAGAAGCTGATGTTGTTGCTTCTGATGATCTTCTCGAGTCTGACTAGAGCAGATGTTGCTGTTGCAATGCGAGCTTTCACTTCATTGTTTGATGTGCCATCTTTTGTTAGGATGGAGCCTAAGTATTTGAATTGGCTCACCTCTTCTACTGTTTCTCCATTCATCTTTATTTCCGTGATGTCATTACTCGCGCTGTTGACCATGATCTTTGATTTCTCTGTACTGACCTCCATGCCGTATGCGCTCGCTCGATCTGTTAAATTATCTGTGGGGATTTGCAGTTCTTGTTTGCTGCTGCCCAAAAAAAAGCATATTGAATGCTTATTCCATTATCCTCGATATAAAAGAATAAATAAAATAAACACACACACACACACACACACACACACACACACACACACACACACACACACACACACACTGAATTAATCTGTATTTGTTTCTTTCTGTCGGGGTGCTTAAAAGACAGTGTTTGTAATGATTAGATTAGATTGGCAGGAGGCAGCACTAGCAGGCATATTATGCACTCTGTTATTTCTTCAACTAGTGCCAAAGGTTCTGATCCCATACGCGATGTCTTTTCCTTCACCTACTTTTGCATTCAACGTCTCCCAAACCCGTACTGACAACAATAATTAATAGCTTGGTTGTGGAGCCAGACTTAGTGAGAGGCCCACCCATGGTGGTGATCACCTCAACAGCCCTCCAGTTACCTTCTCCCATGAATTTCCAACCCCAAAGACTTTGACACCAACTCAGCACAGGCACAGAAGTGTATGGGAAATCAAAACTGAGGTCACCATGAAACCAGAGCAACTGGGGCCTCAGAATTATGTGAATATCAGATGGGTTGTTTTGGGTTTGTTTTTTTTGTGGGTTTTTTTTTGCATGATGAATAATGTAGATGATGATGTAATAATGCTGGTATGGAAACTTGTGTGAGACTGTTTGAATGATCAAGTTGATCTCAACACTTCCTATTCTAATTATTATTTCCTGGCATAACCCAGAAGTCAGAATGTGGCTTGTTACATCTGCAAAATCTCACCATTGATGAACCTTGGACTTGGTACTCCCGCCGAAGAATGAAAAAAAAATTTTCTGGCGTAAACTAGGCCTGAGAGATACACTTACAGACACCTGCAGTGTTGGTCAAATAATGTAAGCAACACTCTAAAAATCGCATCGGTAAAGTTAGTGAAGTTTGATAATGTGGTCTCACTCGCAAGATGTGTGTGCATTCCCACATGGGTCTCAGTTTATCTAGTCTCATTCAAAGGACTTTAACATTCAGTTTGATTTTTTCTTCAAACTGGGAAGAGAGGAAAAGGCCAGGAATAGAACCCCGAACCTCACAGTTTACTTGTTAGGCAGGTGAACATCTTAAATAACCATCCTGCCACCGTCCTTCTTATGGATATGGTTTTGCTTATTCTTGCCATAATCTTACCCAGGTATTGAAACACAGGCGTACCAAGGAGCTGAAAAGCCGGCCTCCCTGTGGTCACTCAGATCCAGGTCAGAGCCAGAGGTCAATCCTTGAGCAGGGGAGCTTTCCAGGCCCTCCGAAGAACCAATGCTACACTTTGACATCAAAATGGGACAAAACAGACCCAACTTACTGGTGAGTGAGTGAGTGAGTGAATATCTAGACGCGCGTAGGATTAAACAAAGTTTGATATAAATTTTCAGAAGGTAATGGAGAAAGTACAAAGACTTTTTGTAATCCAGCACTCGGGGGGTTGGTAAAAAGAAGGGAAGATAAGCAGACATGGACAGAAAGGCTGACCCTGAAGTTGGAATGCAGCTATCTCGATGTCCCATTTGAGGGGATTTTTCCCCTGGAGGTAACATTTGTGCTGACTCCACTCCCCCCACAAGTCCTTCAGATGAGACTATAGACCGAGGCCCCATGTGCAAACGCATGCAGAACATCTTGCGCACACGCTTAATCCTGTTCCACTTTTTGTAAGAGTGGGCCATTGGGAACAGATGACAAAATTTACAAAACTGCATTCACATAGGGACTGGATGTTAAAAAAAAAAAGCACTGTATGCATATTCCATTATCCTCAATAAAAATAAAAAGTTTTAATAATAAGATGATGAGGAAAAAACTGTTGCATCAGCAGAAATCTTAGCATTGGTCATCTCACCTGTGTGGTCAGCAGGGCTATGAACAGTGTGGTCAGACAGGATGGTGGCACTGCTGTGCCAGGGCCACATTTTAGTTTTTTTGCTTTATATCTTTCTTTTTCTTCCAATAAAGAAGGTGGCGGGATGGTTAAGACGTTGAACAACCTAACAGGTAAACCTTGAGATTCTGGGATGGATTTCCCACCTTGCCTTTTTTCCCAGTTTGGTGAAAAAAATCAGACTGATTGTCAAAATCCTTCAGATGAGACTATAAAATGAGGCTCCACATGCAAATGCATGCAGAATATTTTGCACACACATAAAAAACCTGTTCTGCCTTTCAGAAGAGTAAGCCATTCTTCATGCTGGTAGGAACGGATGACAAAATCATTTAAAAAACACTTGCACTTAGGCATCATGTCTTGACACCATCCCCAAAGTCGGAATGCGGTTACCTAAATGGTAAGGGCAAAAAGCGGTCGCACACGCAGAAATCTTGCCATTGGTATACCTCGGAGCTCTAGCCGAGGAATGAGAATATATCTTTTTTAACATGTCTATCTTTGATCTATTGAATATTGTTGTGTGGGTTTTTTTTTTATTTTTTGTTTTATTTTGTAGAGAAATGGATTTGAGCAATGAAACCTTGATGATTTAACTGTGTAGGTAAATGTGATGCATAAAACAGTAGCTGTGTGTGCATGTGGTGTTGGGCATTCCCCATCTGAACCCCTGTGGGTCACCTAGAACATGCACTGCATTCTGTCTCCCTCGTCACAGCTGGAAATCTCTGTGTGTTTTTCTAGGCTGGCCATGGGACAGATTGGCCACTGCCGTCATCAATGCCTGACTGTGCTTGTGGATGAAGGCAAAGGATCTGTCTCAAGATGACGATGCTGGTTCCATACCACAGGGGAGTGACGATCTGCTCTCCTGACCTTTGCTCGACCCCACATGACCCTGTCACCCTCATCCATCATGATGTTTGTCGGAGAGGTGAGGTTTTTGGAGACGTGTCCTACATGTGACGTCTTGCACTTGCATGTATCAATCTTATCTCCCAGATCAGCTTAAAGTGCAGACCTCCAAGTGCCTTGATTCCTTTTGTATACCTACACATGCATGCTGAAGATTAAATATTTGCATATGGTGGGGTGTAGGATAGCCAAGTGGTTAGAGCATTGTGATCTGATGGCCCGGGTTCGAGCCACTATTGAGTCACCTGTCGGAGGGAATTTTTCCTTTGAAGGTAACATCAGTGCCAATTCCACTCCCCTGAAAGTACTGTTTGGATGAGACTACACGCAGAACATCTTGCACTCACGTTAAAGCCTGTTCTGCCTTTGGAAGAGTAGGCCATTGCATGCCAGTAACGCAGCTGCCAACCTAAAATATGAAAGACAGGACTGTTTAAAATTGTGTGTGTGTGTGTTAATCATCTGTGCGTATGTCTGTGAACATGATAATCACTATCTCTAGGTGTATGTGATTATTGGCAGGCACTGTGCCTGTGCCGCCGCTGTAGTCTAGTGGTTAGGGCGTTGGACTCGTAATCTAAAGGTTGCGGGATTGATCCCAGCTTTCAGCTATGGCGTTGTGCCCTTGGAAAAGGCACTTTACGGCTATTTTCTCACCCCACCCAGGTGTTAAAAGGGGTACCAACCTTGTGTTGGGGGGTAACCCTGCGAGAGACTGGCGTCCTATCCAGGGGGGAGTCTATGACTCTCAGTCGCTTAACGCCACAGAAACCGGGATAAGCACCGGCCTGATGAGCCTTAGGCTCGGGACAGACTTTAACTTTAACTGTGTCTGTATGTGTGCTGTTATCGCTATGTCAGCTTGGGTGTCAGAATTAAAATCTGTGTGTAAGAAGGAAGATGCAGAATGGTTAAGACATTCACCTGCCCAACAAGTAAACCGTGAGGTTCTGGGTTTGATTCCCAGCCTTGCCCTTTCTTCCCAATTTGATGAAAAAATTTAACTGAATGTCAGAGTCCATTGGTTGAAACTATAAACTGAGGCACTGCATGCGAATGCACTGAGACAGCTTGTGCTGTCGTTAAAAACCTTTTCTGCCTTTAGGAAAAATAGGCCATTTTGTGCCAATTGAGATTTTTTTAAACACAGGTGTCAATTTTAAACCTCTTCCACTTTTCGGAAGAGTAGGCTGTTTCATGCTGGTTGAAATGTATGACATTTTCGTTTAGAATGCATGCACACAGGTGTCATATTTAGATACCATTCCCAATGTCTGAATACAGCTAATAAATGGTGGGAAATAAAATGGTCACATACACAGAAATCTCACCATTGGTGAACCTCGCAGCTGTACCTGACAAATGAAAAAAAAAAAGTACTTAACCATCTAGGCAGCCTTACTCTGACTTCAGAGGAAAATGTGGTTTGGAGTTAATCAGGTGAGGCTGCATTGTCTGCAAGTCTGGGATTAAATGTCCATCTAGCACAAAAGTAAGGACAGTTCAGATTGGCACTTACTTACATCACATAATAAAAAATTTTCCTCTCTTCCTAGGTGTGTGTGTGTGTGTGTGTGTGTGTGTGTGTGTGTGTGTGTGTGTGTGTGTGTGTGTGTGTGTGTGTGTGTCTAAGGCACTTAGCTTGGGAGACATACTGAAAGGTCAGTTCTTGTAGATGTCTGTTGGATTTCTTTCTCCTCCCCCCCCCCCCTTTTTTTTTTAAAAAAAGGAGAAAAAAAAACTATTTTAAAAAAAAGAGGGGGAGTGGTTGGTGTTTCTTTAGAGCTGCCAACCGTGTCACATTATATTCTGCTTATAGTTTTTGTTCAGTTCATTTTTTCCTTGAAAACAAAACCAGCAACAACAAAAACCCCACCTCAAAGCATGAAGTTCTAAGTCTTCTCTGTGGACTCTCCTGAGAGAAAAGTTGTATTTTTTTTAGGCAGTCCTTTTCCTTTTCATATTAACATTTACAATACTGACCATTGCATTCCCTATTGTTGTTTGGTGGGGTTTTTTGTGTTTTTTTTGCACAGTTGGTTTTGTGTCATGCTACAGTGTGCTGAGCCAGTTAACTTAATTCTGTGCAGATTTACAATTCACACTTTTCTGCCTGGATGCTGTGTTTATGGTCTTTGTGTGTTTTCAGGAAGGCAGTGGACAATATGGCGGTTGTGTCAGTTGAGTTTGAAGCGAGAGGAATGACAAGGAGCCGGCCACACCGCTCTTCTGTCCAGGTAAGTCAGCAGTAGGTTCTAGTTTTAAATTTAAGGGCAGTTAGGATGGATGAAGATAGGACTGGTTTCCAAAGTTTTTAAGGTAGTCTTTATTTCTGGAGGTTTGAGATGTTAGTATGTTCAAATGTTCGAGGAATGTAGGATGCGTTTTCAGGAGTTAAGATATTTTATTTAAGGTTTTAGGAGATAGGATAGATTTGCATTTTCAAGAGTTTAAAAAATATTTCCAATGGTTTTAGAGATAGAATTATTGTATTTTCAGGAATGAAGATATTTTCAAAAGTCTGAGGAGTTAGGGTGTATATTTTTAGGAGTTCAGTATTTTCAAAGATATGAAGAGTTAGGGTATATATTTTCAGGAGTTCAGATATTTTCAGGACTTAAGATATTTTCAAAGGTATGAGGAAGTAAGATATAATGCATTTTCAAAAGTGAAGATATTTTCAAAGGTTTAGGAGTTAGTGTATTTTCAGGATGTGAAGATATTTCCAAAGGTTTTAGGACAAAGACAGTGCATTTTTCATGAGTTAAGGTATTTTCAATGGTTTGTCAGGAAGTGTGGCTGCTTGATGTGGTGACAGGGGTCTATGTTTAGTGTTGATAGTCAAGGCTGTGTTGTGTTGTTTTCTTATGTTTTTTTTATAGCGAGTCAGGGAAATCCATCTGTTGTTAAGGGGGGGGGTGGGGGGGGGGGGGGAGAGGAGGTGTGTTACGAGATCAGAACAGATATGGTGTTAGGTTTCTCTAAAGATACATTTGTGTCCTCTTTCTTTTTTCTTTTTTTTTGGGGGGGGGGGGGGAGAGATAGAAGACTGGGAAATCAAATTAATTAATACAAAGTGTTACAATTTCGAATTAATGCAAAGTGGTACGATTTCCTTAAATTTTGTTAGGGTTTTGTGAAAATAAGGCTGGTAGTATTTTCCTTCCCTAGTTGCTTTGGAGAGCAGTAGCATAGTGAGATAAAAAGAGTTGGTGGGAATAGCAGGTGTGATATGATTAGGGAGTGGGGATGGAGGTACTATTTAAAACATTGTTGACAGTATTTCTGCTGAGAAGGTAAATAGGGGGTGGGTGGGGGATGGTGATAGTAGGCCCAGCTAGTGATAATCTTTTTTTGGGGGGGAGGTTGGGGGTTAGGGGATGCAAAAGGCAATGGCATGTAGATATTTCCAAGTTTGATAAAGAAGGAGGGGGGGAAGATGCAATAGGCATGTAGGTAATATTTCCAAGTTTGATTAAAAATGGGGGGGGGGGGGGATGTAATAGGCATGTAAGTAATATTTCCAAGTTTGATTTTTAAAAAAAAAGGGGGGTGCAATAGGCATGTAAGTAATATTTCCAGGTCATGGTGGAGAAATGCAGGGGGGATAATGGAGCATACATGGCATTCGTTTTTGGGGGGGTAGGGTTGGGGTGGTTATCTTCCAGTTTTCCAAGTGGGGGAAGGTTTGCAGTGTTGAGGCGCTATATAGTCTCCCACCTCCAGTCCCCCGACCACCCACCCCTAGAGGTAATTTACTTATATAGCTGTTGGACAGTGACCACAGTTCTCTGCGACAGCTCACACCCATGCACACCTCATGCAACACAGGACAGGAGAGGTGAAGGTTACTAACACTGAACACCAGGGGAGGAGGTTTCGGAAACTTTATTGAGGTCAGGTCAGGTCATGGGGGTGATAAGTGTCAGGGTAGTTAACTCGTACAGCTGACATTGTCAGCTGTACGAGTTAACTACCCTGACACTTACCACACAAGTGCACCCATGCATGTGCACACACACAGCATAATACAGTAAATAAAATAAAATAACGGTACCCCTACAACTGTGTATAACACAACACATTTCCCTTACGTATATAACACAACACACTACCCCTAAAACTGAATGCCTCTCTCCCTATTTTAGAACACTATATACCATTTAAGGTGGGACATGGGTTTAAAGTGGCCAAAATCGTGCTGTTTTTGTTTTGTTTTGTTTTTTTAAAGAATAAAACGATTGCTCAATGCAAATATGGAATTTTTCCTGTGTGAATTTAAAGAATTTAGGTTGTAAAACGTGTCTGTAGAAACGGGTTTCTTCTACTTGTTATAGATAAAAAAAAGGCTTAGAAGTTTGAAACATTTAGTTTTGGCAACCATACTGGGGTTTTTTCGTGGCAACAGTGCAGAAAACAGTCATTTATGAATTTTAATGATTTACAAGTGATGCCCTTTCAATATAAGCCACAACTTCTCATGTGGGCTTGTAAACAAAATGTCAACAATTTCAACACATCCCACCTTAAACGACACATAGAATTATGTACGACAACCCCCCCCCCTCCTGCCCAAATTCCTGTTTCTTGTCTATACTTCACATACCTAGCCCAACTTTCTTCTGTTCATAACAATTCTTTCATCTAAAAGCAAATAGGACAGCACAGCTGCACTACTCTAGCTGCTAATCTGCAAGTTTATTTTTACAAATGACAATTCTAAAATTGCCTCCATGACAAGCACAGCTGCCAACTGTTGAGAATCCAAAAAATGGAGGGGAGGGGGGGGGGAGTGGTAGGAAGCAGGGGTCAGGGGGTTGCATCCCCTGAAGCTTTTTTTTTTTTGTACAAAGTTATCTGACAAGACACTGTCGTCAGGAAAGAGTATTGTGTTTCACTTTAAAACTGAAAATGGCCGTAGGTGGAAACCAAAAGTACAGTGATCACTTCTAATAACTGAAGTGCAAAGTGTCCAGCAGTCTGGGCCAGACTTCACCACAAGCTCAGCAAGAACTCTTGTTTTGTTTGATGCCACTTTAGTCATCTAGTCTCTGCACAGCTTAACGCAAAGTTTCAGCCTGGCTTTGTTGTTCTGAATTACAGTCTATCCAGGAGAGACTTCCTCTTAAGACATCCTTCTGAGTGTGTGTGTAAATGTAAGTGTGTCACTTTGTGCTTGTGTGTGTGTGCTTGTGGGGGTGGGGTGTGGATAGTGTGTGGGGGGGGGGGGGGACCGTGTGGTGTGTGTGGGCGAGTGGGTGTGGGAGGGGGGAGAGCGTGTGTGCATGCATGTATATGTGCGAACGCGCGCGTACAGTGCGTAAATAATGGTGATTATATGTCTTTTCTAGTCAATGGTTTTTTTGTTGTTGTTTTTTAAGAACATTGTATCTAAACATTGGTGTGTGTGTGTGTGTTTGCGTGTGTGCAAGCACGCGCGCGTAGAGTGTGAGGTGTTTGTGACATTTTTATTTGAAGTTATATAATGTCTGAACAAATATGAAATGTAGTTATTTCGTGTGTTTGATTATGATTTGTATCAATATGCCTGTCAGTATTGTAATTGCCCTTCAGGGATGATTAAAGTGTTTTTGACTTTGACTTGACTTCTTGAAGCGCAACTGCATTGTCATTATCTTCTTTGGGCGTTGTCTGCTATTCCTTGTTTTGTCCATGCATCATTCGCATGCAAAAAATTTGCAAAAAGTCAGCAACTCACACAGCAAACTGATGAAATCCAAATGCAAGTAATATTCTTTCGCTGGCCATGCAAAACTTTAAAAGCACACAGAAAGAGTGCAGCCAAAAGCGAAAGTTTTGCCTTGTCGAGACTGATCAGCATATAAATAAAAAACATCCTTGTATTTGTGATCAAGGTACTGCTATTTCATTGAGCACTTCTTTTCTTCAACATTTCAGTGATCGGTATTGGAAACAAGTATGCACATTGCCATCATAGTTATCAGTGTGTGTGTGTGTGTGGGGGGGGGGGGGGGGGGGGGGATGGTTTTTTAGAATATTTTCAAAACTAGATTCACGGCTAAAAACTGGGGGCAAAGGAATGGTTGGCAGCTGTGGTCAATTTTTTTTTTATACGAAAAACATTAACAAAGCTTTTGACTAAGTCCCTTCCCATCCTCTTCAGGCATATGAACAAACTGACTACATTCTCCACTTCCCTCTATTACAGATGACTGACCTGAATACACGTTCCAATATCTGCTGCTGTCCTCAGCACAACACAGGGTCATGTCAAATACATGTATCCATTTTACACTTACCTGCTGCGTACCTGCTGTCATGTCATGTAAAACAGTCTAACAATACCTACTTCTGCTCTTATCAGTCATGTACATACCAACATACAGTGTTGATTCT
This sequence comes from Stramonita haemastoma, assembly GCA_030674155.1. Lineage (NCBI taxonomy): Eukaryota > Metazoa > Mollusca > Gastropoda > Neogastropoda > Muricidae > Stramonita > Stramonita haemastoma. The sequence continues at coordinate 15,961,848 of CM060342.1, read as the reverse complement.
AGGATTTCAAGAAAGAGGGCCATCTGTGGGTCATGTTTTATCTCCCCCCTGTCCAACTCCATGGTCAAAATAAAAAAAAAAATTTTTAAACAAAAAAATCTCCATGGTCAAAATAGACCAGTTTTAGTAGAGGTCTCATTCATTACTTCCCCTTGCTCGTTCTGTCAGCATATTCACTTGTATTTGAACTGGCTCTATAAACTTGCAAACAAAACCAAAAAAAAGAAGCAGGCAGTTTTTGAGCAAATGGAACAGCAATGTAGTAAAACAGCTGAAATCAGAACTGCTGTGCTAAAATCACAGCTGTAAACAATATGTGCAGTAATGTCACTGCGCTTGCCATGTGAAATTTTAAAATTGCACCATCTCTTAAGTGTGGTGGAAGGCATAACCTTTGTTGAAACCGATCAATGTATGGAAAATCTTCCATGGATTAAGAACAAACTTCTGATAGACACAGCTACCAGCCTTTGCACATTTCTTCGACATCTTTGTGCTTTTTTTTGTGTGTGTGTGGTTTAGGGTTGTTTTTTTCAATTTCATATACCAGATTTTTGTTGCTAGAGACTGGAAATTATTCCTGGTAAAAAAGAAATGGTTGGCAGCTATGATTTGTATGTCTTGGCACTTTAAAACCTATGAAAAAGGGATGAAAATGTGGGCTTGGGATAATAATAATAATATAATAAAATGGAGGCTTATATAGCGCAAATTCCCCAACATGGGCTCACCGCGGTGTACAATCGATCTCATGTTAGCCATCTACTTTTATTTTCTATGAATAATGTGTTGAAATAACCCTACCAATTTGAAAAAGAAAAAAAACCACTTCCTCTCCTATACTGCTTCACACCTTTTTCTAGTTCTCCCTCCCTCCCTCATGGTTCTTCAAAATGTATTCTTTGGCCTGACATTGCTTTCTTAAAAATAGCTTTCATGGTAAAATAATGTAGTCTTCATGACTTTTTGTTGTTGTTGTAATTCATGTTTTTCTTTCTCTTATTCTAAAGAGGAGTGGATGTGAAAGGAAAACAATCGTTTATTCTATTAAATCGTTTTTTATTCTATTACTCTCTTTCAGTAAAATCTGTCCATTCATCCCCCGTTTTATAGATTTTTCAGAAGGAGCTTGGTGCATCAGTTTCTGAGGGTTGTATCAAGAAAGAACCATGATGATTTTTCTTTAAAAATTAACAGAAATAGTTTCTGTTTTGTAGAAGGAAAAACTTTCTTTTGGGGGTAGTGGATTTTTTTTTATCTAAACGGAAAAATTTAACCTGTAGCTAAAACGCTAAACAAAATGTTGGTCAGATATTGTTTAAGAAAAAATTTAACTACACATTTTTTTTTGGGGGGGGAGGGGGGGATACTTCTTTACAGACCAAGAAAAAAAACAGCAATTGTGGAAACAGAAACAAAAAAAACCCAACTGTTTTTTACCACCCAAATACTGTATCCCATGTACATCTCTTTGGGATTCAGTGCTCTTGCCTACTATTTTGGACTTACTGTATAAAACACATGAACTAATTTGTAAAGGGCTGAATTTATGTCTTTCTTTTTCTTTTACATACTTTTTTCCCCTGTAAAAAAAGTTTTAATGCAAAATTTGTTCTATATCTTTGCACCAGAGGGAGCAGACTGCTCACATTTTAGTACCTCAATGACAAAAGACTGCGAGAATCTCGCAACCTAGAATCAACGCTGATATGCACTTGAAATGTCCTACTTTTCACATGCCCTACACCAATGTAGTTGATAAAACTAGTGACAACAGTTTGTAAAGTACTACATGTATATGTTATACTCCACCATGAAATGAGTCGCTTAGCACCTCACCTTTTCCTCTAGGAGCCATTTTAGGCAGGTGGGGGTCAAATATCTATAACTTTGTCTCCTTTTTGCCTTTAAACTTTTTTTTTTTTTTTTTAAATACCCAAGCTCTCATTCTGACCATCTATTAGGATGAAAAACTTGTCAATTTCTCATTTTGTCAATTCCTACAGTCTATCATTTCAAGTTGTAATTAATTTTGATAGAATTGTCCGATTTTCAGTCTTTTTTTTTCCCCTTTTTATTGTATAACCATTTTATTGCAGATTAATAAAATATCAATAACTAGAAATTGACCTCTGGTGCAATGCAACTCATTATGTAGTGGAACATCACATTATGTGTATACAAAGGTGATTAATCAACATAAAACATGAGGTACAAACCAAGCTTGGCGGTACAGATGGTCCATTCCTGCTCAGGCACAACCAACATTCTCGATTCTTGAAGTCAGAATGTCGCTTCTTTCATGGTGGGCAAAAACGGCCGCACACACAAAATCTCACCATTGGTATTGGTGAACCTTGGAGCTCTAGCCAAGGAACAGAAAGAAAAAAATCCTTTGTATTTCTTGGAAGCAAGCAACAGCTGTATATAATGATAAGAAAAATGACCATAAGAAAACAAAAACCAACCAACCCTCACAGACCTCAGCTTTTCTACATGTATGTACCATATTTTCTGGGCTATAAGGCGCAGTGCTGTTTCTGAATCCGGTATTGCAGCAAAAGACTTTTCACTGTGAAAATAACAGATTACTGGGCAGGGCAAGCCATACATTGCTTTAAAACTAAAACCGGCAAAATTAATGCCAATATGCTCAGTCAAGATACTCTTACAAGCTTTGACCAGAAACAGACTGATCTTGCGCACTCTGAAAAAGAAAGAGAAAAAAATCACCAAAATCTATATCAGTAGGCCACGGTTGTTCAATAAACAAAATACTGATGCAGCTTTAAAACAAGGAGCAGCTCATAACCCAGAAATATACAGAATATAAGCTTTTTACATGCCCACCAAAAATTAAATAAATAAAAAAGCTAATCTCGTCCTACCCCTACCCTTATACTTTGAGAGAACTGTGGACGTGTCTTAACAATACCACCATGACCATTTTTTCAGGTATGTCCAGGTGAGACCCAGCATGTGTGTAGTGAACGGCCTCCATCCAACACTCCTCCACTCAACCCTGGTGTCCTCTGAAACACACACACACAGCACACACACAAAGAGTTGACAGACCTCCCCCTGCCTGCACTAACTTGATGAAAGCAAAGCCCAGACAGAGAGATGTATCACTGAAGAAGGATTGCGGGGGCCAGAGCAAGACTGCATTATATTTTCTTTAGTACCTTTTGAATTGATTTTATTATTATGGATTGTAGTAACAGTGTTGTAGTTAAATATTTTCGAGTGTTTTTTTTTTTTTTGGTTGTATTTATTCTGTTTGCTTGCTGTTTTATTTTTGTTAGTTCGTTTGTTTTTTTATTTGGTTGGGTTTATTTTCTGGATAGATGGCTTGATGAAAAAAAGCAAATTTATTGCCCACTGAATGTACCATCTGGAAATAAAATTTTGATTTGACTTGTCAGTGTCTGAGTTGACTTGGTTGGCTGCTGTGGTGAGGGAGACTGACTCCATATGGACTTCCTAGTTGAGTCTGGAGAATTTGTTGCTAATTTCACTTTTGCATTATCTTTTTGTTTTATTTAAATTCTTCGGCTAAAGTTCTGAGGTTCACCAATGGTGAGATTTTGTGTATGCAACCGGTTTTGCCCACCATGAAGGTAGCTGCGTTCCGACTTCTGGGATGTATGCTGGGTATGCTTGTCTTTCCGTAACCCACCGTATGCCAACATGAGTTACAGAATCTTTGATGTGCATATTATTTGATCTTCTACATGTGGATATAAACAAAGAGAATTAAGGCACTGGCAGGTCTGCACTTGAAGTTGACCTGGGAGATTATAAAAATCCCCACCCATAATTCACCAGATGATGCTAAGATTCAAACCCATGACTTCATGGACCCAGGGGATTAAAGTCAAACGGCCATAACCACTCGACTTTAGCATCCATCACATTTTCATTTTAAAATCAATCTATCCATCTCTTATTGTTTTGTGGCGTTTTTTGGTGTGTTTGTTTGTTTGTTTGTTTTTTTTGGGGGGGGAGCGCTAGTGGTTAGAACTTGAACTTGTGATCGTTTTTGGGGGGGTAGGGTTGGGGTGGTTATCTTCCAGTTTTCCAAGTGGGGGAAGGTTTGCAGTGTTGAGGCGCTATATAGTCTCCCACCTCCAGTCCCCCGACCACCCACCCCTAGAGGTAATTTACTTATATAGCTGTTGGACAGTGACCACAGTTCTCTGCGACAGCTCACACCCATGCACACCTCATGCAACAAGGACAGGAGAGGTGAAGGTTACTAACACTGAACACCAGGGGAGGAGGTTTCGGAAACTTTATTGAGGTCAGGTCAGGTCATGGGGGTGATAAGTGTCAGGGTAGTTAACTCGTACAGCTGACATTGTCAGCTGTACGAGTTAACTACCCTGACACTTACCACACAAGTGCACCCATGCATGTGCACACACACACAGCATAATACAGTAAATAAAATAAAATAACGGTACCCCTACAACTGTGTATAACACAACACATTTCCCTTACGTATATAACACAACACACTACCCCTAAAACTGAATGCCTCTCTCCCTATTTTAGAACACTATATACCATTTAAGGTGGGACATGGGTTTAAAGTGGCCAAAATCGTGCTGTTTTTGTTTTGTTTTGTTTTTTTAAAGAATAAAACGATTGCTCAATGCAAATATGGAATTTTTCCTGTGTGAATTTAAAGAATTTAGGTTGTAAAACGTGTCTGTAGAAACGGGTTTCTTCTACTTGTTATAGATAAAAAAAGGCTTAGAAGTTTGAAACATTTAGTTTTGGCAACCATACTGGGGTTTTTTCGTGGCAACAGTGCAGAAAACAGTCATTTATGAATTTTAATGATTTACAAGTGATGCCCTTTCAATATAAGCCACAACTTCTCATGTGGGCTTGTAAACAAAATGTCAACAATTTCAACACATCCCACCTTAAACGACACATAGAATTATGTACGACAACCCCCCCCCTCCTGCCCAAATTCCTGTTTCTTGTCTATACTTCACATACCTAGCCCAACTTTCTTCTGTTCATAACAATTCTTTCATCTAAAAGCAAATAGGACAGCACAGCTGCACTACTCTAGCTGCTAATCTGCAAGTTTATTTTTACAAATGACAATTCTAAAATTGCCTCCATGACAAGCACAGCTGCCAACTGTTGAGAATCCAAAAAATGGAGGGGAGGGGGGGGGGAGTGGTAGGAAGCAGGGGTCAGGGGGTTGCATCCCCTGAAGCTTTTTTTTTTTGTACAAAGTTATCTGACAAGACACTGTCGTCAGGAAAGAGTATTGTGTTTCACTTTAAAACTGAAAATGGCCGTAGGTGGAAACCAAAAGTACAGTGATCACTTCTAATAACTGAAGTGCAAAGTGTCCAGCAGTCTGGGCCAGACTTCACCACAAGCTCAGCAAGAACTCTTGTTTTGTTTGATGCCACTTTAGTCATCTAGTCTCTGCACAGCTTAACGCAAAGTTTCAGCCTGGCTTTGTTGTTCTGAATTACAGTCTATCCAGGAGAGACTTCCTCTTAAGACATCCTTCTGAGTGTGTGTGTAAATGTAAGTGTGTCACTTTGTGCTTGTGTGTGTGTGCTTGTGGGGGTGGGGTGTGGATAGTGTGTGGGGGGGGGGGGGGGACCGTGTGTGTGTGTGGGCGAGTGGGTGTGGGAGGGGGGAGAGCGTGTGTGCATGCATGTATATGTGCGAACGCGCGCGTACAGTGCGTAAATAATGGTGATTATATGTCTTTTCTAGTCAATGGTTTTTTTGTTGTTGTTTTTTTAAGAACATTGTATCTAAACATTGGTGTGTGTGTGTGTGTTTGCGTGTGTGCAAGCACGCGCGCGTAGAGTGTGAGTGTTTGTGACATTTTTATTTGAAGTTATATAATGTCTGAACAAATATGAAATGTAGTTATTTCGTGTGTTTGATTATGATTTGTATCAATATGCCTGTCAGTATTGTAATTGCCCTTCAGGGATGATTAAAGTGTTTTTGACTTTGACTTGACTTCTTGAAGCGCAACTGCATTGTCATTATCTTCTTTGGGCGTTGTCTGCTATTCCTTGTTTTGTCCATGCATCATTCGCATGCAAAAAATTTGCAAAAAGTCAGCAACTCACACAGCAAACTGATGAAATCCAAATGCAAGTAATATTCTTTCGCTGGCCATGCAAAACTTTAAAAGCACACAGAAAGAGTGCAGCCAAAAGCGAAAGTTTTGCCTTGTCGAGACTGATCAGCATATAAATAAAAAACATCCTTGTATTTGTGATCAAGGTACTGCTATTTCATTGAGCACTTCTTTTCTTCAACATTTCAGTGATCGGTATTGGAAACAAGTATGCACATTGCCATCATAGTTATCAGTGTGTGTGTGTGTGTGTGGGGGGGGGGGGGGGGGGGATGGTTTTTAGAATATTTTCAAAACTAGATTCACGGCTAAAAACTGGGGGCAAAGGAATGGTTGGCAGCTGTGGTCAATTTTTTTTTTATACGAAAAACATTAACAAAGCTTTTGACTAAGTCCCTTCCATCCTCTTCAGGCATATGAACAAACTGACTACATTCTCCACTTCCCTCTATTACAGATGACTGACCTGAATACACGTTCCAATATCTGCTGCTGTCCTCAGCACAACACAGGGTCATGTCAAATACATGTATCCATTTTACACTTACCTGCTGCGTACCTGCTGTCATGTCATGTAAAACAGTCTAACAATACCTACTTCTGCTCTTATCAGTCATGTACATACCAACATACAGTGTTGATTCTAGGATTTCAAGAAAGAGGGCCATCTGTGGGTCATGTTTTATCTCCCCCTGTCCAACTCCATGGTCAAAATAAAAAAAAAATTTTTAAACAAAAAAATCTCCATGGTCAAAATAGACCAGTTTTAGTAGAGGTCTCATTCATTACTTCCCCTTGCTCGTTCTGTCAGCATATTCACTTGTATTTGAACTGGCTCTATAAACTTGCAAACAAAACCAAAAAAAAGAAGCAGGCAGTTTTTGAGCAAATGGAACAGCAATGTAGTAAAACAGCTGAAATCAGAACTGCTGTGCTAAAATCACAGCTGTAAACAATATGTGCAGTAATGTCACTGCGCTTGCCATGTGAAATTTTAAAATTGCACCATCTCTTAAGTGTGGTGGAAGGCATAACCTTTGTTGAAACCGATCAATGTATGGAAAATCTTCCATGGATTAAGAACAAACTTCTGATAGACACAGCTACCAGCCTTTGCACATTTCTTCGACATCTTTGTGCTTTTTTTTTGTGTGTGTGTGGTTTAGGGTTGTTTTTTTTCAATTTCATATACCAGATTTTTGTTGCTAGAGACTGGAAATTATTCCTGGTAAAAAAGAAATGGTTGGCAGCTATGATTTGTATGTCTTGGCACTTTAAAACCTATGAAAAAGGGATGAAAATGTGGGCTTGGGATAATAATATATAAATATAATAAAATGGAGGCTTATATAGCGCAAATTCCCCAACATGGGCTCACCGCGGTGTACAATCGATCTCATGTTAGCCATCTACTTTTATTTTCTATGAATAATGTGTTGAAATAACCCTACCAATTTGAAAAAGAAAAAAAACCACTTCCTCTCCTATACTGCTTCACACCTTTTTCTAGTTCTCCCTCCCTCCCTCATGGTTCTTCAAAATGTATTCTTTGGCCTGACATTGCTTTCTTAAAAATAGCTTTCATGGTAAAATAATGTAGTCTTCATGACTTTTTGTTGTTGTTGTAATTCATGTTTTTCTTTCTCTTATTCTAAAGAGGAGTGGATGTGAAAGGAAAACAATCGTTTATTCTATTAAATCGTTTTTTATTCTATTACTCTCTTTCAGTAAAATCTGTCCATTCATCCCCCGTTTTATAGATTTTTCAGAAGGAGCTTGGTGCATCAGTTTCTGAGGGTTGTATCAAGAAAGAACCATGATGATTTTTCTTTAAAAATTAACAGAAATAGTTTCTGTTTTGTAGAAGGAAAAACTTTCTTTTGGGGGTAGTGGATTTTTTTTTTATCTAAACGGAAAAATTTAACCTGTAGCTAAAACGCTAAACAAAATGTTGGTCAGATATTGTTTAAGAAAAAATTTAACTACACATTTTTTTTTGGGGGGGGAGGGGGGGGATACTTCTTTACAGACCAAGAAAAAAAACAGCAATTGTGGAAACAGAAACAAAAAAACCCAACTGTTTTTACCACCCAAATACTGTATCCCATGTACATCTCTTTGGGATTCAGTGCTCTTGCCTACTATTTTGGACTTACTGTATAAAACACATGAACTAATTTGTAAAGGGCTGAATTTATGTCTTTCTTTTTCTTTTACATACTTTTTTCCCCTGTAAAAAAAGTTTTAATGCAAAATTTGTTCTATATCTTTGCACCAGAGGGAGCAGACTGCTCACATTTTAGTACCTCAATGACAAAAGACTGCGAGAATCTCGCAACCTAGAATCAACGCTGATATGCACTTGAAATGTCCTACTTTTCACATGCCCTACACCAATGTAGTTGATAAAACTAGTGACAACAGTTTGTAAAGTACTACATGTATATGTTATACTCCACCATGAAATGAGTCGCTTAGCACCTCACCTTTTCCTCTAGGAGCCATTTTAGGCAGGTGGGGGTCAAATATCTATAACTTTGTCTCCTTTTTGCCTTTAAACTTTTTTTTTTTTTTTTAAATACCCAAGCTCTCATTCTGACCATCTATTAGGATGAAAAACTTGTCAATTTCTCATTTTGTCAATTCCTACAGTCTATCATTTCAAGTTGTAATTAATTTTGATAGAATTGTCCGATTTTCAGTCTTTTTTTTTCCCCTTTTTATTGTATAACCATTTTATTGCAGATTAATAAAATATCAATAACTAGAAATTGACCTCTGGTGCAATGCAACTCATTATGTAGTGGAACATCACATTATGTGTATACAAAGGTGATTAATCAACATAAAACATGAGGTACAAACCAAGCTTGGCGGTACAGATGGTCCATTCCTGCTCAGGCACAACCAACATTCTCGATTCTTGAAGTCAGAATGTCGCTTCTTTCATGGTGGGCAAAAACGGCCGCACACACAAAATCTCACCATTGGTATTGGTGAACCTTGGAGCTCTAGCCAAGGAACAGAAAAGAAAAAAATCCTTTGTATTTCTTGGAAGCAAGCAACAGCTGTATATAATGATAAGAAAAATGACCATAAGAAAACAAAAACCAACCAACCCTCACAGACCTCAGCTTTTCTACATGTATGTACCATATTTTCTGGGCTATAAGGCGCAGTGCTGTTTCTGAATCCGGTATTGCAGCAAAAGACTTTTCACTGTGAAAATAACAGATTACTGGGCAGGGCAAGCCATACATTGCTTTAAAAACTAAAACCGGCAAAATTAATGCCAATATGCTCAGTCAAGATACTCTTACAAGCTTTGACCAGAAACAGACTGATCTTGCGCACTCTGAAAAAGAAAGAGAAAAAAATCACCAAAATCTATATCAGTAGGCCACGGTTGTTCAATAAACAAAATACTGATGCAGCTTTAAAACAAGGAGCAGCTCATAACCCAGAAATATACAGAATATAAGCTTTTTACATGCCCACCAAAAATTAAATAAATAAAAAGCTAATCTCGTCCTACCCCTACCCTTATACTTTGAGAGAACTGTGGACGTGTCTTAACAATACCACCATGACCATTTTTTCAGGTATGTCCAGGTGAGACCCAGCATGTGTGTAGTGAACGGCCTCCATCCAACACTCCTCCACTCAACCCTGGTGTCCTCTGAAACACACACACACAGCACACACAAAGAGTTGACAGACCTCCCCCTGCCTGCACTAACTTGATGAAAGCAAAGCCCAGACAGAGAGATGTATCACTGAAGAAGGATTGCGGGGGCCAGAGCAAGACTGCAATTATATTTTCTTTAGTACCTTTTGAATTGATTTTATTATTATGGATTGTAGTAACAGTGTTGTAGTTAAATATTTTCGAGTGTTTTTTTTTTTTTTGGTTGTATTTATTCTGTTTGCTTGCTGTTTTATTTTTGTTAGTTCGTTTGTTTTTTTATTTGGTTGGGTTTATTTTCTGGATAGATGGCTTGATGAAAAAAAGCAAATTTATTGCCCACTGAATGTACCATCTGGAAATAAAATTTTGATTTGACTTGTCAGTGTCTGAGTTGACTTGGTTGGCTGCTGTGGTGAGGGAGACTGACTCCATATGGACTTCCTAGTTGAGTCTGGAGAATTTGTTGCTAATTTCACTTTTGCATTATCTTTTTGTTTTATTTAAATTCTTTCGGCTAAAGTTCTGAGGTTCACCAATGGTGAGATTTTGTGTATGCAACCGGTTTTGCCCACCATGAAGGTAGCTGCGTTCCGACTTCTGGGATGTATGCTGGGTATGCTTGTCTTTCCGTAACCCACCGTATGCCAACATGAGTTACAGAATCTTTGATGTGCATATTATTTGATCTTCTACATGTGGATATAAACAAAGAGAATTAAGGCACTGGCAGGTCTGCACTTGAAGTTGACCTGGGAGATTATAAAAATCCCCACCCATAATTCACCAGATGATGCTAAGATTCAAACCCATGACTTCATGGACCCAGGGGATTAAAGTCAAACGGCCATAACCACTCGACTTTAGCATCCATCACATTTTCATTTTAAAATCAATCTATCCATCTCTTATTGTTTTGTGGCGTTTTTTTGGTTGTTTTGTTTTTTGTTTGTTTTTTGTTGGGGGGGGGCGCTAGTGGTTAGAACTTGAACTTGTGATCTGATGGCCTGGTTTTGAGCCTTCACCGACTCAACCGTTCCACCAGTTTGTGCTAAAAAAATTGGGTGACTTTTTTTGGGGGGATGCATGCAAACAGGTGTTGTGTTAAGACACCATCTCCAAAAATTTTAATGCAGCTACCTAAATGGTGGGGGGTAAATGGTTGCATAAGCAAAAAACTCACCTCTGGTGAACCTCAAAGCTCTAGCTGAGGAACCCCCCCCAAAAAATGTAGACAATCTCCCTCATGAAGTTAAAACAAAAATTTCAAAAAATCATGTATGAAAACAAAATCTGAATTCCCTTTCCTGTCTAAAAACAACCACAGTCAAGAAAACCAAAAGTGTGGGCAGCATGGTGGTGTGAGCCCAAGCAGAAAGTCTTTCAGTATGAGTGGGGTGATCATTAGACTTTTCCCCCAATGTATAGGGTTCAGACAAACCCCTCAACAGTATAGAATTGGAAGACTTTTCAAAAAAATTTTTATTTTTTTTTTAAAATATTCAAGGCTGTGGTTCATGCTGTATTATGATTTACATCTGTAGCCTACCCATGCTAAGCTCAAGTAGTGATTGCCACCCAAAATTAAATTGGCATACATTATATAATGCATATTTCTCTCTGTGTGTGTGTGTGTCTGTGTCTGTGTCTGTGTTTGTGTGTGCGTGCATGTGTGTGTGCAAGTTCACTCACAAATGATTACAATAATCTTGTCTTATCATTCAATGTGTTCTTAGACAGGCACACACCACTACAATTTTAGCAATAAAGTAATACTAACAGCTGATGAAAATCTCCAATTTTTTATGAATACATATTGATTCTATACAGTGTGTGTGCGTGCGCTCATGTGTGTGTGTGTGTGTTAAATCTTAAACTGTTCACATATTTGTCTTAACACCATTTTATGAAGTGTTTTTTTTTATAATTATTCTTTTATTTCAATGTTAATGAAATAAGCACTCACGTGCTTTTTTTTTTTTTTTTTTTTTTTTACATCCAATCCCTATATGTATGCAGTTTTGTAAATTTTGTCATCCATTCCCACCGGCACACAATGGCCTGCTCTCCCAGAAAGCAGAACAGGTTTTACCTTGTGCACAAGATGTTATGTGTGCGTTTGCACACAGGACCTCAGTTTAGTCTCTTTCATAGGACCTTTGGGGGGAGTGGAGTCGACACTGATGTTAACTCCAGAGGAAAAAAATCATCTTGAACAAGATTCGAATCTGGGTCAACATAGCACGAGGGCATCACTATGACCATCAGGCTATCGGTGTGTGTGTAATACAGACTTTCATCATGAGCTCATGTTGTGACATGTTCCCCAGCTTAACACCTTGAGGATCACCCAGAAATGCACTGATTCACTCACCCCCCCTGGGAATCACTGAGAGATTGAAATACACACTGATGAAAAATTCGTGTGTCGCATGACTCTTTTCTAATACCTTGCCATATATAGGCATCCATACGCTGACTTAAGGGGATTTTTTTTTCTCTTAAAGGAGAGTGCAGGCTGTTATGCTAAGATCTTATCATGGTTGAAAGACAAATCTCAACATAACATTTTACAACAAACTGTTTGAATGTATGACTTTGCTCATTTTACATCAATAACTGACAGCTTTTGGTCTGGACCAACACAAAGGGATAAAAAAAATCCTTGGAAACTAAACTTTTGAATGTTGTTTGGCTGATACAGCAATGCACAAGCCATTATAGTCTGCAATGGTCCTTCGGATGAACTATAGACCAAGGTTTCATGTGCGAACGCGCACAGAACACCTTCACACACATTAAAACCCAGTCCGCTTTTCAAAAGATGGGCCATTGTGTCAGTGGGAATGGATGACAAAATTTACAAAACTGCATACACACAGGGAGTGGGTTATAAAAGTGCTTATTCCATATTCCTGAAATAAAAGAATGAAATGATTTTTTTTCTGAAACGGTGAAGCTTCACCACAAATGAGTTGCATTGCACTAGAGGTCATCAATTTTCAGTTTTAACATGTCATCAATCTGCAATAAAAAGGCTATTCAATACAGAAAACAGATTGAAAATCAGGTAAATCTAGGCTTTTTTTTTTTTTTTTACAAATTGAAATGACTGCAAGAAGTGCAAAAATAGAAATTGAATGTAAACTTAACAGACGGGTTGGGTGTTTTTTAATGCGCTTTTAGCACAAAAGGAATCACAGTCATGCCTTTTTTTTTAAATACAAGTTTCAAACCAAGGTAAAAGAAGGGCTATAGTTTTATAATCTTTCAAAATCAACAAGCCTGACCCCCACCTGCCTAAAATGGCTCCTACGGAAAAGTGGGGGTTTTCCTCCTTTTTTTTCTTTTTATATAATCGAGGATAAGGAATCAGCACTCGGTGCTTTATTAAATCCAGTTCCTGTATGCATGCAGATTTGTAAATCTTATCTGTTCCCACCGGCACACAATGGCCTACTCTTATGAAAAGTGGAACAGGATTTAACGTGTGCGCAAGATGTTATGCGTGCGTCCGCACACGGGGCATCGTTTACAGTCTCATCCTGAAAGACTTTTGGGGAGAGTGGAGTCAGCACTGATGTTAACTCCAGAAGAAAAATCCCTCGAACGGGAATCAAACTCGGGTCATCAAATTGCGAGCGCAATGTTCTGACCACTAGGCTATCCTGTCCCCTGGTCAGATGCAATGCAACCCAATTCGTGGTGGAGCATCACAAGTGTCTCATATGGTACAGTGGTAGGCTACATGAATGATGACAAATACTGCATGGTAAAGACAGCACACTCACCTGGTATCAGGAAGTTTCCAAAGCAGTAGTAGCCTGTAGTGCCAGCCACCACACGTGTCCCTTGCCCTGCAAGTCTTGTACTCTGCCACCCGTTTCCATAGTTGCCTCGGAATGGGGGCCACACCTGCACATTGAAATGAGTCATCATCATCTTGGTATGGATCATATCACTGACATTATGCATTTTTATATGGAAACAAAATCAGAAAACAAGAGTCTACGAAAGCAGGCTAAAGTCATGACTTTAGATAGACAATTTAGTTATAAATACTTACATCTACTCTATAAATACAGTCAGGCTTAAGGGCGATAATGAAATCAGACGAGGCAAATAATCTTTTGGATACTTACTATGATATGACCATTTTCCTGTATAAAACAGTATTATTATTTTTATCATTTCCTCACCCTTAACTTCCCAATTTCCCCCCAAAAAAAATCAAACTAATGTCAAAGTCTTTTGGATGGGACTATAAACCAAGGCCCCATACACACTGAAAACTTGTTTTGCCTTTCAAAGAGTTGGCTATTGTGAGCTGGTATGAAGAAATTAAGAAAAAAACAACGCATACATACAGGTGTCGTGTACTGTGTAGACACCATCCCTCAAGTCTGAATGCAGCTACCTAAATGGTGGGGAAGAATATGGTCACATACCAAAAATCTTACCATTGGTGAACCTCGTAGCTGTAGCAAACAAAGGAAAAAAAGTATCAGCAGCAACATTTTTCTTTATCATTTTAATATAAATCATTACAACTATCAATACAAAACAGTTTATTTGTATTATTATTTATTCTTTTATAGTCAAGAATAATGGAATGAGCACCCGTGTGCTTTTTTTACATCCAGTCCCCAGTGTGAATGCAGTTTTGTCAATCTTATCTGTTCCTACCAGGCACACAGTGGCCTACTCTTACGAAAAGCAGAACAGGATTTAACGTGTGCGACAAGATGCTTCTGTATGCATTCGCACACATGGGGCCCCGGTCTCTAGTCTCACCCGAAGGACTTTTGGGGAGAGTGGAGTCAGCACTGATGTTAACTCCAGGGAAAAAAATCCCCTCGAACAGTGAATAAGACAAAAACATAACAAGTACTAAAAAAAGTATATGGGTCATAGGGTTCATGAATGGAACAGAACACTGTCAATTTCCCCAGTTGGAATACTGGGGGTTTCAGCAGGGAAGACCACACAGCATGACATAGTCTTTTTCAGGTGTTGCCCTCCAGGTGAAAACTGCAGCGCAGGTGTTAAAAAGGCCGACTGCTAGGCCCTCGCTAGCACTGGAACAATAAAAAAAAAAATAAATACATAAGGGATGTTGCATGATCTGGGGGAGAGCCTAGTGGTTTGATCATGAAGCTTGTTCCAACCAGGTTTGAACCACCATCCATGCTCATTTATAATCAAGGGAATTTTCCCCCTGGATTAACACCAGTGACAGTACCAACTCCACTGCCCTATAAAAATCCTTCACATGAGATTATAAACTGAGGTTTTGTGTGCGACGCACACAGAACATCCTGCACACATGTTAAAAACCTGTTCTACCTTTCGGAAGAGTAGGACTTTGCGTGCTGGTATGATTTTTTTTTTCATTTAAAAAAACACATGCACACTCGTTTTATCATTCCTGCAGTCAGAATATGGATACCTTAACAGTAGGTCTTGAGTCTTTGAGTATAGGGTTGCAAACAAATTGCCCCCCCCCCCCCCAAAAAAAAAAAAAAAAAAAAAATTAGGCTTACATTTTTTTCTCTTTAAGTCTGGCTGTTGCCTTCACTCCATGAGGAGTGATGGGAAAACAGCACTGAAACCTTCAGTAGCCACTATAGGCTGACATAAATATGATTTTATAGTACAGGTTAGGTTGGGTTGGATTGAATATTATAGAATTGTGTTGGGGTTGACCATTAGTCACCTGAGAGGATTTGGACTTTATAATTATACATGAGTCTAGTGATTTGTTTGTGCTGCAGAAGAAATAAAATTGATGGCAAAACTCGCTTTTTCTGTTACTTCTCATGAAAGATGATGGGTGTCGAAATGTAACTACTGCACCAATTAATAATGTCCATAATGTCTCTGATTTTAATAAAATGACAATATATATACACGGGCTTACCTGTTAATAATACCTGTTACATGTAGTAGTAGGTACAACAAGATTTATCATTGTGGAGGTTTAGTACATTTTCAGCCAATGAAGATTTTTGCAACCTGATAACAGTTACACTTTAACCAAAATTTTTAAAAGAACTGTAAAATAAAATATTTACCATTACCATGTCATATGTTTCCTAGCTTTTGAAGCAAGATCCACAAAGCTAAAAAAACCTGACGATTTTGCAGTAAATAAATCAAAATAAACTTAAAGCGTTACTGTGTTACACATGACCTAAATGCAATACAAAAAACAACATCAAGGAAACACTGATCACTTTGAACGTCTCACTCTTTTGTTCACAAAGGCTTTCAACTCATGCAATCATGTCCAAGCTAAGTTTCAATCTTTGATTCAACTGTTTGTGGGTGGGGGGGGGGGTGTGTTTTTTAATCAATACATATAATTACTTTACATAACTAGTCAATAGTCAATACTTTTCACTCATAACAAAAATAAACAACTCTAAATTTAGCTGTTAGATCTAGTTTTGGTCTAAATCATTCATGATTCAAGCCGGCAGGCTAAGAAATGGGGATAGTCACTTGATGCTGTGACAGATATGACGTTTTTTATGACGTCATCAACTTTTACATCACTGGGTGCCAAGCCAGGATGTACTTTTAGGACATGGAAGTTTGTGTAATTAAAATAAACACCAAAATACAGATATCTAGCATTAGATCTATGAAATTGTGGTTATCCTTCAAAAATGAATAATCTGATGCACTGTTTCACTCTATTATTTTTTTTTATATCCAAGATAATGAAATAAGCACTTGCTTTTTTACATCCAATCCCCCTGTGCATGCAGTTTTTGTAAATATTTCTTCCCACCTGCACATAATGGCCTACTCTTATGAAAAGCATAACAGGATTTAATGTGTGCACAAGATGTTCTGCCTGCGTTCGGGCACTCGGCACATGGGCTTCGGCTTATAGTCTCATCCAAGGACTTTTGGGGAGAGTGGAGTCAGAACTGATATTTTACTCTAGGGGAAAAGTCCTCTCAATGGGAATACAACTCGGTGATCAAAATGCCACTCAATGTTCTGACCACTAGATCTAGGCTATCCCCATGTGTGTGTTGGTTTGTGTGTGTGTGTGTGTGTGTGTGTGTGTGTGTGTGTGTGTGTGTGTGTGTGTGTGTGTGTGTGTGTGTTTTCAATTTCTTTTAACGTCTTTTCACAAATTGTGATATCAGAGGAAATGAAGGAGAGAAAGACAGAGACAGAGAAGGAAAGGGGGAAGGGTGTGTGAATGTCAGGGGAAGAGGGTGTAGTTGGTAATGTATGGAAGATGGAATTTCGGGGATCAATAGGGCCTTCATGTGGATTGATAAAAAAAAAAACAACCCTTAACGTTACTTACCTACTAAACTACAACAAAAAGGAAAATGCAGTTCCAACAATTCTGAACAAAAACAGTAATTCCAACGAAAAAATGTGAGGTAATTTCACCTGAGAAAAAAAGTCGTAAGTAGCCTCCCCCCCCCCCCCCAAAAAAAAAAAAAAACCAACAAAAAACAAAAAACACCACTAACAATAACAACAAATAATTATGTTTAAAAAAAACCACAAAAAACTACCCCCCCCCCCCCCCCCCAACAGCAAAAAAAAAAAAAGAAAAAAAAAAAAAAAAAAACATAAAAGACCAACTAACCCCCCAAAACAAGAACGAGAATTCCCAACAATAGCAACCAGAAGCAAATTATGAACATTATCATCCCCCTCTCCCTTCCCCAAGAAACAACCAAAAGAAACAATAGGTATAGCCTGTGTGTGTGTGTGTGGTGTGTGTGTGTGTGTGTGTGTGTGTGTGTGTGTGTGTGTGTGTACAAACATGCGCCCTTAGGCATGTGAGTGTGGAGAGAGAAAGACAGACCGACAGAGGGACACCAACAGTAACAGAGAGAGAGAGAAGGGGGGGGGGGGGGAGAGAGAAATTATCTTAAGCCTATTGTGAGCGAGAAAATGGTTATAAATAGTTTTAGAATTCAATCTTTCAACAAACACAGGTAAATTTTAATAAGAAAGAAACAAGACATTCAAAATCAATGTACTAAAATTAAAATTACAAATAGATTACTAATTTACTACCTACCTCAGCAATTATGGTGCTGTCGTCGTCCTTTTCAGAAAAAAACACCATGTTCTTCTTGTTGTGGTTATATTTTACGTCCCAGAGAAGATTTGGATCTAGGGACTGCGAACACAACAACGTATCCAAAGTGTTTTCTGAAAGTCCACCATCTTCACATTCTTATTGTGCTTGTCAAGTCTTTTCTGGTTTTCACTGCACTATCATTTCATCCACCATACGAAATCTTAAAACTGCACTGGTCCACGGTGCATAAGGTACACGTAGCTTTTGCCTTGTAGGGACTGGTCAGTATATGGAAAATCCTCCTTGTGTGGCCTAATGTGAGAACAAACTTCTGACTGACATGGAAATCATATTTCGCGCTTTTCTTCGACATCTTGGTCAGGCGAGAAGACATACATTACGCATGCGCAAGTGAAACTTCAAAAACCTGGATTGGCATCGGAACGCAGCACACGTGTTGACTTCCAACTCGAATTTCTGTGGTCGTTTGTTGCTGTCGTTGTTAGTGTTGTTTTATATTTTGTGTCCTTTTTGTTTTGTTTTAAATTGCAGAAATGTGGCTAGAAAATGGAAAAATTGCGTGACGAAAGGAATGGCATGCATCTTTTATTTATTTGGTTCTGGTTATATCATAGTCCCAGTGGAGCTGTCCAATTTGGGACTGTGATGACTGCAAGTGGGAACCACCCAAAAAATCAACGCCCAACGTTGGGCATGTTGCAATTCTAAAGTTATGCAATGCTTTACATGATGGGCAGTTCTGCATGAGCCCTTTTTATGTAATGATGAGACTGTAAACCGAGGCCCCGTGTGTGCGAACGCACGCAGAACATCTTACGCACACGTTAAATCTTGTTCCGCTTTTCGTAAGAGTAGGCCATTGTGTGCCGGTGGGAACAGATGACATTTACAAAACTGCATACACACGGGGACTGGGTGTAAAAAAACCCACACATAAGTGCTTATTCCATTATCCTCGATATAAAAGAATAAATAAATAAATAAATGGATCAGAAACTTCCCACTTTTTTTTTTTTTTTTTTTTTTTTTTTTAGTGGGGGTGGGGTGGCGAGTTCCCACTTCTTTTACCCTTTGTGATGTTCCTTTCCTGCTGTTCCCAACCCTCTCAGCCCAAGCCATACCTAGACTTGTTATGTATCATCTTCAGAATCAAAAGTCTACAGGGAGCTTATCAATGTCAGGCTGCTCTGAAGCCACCAGCCAGAGGGGATGGCTGGCCCTGCACTGCTGATGTGTTTTTTGTGTGTCGTTTGTGGCTACCGGGCCACAGGGGTCACCACGAGACAGATGCGGCCAAATGGCTAAATGGCTCGGGCACAACAGGTCTTAAGTTGAGTAAAAGAACATCTTGCCCACACGTTAAATCCTGTTCCGCATTTCGTAAGAGTAGGCCATCGTGTTCCGATGGGAACGGATGACAAGATTTACACAACTGCATACACGCGGGGACTGGATGTAAAAAAAAAAAAAGCACGTGAGTGCTTATTCCATTATCCTCGATATAAAAGAATAAATAAATAAATAAAGGTTGTGCTGATCAGGGGACCTACAGCTGTGGTATATACTTTTCACACCAAAATGCAAGATCGTGGAGGTGTCGGGGAGATAAACACAGGGTTATCTCAGCTACCCACACCTCTAGGGCCTATTTTTATTTCATTTATTTATTCTTTTATATGGAGGATAATGGAATAAGCACTCGTGTTTGTTGTTGTTTTTTACATTCAGTCCCCATGTGTATGCAGTTTTGAAAATCTTGTCATCTGTTCCCACGGGCATCGCCACACGATGGCCTACTCTTACGAAAAGCGGAACAGGATTTAACATGTGCCTATCGCATCATAACCCCTGGGACTCCAGTCCTTTTGACTACCAAAGAACTGTCAATGTTCGTAACTATTTGTTGACTATCTTGAAACGTTTCCATTGCAAACAGTTCTTGAAATGTGTTGTTGTTTAGGGTTTTTCGTTTCAATCGCAACCAGTTCTTGAAGTGTCTTTCGTTTTTGCTCGTTTGTTGTTGCTGTTGTTTAGGGTTTTTCTTTTGTTTGTTGTTGTTGTAGGCCATATGTGGTTTTTCTGTGTGTGTGTGTGTGTGTGTGTGTGTGTGTGTGTGTGTGTGTGTGTGTGTGTGTGTGTGTGTGTGTGTGTGTGTGGGGGGGGGGGGTCCTCAGCTAGAGCTGTTACGTTCACCAATGGTGAGGTTTTGTGTGAGACCATTATGTCCACGCATAAGAAGGTAGCTGCATTCCAACTTCAGGGTCAAAGGGTTTAATTTTACATACTTCTATGGGTTCTGGGCGATGCCTAACAACGATATGTTTGTTTTTCACTTTCTCATTGTATATAAACACAATGGGGAAATAGAACAACAAACATGATCATTTAAGTGTTCCCCTATATTTTGTATTCCCCCCCCCCCCCCCCCAAAAAAAAAAGGGGGGGGGGGAGTGTCTTTATCATAATGACGTGATGGACTGACGTTCAATCTTACAATTAGGCTACGTCACTGTGAAACTTTGTTGCAGTATTTCAAAACTGCACATTACCACTGAAGATCTAAGTGAGGTGCTGAGAGAGAGAGAGAGAGAGAGAGAGAGAGAGAGAGAGAGAGAGAGATTTCTTACTTTTTAAATATAGTGTGTGTGTGTGTGTGGTGTGTGTGTGTGTGTGCGTGTGCGCGGGGGCTTGCTAGCTGATGTGTGTTATTTTATATTATTTATTATTTTTTTTTAATCATGATTGAAACTTCAGTGTTTTAAAAAAATATCTAAAAAAGCATACCAGTGCTTATTAATTTTTTATTTAATTATCCACAAAATAAAAGATTTTGATTCGATCTTTAGCAAGCGTTAAAGCGTAAATGAGTGTGATAAATCAGAAGTGGAACAGATTGAAAATAGTACACAGAAATGCTGAGTGACCATATTTTTTTGTTCCTGGGCTAGAGCTCTAAGGTTCACCAATGGTGAGATTTAAGCATGTGCAACAGTCCCCCCCCCCCCCCCCCCCCCCCCCCCCCCCCCCCCCCCCCCCCCCCCCAATTTAAGTAGCTGCATTCAGACTTCGGAAATGGTGTCTTAACACAACACCTGTGTGCATGCTGCAGGTTGGGTTTATTCCTTTTTTTCTTCTTTTTTTAAAATCTGTTTCCACCGCATACAGTGGCCCACTCTTCCGAAAGGCGAAATGGGTTTTAAACGTGTGTGTTAGATGTTCTGCCTGCGCTCACACATGGGTCCTCCGTTTAGATTCTGTAGTTTCATCCGAAGGACTTTGACATTAAGTTTAACTTTTTCGTCAGATTAAACTTCTAAATCTGCTTTCCAGAAAGTGGAAAGCAAATTTGTAAGTTTAATCTGACGATAAAGAGTAGAAAGCAGATTTATAAGTTGAATCTGAAGAAAAAGTTAAAACTGAATGTCAAAGTCTTTAGTATAATGACGTGTTAGACTGACGTCAATCTCACAAACAGGATACGTCATTGTGAAACTTTGTTGCAGTATTTCAAAACTGTATATTACAACCGAAGATCATATAGCGAGGCCCTGAGGAGAGAGAGAGAGAGAGAGAGAGGGGGGGGGGGGGGGGGGGGGGATTCTTTATACTTGTAAATAAAAACTGACCTTGAGTAGGGCAATATTACGGCTATAGAGTTATGATCTCCCTCTGGGGTTTGCTTGTTAATTTGTTTTCATTGTTATGATTTTCTTTGACTAAGGGCTGGATGTAAAAAAGCCATTATGTGTGCTTATTCTCTTCCTTAATTTAATAAAAGTTTCAAAGTTTCAAGTTTCTCCTTCTCTCAGCGCTCTCAGTCTCACCACGCCTACCAAACACTACTGTTACAGCTAAGCTGAAACATCAGACTGGACATAGTCAGGTAGGCAAGAGATCTGAAGTCGGTACACAAAAGGTGTCCCATAACCTTTGTGGTCGTAGGGGAGCGAGGCATCAGAAACCTCAGCTACTCTAGGGGCCAGCATGTTGAGGGCAGCGCCCATCTCCTCTCCCTCTCTGCTTCACCTTCCCTGAGTGACCCTAAAGGGGGCAGGTACCCATTGACAGCTGGGTGAACTGGGGGACTATACTGAAGCCAAGGCGCGCAAACTAAACTGATGGAAAAAGAGGGCAGTATAAGTTAACAGACTGTGCTATAGCCCACGCTCTGAGACATTGCCATCTTTTCCATCAGTTTTGTGTGCCCACTACAGGTCTCTTTCCCACCTGGCGATGTTTAATCTGATGCTTCAGCTTTGCCCTAATGTTTCATAGCCGTGATACAACTGTACATGTTAATCACAAACTCTTTGCATTTGAAGGGTGGTTTTTTTTTGTTTTTGTTTTTTTTTGCTGTCAGAAAGGCTTATTTTGGAATAATGTGTTTCTTTAATTAACTTGCCTTTCAAGTTTCTAGTCTATCTAGTACATCAGTTCACTAAAGACGTATACACACACATGTGCACACACACACACACACACACACACACACACATTATCTACATACACACACACACACACACAATTATCTATATACACACACACTCACATGCACAGAGAAAGTAAATTTTTCCTATAACCTATGTGGTTGTAGGGGAACAAAGCATCAGGGACCTCAGCTTCTCTAGGGGCCAACATATTGAGGGCGGCACCCATCTCCTCTCCCTCTCTGCTTTACCTTCCCTGACCCTAAAGAGGGCAGGTACCCATTTACAGCTGGGTGAACTGGGGGACTGTACTGAAGCCAAGGCACGCAGTCACCCATCCACTTGGTAACCATGCTTGATGCTGCTCGATACTGGCTTGGGGAAAGCAAGCGCTTTTACCACTGAGCTATCCCTCCCCTAAAGTTAAGGTAACAATAAACGGCAAATATTGTTTTTCTGGTGTGCACATTGTCATAATGCTATATGAATCCACTTATCTTGATTCACCTCCCCCCTTGTATCATTTTTGTTTCTCTCTGAGTTTATTTTGTTGTTATGAGTTGTAACAATGTTGTAGCTAAATATTTGTTGGGGTGGGGTTTTCTTGGTTGTACTCTGCTTGTTTGCTTCCTGCTTCATTTCTGTTAGTTTGTCTGTTTTTTGTTTAAGTGCTTTTTTTTTCTTTTTCTTTTTTTTGGCTGTATAGATGGCTTGATGAAAAAAAGCAAATTTATTCCTTACTCAATGTACCATCTGGAAATAAAATTTTGATTTGATTTGATTTGATATATATTTTGTGCCCTTGGAAAAGGCACTTTACGGCTATTTTCTCACCCCACCCAGGTGTAAAAGGGGTACCAACCTTGTGTTGGGGGGTTAACCCTGCGATAGACTGGCGTCCTATCCAGGGGGGAGTCTATGACTCTCAGTCGCTTAGCGCCACAGAAACCGGGATAAGCACCGGCCTGATGAGCCTTAGGCTCGGGACAGACTTTAACTTTAACTCTCTCTCTTCTCTGTGTTCCTTCCCAGGTGGGATGTGAAGTGCCAGGTCTTCTCCTGTGCTTGTAACTTTACAGGAGGTCTGCCCAATGGCCTCAGCCGATACACATTCTGACTTCAGAGACGATAACTCATTTCATTGTACAGGTCGTATGCTGGGTATATTTGTGTTTCTGTAAGTAACCCACTGAATGCTGACATGAATTACAGAATTTTCAATGGGAATATCTTCTGCATGTGTGGGAACAAGAAGGGAATTAGGGCACTGGCAGGTCTGCACTTAGCAGTTGACCTAAGAGATGGTAAAATTCCTCTCGTCCTAAATTCATCAGAGGCTGCCGTCAAGATCTGAATACATGGATGTATGGGCTATAACATCCATGTTTTACTTTGATTTGATTGGAGTTTTTTTTTTGTTCCTTAGTTCTATTTTCCTTAGCTATTCTCCCACCCCCCCCCCCCCCCCCCTCCAACTTTCCCTCCACAGAAAAAGGGAGAAGGGAGGGAGTGGTGGTTAAGCAAGAAATAAGACAAGGAACACATAACCTTGGGCTCAACTTTTTTAATTCAGTGATGAAACAGACAATCAAAGCACCTGTACAAAGTAGACGTGTATCTCCTGCCGTCTTCAAGATCGCCACAGAACGAACACAAGTCGTTATCAATGAGGGGAAACATACACATCAACATTCTCCTCCTCCTCCTTCTCCATTTCCTTTCCTATCCCAAAAAATGTATACACAATAAACAACAACAAAAATTGATTAATATCAAACAAAAAAATCATAATGATTTTTGTTTTTTTAAAGAAAGAAGAAAAAAAAATCACAGACCATCCTTGGGTATCTCAAAGGCCTAACGCTGTATTGACCAAGACTGTAGACACATAATCAACATAGTTTTGTATACCAGATAGCCACGAAAGTCCATTATGTACAATGTAACCGTATGGTTATGACCCTGAAACCCCCCACAGTTACTAAACAGTCATTAATGCAGCATTCGCAAATGGAGGGGATATACATCAACTCATGATTGAGGAAAATATTGTCAGAAAAGTGGAAGTATTCTACACTACGCAGGAAGAAAAGGGTGCACTGGGGGGGTTCAACATTACTTTCATGTTTCGTTCAAATACCCCCCCCCCCCCCCCCCCCCCTCAACAACACTTTATCTTTTTCTCTCTGTGCATTCTTAGGCTAGAACTCTGAAGTTCCAGTTAGATTATGCATATGTGCCCACTAGCCCACCAACGTGTGTACAAGATGTTCTGCTTGAACTCATAGGTGGGACCATGGCTTATAATAGTCTCACTAGATTCAGTAAAGGATTTTCGGGGGTGTGAAGTCAGTCGGTAGTGATAATAACTCCACAGGAAAAATCCCCTTGCACAAAAATCTCAGTGGTGGACCAAACTCATGTCCTCAGATTTATTTATTTATTTATTTATTTATACCACTGTATGTCACAGCAGATTTCTCAGTGTGAAATTCGGGCTGCTTTCCTCGAGGAGAGCGTGACGCCACAAGTGCAGTGCCTACCCTTTTTTTTTCTCTTTTTTTTTTTTTGTGAGCTCAATGCTCTGACCACTTGGCTGTCCCACCCCTAACAAAAATGTTCAATCCCTAAGTCAGAATTTGTCTACAGATTTCCATGTTTTACCTCTCCTGAGGAAATTGTAAACCACTTTAAGTCACAGCTGATTTCTCTGCATGACATCCCCATTTAGAGAGAGAGCGTCACCACAAAAGCAGTGCCACCCTTTTTTTTTCTTCTTTTTTTTTTCTGTCTGCATATGTATTTGTTTCCCTATCAAATGTTCAATCCATGTCTTTAATTACCTCTTCTTTATGCTGCGATGACAAATATATCTTAAAAACAACATTACAGAAAAGAACCGAACCTTTCTAAAACAAAACTCAACACAAGCTTTACAATACTCATACCAAAAAACCCCTTTCAATTCAATAATTAGAACCAAAACTCAAGAAAACAATTTATGAACAGTTACATGAACAACTGAATCCATTTACCAAAACAAAAAACAAAAAAAACAACAACAAAAAAGGCATTTCACATATCAACAAAAATCATGATTGATTACAACCCTTAACTAGGGACAGCATTGAAAAAAGAAAAAAAAAAGAAGACAACATCCAGAATATTGATACTTCCAAAAACAAAACAAAAAAGAAGTAAAAAACGTGGTCTCATTCGCTATACATCCACAATCATTACCTAAGAGCGCATGTTCTTACACATAAATCATCATGTACGACAACTTATTTACAACATTTGCGCGCATGCACATGATGTTGTGTGCATGCGCCACAAACACATGTTTAGTATCAGTTATGCTTTGTCTCATAGTCATACCAAGGGCCAGTCCCACCATATCATCCTTATATTTTTTATTTCTTCGACCAGAGCTCCGAGGTTCACCGTAAAACGGTGAGATTTTGTGTACGTGACCTTTTTGCCCACCAAGAAGGCTGCCGCATGCCGACTAGGGGGGGAAAGACCCACAATATGGTTGGATTGAATTGGATAGCTTTCACCAAAGCTTAAAAAATTTTCCCTTGTATTATTATCATTTCCTCCCTTTCTTTTGCCCTCCAATACACTGTACACAATGGCTGATGCCCCACATTCAAAATGTTAACTGTGCAAAGGCTTGTACTACAGGACCATTAACACACACAAAGGAAAAGTGTGAATCCATTTTATCCCCGTCTGTTGTTGATTCAACTGCACTGACGTTAACTTCAGAGGAGTGGTGGGTAAAAACAAGCGCAGATTAAAAAAAAAAAGGTGATGGTCAAGAAAATAGTAAGATTTATTTTAACCCCCCCCCCTGAGTCTCCAGGTGCTGCCACACACTGAAAACCCACGTCAAGAGAAGCAATTTTGTCAATTTTCAATTGTCACACTACATGCAATCAAGATCAACGATATGAATACTAAACTTTTTGCTGCATACAATATTTCACACACTTTACATTAGAGAAAATACATACAAGGTCATATTGGGTTTTTTTGCTTTGTTTAAAAAAAAAATTTCATGCTGTTGTTTATTTATTCTAAGACTCTAATCTTAATACGCCTATCTTTCTTTTGTGTTTTTTGTTTTGCTGTCAGTATCAGAATCATGATTGCTTTTATTAAACTCAGCTGCCAACAGCTTCTAGGTCACTTTGACCCATCAGCTGGGTCCGTTTTGACAAGATCCTAACACACTCACATTATAAAATGTCTGTTGCTCTCCAATCTTTTTTGACAGCAGACACCTTGACCGTCTCCAGTAACAAAACTTGTGTGGCAAACTGTGACCACTGACCATGACAGACTGGTTGGACTTGTAATGATGCAAGTCTTGTGCTCTAGTAATGTAAACAGAGTTGGTTTTTTTCGTTTAGCTTTTTTTTGGTTTCTCAGCCTGAGTTCCTGAGGTTTACCAATGGTGAGATTTTTGTGTATCAACTGCAGTGTTGATTCTAGGATTTCAAAAAAGGGGCCCAAGGGCCCCCTTAGAAGTCATCCATCACTTAAACCCCCCGCATCTGCCCTAATCAAAATGTACCTGGTCACTGTACCGCCCCTATCTGCCTGTCATACAGTGACTACAGTACAGCACCTTGCATTGGCTCTTTAGCCTTACTATGTAGTTGGGAATCAAGCCTTACATACGGGCTTTCTTCCTCTTCCTTTCTCAATTTGTGGTGATTTTTTTTTTATGATTGTGCTTCACTGTCGACCCCCCAAAAAACTAAAACAAGCTTCAAGTACTTGGGATCTGTTGTATCAGACCAGGGTTCCAAGCCAGAGGTAAGTATGCAGGATTGCACAGATAATAACAGCACTGTCAAAACTGAACACCATCTGGAGAGATAAAAACAATTCACTTAACTCCAAGATCAGACTAATGTGCTCCCTTGTCATATCCATATTCCTGTATGCCTGTGAACAGTGGACCCTGACTGCTGATTTGGAGAGAAGAGTTTGCGCAGTAGAGATGAGATGCTTCCAGAGACTCCTTGGCATCGCAACAAAGAAGTGCATAACCGAATCCAGCAAATCATTGGGCCCTAAGAAAATCTTCTTACAATCGTAAAGAAGCGTAAATTTAAATGAAACCAGTGGTTCCAGGCTTCATGGAAAATGACGTAAATGGATAGGAAAATGAAGTCAGAGCAGCCGGCTTTGTAGTGACGGTTGTAGGCTTTTATCAATAGGTGTACATCTTGTTATGCCTTGGGTATTAATGTAATGACCGCCACATCCAGCCCTAAATTTTAGAGTTATATAAACGGCAGTTGCGATGGCACACTGTTTGTTCAAACATGTACTGTCCACATTTTTTTTGTTTGCGTCCGTTAGGATGCACTGCTCACATTATTTTGCGGCCAAGTTGAAAAAATAAACGGGAATCCCGCAAGGGCGCACCTTAGATCCAACACTGTAACTGTTTTTATCCACCATTAAGGTAAGCACATTCCGATTTTAGGGATGGTGTCTAAAATGCACTAAAAAAAATTTTCCCTGACCATTCCTACCAGTACACAATGGCCTACTCTAACAAAAGGCGGAACGGGTTTTTAACATGTGTGCAAGATGTTCTGCGTGCGTTTGCACATTGGCCCTCAGTTTATAGTCTCATCTGAACTTCTGGGGGGGGGGGGGGAGTGGAGTCAGTGCTGATGTTAACTCCAGGGTAAAATCCCCTAAAAAGGGTGTCCCCGCAGTGGCTCGATCCCAGGCTGACAGATCACCATAGCACAACGCTCCAACCACCAAGCGATCCCCTCCCAGTTACACTGTAAACCTGCCAGTGCAGGTCTAGGAGAGGGAAAAGAGAGAAAAGACATACACATATATATATATATATATATAAACATACATCTACACACACCACACATACATAATATATATGTAAATATATAAGAGCCCAAGTAATCCGATGAATCTTCAGCACTCTGTTCTCTATCTGTACATACAATTCACTACAACAGCAAACCTAGCGCATTGAGAAGTAAATGCAACTAACCCCCACCTCCCCCCCCCAACCCCCCCCCCCTGCCCCACAAGTAACAAACACTGTCTTGCACTGAACGTAGCCCAGAAAATGAAACAAGTCCACCACCCAACAGCCCCCATCTGAACAGTGGAAATGTCCTCCAACAATTACACATACAAAATTCCACACACACAAAAAATAACCCAACCAAAAAAACCCCCTGCCCCACAAGTAACAAACACTGTCTCGCACTGAACGTAGCCCAGAAAATGAAACAAGTCCACCACCCAACTGAACACAGCCCCCATCCGAACAGTGGAAATGTTCTCCCAACAATTACACATACAAAATTCCATACTGAAATGGGAAGGAAGGAAGGAAGGAAGGGAAAAAAGAAGAAAGGGTCCGACAAGCAGCATTGCTCAGTTGTCGTCGTCGTCATCATCAGACTGATTCTTTTATATCGAGGATAGCAGACAGGCTGAAGTTGTCGTCGTAGTCATCATCAGATTGATTCTTTTATATCAAGGATAGCGGACAGGCTAAGTTGTTGTCGTCGTAGTCATCACCAAATAGATTCTTTTATATCAAAGATAGAGGACAGGCTCAAGTTGTCGTCATCATCGCCAGATTGATTCAAGATTTTGTATCGAGGATAGCGGACAGGCTCAAGTTGTCGTCATCATCATCATCACCAAACTGATTCTAATCTATCGAGGATAGAGGACAGGCTCAGTTGTCGTCGTCATCACCAGATTGATTCTTTTATATCGAGGACAGAGGACAGGCTCAAGTTGTCGTCGTCGTCATCATCACCAGATTGATTCTTTTATATCGAGGATAATAGAGGACAGGCTCAAGTTGTCATCATCATCGCCAGACTGATTCTTTTACATCGAGGATAAGAGGACAGGCTCAGTTGTCGTCGTCATCGGACAAGGTTTCGTACTGGGAGGACAGCAGGGGGGCAGGCTCCTGGTCCCGGGAGCAGACCGTCTGCAGCTCGGACTCACGCACGAGGGACGACACCACCGGCTGACCCGCCGACCCCGCGTTGCCGTAAGGGGGATAACCCACCATCCCCATGGAAGGAGTGGCGCCCCCTCCTCCCCCCGACCCCGACCCCAGAGGGCTGCGTTCTGAACTGGAGCTGTCCACGCCATCGAACCCTGACCCTCCCCCTCCTTCCGTAGACGCGGCTCTGGCCCGAGGACTGCTTCGGGCATGCTGGGAATAACTCATGGCTTCCATACCCACGCCACGCCCCGGTTCGCCGGCTTCGAACCCTTCCGAGGCTTCCTCCGCAGCCCTCCTGGGGGAATTCCGCTTGCCCGGTTTGCGTTCCGCGGCAGTGGAACTGTCGATGGTGGCGGAATCGTCAGCAGGGGCGGGGGCAGGGGCAGAGGAAGAAGATGAGGAGCTGGCCGGCTTTTCGGCATGGGTGGAATCCACCCCCGAGCCAGGGTCACCGGCTTCGCGGCGCGCGTAATGTCGAGGGTCGTGATGCTGCTGCTGGAGGGAGGAGGAAGAGGAGGAGGAGGAGGAGTAGCTCTCGTAGCCCTGAGCTTCGTTGCTGTCCTTCATGCCTTGCTCACCACCACCACCGCCACCACCGCTGCCTCGACGATCGTCCACAGAGCTCCCCACCATCGTTGCCGAGGAGGAAGAAGAAGAAGAAGCATCGCCTGCAGGCTTGATGACACTGTCGCTGCTGTCCACGTGACCTTTGCGAGGGCTTCGGCCCGGGGTGCCCAGAGCCATGTAGCTGCTAGGGGTGCGACCGCCGCAGTCCTCGTCAGGGCTGTCGTCCGGGAAGTCGTACAGGTCAGACTTCTTCTCCTTGCTGCCCGACCCTGACCCTGTTGTGGCAGCAGCAGCAGCGGTATTTTTCCCCGGAGGTCCGCCCATACGCCCGGAATCGGCAGGACTGCCGGCTTTGGCGCTGGAAGAAGAAGAAGAGGAGGAAGAGGAAGGGGCAGCGGAAGCAGAAGCGGAAGAAGAAGCCGAACTTCGGGGATGCTCGCGACTGGAGCTGGCCGGGTAACCTCCGAACTTCTCCCCGCCACCAGGAGCCACAGGGGTCGGGGGGTCGTCTCCGCGGAAACGCGGGCGGTGCATGATGCGCTTCTTGGCGGCCAGGGGTGGGGGGGGCTGGGTGGACCCCACAGACGGGGACATGGCGCGGGTACCGGGGGCCGAAGAGGAGGAGGATGAAGAGGAGGAGGACAGGGGCGAGGAGGTCGTCTCCGCCGTGGACGTCGTCACCACCCCCCCACCACCACCACCACGGCCTCCCATGAACGACGATGACGCTGCAGCTTCCGAGGAGGGCTGGGCAGGGGAGGGGTGAAGGCCGTGAGGTGGGGGAGGAGGGGGGTCCAGTCTCCCCTCCCCATCTCCACTCCCCACCCCTCCTCCTTGCTCCGCGATGATATCCGAGGAGGACGCCGCTGTCGAACTCACAGCCCCCTCGTGAGCCGAGCTTCCCATCTCGCTCGACGCCCGCGAGGACGGGCGACTTCCCAGCCCCTGCGACCCCGGCATGACCCCCTGACCTTGACCTTGACCCGGCACCTGCAGTCGGCTCCCGGAAGAGGAGGGGGCGGGGTAGGTGGTGACGACCCCCCCGCTGTCGCTGCTGCCCATGGTGCTGGCTTGTTGGCGCTCGTCGTTCTCTTCTTCCCGCATGGTCATCTCGATCTTGGCGTTCATGAAGTCGGAGAGGGTGTGCTCCATCTTGGGGCCTCCCTGTCGCGCCTTGGACAACACTGAGGTCCCGCTGCTGTCGGCGGCTGCTTGGCCCCCTGGTGACACAGAGAGAGAGCAGAGGTTCGAGTCTTTGTTAGTTTTAAATGTAAAAAAAAAAAAAAAAAAAAAAAAAAAAAAAAAAATTTGAGTCTGTTAGTGAATGTTAAGCCATGTTAAGCGTCCAGCATACACATACATACATACAGGGGTGATGACAAAACTACAACATGAAAGGTTGATTGTGAGTGTGAAAGAAAAAGATGAGAAAAAAAACAAACCCTAACATGATGATTGGATAATGAATGATGAAGAATACAAAAAAACACAAAACAAACATATAACAGTATTTGTGTGTGTGTGTAGTGTGTAGTGTGTGTGTGTGTGTGTGTGTGTGTGTGTGTGTAAGTGTTGTGTGTGTGTGTGTGTGTGTGTGTGTGTGTGTGTGTGTGTGTGTGCGCGCGCGCATGGTTGAGTGTGTTATCAGGCACAAAAAGTCTCCCTAACCCCTAACACCCAACTATTTTCAGGGAAACAACACTAAAGACACCCGACAGCAGCTGTTCCAAGAATTTTTTCATGTGTTAGTTCCCATGTGTCCACATATGTTGCCTCCCCATCACCACAGTTGAAGACTGAATTACCAGGTCAAATGCCGCTAAACAAAAAATCTCAAATTGCAGCCGTTTTGTTTTCTGTTTGGGGGAGTGAGGGAGGGGGGTACACCATACCTTTTGTTGTTTCTTTCCGTAATTTTGATAAAGGGTTTCTTTCTGTTTTTTTTTTTTTTCTTTCTAACTGCCGTTCATTTTGATATTCCCAGTACATTAATTCGACTTTGATAGTCATTTGAAAGAATGACTATCAGCTCAATTTTATCGGACAAATGTTTTCAATGCTACCTTGATGAAGGGATAACTTCCCCCTCTTTGTACATGGCCACGAGCGACAGCCAATCAATGAAAATTCTTGCCACTCTGGGTGCATAAGGGGTGGGAAGGGGGTAGAGGTGGTGGGGACTGCCCTAAACAGAAAGCGAGATCTTACTTTCACTTATAGGCGATTTTGCTTTATTTCAGGACAGGCAAGCCAAAATGCACATTTCCTGGAAGCTATGGAAAAAATTATTTGTTTCTTTTATTCATTCCTGCACTAGACCTCCAAGGTTCACCAATGGTGAAATTTTGTGAACGCAACTGTTTACCCACAGTTAAGGTAGCCGCATTCCCACTTTGGGGATGAGGTCTAAACACTGTACAGTGTGCACTCGCTTTTTAAATTCTGTCATCCACTCCTACTGGCATTCAATGGCCTACTACTTCAAAAGGCAGAACAAGTTTTAACATGTACACAAGATGTTCTGCTTGCGTTTGTATAAAGATCTCGCTTTCTAGTCTCATATGAAATACTTTCAGCGGGAGTAGAGACGATTTAGATGTTAACTCCAGGCAAAAAAACAAACAAAAAATCCCACTAAGTGTCTCGGTGGTAGCTCAAACTTGTGTCATCAGATAGTGAGCTCAATGCTCTAACTACAGTGTGCAAATCCAACATCACTCAGTCAAGAGTGCTGAATTTAGCAAGCCCCTTCCTTTCACCTAGGCCTAGTCCAAGCACAATCAGTTCGTGCTATAATAATTAGCACCAGCTAGGCTGGGCTGGGCTGAAATGAACAGCAGCTGAAAGTGGGGGGAACAGATAGCTGTGTAACCACAAGGCTATCCTGCAACCACCCCCCCCCCCCCCCCTCCCATTTATCATTTGCTAGAAAAATAAGCAGGCAGTTGTAACCGATACACACTTCAGCTAAAACAGTCCTTGACAGTGGCATCAAGCCCAGGCAATGGAATCTCCCCCATGGGATGCCAGAAACCTGTCAGAATAAATACCATCTCCACCTTCTGCAAATTCTGTCCCAGGAATTCTCTCTTTTCTATCCCTTATTTCTTTCTGCCTTGTTCCTTTTCCGCCTGTCACCTCCTTCTTGTCTGTTTTCTGCCATCTTGGTCCATTCTCCTGCCCCTTTCCCAGAGAGACTTAAAAGATAATTCATTCCCACGCCAAAGTTGGATGCGCTGGGCCTGACTTGTTAGACGCTGAACTGTAGCACAACGCATTTTCCCTCATATGACAGACAACGATAGTTGTTGTCTGAGCACTCGACAAAGAAGATGTCCTTTCTTAGTTGTGGGTCATTCCACCTCTTATTAATGAAGACAAAATAGGGAAAAACATAATAATCCTATACTCTACCCCTCACTCCATTATCTTATTCCCCTCCCTTTAATGAACACATGATGGCCAACCTCCCCACCTCCAATACGCTGTTATTATTATCTGTGGATATGCTATGTTGACCATCAACAACCATGGTCAACTTGCTGGCTTCCCAACCCCCCCAAGCAGTTTCTATTCACTTCTACAAATTCTCGATCTCTGACATCATTTCTTTTTTTTTTCTTTTTTTTTCTTTTTTTTTTTTTTTTACTTCTAATCTTTGCACAACTAGCCCACAGCCCACAAATCCAACATCACCACACCCCTTTCTTTCATCTAGTCTAAGTGTGGTCAGTTCCTGCTATAAATAGCACCAGCTGGCCCCTGCTGGGCTGGGATAGGAAGGATTAATTAGCAGCTGATAGGAGCTGAAAGTGGGGGAAACTGACTGCTGTGAACCGCCTTCATACATAGGTAACTTTCTAAATTGGAAATCTGTGTTGGGACGTAAATCAAAAGAAAAAAGATAGGCAACATACTGGAGCCAGAGAACCATTACACTGAACCAGCCATGCACACAGCAGACTGCTGAATACTGATGAGGTGACAAAGAGAAAATGTTTTGTGATTGCCAGATTTAAACTCTGAGCCTCTGTCTGTCACTGTTGTTTTCTTTTGCTTAAATTGGATTGATACTCGCATCCATGACCTTCACATTGCTCATCATCTTGTTTTAAAAAGTGAAGTGAAATGGTGATAAAAGGGAAGCAACTGTTGATCAAAACTGAAGCCCCCAGCCAATCGGAAATATTGACAGAAATGGTTCTTGCGTTATTTTTTAAAGATACAGAGCTATGATTATGTTCACATGGCAGCCATAATGGTGCACCTATCCTTCAGTAATGCTGCCTTTCTTTATTTTCTGCACTGCGGGAATGCTACAAAGGCACAGGCAGCCTGAAATCAACACTGCCTATCTCTATACAGCAACATTCAAACAGCCCTAGAATGTGTTCATGACACTGATTTACAGCTGTCTGATTCTATTTTCTGAGGGGTAGAAATAAACCAACTTTTCTAAACAAAAAGATTAAGATGAACCAACTTCTTTAAAAAAGATAAAGATGATTCTTAACAAAAATAAACTACACACACACACACAGCACACACACTTACTTATACAAAAACAAAAAAAGCAGTGAACTATTAATTTGCTGTCGGACCACACAAAGTAAGTTTTTCTTCAAACTGTATGAGGAACTGTGTTCTGTTAGCTCAGCTGACAGTAGCCCCATTTGATTTGATTTGATTTATTCTTTTATATTGAGGATAATGGAATAAGCACTCTAGTGCATTTTTACATCTGGTCCCCATGTGTATGCAGTTTTGTAAATGTCATCTGTTCCCACTGGCACACGATGGCCTACTCTTACGAAAAGCGGAACAGGATTTATCCGTCCCCCGCGTGTCAGGAGCAACAACAACAATAGCTGCAGCACTGACCAATCATTCCATCGCCTCTCTCTTTCACTGTTATCATTATGTGAGTTCTGCTCTTTTCTCCCTCAACTGACATTTTTGTGTAGGTGACCCTTTATCCACCACAAAAGTAGCTGCATTCAGGCTTCAGAGATGACAGGGTTTCTTTGTTTTTTCTTTTTCATTCCTCGGCTAGAGGTTCATGTTCAAGCAATGGTGAGATTTTACAAATGCGATTTTCTTTTTTACACGACCACCCCTCCCTTTAGGTAGCCACATTAGAGGATGGTGTTCAAACACAACATCTCAGTGCATGTCTTTTAAAAGAATTTTGTCATCCGTTCCTGTTCCGCTTTTTGTAAGAGTAGGCCATTGCGTGCCAGTGGGAACAGATGACAATATTTACAAAAAACTGCATACACACGGGGACCGGATGAAAAAAAGCACATGTGCTTAGTCCATTATCCTCGATATAAAAGAATAAAAAAAAATTATAATAATAAAAGTAAATTGGTATGAAATAGCCTACTCTTCCAAAAGGTGGATTGCGTTTTTAACATGTGTACGAGATGTTCTGTATCCATTCACACATGAGGCCTCGGTTTATAATTTCATCCAAAGGAAATTTGGGGGGGACTCGAGTCAGAACTGACGTTAACTCCTGGGGAAAATCCCCTAAACCCGATGCCTCCGTGGTGGCTTAATCCTGGGTTGTCAGATCACGAGCACAACACTCTAACCACTAGGCTATCTCCCCCTTCTTGATGATGTCAAAAACACAACACCAGTGTGCATGCATTTTACAAATGTTGTAAAACATTCCTACCGACGCAAATGGCCTGCTCCCCCCCCCTTCCCCCCCCCCAAAAACACACCAAAGTGAGTTTTTAATAACTACGCAAGATGTTTCTGCATGTTGCTCACACATGGTACTCATAGTCTCATTTGATGGGTTTGGGAAGGAGTGGAGTCGGCACTGATGTTAACTCCAGAGGAAAAATCCCCTCTAACAGGCATCTAGGTGGTGGCTTGAACTCGGACCATCAGGTTGCGAGCTCAGTGCTCTAACCACTGTTCCACCCCCTTACGTGGTATTCAATCTGAATTTAACACATACTTTGTGGGGGTTTTGCTTTCCCCACAAAATCATGAGGTACAGCTGACACAGCAGTGGGTCATTAGACCAGGAAATATGGAAAATCAATGACAATGAACACTTTGTGAACATATCAATGACAATGAACAGTTTGCAAAGATATCAATGACAATGAACACTTTGAAAATTTACTAATGAACACTTTGCAAAGATATCAATGACAATGAACACTTTGTGAACATATCAATGACAATGAACAGTTTGCAAAGATATCAATGACAATGAACACTGAAAATTTACCAATGAACACTTTGCAAAGATATCAATGACAATGAACACTTTGTGAATATATCAATGACAATGAACAATTTGCAAAGATATCAATGACAATGAACACTTTGAAAATTTACTAATGAACACTTTGCAAAGATATCAATGACAATGAACACTTTGAAAATATACCAATGAACACTTTGCACAGATATCAATGACAATGAACACTTTGTGAACATATCAATGACAATGAACACTTTGCAATGATATCAATGGCAATGAACACTTTTGAACACATCAATGACAATGAACAATCTGCGAACATATCAATGACAATGAACACTTTGCAAACATACCAATGATCACTCTCTGAATATATCAATGATAGTAAATACTTTGGAAAAGATATCAATGACAATGAACACTTTGCGAACACATCAATGACAAATGAACAATCTGCGAACACCTCAATGACAAATGAACAATCTGCGAACATATCAATGACAAATGAACAATCTGCGAACATATCAATGACAATGAACATATCAATGACAAATGAACAATCTGCGAACAAATCAACGACGACGAACATGTTGCGAACATATCACACACAACAACGTACAGCAATGCAGCAGAGCCACTAACGACAATAGAAGTAGGATCTGGGTATAGCAGCTGCAAAAAAAAATACCTCAACTCTACAGCAATTTTTTTCTTCTTCACTTAAAATTTTTTTTTAATACTTTTTAGACAATTTTGTAAAAATGGAAGGAAAAAGAAAAGCTGAAAATTTACAGTGAGAAAATGACCTCACAGTCTGAACAAAATGTCTTTTTATAAAAATTATTTATTTTATTTATTTATTTTTTTAGCTTTTTTTTTTCTTACAGGGGGGTTAACTCATTGAAACGGTTAGTTTGTCTCCCTTGGTTGCATCTTCAACACTGCTGTAGGTTAGTTGGTGAAAAAGAAAACAATTTTTTTTTTTTTTAAACTCAGAATAAAATTCATGCAACTGATATGCAGAACAACACAAACATATTTCATTCAACGGGGTTTTGAAAATACAAACAAAACAAAAAAAAAACAAAGAATAAAACCCCCAAAACAAATTCAGTATTCACAGGACAAACTTTCATTTTTTGTTGGTTTTTTTTTTCTCAACATTTTGTTACTCTTTAGAGTAAACTTTTTGTTGTTGTTGTTGTTTTTTTTTTGGTGCCAACAATTATGAAACAACACAAAAACTGCAACATATTTCACTTTTCACAGATTTTTTTTTTCTGAAAAGAGACTGTGAGGCCATTTATAGCTTTTTTTCTTCCCCCCCCAAAAAGGGGGGTTCGGGGTAGGGGTGGGGGTGAGGAGATTTTTGAGGGAACATGTGTCCCCTAAATAGATGAACAAAGAAACTGCAGGGGAAATGGAAGGGGGGGGGGGGAGCCGAAAAAAAAAAAAGAAGTAAATTAAAAATATAACAGGGTGTAAAACACACAACCCGTAACATAAAAAAAAAATTTAAACAAGGAAAAAAAAAAAAAAAAATTATAGTAAAAAAAGAAAACTGCTACCCAGATCGTACCTCTCACGATTTACTGAGTTTTCTTCGGAAGTGGAGGAGGAGGAAGAGGAGGCTGAGGAGGAGGAGGAGGAGGAGGAGGAAGGTAGGTGTCAGAATGTCTGTGAAAGTCTGCAATCTGCCGCAAACAATTACCTCCAATCTCACCCCCACCACCACCACCACCACCACCACCACCACCCGCTGCTACCGCCACTGCCACCGCCGCCACCCCCACCACCACCCCCACTGCTGGGGACTGGCACCCCCTGGGGCGAGCGGGAACGCAAATGCTCCGGTGTGAGTCGACCCCCCATGCCCGACCGTTCGGCTGGCACTTTCAGAGAGTCCACTTCCATGGGGGGGTGGGAGGAAGAGGAGGAGGCGAGGAGGAGGAAGAGGAGGAGACGAAGAGGAGGCCTGGGTGTGGGGGTGGGAGTGAGGGTGGGGGCTGGAGCGCAGGGGGTGGGGGGTGGGGGACATGGTGTAGTTCTGGGAAGAGGACGTGGCAGAGCTGTGAGACGTCGGCGCTGACGGATGTTGTTGTTGTTGTTGTTGTTGCTGTTGTTGTTGTTGGTTGGCTAGGCGTTCCGCTTCCTGTGA
The DNA here is from genome assembly GCA_030674155.1 of Stramonita haemastoma. Taxonomy (NCBI): domain Eukaryota; kingdom Metazoa; phylum Mollusca; class Gastropoda; order Neogastropoda; family Muricidae; genus Stramonita; species Stramonita haemastoma. Next base: position 15,923,527 of record CM060342.1, on the reverse strand, counting down.
GATATAGAACAGTTGCGACAAATGTTACATGTTTTTTTTTCTTCTGAGAATGGATAGCTATAGCAGAGGCGATAGTAAGTGATGTATAGCAGGAGGTGTGGTGGTTGTGATGGTGGATGAATCACAAGTACTAGCAGTAATAGTAATGGCAGTCGTATTTTTGGTATACTATTGTGGAGAAGTAGTAGTAGTAGTAGAGTAGTAGTAGTAGTAGTAGTAGTAGTAGTGGAGTAGTAGTAGTAGTTAGTAGTAGTAGTAGTAGTAGTAGTATAGTAGTAGTAGTAAGTAACTAGTATAGTAGTAGTGGTGGTGGTAGAGTAGATAGTAGTAGTAGTAGTAGTAGTAGTAGTAGTAGTAGTAGTAGTAGTAGTAGTAGTAGTAGCGCTTTGATTTGTGTACTCTACAAGATTCTGCACAATAGTATATATATAAATCCCATATATTATAAGTAGTAGTAGTAGTGGTAGAAGCAGCAGCAGTATCAGCAGCAGTAGCAGCATTAGTAGTGGAAAGTAGAATATGGTATTGGTACATGTTTAAACAAGTATCAGCATAGCATCATGGGAAAGACAAGCCTAAGACACAAGTTTCCAAGATTTGTTTGGGTGTTTCCTATAATTTTTACTTTTTTACTTTCTGTCACAATAGATTTCTCTGTGTGAAATTCAGTCTGCTCTCCCCGGTGAGAGTAAGTCGCCACAAAAGCAGCGCCACTCATTTTTTCCCCCTCTTTTTCTGACTGCAACTATATTTGTTTCCCTATCAGAGTGGCTTTTTTCTACAGAGTTTTGCCAAGGAAAACTCTCTTGTTGCAGTGGGTTCTTTTACATGTGCTAAATAATTAGGTGTAACACACGGGTTATCCTCTCATCAGAAAGACTAGCACCCACACCACCATTCATGGTCTAACGGATGGGGGAAAAGTTTTGGTCCCAAACGGGATTCAAACCACCGCACACTTCGACCTGCACTTTTCCCTTTCTAGACAGGTGTGTTACCTCTAGACCATCAACCAATCTGTGGGAACAGATGACAAGATTTACAAAACTGCATACACACGGGGACTGGATGTAAAAAAACAAAAAAAGCATATGAGTGCTTATTCCATTATCCTTGACATAAAATAAAAAATAAAAAAAATCCACTCATGGGAGTGGATCGGTCATCTAAACATTTATTTTTTATAAGGTACATTTATATGATACACTGGCAAAGAACACTGCAGAAAAGGACACCCTGTGCCGATCCAAATGCTTACCATTTCACTACCTGGTCGCCACAGCAAAACAATACACGCAACATGTCATAATGAAAACAAAAGAAAACTTGAAAGATCCCCCCCCCAAAAAAAAGGCAGGAGAATGGACAGGGAATGCATACAATAAGCAAAAAAAACCAAAACAGAACAAATCACAAGACCAAAAAAAAAAAAAAAAAAAGTGACAGAAAAGAGGAAATATCTACCACAGAATTCCCAGAAGGTGGGAATGCTATACAGACATCCATCCCCCCAACACACACACACACAACACACTTGGGGAAAACCTCACACACACACATACACACACACACACACATACACTTGGGAAAACCTCACACACACACACACACAACACACACACCACACACATACACTTGGGAAAACCTCACACACACACACACACATACACACACACACACACATACACTTGGGGAAAACCTCACACACACACACATACACACACACACACACACACACTTGGGGAAAACCCCACACACACACACACCCCCCCACCACCCACACACACCCCCACCCACACACCCCCACCCCCACACCCCCACACACTTACATTCAAAGCCTGCTGCTGCTGCTGCTGTTGAACCGCCCGCTTGCGCCAGTTCTGCGGCATGTCATGGTGACCCGACGAGGGCTGGGGAGGGGGAGGGGCCAGAGTTGACGACCCTGGGGTCCCCCTTGCTGGGGCCCCGTGGGGTGGGAGGGGCCCCCGTAGAGGCGGGGACGCTGCAGGTCGGAGGAGGATCCCACGATGGAGTCCCAGGTGGCGGGTTCCTGGACAGGGACTGGTGGGTGGACGACTGGGAGGGGATGTCCGTGTAGATGTGCGTGGCCTTGGAGTGCGTGGGAATGTCTGTTTTGGGGGGGAGAGAGAGAGAGAGAGAGAGAAAATAACACATAGCCCCATGACTTTGATTGACATACAACAATCACATTCGGTTTTTGTTTGTTTGTTTGTTTGTTTTTTGAGAGAGAGAGAGAGAGAGAGAGAAGAGAGAGAGAGAGAGAGAGAGAGAGAGAGAGAGAGAGAGAGAGAGAGAGAGAGAGAGAGAGAGAGAGAGAACCCACACAGCCCATCACTTTGATGACATGCATTCACAATTGTTAAATCATCCTTGGAGTGCATGGGAATGTCTGTGGGAGAGAGAGAGAAAATACCACAGCCCATCACTTTGATGACATATATTCACATTCGGTTTTTTTTTTGGTTTTTTTGTTTGTTTGTTTTTGAGAGAGAGAGAGAGAAAATAACACACAGCCCATCACTTTGATGACATACAATCACACATTTAATTTTTTAAAATTTAAAAAAAAAAAAAAAAAATTCCAGCCTTCTATAACGGTACAAACTGGTGAAAGCAAAAAATTAATAACAAAAGAAAAAGGATAAAATCCACAAGCATAGTTTTGTTTGTGGAAACTCTTCAATTATGGAACCTAATACTTCATAACTGTGAGGGGGGAGAGAGAGAGAGAGAGAGAGAGAGAGAGAGAAGAGAGAGAGAGAGAGAGAGAGAGAGAGAGAGACAGAGACAGAGACAGAGACAGAGACACAGAGAGACACAGAGAGACAAAGAGACAGAGAGAGACAGAGAGAGACAGCCAGACAGCCAGCCAGCCAGCCAACCAGCCAGCCAGACAGAGAGAGACAGAGAGAGACAGACAGACAGCCAGCCAGCCAGAGAAAGACAGAGAGAGGAGAAAGAGAGAGACAGAGACAGAGACAGAGACAGACACACAGAAAGACAGACACCACCACCACCACCAACCACCACCCACCCCCCTCCCCTCACCAACCACCACCACCCAGACAAACTCACTGGTGGTGGAGCAGGTGCTGGTGATCTGCATCAGCAGCTTGGGAAAGGCATTGCCGGGCATCTCGGGACGCTCCACCTCCTTGACGGGAACGGTGCGGCTGTTGTAGTCGTCGTTGATGATGGCGTCGATGTGTTCGCCCAGGGTGATCACGTGCGCGTTCTTCTCCGCCGCGCTGTGAGCGTGCATGCACGCACACACACAAAAAAAGATGGATGCTGCGTTAATTTTTTTTTCTCTCCACCACCACACTACCATCCCAAGGGATGATATTTTTGTGTATGCTATACCTTTTTGCCCACCATTTTTTTCTCCTTTTTATTTCGATGATAGAATAAGCAGTTACATGCTTTTTTAACATCCAGTCCCTGTGTGTATGCAGTATTGTAAATTTTGTCATCCATTCCCACTGGCACACAATAGCCTACTCTTCTGAAAAGCGGAACGGGTTTTAACATGTGCACAAGATGTTCTGAGAGCATTCGCACACGGGACCTCTGTTTATAGTCTCATCTGAAGGATTTTGGGTAGTCGCATTCTAACTTCGGGGATACTGCATTAATTGTTGTTGGGGGATGGGATAGCTCAGTGGTCAGAGAAATCACTTTCCCCAAGCTAAGGTTAAGCAGCATTGAGCGTGGTTACCAAGTAAATGGGTGACAGTTTATGCACCTTGGCTTCAGTACAGTCACCCTGTTCACCCAGCTGTAAATGGGTACTTGCCCTCTTTAGAGACTGGGGAAGGTAAAGCAGCGAGGGAGAGGAGATGGGCGCCGCCCTAAATATGCTGGCCCCTAGAGAAGCTGAGGTCTCTCATGTCTTGCTTCCCTGACGACCGTATAGATCATGGGACATTTTTACCTTTTCACTGACTTCTACAGAACTTAACTGCCCTTCGATGTATTTTTTTCTCATCAATTTTATGCAGTTGGTGATTTAAAAGAAATTTTTTTTTTTTTGCTTTTTTTTTTTGTAGAGTGTACTTGACTTGCAGAGTTACTTCTCTTTGGCGCAGTTGTCTTCAGTCATATAAGAAACACTTAAGTCAAAAGGACTCAGGAGGCTTACAAAGTGAGAAACCAGCACCAACAACAACAGCAACATGTCATGTTGTATGTAAGCATGTATGCGTGTATATACATACGGGACAGGATAGCCTAATAGTCAGAACACTGCGCTCACAATTTGACGACCCAGGTTCGATTCCCATTCAAGGGGGATTTTTCTCCTGAAGTTAACATCAGTGCTGACTTCACTCTCCCCAAAAGTCTTTTGGATGAAACTATAAACCGAGGCCCCGTGCGCGAATGCAGGCAGAACATCTTGCGCACACGTTAAATCCTGTTCTGCTTTTCGTAAGAGGCGATTGTGTGCAGGTGGGAACAGATGACAAGATTCACAAAACTGCATACACACGGGGACTGAATGTAAAAAAGCACAAGAGTGCTTATTCCATTATCCTCGATATAAAAGAATAAATAAATAAATATCTATTTCTGTTACATACAATACTGATGTGCAATGCATCCATGAACAAAATGATTGTAAATGGAAAGAAAAAAAAAAAGCACAACCAATACCCCCCCCCCTTTAAACCAAGAACAACATACAAGTCAGGAGGGTTAAACTAAGCCTTCTGCCATAGGGATGCCGGGGGCCTGTCAGTATAAACAGCATCCCCACCTTCTGCAAATTCTGTGCTAGAAATGTCCTCTTTTCTATCCCTCTCTTTGTTTCTGCCTTGTTCCTTTTCTTCCTGTCACTTCTTTCTTGTCGATTTTCTGCCTTCATGGTCCATTCTCCTGCTTTTTTTTTCCCCCCCAGAAAGACTTAAAAGATAACAATTCTCTTATGCCAAAGTCAGATGCGCTGGGCCTGACATGTTAGGCGCTTAATGGCAACGACGTAATGCATTTCCGCTCAATAACAAACAACAACAACAACAGCTGCTGTCTGAGCGTTCAACAAAGAAGAAAGAAAAAAAAAAAAACCAACCCGCAACATTTAACACCAATAACAAACAAACAAACAAACAAAAACTCCCAAACAAACCTCCCCCCCCAAAAAAAACTTTCTCACCTCTCTCTGCTGCTGTTGCTGCCACTCCTGTTGTTGGCATTAGCGTTAGCAGCTATTCCCAACATTTAACACCAATAACAACAAACAAACAAACAAACAAAAACTCCCAAACAAACCCCCCCCAAAAAAACTTTCTCATCTCTCCCCACTGCCACTCCTGTTGTTGGCATTAGCGTTAGCATTAGCAGCTATTCCCAACATTTAACACCAATAACAAACAAACAGAAACTCCCAAACAAACCCCCCAAAAAACTTTCTCACCTCTCTCCGCTGCCACTCCTGTCATTGGCAATTAGCGTTAGCATTAGCAGCTATTCCCAACATCAAACACCAATAACAACAAACAAACAAACAAACAAAAACTCCCAAACAAACCCCCCCAAAAAAACTTTCTCACCTCTCCCCGCTGCCGCTCCTGTTGTTGGCAATTAGCGTTAGCATTAGCAGCTATTCCCAACATTCAATAGCCGCCATTGTAGTCTACTGGTTAGGGCGTTGGACTTATAATCTAAAGGTTGCGGGTTCGATCCCAGCTTTCGGCTATGGCGTTGTGCCCTTGGAAAAGACACTTTACGGCTATTTTCTCACCCCACCCAGGTGTAAAAGGGGTACCAACCTTGTGTTGGGGTTAACCCTGCGATAGACTGGCGTCCTATCCAGGGGGGAGTCTATGACTCTCAGTCGCTAAACGCCACAAAACCGGATAAGCACCGGCCTGATGAGCCTTCGGCTCGGGACAGACTTTAACTTTTAACCCAACATTAAACACCAATCACAAACAAACAAAACTTCCAAACAACCCCCCCAAAACTTTCTCACCTCTCTCCGCTACTGTTGCTACCACTCCTGTCGTTGGCATTAGCGTAGCATTCGCGTTAGCGGCGGCGCCACCCGAGGAAGAAGGGGTAGGGAGGAGGAGGAGGAGGAGGAGTGGACGTCCTGTGGCCCCCCCCTTGCCCCCCTCCCATCGGCCCAGGACCGAGGAGGAGGGTGGTGGCACGTGGAGGAGGAGGAGGAGGAGGAGGGGTGGGGTCGGCCTCTCCCCTCCCCCCCTGGCGTAGTATTTCCAGTGGCTCTTGTACTTGCTGGGCGTGTTGGAGCGAGAGTCGGCGTGGGTGATGGAAGGTGATGGGGATTCTGTTGGTGGGAGTTGGAGAAAAAAATGAAAGAAGGAAGAGAGGTTTGAATAAAGATTGGGAGGGGTGGGTTTAGGGTTGCTGTGTTGGTGTAGGTTGGTGTGGTGTGGTGTGGTGTGGGGGTTAAGAGAGTGTGTGTGTGTGTTGTTGTGTGTGTGTGTGTGTGTGTGTGTGTGTGTGTGTGTGTGAGTGTGAAAGAGTAAGTGAGTGTGTATATGTGTGTGTGTGTGTGTGTGTGTGTGTGTGTGTGTGTGTGTGTGTGTGTGTGTGTGTGTGTGTGTGTGTGCGTGCGTGCATGTGTGAGCTGCAAGGGAGGAATAGAGGGAGGGAGGAGAGAGAAAGGAGAGAGAGCAGAGAGAGAGAGAGAGAGAGAGAGAGAGAGAGGAGAGAGAGAGAGGGAGGAAAGGAGAGAGAGGGGAGAGAGGGCAGGAGAGGAGAGGAGAAAGAGTAGTGAGAGGAGAGAGAGAGAGAGAGAGAGAGAGAGAGAGAGAGAGAGATGAGTGTGTGTGTGTGTGTGTGTGTGTGTGTGTGTGCGTGCGTGTATGCGTTGTGTGTGTGTGTGTGTGTGTGTGTGTGTGTGGTGTGTGTGTGTGTGTGTGTATGCGTGCGTGCGTGCGTCGTGCGTGTGTGTGTGTGTGTGCGTGCGTGTGTGTGAGTGTGAGTGTGAGTGTGTGTGTGCGTGTGCATGAGTCCATCATGTATTCATCATTGCTATGTGCAGTGCCACAAACAATCAACAACATAAACCCAAACTGCAATTCTAACACACACAACCCAACCCACAAAACTCTAACCCAACAAAAACCCAATGCTAACAAAACCTTACCCAAGAAAACCCAACTCAACAAAACCCCAAACCCAACAAAAACTCCAACCCCAAGAAAAAACCCAAACAAACCTTACCCCACCAAAAACCCCAAATCCAACAAAAACCCCAACCACAACAAAATCCCAAAACAAAACCGTAACCCAACAAAAACCCCAACCACAACAAAAACCCCAACCACAACAAAAACCCCAACACAACAAAAACCCAAACAAAAGCTTAACCCAACAAAAACCCAACCAAACAAAAACCCAACCACAACAAAAAACCCAAACAAAAGCTTAACCCAACAAAAACCCCAACCACAACAACCCAAAACAAAACTTTAACCCAACAAAAAACCCTCAAACCCAACACCCCCCTCCCCACCACCACCCAACCCCAAAGAAAACCACACACAAAAAAAAACCCAACAAACTCACCTGAAGTATGAGTCGGCGTCTTGCTAGGGTCCATCACAGACCCACCAGGAGAAGGCGAGCTATTCCCCATGCTCTTCACACCTCCCCCACCACCACCAACACCACCTCCTCCCCCACCACCACCACCGCCACCCGAACTCCGCTCAGACGACGAACCACCACCACCACCACCACCACCACCGCTACCACCACCACCACCACCGCCACCGTTGCCGCCGTTGTTGGTGTTGTCTGGAGGCTGGTTCTTGATTTGGTGGTTGATGATGGCGTCGATGAGGGTGGCGGCAGTCATGGAACGCACGCAGGGGGACTGGCTGGTTGTACTGCTGGCCAGCTCTGGGGGTTGTACGCTGTCCTTCTGAAAGGCTTTCAGGATCACGGCCGAGCCGTGGATTTCGGCCAGGTTGCACAGGTGGTGGCGTTCCGAGGCGAACTGTTGTTGATGTTGTGTTGTTGTTGTTGTTGTTGTCGTTGCTGTTGTTGTTGGTGGTGTTTTTGTTGTTGGACGTCTGAGGAAGAGGACAGTTCTCCTCCTCCTCCTCCTCCTGGGGGACCTTTTTGGGGGTGTGTGGGTAGAAAGAAAAAAATGGAGGATTGGATAACATAACGTGTGGTTTTTTTTTTGTTTTTGTTTCTCATTAGTCGAAACAAGTAAACCAATCATTCAATTCAAGCAACCAAATGTTATCAAGACTGGGGGGAAAATATCAGTAACAAAAATAAGTCAGAAAAACAGGGGAGACAGACAGTACACACACACAGGACAGATACCACAGGGAGAGAAGAAAAACAATGAATAGAGATCAGGTTAAGAACTTCTGACCCAAGGATTTTTAATGTTTTATATTTATTTATTTTATTTTATTCTTTTATATCGAAGATAATGAAATAAGCACTCATGTACTTTTTTAGATCCAGTCCCCATGAGTATGCAGTTTTGTAAATCTTGTCATCTCTTCCCACCGGCACACAATGGCCTACTCTTACAAAGAGTGGAACAGGATTTAACATGCGTGTAAGATGTTCTGTGTGCATTCGTTTATAGTCTCATCTGAAAGACTTTTGAGGGGGAGTGGAGTCAGCACTGATGTTAACTCCAGAGGAAAAATCCCCTCAAACGGGAATCGAACCCAGGTCGTCAAATTGCGAGCACAATGTTCTGACCACTAGGCTATACCGTCCCCCTGCGACATAAAGGAATCTGTGTATAGCTGGGAGGAGAGGGGTGGGAGGAGTGATTCAGATGAGTAAAGTGGGAACAGGAGGACACGCTTCTGATCTGCTGACCTCGGTTCGAATCCCGTTCAAGGGGATTTTTCCCCTGGAGTTAAATATCAGTGCTGACTCAACTCCCCCCCCCAAAAACTCTTTGGATGAGACTATAAACTGAGGTCTCCTGTGCGAAAGCATGCAGAACATCTTGAGCACATAATAAAACCTGTTCTGCTTTTTGGATGAGTAGAGAATTGTATGATGGTTGGACGGGATGACAACATTTACAGAACTGCATAAACACGAGGACTGGATGTAAAAAAAAAAAAAACCCACACAAGTCCTTATTCCATTATCCTCAAAATAAAAGAACAATAAATTTTTAAAAAAACAAATAACCATCACAGAAGATAAGGGAGCAAAAAAACAAAAAATAGACAAAGAACAGGTGACAGGTAAGAAAAGAAGAAGAAAGCAAAAACAAAGAAAAAGGGACACAAAAAACAAAACACACAAAAAAATTCTTCGTACAGAATTTCCACAAGAAGAAAAGGACGCTATTCATACCGACAAAAACCTCACCATCCCCACAAGAGAGAGAGGGGGGAGAGAGAGGAGAGGGGTGGAGGAAGGAAAAAAAAACAACAAAAAAAACCAACCCAAAAAACCCCAACTAACCGGTGTCCCGCCCCTCTCCGCCAAAGGAAGAACTGCTGGGCGCAGCAGAGGAGGAGGAGGAGCGATGTTCGGAGCGACTGTCGGGGCGACCCCCGCCCCCCATGTAGCCCCCGCTGCTGCTGGGCTCCGACATGGGCACGGGGCGGCGCTGAACCCCAGACTCTGGCTCTTCCCGCAGGTCAACCACCTCATGGTGCTGTGGGCGACACACAACAACAACCCAGACAATAATAATAATAATAATACATGGAATTTATATAGCACTATATCTTGTAAAAACAAATCAAAGTGCTTGCACTCGACCCTCACAACAAACAAGCAACCAATGACAATAAATAATTCTAGCAAATTCGAAAGCACACACACATGCGCGCACGCGTACACACACACACACACACATGAATGAAGGTACAGGTTTTAACCGAAAAGAAACCGAACAAAAAAAACAAAACACTAAAAAAAACAAACACACATAAAAAAAACCACTAAAAAATATACCTGGTCGGAATGTGGCTACCTACATGGTGGGTAAAAACAGTCACATACGCAAAATCTGACCATTGTTGAACCTCAGGGCTTTACCCGAGAAAAAGACCCCCCCCCCCCTTTTCTTTAAAAGAAAGATGTTATCACCTGGCTAAAGCTCAGAAATTTACCAACTGTAAAATTTTGCATTTGTGTGACTGCTCACCATGAAGGCAGCTACATTCCGACTTCAGGGATGATGTCTAAACACAACACCAGCATGTATGCGTTTTTTTTTTTTCTTCCAATTCCTATCAGCACGCTTCTGGAACGGGAATGGAACCCAGAACCTCTCAGGTTTACTTCTCAAGCAGGTGAATGTTTAAACCGTTCTGCCACCTTCCTTCTTGAATATCTGACAATAAAATTAGCAACGCACCAAACCAAACACACCAGCCATCTCTATTTTTTTTTTTAAAAGTTGGATAAATAATTTTTAAAAAATCTAATAATGAATATACCCGTCGCATCTGCTGTTGTTGTTGCTGTTGGTGGTGATGCTGTTGCTGCTGCTGTTGCTGGTGTTGCTGATGCTGTTGCTGAGGGTGAAGATGGTGCGACTGCTGTTGCTGCTGGTGCTCCCAAGCTGATCGGGACATCGGCGCTCTCTCCTGAAAATGGCAGTTATGTACTTCATTATTTTCACGCTTTGTGCAGAATCTTTTTTTTTTTTCTTTTTTTTATAGATTTTCAGTTTTTCCATTGTGCAACTACGAAGTGATCTTCTTCACCTCCATCTATTCACTTTACTTTAAAAAAAAAAAAAAAAAAACCTTTCATCTGTAAGGTCATATAAAGCGGGCAGGATAACAATGGTTTTGAGCATTGCACTCGTGGTTTCGAGGCCCAGGATTGAGCCACCACTGACACACCTATTCATAAGTATTTTTTCCTCTGAAATTGACACATACACACACACACACCAGACACACACACCCCACCACTGATAATGAAAACGCACACACACACAGCACACAACACACAACACACACACACACACACACACACCACACTTAACAGATCCAAATAAAAAAACTTGCTCCCTCTCGAAACCAAAACAGTATCAAACCAACATCACCCCCCCCCCCACCCCCCTTCCCCCCACCCCACCTGAATCCATCCACTGACCCTTTCCCTGGCCATGTGATGGTCGGCCATGTCCTGGCGATAGTGGTGTTGCTGGGAGTGGCCGTGCATGGGAGACAGCCGCATGCCGCTCTTTTCCGCTGAGTGAGACACGTTCAGCATGGCTTGTCGCGGAGAAGCCCCACCCCTCTGTTGGTTGCCCGGTCAGTCACAGGGAAAGAAATAAGAAAAACAACCCAGCTTCAAACTCACACTCTCTCTGTCAAAATTCTGAAATTTGGGATTTGTTTATCACACCATGATAGTTTTTATATGAAAGTGTGTGGTAGGGGGTGGGACGGCTCAGTTGGTTTAGAGCGTTGCGAAAACAAAAGGCATCTATATTTGTGGCTTGTTGCGGTGAAGCCCCGCCCCTCTGTTGCCCGGTCAGTCACAGAGAAAGAAAAAAAAAAAAAAAAACAGCTTCAAACTCACTTTCTCTCTGTCAAATTTCTCAAACTGGGACACAGTTGCACAAATCCAACATCACTCAGATAAGAGTGCTATATTTAGCGCACCCTTTCCTTTTACCTTTATGTCTGCTGTGACATAAAGTGGTATAAAATACCTAGTTCAATCAACTGTGGTCAGTTCCTGCTTTACATAGCACCAGCTGGCCCCATCCTGGGCTGGGATGGGATGGGTTAATTAATTAGCAGCTGAGAGGAGCTGAAAGTGGGGGAAACTGACAGACAGCTGTGGGGATTGTTTATATCACACCACAATAGTTTTTTATATGAAAGTGTGTGGGGGGGGTTGGGTGGCTCAGTTGGTTAGAGCGTTGCTAAAACAAAAGGTATCTATATTTGTTTGGACTAAAAAAAAATTCTTTGTAAATACCAAAAAGTTACACAAAGTAAAATTTAAAACTGAAAACAATATGTCTAGTTTCATCAATCTTATTACATTTACTGATTTTTGATTTATTTTATTAATGGAATAAACTTTAACCCCTCTTGCATTCGGATTCTCCGAACACAAATTGCCCCTAGATTTCACATTCCATCACAAAATCAGGTCAGGCATACATGCTCGCTGGCCTTTTCCTCCTTCTAAGTACATACCAGCAGCTATAGTTACTTCCAGACTCTCAGCAGGACTTTGTACCTCTGGCCTGATAGAGCTTTGGCATGTGGTAGCAATTAGTGATGGTCACTGTCTGATGGAAAACTACTGTGCGTAAATCCTGGCAAATCCCGGTTCAGGATTCAGGGGGGCAATTATTCAATCCTGGCAAATCACAGTTCGGGACTAAGAGGGTGAAAGCAACTGTGATGATTTAAAGGAGAAAAAAATCCTCTGATGTCAATAGTATAGCTGCCTATATAGTAAAGTACTTGAAAAGAATCCTGCCAAAGTTGGATGCACTGGCCCTGACTTATCAGGCTAAACGCTTTACAGAAGTGGCACACATTATCACTCACATGACAAGACAACAATAGCTGCTGTCTGAACACTGGATAAAGACAAAGAAGAAGTAGAAGAAGAAGAAGAAGAAGAAGAAGGAGGAGGAGGAGGAAGGAGGGAGGAGGAGGAGGAGGAGAGAGAGAAGAGAGAGAGAGAGAGAGAGAGAGAGAGAGAGAGAGAGAGAGAGAGAGAGAGAGAGAGAGAGAGAGAGAGAGAGAGAGAGAGAGAGAGAGAGAGAGAGGAGAAGAAGAAGGAGGAGGAGGAGGAGGAGGAGGAGGAGGAGGAGAAGAAGAAGAAGAAGAAGAAGAAGAAGAAGAAGAAGAAGAAGAAGAAGAAGAAGAAGAAGAAGAAGAAGAAGAAGAAAAGGAGAAGGAGAAGAAGAAGAAAAGAAGAAGAAGAAGAAGGAGAAGAAGAGACAAAGAAGAAGAAGAAGAGAAGAAGGAGACAAAGAAGAAGAAGAAGGAGACAAAGAAGAAGAAGAAGGAGAAGAAGGAGACAAAGAAGAAGAAGGAAGGAGAAGAAGGAGACAAAGAAGAAGGAGACAAAGAAGAAGAAGAAGGAGAAGAAGGAGACAAAGAAGGAGAAGAAGGAGACAAAGAAGAAGAAGAAGGAGACAAAGAAGAAGAAGAAGGAGACAAAGAAGAAGAAGAAGGAGACAAAGAAGGAGAAGAAGGAGACAAAGAAGAAGAAGGAGGAGACAAAGAAGGAGAAGAAGGAGACAAAGAAGAAGAAGAAGGAGACAAAGAAGAAGAAGAAGGAGACAAAGAAGAAGAAGAAGAAGACAAAGAAGAAGAAGAAGGAGACAAAGAAGAAGAAGAAGGAGACAAAGAAGAAGAAGAAGGAGACAAAGAAGAAGAAGAAGGAGACAAAGAAGAAGAAGACAAAGAAGAAGAAGAAGGAGACAAAGAAGAAGAAGAAGGAGACAAAGAAGAAGAAGAAGGAGACAAAGAAGAAGAAGAAGGAGACAAAGAAGAAGAAGAAGAACCACACTCTACGCAAAACTCCTCATCCGATATTCATTTTCAATCTCAAAATGATTCCCAGGAGGGATGAACGAGTTGACAGTGCATATTCTGTGTAAGCTGGAGGAAATAAAAAATGTGGACTGGACACATCTGTATGGAGAGTGCGTATTCTGTGTAAAAGCTGGAGAAATTAGAACTGGACTGGACACATCTGTATACATACAAATTAACCAACAACAAGCCCCCCCCAAATTTTTAAAAGAGGGGGGAGCAGGGGTGGCGGGCTGCAAAACGAAACCGGACAAAAAAAAACCCTCCTACCTGAACGGTGGTGGAATCCGGCTGGTCGACCTTGACCTCCATGGGGTGAGGTCGCCCGGTACCCATGACGATGCTGGGGCGGACCGTGGTGAGGCTCCATGGGCATGGGGTGGGAGTGTGGGGGGGGCGGCTGTTGTTGCTGCTGCTGCTGATGTTGCTGCTGCTGGCTGCTGCTGCTGTTGTTGTTGCTTGCTGCTGTGGGTGCTGGGAAGGGGCTGTGGCTGCTGGCCCCCATTCCCCGGGCCATGGGGGGGCCACATGGAGGGGTGGGGGGGGCCGCCTTTGTCCTCGCGACTGGTGGGTATGTGCGGGGAGGCCTGCAGAGAGGGCAAAACAACACACACACATATGAGGTGAAGATAAAGTTTACAAAGTCTGTCCAACCTAAGCTCACAGGCGGTGCTTATCCGGTTTCTGTGGCTTAAGAACTGAAGCATAGACTCCCCTGGATAGGATCCATCTATCGCAGGTTAACCCCCAACACAAGTGTACCCTTAACACTGGGGGGAGAAAATAGCCGAAAGTGCCTTTTCCAAGGGACAAACGCAAAAGCTGGATCAAACCGCAACCTATAGATACGAGTCCAAACGCCCTAACCACTAGACTAAAGGCGGCTTATGGAGGTGAAAACAGGACTGTAAAGAAGAAAGGGCTGTGAAAGGCTCTCACTCTTCCTGGAAGAGATGAAGTGAAAACAGTAAGATGATAATGAAAACTGTGAATGATGATAGCTGTGAGGTTCTTCCTCCTCCTTGTTCTTCCTGAAGAGATGATAGGTGAAAACTGAAGATAGGATAGGTTAAAACTGTGAGGAATGATAGGTGAAAACAGTCGTGAAGAGAGGATAGATGAAAACTGGAGGATGATAGTGAAAACATTCTAGAAGAGATGATAGGAAGAAAACTGTGAAGAGATGATAGGTGAAAACAGTTTGAATGATAGGTGAAAACAGTCTGTGAAGAGATATATAACTGTGAAGAGATGATAGGTGAAAACAGTTGAAGAGATGAAAGGTGAAAACTGTGAAGAGATGATAGATGAAAACAATTGTGAAGAGATGATAGGTGAAAACAGACTGTGAAGAGATGATAGGTGAAAATATCTGTGAAGAGATTGACAGGTGAAAACTGTGAAGAGATTGTAGGTGAAAACTTGAAGAGATAATTGGGTAAAAACTGTGAAGAGATGATAGGTGAAAACACAAAATAACCCACCACCACCAACACCAAAGACCATACAAAAATGCATGTACACACACATACATACACATATTCATTGTGTGCCAGTGGAATTGATGACAAAATTTACAAAACTGCACGCACACAGGGACTGAATATAAAAAAAAGCACATGAGTGCTTATCCCATTATCCTTGAAATGAAGGATTAAAAAAAAACAACTGATAAATAAATATACATGCACATACATGCATGTGTGTGTGTGCACATACACACTCTTCCACATGCATCAGACCCCTTCCCCCCTCAACACACACACACCCACAAAGAAAAAAAAACACAACACTACAAACCACACAATAACACACATACACATTAATACACATACACACCTCACCACACACACACACACACACACACACACAACACACAACACACACTGGCAGGCAGCATTTAAGTGTGTTTTTTTTTTTAAGATGGATGGCTTGATAAAAAAAAAAAAACAAACCCAAAACAATTGCAAGGCTTACTCAATGTAACATCTGCAAAAAAAAAAAAAAGTCTGACTTTGGACACACAACCGCATCCAACCCCCACACACACCCCCCCCCACCCACCCCCGCCCCCACCCTCCCCCACCCCACAACACCACCCCAAAAAAAACCCTTCCCCCTCACCCAACCACCACCCACCTTGCCATGCATGTGCTCGGGGCCCATTCCGGTGGGGGTCTACCCTGAGAGCCCATGTGGGGGTGCAGCATTTGACCCCCCGACGACCCCATGGAGGCCTGGGTGGGGCAGACGACTCTCCATGCCCCGGGGACCGCTGGGCCCCCCTGCTCCGGGGTGAAGGTCGCTCCGACCTCGTGGAGAGATCTCTTCTCTCTCCGTCTCCTGTGGGTGTGGTTAAGGGGGAGCAGAGTATGTGAGAAGTTTTGGGTGGTGTGGTGTGGGTGTGGTGTGTGTGGTGTGGTGTGGTGTGGTGTGGTGTGGTGTGGTGTGGGTGTGGTGTGTGTGTGGGTGGGTGTGGTGTGTGTGGTGTAGTGTGTGGTGGTGTGGGGTGTGTGGTGTGAGTGGTGTGTGTGGTGTGTGTGTGTGGTTGGTGTGGGTTGTGTAGTGGTGTGGTGTGGTTGTGGTAGTGTGGTGTGGTGTAGTATAGTGTTAGTGTAGTGTAGTGTAGTGTAGTGTAGTGTCGTGTCGTGTGTGTAGTGTCGTGTCGTGTCATGTCGTGTAGTGTATGTCGTGTAGTGTCGTAGTGTCATGTATGTAGTGCAGTGCAGTGTCATGTATGCAGTGCAGTGCAGTATAGTGTAGCATAGTGTTGTGTAGTGTAGTGTAGTGTAGTGTAGTGAATAGTGGATGGCATGGCATGGATGTATGGTATGGCATGGTATGGTATGTATAATATGGTATGGTAATGTATAGCATAGCATTGTATAGTATAGTATAGTATAGATAGTATAGATTGTATAGTATAGTATAGTATAGTATAGTAAGTAAGTATAGTATAGTAAGTAAGTATAGTATAGTATAGCACTGTATTAGTAAAAAATAGATAGTGTAGTATAGTATGGACAATTCGCTTTCGTGGCATGGTGTTTCAAAAATGTTTTTTGAATTAAACCATCAGAACGTAAATAGCAAACAATAAGCCTCAGTACATGGGTTAGTTTAAAATGTAGATGGTTCCTTGGAAGTGCAAGGGGAATCTTTGGGACAAACACACAACATGTCAAACTAAAAGAACAAGGGAAATAAAACCTAGACAACATAACACTAGTTACTCGGCATATGCTGAGGGCTGGCAAGTATTTCTGTAGCAAGTTCCTGCGTGTCTTCATCAGTGGAATGAGACTTGGGAGGTTTTTTTTATATTTATTTATTTCATATTTATTTTATATCAAGGATACTGGAATAAGCACTCCTGTACTTTTTTACATCCAGTCCCTGTGTGTATGCAGTTTTCGTCAATCTTGTCATCTGTTCCCACCGGCACACAATGGCCTACTCTTACGAAAAGCAGAACAGGCTTTAACATGTGCGCAAGATGCTCTGCGTGCATTCACACACGGGGCCTCAGTTTTATAGTCTCATCCGAAGGACTTTTGGGGAGGCTCCTGCCTCGTGTGTGCTGGAGAGCGTCATCAGTAAAATGCCTATTCCCCTTCCACATCTCCTGTTTCCCTTTCTCTGGATCCACCTCTCTTCCCCATGACCCATTTCCCTTTCTCCCCCCCCCCCCCCCCCAACTGCAAGTCCAGCTTCAACCTACCTGACATGACAAGAAAACCCTGGACGCTGTGTGAGCATTCACAAAAAAATCACAAGACCTCTGGACCACCAATTCACAAACTCCTACCCCCCAAAAAAAAGTGAAAGTGCTTTAGAGTATCACAGAAATCACCCCCACAGCTGTCAGTTCCCCCCCAACTTTCAGCTCCTCTCAGTGGCTAATTATTTCATCCCATCCCAGCCCAGATGGGGCCAGGCCAGCTGGTGCTAATTATAGCAGGCAGGAACTGACCACACTTGAACTAGGTAAAAAGGAAGGGGCGACGCTAAATATAGCCCTCTTGACTGAGTGATGTTGGATTTGTGTGCTGTGACCCCCCCCCATCCCCCCTCACTCCCCCCCCCCCCCCCCCCTTTCCACTTTTGGGGGGGGTTGAGTTTTTTTTGCTGTATCAACTGACCCTCGCCGCTGTAGTCTAGTGGTTAGGGCGTTGGACTCGTAATCTAAAGGTTGCGGTTCTATCCCAGCTTTCGGCTATGGCGTTGTGCCCTTGGAAAAGGCACTTTACGGCTATTTTCTCACCCCACCCAGGTGTAAAAGGGGTACCAACCTTGTGTTGGGGTTAACCCTGCGATAGACTGGCGCACTATCCAGGGGGGAGTCTATGACTCTCAGTCGCTTAACGCCACAGAAACCGGGGATAAGCACCGGCCTGATGAGCCTTAGGCTCGGGACAGACTTTAACTTCAACTGACCTTGCGGCGAGGCATTTGCTGGGCGGTGTAGAAGTCCGTGGTGATGGTGGCGCGCGAGCTGGTCAGCTGGTGGTCACTGCCGCCGTAGCTGTGCCCCGAGTAGCCGTAGTAGGCGGGGGCCCCCAGCCCCCCGGGGGGAGGGGGCGCCCCCTGCTGGGCGTGGGACGACCCCGGTTTGTCCACCACCACCCCCACACCCTGGCCCTGCCGCTCGTAGTAGGAGCTCGGGGCGTGGGGGGGGTACCCTCCCTCGTACCCATGTGCCCGCCGGGCCGGCCTAGAGGTAGTATGTAGCAAAGGGGAAAAAAGAAAAAGAATAAATTTTATTTTATTTTTTATATATATATATACATGCCAAGTTTCTCTCAGCTAGAACTTCTGAGGTTCACCAATGGTAAGATTTAATATCTGTCAAACTTTTTTTCCAAATGGTAAGATTTTTATCTATCTATCAATTTTTTTTTTTCCAAATGCTAAGATTTCGTGTATGCAGCTGTTTAAAAAAACTTAAAGATAGCCACATTGTGACACCATCCTGGTGTCCTTAAGCACAACACCAGAGTGCATGCGTTTTTAACATTTCTGTCATCCATTCCAACCCCCCCCAAAAAATGGCATCTCCACCTTCTGCATATTCTGTGCAGAACTTCCTCTTTTCTAACCCTCTCTTTGTTTCTGACAACTGACAGCAAAGCTTGCATCACCCCTCCCCCATGCACACATACAAGCACGCATGCACAAACAACCTTGCCCCCGGCCAAAACAAGATCATTCCTCAGTATTTCAAGGATCCTTACAACAAACCAACACATCCTTGTTCACAAGCGTCACTATGCACATGATTAAAATGAGTGATTAACATGTAGATTTGTATCCTGTGTAATATCCACTTTTCATAACGACATGATTACAAGTGATGTTTCCAGAGATTAACAACAACAAAAAAGAGGAAGATTAACCATAAAAAAATCAAGAGAAAAACGACAAAACTAATGATCTGAATAAAACAATCTAAACAAAAACAAAAACCCACTAAACAAACAGATCCCCCCCCCCCCCCCCCAGCTAATTCCTCACCTGAAGCTCTGAAGTTCAACATTCTTTTCAAAACTTATGTCAAAGAGATAGGATTTACCTACTCATGGCATTTTTGCACCTCAACAACAATGCTTATAAACAGGGTTGAAAGCAACTCGGGACCCCTGACAGTCTCATGCGCATGAGCGCGCGCACACACACAAACAAACATTGATGAACATATACACTTTCATGCATGCCACGCACGTGCGCGCGTGCACCCACACACACACTGACATTGATGACGTGCGTGCACCCACACACACACTGACATTGATGAACATATACACTCTCATGCACACTCAGTTATGTACATCTCTCTCTGTCTCTCCTCTCTTCTCTCTCTCTCTCTCTTCTCTCTCTCTCTCTCTCTCTCTCTCTCTCTCTCCTCCTCCCCCCCTCACACAACACACACACACTAACACCAAAACACACACATAACATAACACAAACGCTAAAACAAAACAATGCAGGCGACACACACCTTTACCTTGGTAGGCAGGGTCCATCATCCTGCCACCCCCTTCCCCGCCACCCCCGCCGCGGCTCTGCATGGGCGTGCCCTTGGTGATGGACCCTTCCATTCTGGCCGAGGGGGGAGCAGAAGAAGGCGGGGTGTTGGACGACGGGTGGGGAGGGGGGGGGGCAAGGGATCCATACGACGCGCCATGGTCCCCGGGTGACTCGTCACCACCATTCCCTGCGGGTGTGACACCGGTGTCCCGTGCGTGATGACCCAGGCGGCACCATCATGTGACCGTGCGGACCCATCGCTGCGACGACGACGACGACGAAGACGACGTGGGAGGCGAGCGGCGTCATTTTCGGCGAGGTTTTGGGCGCCCCGCTCGTGATGAGAGGGGGAGGGGGCGGGATCCTGGCCGCCGGGGAGTGACGTGCCCCTGGGTCCATGGAGGCGAAGGGGGACCCGCTAGGGGGCACCCCGCCCCCTCTGGGGTCTGGGTACATCCCTGGGGACTTGTTGCGGCTGTCGGGGCGACGCGGGTTCTTCAGGGACATGGCCTCGGGTTGGGGCACGGAGCTTGAGGGGTGGTGGGAGTGGGCCGGGGGCGGGGCCACCATGGCGCGGTGGGAAGAACCCCCGTCGGAGCCCCCGCCACGGGGGTAGAGGTCGTAGGCGCCCCTGGGGCGGTGGGGTTCGAAGTCATGGGGGTTCCCCTTGTAGCCGATCACGCCTTTGTCCATGGGTTCCGGCTGGCGGCGGGACAGGTCCTGGGGGAATCGGAAGCAGGGTGGTTCAGGGTTTTTTCTCTGATGATTTGGCACTATTATGTTCCCTTTATCCTCCTCCCGAAAATTTATACGCCCCCTTTACTCTCCTCAATGTACAAAAAAAAAAAAACAGCACACGAGTGCTTATTCCATTATCCTCGATATAAAAGAATGAATGAATGAATGAATAAATAAAAATCGTCCAGGATAGAAAAAGTTCAGCAAGGGGAGAATAAAAACCCGGAATTCTGCAACTTGCGACACTTAACAATACAGGAAACAAAACCAAAAAAACCCTGACCCATCGACTCACCTGCACTTCATTCTCATATGATAAATAAACAATAATAAATAATAATAATAAATAATAAAAATCATCCAGGACAATATAAGTTCAGCAAGGGAGAATAAAAATCAGGAATCTTGCAACTCGCAACACTTAACAACACAGTAAAAAAAACCACCAAAAAACCCTCCTAACCCATCGACTCACCTGCACCTCATACTCTCGGCCAGGCAATCCCCGGGGGTCTCGGCTGTCTCTCATCTCATGCGGGTCTCGGGGGTCGCGCGGGTCACCGGGTCGGGACCGGGCATAGGGCAGGCCGATCCGCGGGTCGGACATGGGTTCGTGGCGATCTTTCCGCAGATCTTGGGGGAGGGGGCCCCCTGGGCTCGGCCCGCTCGGCATCATGGGATGGCGTTGCATGGAGTGTTCCACGGGGCCTAAAAATAGACGCATGGTCAGTGGTTGTTTTTTGTTTTGGTTTGTTCTGAAGGGGTTTTGTTGTTGTGGTGTGTGCGGTTGTAGTGTGTGTAGTGTGTGTGTGTGTGTTGTGTGTGTGTGTGTGTGTGTTGTGTGTGTGTGTGTGTGTGTGTTGTGTTGTGTTGTGTGTGTGTTGTGTGTGTGTGTGTGTGTGTGTGTGTGTGTTGTGTGTGTGTGTGTGTGTGTGTGTGTGTGTGTGTGTGTGTGTGTGTGTGTGTGTGTGTGTGTGTGTGTTTAATTAACACACATAATTATATTACTTGCACACACATACATACACACACACACACACACACACACACACACACACAACACACACACTAAACTAAACCAATCCAATCATGCTGTTTATAGCCCAGCCGACCACACAGGCCACATCGAGGCTGTCACCCTATAAAATTTAAATCGTCAACATAAAAAAAAAACCCCACAAACACACACACTAACATGACATACACACTACAAAACACCTACCCAAACACACAACCCCACATATACAAACTGCATTCCATTAACACCCCCCACCCCACTCCTCTCTACACCCCACCCTACCTTACACCCCATCCCTCCCTAAACCCCACCCATCCCCTCCCTACACCCACACCCTCCCTACACCCCACCCCTCCTACACCCTCCCTACACCCCACCCCCCTCCTTACCCATACCTACACCCCACCCCCCGTCCCTACACCCACACCCCCTCCCTAGATAGATAGACGGCTTGATAAAATAAAAATAAAAGCAACTTTATTGCTTACTCAATGTACCATCTGGAAATAAAATTTTGATTTTTGACTTTGACACCCACATCCCCTCCCCCCACACCCCTACACCCCCTCCCCACCCCCCCTCCCTACACCCCAACCCCACGCACCTCGGCCTCGTTCCTGGTCCATGGGAGGGGGCTGGTTGAGGTTCTGCTCGATGGCGGAGTGGATGATGTCTTGGATGTAGACAGGGCCCCCCTTGCTGCCGCCACCGCCGCTGCCACCTTTCTTCTCCCCTTCCAGCACTGTGGGGTGAGGGGACAGGGTGCGACGACCCCCGTCCGAGTGAGTCGAGTGTGCGCTGGAAGAATATGAGAGAGAACACTTAACACTAAAATTGTTTAATATAGTAATAATAATACATGGCACTATATCTTGCAATAACAAATCAAAGCGCTTGCCTTCGATTTAACCATCATGCATGATTGCTTACATGCGCACACATACACAGGCATCACTCAAACATCCTTTAATACACATCAGCCTTAGACCACAATACACTCTGAGGGGCAAAAATGGAAAGATGCAAAAAAAAAGAAATGGAATATACCATCTCGTAAACTTTTATAAGGCTTTGCAATGAGAGAGAGAGAGAGAGAGAGAGAGAGAGAAGAGAGAGAGAGAGAGAGAGAGAGAGAGGAGAGAGAGAGAGAGAGAGAGAGAGAGAGAGAGAGAGAAGATTTGATTCCCATCCTCACCCTTTCTTCCCACTTTGACGAAAAAATCAAACACAATATCTAAGTCCTTTGAATGAGACTGTACACCAAACCACTGAGTGCGAATGCATACAGACCATCTTGCATACATCTTAAAAACCTGTTCCGCCTTTCAGAAGAGTAGGCCATTGTGTGCTGGTAGAAATGGATGGCAACCCCCCCCCCCCCCAAAACCAAAAACGACAAAAAACACATGCACACAGCAGGTGTTGTTTAGACACCATCCCTAAAGTCAGAATGCAGCTACTAAAATGATGGGGGGGGGATGGTCACATACGCACAAATCTCACAACTGGTAAACCCAGAGCTGTAGCAAAAGGAACAAAACAGAACAACCCCCACCCCCCCACCCCCCCCAAAGTCAACAGCGCATCAGCCTTGTTTTCGCATACATTTGGAGAGGTGAGGTTTTAGGGAGTGGGGGTGGGGTACGGGGCTTGATGAGACAAGATGACAAGATTTACAAAAAATTGCATACACACACGGGGACTGGACGTAAAAAAAACCCCACTCAAGCGCTTATTCTATTATCCTCGATATAAAAGAATAAATAAATAAATAAATAAATAAACGAATAAATAAATAAATAAATAAACAAATAAATAAGATGACATGATGAAATCCTGACCACTGTGGCACTACTCACCTTGGAGGTCGCGGCGAGAGGCGTGTGGGGTCACCGGTCATGCCCGGCATCAGCTGACCTGGCGGGTATCCCATCATGCCCATGGGCGGCCCTGCCCCGTGACCTTGAACCCCAGGGGGAAGGTCACGCACGTGAGGCATCTCTCGAATCACGCCAATCTCTCCTCGGCTGGACGGTCGAGGGCCTGTGAAACCAGTACCATTACACTGTAACCCTCTGTTCACCTTACAGACTTAGAGAATATCACTATGAAAAAAAGCCACGCTGTAGTCTAGTGGTTAGGGCATTGGACTCGTAATCTAAAGGTTGCGGGTTCGATCCCAGCTTTCGGCTATGGCGTTGTGCCCTTGGTAAAGGCACTTTACGGCTATTTTCTCACCCCACCCAGGTGTAAAAGGGGTACCAACCTTGTGTTGGGGGTTAACCCTGCGATAGACTGGCGTCCTATCCAGGGAGGAGTCTATGACTCTCAGTCGCTTAACGCCACAGAAACTGGGATAAGCACCGGCCTGATGAGCCTTAGGCTCGGGACAGACTTTAACTTTACTTTAACTATGAAAAAACTATGCCAAGGGAAGTGAATATGCAACACAGGTACGCCCACTACAAACAAAACCAAAAACAAAACAATCGTCTTTTTTCTCACCAAACGCATAAATTTGCTCTAAGAATTCTTAACATATCACTATACCAAAAAACCAGTAAAGGTTTTCGGTATTATGAGGTTACTGCTACAGGAGCAGAAAAAAAAAAAAATCGAAGTCACCGCACCAAGGATCATTATTCGGTAACTCGATCATTGCTCATACATATTGCTTGGAGGAAAAAAATCAATTTAAAAAAAAGGTAGGCACACAAACACTCCCAGACATACCACCCCCCCCTCCATCCCTCCAAAACCAAACCCATTTCTTACAACAACAAACAACAAAAAAAGAAATAAATAAGTTTTCTATTAAAAAAAAAAAAAAAATTTTTTAAAATCACCTGGCACAGAAGGAGCATTCCCAGACGGCATCGACGAGGCGGGCGGAACGAGGGCTGACCTTGCATCCTGGGGTCAAAGTCAGGGCGGCCGGGTGAAGGTCCCTGCATGTGGCGGGTGCTGGGGGAGGGGCCGCGGGTCATGGACATGCCAGGACCCCCCGGGTAGTGTCCCGACCCAGGCATGCTGAAACAACAACAACAAAAAATCAGCTTTTCCAGGTATACAGCTTGGCCATTTTCAAGTCAAGTCAAGTCAAATACACTTTAAACCCTTTCAAGATGGCAAGCCTGTTTTCCGGTTCAGCTTTCTGCTACCCTTCAGTCCTGTAAGAAGGAAAACCAGCGTGACCAAATTTTCCTTCAATTCCTGGGTTTCTGAGGTGCAGAAGAGTGCAGAATGGGTACCTAGGTAAATTTTACAAACACACACACAAAGCTCTATACACATTCTCGTGGGAAAGGAGAAGCAGTGTTTGCCGTATCAAAACTACTTTCCCGAGTCCGTTGATGTGAGTTAGCTGCCTGACGGGTCACTATAAACAACCCTCCTCTGGTACCGTTATCACCGGAAAATCGGCTGACCAGACTGAAGGGGAGAGTGCGGGGGAGAAGATTTTGGTTTTCTTTCCCTTGCATTGCAGGTTATAATCAAGTCAAAAACACTCAATTATTCAGATACAGGTTAATCACATTCATTTCACTGCATGATATTCTTTAAGTTTGTAACATATTGCAAACTATGTTTTATACATTTTTCAATGGAAAAGGAACAAGACAAAAACAAAGAGAGCTGGATACAAAAGAGGGAATTCCTAGCACAGAATTTTTAGAAGGTGGGGATGCTATGTGCCTACAAATGCGCATACACAACCACATGACACAGATGAGTGCTTCAAGCAGCGTATGCACACACACACACATATCGCACATCTTCCATGCCCCCACATCCGACATGGATGCAGAAAAGTGACCTACACATAGACATATACAGTGAGTGTGAGTGAGTGAGTGACATAGACATATACAGAGAGAATCAAATACTCTTGGTTTACTACTTCACGTTTTCCTACTTTGTTTCCTATTTTTTTGTGTGAGGTTACGAGGGGATTGTTTCCATCTGTTTGTTTCTCTTTTTTGGAGGGGAAGGAAGGGATTGGTTGTTGCTTGGGACTGCTTATACTTCCTAGAACACAGACACGAATGTGCATGCATGCACCCACACCTTCACTCATCCCCTCCCTCCCCACACACACACACAGCTGACAGACAGATCGCTGCAGAGAAGACTGCGGGACACCCATAGAAACCTGGAGTTTGGCAAAGTGTTTGTTTCTGACAGTACCCCTGACACAGTTATCTGCGAAAGTGATGACTTGGTGATCTAGTTCAAGTGGACAGAAAGCTCTGATGAACCAGCTGATTTCTACTGGTTTGTGAAAAAGAACATTAAACACCTGACTGAGGAAGAA
Source organism: Stramonita haemastoma (assembly GCA_030674155.1). Taxonomy (NCBI): domain Eukaryota; kingdom Metazoa; phylum Mollusca; class Gastropoda; order Neogastropoda; family Muricidae; genus Stramonita; species Stramonita haemastoma. The sequence continues at coordinate 15,897,909 of CM060342.1, read as the reverse complement.
CGTGTCATTTTTTCTAGGCTAAAGCTGTGGACTTTGGCAGATCGCAAAAAAATGAAAAAGAGGGTTGATGCCAGTCTGAATATTCTACATGTGATCATGGGTGTTGTTCAATATCAGCTTGGATAATTGTGATTGTGACGGCATGTTTGGAAGTAAGTGTGTTTGTGTGTGGGTGTGTGGGTGTGCGCGCGCGTGCGTGTGTGTGTGTATGCATGTGTGTGTGTGTGTGTGTGTGTGTGTGTGTGTGTGTGTGTGTGTGTGTGTGTGTGTGTGTGTGTGCGCGCATGCGTGTGTGTGTGTATGCATGTGTGTGTGTGTGTGTGTGTGTGTGTGTGTGTGTGTGTGTGTGTGTGTGTGTGTGTGTGTGTGTGTGTGTGTGAGAGAGAGAGAGAGAGAGAGTAATGGAACAGCTGCATACATGTACTCCACCAGTTCAGTTCTGCGCGTGTTTTGTGTAAAATAATAGCAAGAGCCAGTGGTCAACCTGTCTGAACACTTTCCTGCAATGATCTATCTGACTCTGGAACTCTACCTTTGTACCATGACATGGAATCCATGCCGTGAAGATATTTTGGGCTGCAGCCATTATTGTTGTTGTTACTATTTTTTGTTATTGTTCAATATATATTGTGCCCAGTCCCTTTCCCACTGTCCCCTTGTGAATGGGCTGAAAAGCTTAAATCACAATAAACTATTGTCATTGTCTCTCTCTCTCTCTCATACCACCACCTACACATACACACACACACACACACACACTCTCTCTCTCTCTCTCTCTCTCTCATACCACCACCTACACACACACACCACAAACACCACCACCTACACAAACACCCCCACCCCCTCCCAACACACACACAAAAACCCTCACCTCGCTCCGGAAGAAGAAGACGAAGGAGGAGGATGCACAGAATCCACCATCGACCCCACACCACCACCGCCACCTCCAACACCACCAACACCAATACCACCACCACCAGCGACAACAGTGGTGCCGGTGGTGTTGGTCACTGACGCACCGCCGGACAGCGACAGTCCGGGGGGTCCCTCGTCGGCGCTCATGGTGGCCGAGCTATCGTTGTCGATGCTGCGGAGGCTGCCCTGGGAGGCCGAGAGAGGCTTGTTGGAGGTCAGGGAGGAGGAGGGGGGCAGCCCCGATGACCCGGGGGTCGTGTTGTCCGCCTCGCGGTCCCGGCCCGAGGTCGAGCTCTGCGGGAGGTCGGCGCCGCCTGCTGGCGGGTCTGGGGAGAAGAGGAGAGAAAGGAGAGGATTGGTTTGTTTGTTGAAGTCGGAATGTGGCTACCTTAGTGGTGGGGGGGGGGGGGGGGGGGGGGGGGAGGGGGGGAGGTTGTGTATGCAAAAAAAATCTCACTGTTGGGGAAAACTTGGAGCTCTAGCTGAGGAACAGAGGGAAAAATCTTCTGCCAGATATGGCGGGACAGCTCAGTGGTCAGAACACTCGCTTTCCCCCAGTCAAGTTAAGCAGCATTGAGCGTGGTTACCAGTTGACTGGGTGACCATTCACGCACCTTGGCTTCAGTACAGTTCCCCCAGTTCACCCAGCTGTAAATGGGTACCTGCCCTCTTTAGGGTCAGGGAAGGTAAAGCAGCCAGGGAGAGGAGATGGGCGCCGCCCTCAACATGCTGGCCCCTAGAGAAGCTGAAGTCTTTGACGTTTCTTTCCTTCACAGTTTAGCTTGTGGATATATATCTTATACGTACAGAAAGTACCAATCTGTTCACAAGATGCAGAGAGGGCAAGTCACATACACTCCTATCACACACATGCGCGTGCAGACCTGCAAAATCTCTTTGATTGGCTTCTTTTCAAAAATAAGTCCGGCATAGAGCTCTATCAGTAACATATGATGTCACTATGAGTGTCTTGTTTAGATGCAAAAAAAATCTCAGATTTCTCTATCTGAAAAAAAAAGTAGAAAAAAACCTGAGAGACAAACATTCTTGACTGGGAATGTTCCGACAGAGTGAGTTAAAGAGCTGACAAGTCAGCTCTTTTAACACTATCCCTACGTTAACCCTCTTGCATTCGGTGTCTCTGAACAAAAACTGCCCCTAGATTTCACATTCCATCACGAAATCAGGTCAGGCACACATGCTCGCTGGCCTTTTCCTCCTTCTAAGTACATACCAGCAGCTATAATTATTTCCAGACACTCTACAGGGTTTCTCCTTCTGGCCAGATAGAGCTTTGACATGTGATAGCAATAAGTGATGGTCACAGCGTGATGGAAATCTACTGGTGTGTAAATTCTGGCAAATCCCGGGATTGGGACTTAGCGGGGGGGGGGGGGGTAATTATTCAATCCTGGCAAATCCCGGATCGGGACTAAGAGGGTTAAGGGAAAGAACCCCTTTTTTTTCCACTACACATGCACTGCACGCATTCATTTGTGCGCTACCACAACCTAGTAGTGGATGATACTGAGGGAAGGATTAGTACATGGTTGGTTACCCTATAGCGGGTTACCCGCAGGGAATAGGTTAACCAGTTAACCAGTATCGACGACAGCAGGACTCGCTCACCTTCCTCAATGTGCAGTGGTGTGGGGCTGGGGGCGCTGGTGGTGTCTGAGTCGTCTCCATCGCCATTGTCCTCCTCACTGCTGCTGACGTCCTCCTCCCCCTCAGACACTGCCGTGGTGGTCGATGCCACGCTCTCACACACCGACGTCGTGCGGCGCTCCGTCTGAACACGGCCAAAACAGGGCTCAGTCAGTCAGTTATCCTCCCACTTTCAGCTACTGTCAGTCAGTTCCCTCCGTTTTCAGCTGTTAGTTCTCCCACTTTCAGCTGTTAGTTCTCCCACTTTCAGCTAGTGTTAGTTCTCCCACTTTCAGCTGTTAGTTCTCCCACTTTCAGCTGTTAGTTCTCCCACTTTCAGCTGTTAGTTCTCCCACTTTCAGCTAGTGTTAGTTCTCCCACTTTCAGCTAGTGTTAGTTCTCCCACTTTCAGCTGTTAGTTCTCCCACTTTCAGCTGTTAGTTCTCCCACTTTCAGCTGTTAGTTCTCCCACTTTCAGCTAGTGTTAGTTCTCCCACTTTCAGCTAGTGTTAGTTCTCCCACTTTCAGCTAGTGTTAGTTCTCCCACTTTCAGCTGTTAGTTCTCTCATTTTTAGCTGTTAGTTCTCCCACTTTCAGCTGTTAGTTCTCCCACTTTCAGCTGTTAGTTCTCCCACTTTCAGCTGTTAGTTCTCCCACTTTCAGCTAGTGTTAGTTCTCCCATTTTTAGCTGTTAGTTCTCCCACTTTCAGCTGTTAGTTCTCCCACTTTCAGCTGTTAGTTCTCCCACTTTCAGCTGTTAGTTCTCCCACTTTCAGCTGTTAGTTCTCCCACTTTCAGCTGTTAGTTCTCCCACTTTCAGCTGTTAGTTCTCCCACTTTCAGCTAGTGTTAGTTCTCCCACTTTCAGCTAGTGTTAGTTCTCCCACTTTCAGCTAGTGTTAGTTCTCCCACTTTCAGCTAGTGTTAGTTCTCCCACTTTCAGCTACTGTCAGTCAGTTCCCTCCGTTTTCAGCTGTCAGTCAGTTCCCCTCCCACTTTCAGCTGTCAATCAGTTCCCCTCCCACTTTCAGCTGTCAGTCAGTTCCCCTCCCACTTTCAGCTGTCAGTCAGTTCCCCTCCCACTTTCAGCTACTGTCAGTCAGTTCCCTCCACTTTCAGCTGTCAGTCAGTTCCCCTCCCACTTTCAGCTGTCAGTCAGTTCCCCCACTTTCAGCTGTCAGTCAGTTCCCCTCCCACTTTCAGCTGTCAGTCAGTTCCCTCCACTTTCAGCTGTCAGTCAGTTCCCCCATTTTCAGCTGCTCTCAGTCAGTTCTCCTACTTTAAGTTACAGATTTTAAACCTGGACACACGCACGCATGCATGCATGCACACACACACACACACACATGCACACACACAAACTCACAACACACGCGTGTTCACACACATGCACAACTCACACACACAACACACAACTCCCAACACACACACACACACACACACACACACACTTTTACACATGCGCGCACACACACACACACACACACAACACACCCACACAACACACACAAACAACACACACACACTCCCCCTCTCACCCACACACACCTTTTCTTTGTGTTCCTGCAGAATGGCCTCAAGGTTCAGCTTCTTCTTGTAGTTGAAGTAGAAATTCTTGCACTGCGATTCAGACTTGGTGCCCACAGCGCTGGCAATGGCCGCCCAGTCACGCCCATGCTCTCGCAAAGCTTGGACACACACACAAGATTCAAGATTTAATTCCTTTCACCCCTTTTGGGGCATGGAAGATAACAAACAAGTTCAACAGGAGAAAAGAAACCTTGCAGCAATACATCCAAAAGTATTATCAATATCAACAGGAACTGAAAAGCAAGAGTTCATCGCAAAATGATAAACGAACACTATTAAAGACTCAAGACATTTCTTAAGGTATGTCAATTTCTGTAAAAGAGACAATCTACACTCGTCAAAGGAATCAAAACAAATTTAAAAAAATACCTGTAAATCTTATGAATTTTGAGAGAGACGGAGAACTTTTCGAGATTTACATTTCATCAGCCTGCAAAAATTATAACTGGACATGGGTTGACGAAAATGCTGAGGAATAAAATCTTGCCATAAATGTGTAAAGTGGGGACATTCCATGATAAAATGAAATTCATCCTCTATAACAAACACACACACACACACACAAACAAAATGTTGACACTATGTTGTCTTGATGGGGGAAACTCTCAAGCATGTGGAGAGGAGAGAGAGAGAGAGAGAGAGAGAGAGAGAGAGAGAGAGAGAGAGAGAGAGAGAGAGAGAGAGAGAGAGAGAGAGAGAGAAGAGAAGAGAAGAGAGGAGGAGAGAGAGAGAGAGACGAGACGAGACGAGACAGAGAGACAGACAGACAGACAGACAGACAGACAGGACAGAGAACAGACACAGAGAGAGAGAGAGACAGAAGAGAAGACAGAAGAGAGAGACACAGAGAGAGAGAGAAGAGACAAAGACAGAGAAAAGGACAGAGAGACAGAGGACAGACAGAGAAGACAGAGAGACAAGAGAAGGACAGAGAGAGACAGAGAGAGAGAGGAGAGAGGAGGGAGAGAGAGAGAGAGAGAGAGAGAGAGAGAGGGGGGGGGAGGGAGGGAGGGAGGGGGAGGGGAGGGAGAGAGGGGGAGAGAGAGAGAGAGAGAGAGAGGGAGGGAGGGAGGGAGGGAGGGAGGGAGGGGGAGGGGAGGGGAGGGGGGGGAGGGGGGAGAGAGAGAGAGAGAGAGAGAGAGAGAGAGAGAGAGAGAGAGAGAGAGAGAGAGAGAGAGAGAGAGAGAGAGAGTTGTGTGCACACAATGGGTGGCGCTGCTCTTGTGGCAACGCACTTTCCCCAAAGAGAGCAGCCCGAATTTCATGCAGAGAAATCTGCCATGACTTAAAGAGGTACAAATAAATAAATAAATAAGTAAATAATAAATAAAAAAACAAAAAAACAGAATTGATCGTCACCTTGTTTGGCTACTTCCATCTCTTCCTCTGTCCATCTGGACGTCTCCACATTGTCCTGGTTGCCTAGGGGACAGACAGATCAACCAATCAGCAGGTGCCAAGTGTAAACCAAATGCCAGAGCTATACAAGCACACACACACACACACACACACACACACACACACACACACACACACACACACATACACACTCACACACACACACACACACACACACACACACACACACACACACACATACACACACACACACACACATACACACTCACACACACACACACACACTGGATGAGTGGAGGGTTGTTATCAGTAGTGTGTGGATGTGTACGTGGATTTAAGTGTTGTAGATAAGCACATACAAATGTGTATGCATGAATCTGGGATAAAAACTATATGCATGCATCAAGTGGTTTGCTTTCATGCATTTATGTGTTTTTCGGTAAACGGTTGTAAAGCATGTGAAACACTTCCGAATGCATGCACTTTGGTTTGTTTCTTTAATGCAATTCACCACCATAAAAATTCCACAGATCATTACACCCTGTGTGATACTCCTCTTTTGCCTTCAGAGCCTGGGCTTTATCCCAGTTCTTGATTAAACCACTGATGCTGGGGGCAACAGCAAAGTGAGAGGCTGTATGATCAGTGGCTTTCTTTCCCACTCATGGAATTCCACTTTAGAGCTTAGTCTTTAGTGATCGACTATGAGGCAGGCAGAGAAAGAGATGGGAGGACAACATCCGAGAGTGGACGGGCCTCAGGCTGAGTGACACCCTGAGAAAGGTCGAGGACAGAGGGAAATGGAGAGAGCTGGTTGCGAGGTCTTCCATGGCACCCCTATGGTCTAAACAGACTATGGGATAGAAGAGGAAAAGAAGATGATTCTCTAAGAGAACAGTCTGTTATGTGCTACAGCCTAGGGGGCTAGTTGGCCTTTGGATAACATCTTCAACGCTGACTGTCCTTATGCCCTCTTGGCCGAGAGAGTGGGGATGTACTGTGGGTAAAGCATCTCCACTATAATCAAATTTCTGCCCAAATTTCAAAACAGCAGCTGCCTCCTCTGCTGTTTTGGAGGTCATCATTGAACATGACGGACAAACAAACAAATAACAAATGATATTCCTCTACCCCACTCCCATTCTTACCATCTGCACTGTCGGTAATGATTGGCATCAGCGGTTCGTTGGCCTGAGGATTGGTGCCCAAACGACGGGTGATACGGTTGAAGCAGGCTGAGCAGCACTTGGTCATCTCCTCTGTCAGTTCTGAAGAAACAACATATACATATACATATATATATATTATATATACATACACACACACAGACACACACAGAGACAGACACACAAG
>CM060342.1:15863546-15881046 GCA_030674155.1 Stramonita haemastoma | reverse complement strand
AAGCGCAACAAACCACAACAAGCAGGACTTCACAACAACTTTGTCGAACACCTACCACAACACAATTATGCAAAATAACAGAAAAGTTTTTAAAAAAAACTTGAACACAACTGTACCAAAACACACACTTTCTACCACAAAAACCACAACACATACACACACAAGTGCACACATGCGGGCACATCCCAAACCCACACATATATGTATGAGCATGCACGCACACACACTCACACACATTCTAATTCTTACTCACTCACTCACTCACTCACTCACTCACTCACTCACGCACGCACGCACGCACGCACGCACGCACGCACACATGCATGCATGCTCACACACACACACTCACACATATACATACACACTTTTGCACTCACACACACACACACTTTTGCACACACGCACACACACTCTTGCACTCACTTATACATACACAGACACACTCACAACACACACACACTCACACACGCACGCACGCACTCACACACGCAGTCACACACACACACACACACACACACACAGCACACACACACACACACACACACACACAAGCATGCACGCACGCACGCACACACACACACACACACACACACACACACACACACACTCACACACAAACCCATGGCAACAATTGAGTTGTTTGGGGTAAAAAAAAAAAAAAAATCTGTTAAAGAAATTCACTCTGACAGGGAAACAAACACACATACATACTGCCAGCAAATTATCCACAACCAAACAAAAAATGGATGGTGTTGATCTTGTGGCAACACACTCTCCCAATGGAAAGCAGCCCAAATTACATGCAGAGAAATCTATTGTGGCTTTAAGTAATATACAATACAATACGCACAAACAAACCACTGTAATAAAATAATGATTTTCTGTTTATTGTTTGTATTTTGTATTTTGTACCACTTTATGTCACAGCAGATTTCTCTGCGTGAAATTCGGGCTGCTCTCCGCGGGGAGAGCGCGTCGCCACATGTGCAGCGCCTACCCTTTTTTTTTCTTCTTTTTCCTGCATGCAAGTGTGTTTGTTTCCCTATCAGAGTGGCTTTTTTCTACAGAATTTTGCCAGGGACAACCCCCTTGTTGCCGTGGGTTCTTTTACGTGCGCTAAATAGTGATGTGTAAACACACGGGACCTCGGTTTATCGTCTCATCCGAAAGACTAGCGCCCAGATCACCACTCAGGGTGTAATGGATGGGGGAAAAGTTTTGGGTCCAAACCCCGCACACTCCGACCTGGACTTTTTGCTTTCTAGGCAAGGCGCGTGACCACCTAGACCACCGATCCACCATACTGTTTTCATGTATCGCTTGCAACCAACATGAATTTCTCTGTGAGATAGAAGTGCTGAGAGAGAGCTATCAGGATGACATACAGATTTCTGCAGGTTTGATGAGGTGTGTGTGTGTGTGGTGTGTGTGTGTGTGTGTGTGTGTGTGTGTGTGTGTGTGTGTGTGTGTGTGTGTGTGTGTGTGTGTAAGCGTGCATGCGCGCGTGCGAATGTGTGCGTGCGTGTGTGTTGTGTGTGTGTGCGTGACATGGGATGAAAGAATGGTATAATACACTGTGTCAACAATGACAATATTTCCACTTTTTTTTCTTTTTTTTTTTTGCAAAACGTTTTATCTGTCAATATCCTTATCAATACAAGGCTTCTAAGATAACAATGATGAGATGAGGAGGAGGAGGAGGAGGGATGATGACCGCATTAACAGCAATGATGATGACTACTTTGTCTGCCTGTGGTCCCTTCTGGGGCATAGGCCGCCAACCAGCTGTCTCCAGGCATCTCGGCTCTGGGCTAGGCGTTCCAGTTGTCCCCATGTCTTGCTCATCTTTTTCGCATCTGCATCCAGGTCCCGGTGCCAGGTATTTCTAGGCCGCCCTCTCTTTCTTTTCCCTTGTGGATTCCAGGTGAGAGCTTGTCTTGTGATGCTGGATACAGGTTTCCGTAGGGTGTGTCCTATCCATCGCCAACGTCTCTGTAGGATTTCTTTCTCAACAGGCTGTTGTCTGGTTCTTTGCCATAATTCTTCATTACTGATCTGTCTGGCCAGCGTATCTTGAGGATCTTCCTGAGGCAGGTGTTGATGAAGACCTGGATTTTCTTCATGGTGGTGACGGTGTTTCTCCAGGTCTCTGCTCCATACATATGTATTGGCTTGATGGTGGTGTTGAAGAGCCTGGTCTTGGTGGCGATGCTGATGTCGCTTGATCCCCAGACGTTTCTGAGCTGCTTGAAGGCTGCTCTTCCTTTGCCGATGCGGGTTCTGACGTCTGTGTCTGTTCCTCCCTGTGTGTCCACGATGCTGCCGAGGTATGTGAAGCTTTCCACCTCTTCCAGCGCTTCGCCTTGGACTGTGATGGGTGTCGCATTGGCTGCATTGGTCTTGAGTACCTTGCTCTTTCCTCTGTTGATGTTGAGGCCCAGTCTAGCTGAGTTCTCCACAACGATGTTGGTCTTTTCCTGCATCTGTTGCTGAGGTGTGGGAGAGAAGGGCCAGGTCATCCGCAAAGTCAAGGTCGTCTAGCTGTTTCCAAGGTGTCCATTGGATGCCATTATGTTTCTGGTCCGTTGAGGATGATGACTACCCTATCACTATAAAGAAGACAACATAACACATCAACACACCCATCAACACAGCACAAACACATAACAACAATACCACAAACACACATACAACCAACACCACTACCTAAATCATCATCATCATCATAATTACTGGGTTCGCGATAACCGGTAATTGCCGTATTTTACCGATTGTAAACAGGGAATACTGAAAATTTTCGAAGCAACCGGTACCGCGTACCGATTCTGATTGCCTGTGACCGATTAGATTTCCGTCTCAAAAAAAAAAAGTCTGAAGTGACATATTCTGACAGTCTGTCACGCGCCTGTACTGTGCTTACGCACCTACCCCTTCCACCTTCCACGAACATCTTTGGCGCCAGCCTGATTAGCCTAGCACGCAGAACAGCAAGCTTTACTGTGAAAGAATAGAGCTTCCCGCTCTTCTCGGCATGACAGTAACTTCCATTCACAATGAGTAAATGGGGCCTAGATTTATTCTTTATTCTTTTAATCTTTTATATTGAGGATAATGGAATAAGCACTCCTGTGCTTTTTTACACCAAGTCCCTATGTGTATGCAGTTTTGTAAATGACATATGTTCCCACACGATGGCCTGCTCTTACGAAAAGCGAAAAGCCGAGGGCCTATGACTATGAATTTGCGCGTTGCTTTGAGAGAGAAGAGTCGAAAACTAAATCTAAATTGAACGAAAGATCTAGATGAGCGCTAAGCATAGAAACAAGAAAGAAGAATATAAGTCACACGAAGGATGTCATGCAAAACAACAGACCGACACAGACAGTGACACAGGCGCTAGAAAAAAACAACCTATTTCCTGCGTGGCTTCGTGCCCAAGAAACGAGTGGCAGCAGCACGGCAGTCAAAGTCTGAGAGACTTGCGTTCAATTTGGATTTAGTTTTGCTGCTGAACAATCCCCCCTCCACCACCTCGTCACTAAATAGTTTCGTTTTGTTCACAGTACCTACCGGATTTTATTTTCTGGGGACCGATTTTGGGGGAGTTGGTCAAGATATCTGTGAAATGGCAACTCGCAGTACCGGTTTAAAAAAAATCCTAGCGCGAACCCTGAATTATGATCATTATCAATCCAAACCAACCCAATTCACAAGCGAAACATAAAAAAAAAAAAACGTTTCAGGAAAAACTGAACCCACAACAACAACAACAACAGCCAACTTTTCAAGCGACGTGCATCAGATGCTGATCTACTGTATAATCCACATACCTGGCAAACCGCTCTTGCACTTCCCGACTCTTCTTGATCTCAGGGAAGATTTTCTCAAAATATTCTCGAGCACGGGCGTCCTTTTGTCTGGAACAAACGAACAGCGTAGTCAGAAACAAATGATACAGGATTGCTCAAAGTCAAATTTTTTATTTCCAGATGGTACATTGAATAAGCACTGATTTGCTTTTTTTTTTATCAAGCCTTCTATCTAAGAAAGAAAAGAGAAAAATCAACATTTCACCAATATTGTTAAACTAACATGATTCAAAATAGCCTCAAAAAATTAAGATATATTTCTAGATAAAAACAAATTAAAAGAAAAGAGGAAAAAAAAAAAACAAGAGAAAAAAAAAAAAAAAAAAAGAAATACACTCAAAAGTCATACAATGATACATACATACACACGCACGCATGGGCGCTCTCGCCACACAAGCATGTATGCACATACGCGCGTGCACACATTAAGAGTTTTAAAAAATCGTTAAGTGTTTAAACAAACAAATTCCATCAGTTAACAAATCACATCAGTTACAATACCACTAATACCATTATTTAAAAGTTGAAAAACAAAGCCCTATCAAACAATTTATAACAATTCATGATATAGCAGTGCTCTACCACCAACATCATCATCTTCTTGTATATGATGAATTCTTTTCCATTGTCGAATGCTCAGACAGCAACTATTGTTGTCTGTTATACGAGTGAAAAGGCGCTGTGCTGCTGTTAGGCCCCTTACAAGTCAGGCCCAGTGCATTTTAAGTCTTTCTGGTTAAAAGGCAGGAGAATGAATGAATGAACGAATTTTATTTGACAAAAGCTACAAGCCCATCAGTCAAAGGGGGTTATCAAAACATGAATAATAACTCGAAATCCAGACAAATATCAACAAAATTTTTAGTTATTACTTATAGAATCTATTTGGTTCATAGTCTGCTTGCGTTTTTCTAGAGCCTGAGTTACATATATATTGCTAAAGATATCATCTCGGACATATTATTTGAAGTTAACACTTTTTGTACACGACTAGTGGACCTGTTGGTTGGGTTTGTCAAAAAAGTAACTTTTTGACGAATTTCTTGGTAAGCTCGACATGTAAACAAAAACTGCAATTCGTCTTCTTCTTCTTCTCCACATGCTGGACGTGGATTGATGTCTGTCTCCTCTGTAATATACCATTGTCTACAGTTCAATAGACCACATAATCTCAGTCGAAATTTCAGTAGAATGCTTCGAAGCCTCTTATTAGTTAACGATATCAAATATTGTTCTGGACCAAACGCATCTTTAAATGAGCTATACCAATGGACCAAGAAGGCAGAAAAGAGACAAGAAGGAGATGACAGAAAGAAAAAGGAACAAGGCAGAAACACAGAGAGGGATAGAAAAGAGGGAATTTCTAGCACAGGTAAATACAGTTTGTTCCTTCCTTCAATTGTTCTTTATCATCATCTTCTCCTTTATCATGGTAAACTGTTTGTTTCTTGTTTTATACTGTCAATTTGGGGTTTTCTATAGCATTCGCTGACTTAATTAAAAATAAAATACATAAATATACATACATTTATGCGGAAAAAAATTGGGGGGGGGGGGGGGGGGGGGTGTAAAATTGAAAAGGACATAAAAAACTTTTAAACTGATACTGAGGAAAGAAGAAGAAATAAGTGAAAGACTGTATTAAAAAAAACACACCAAAAAAACCCCTTAAATCTGGAGCAACCTGAATCGGGGGGGGGGGGGGGGGGAACCTTCATAACCCAATCAACACAACATGATGTGGCATGAGCAGCAACCCAACTTGCTATTGACAGTGGCAGTGGCAGTGACAGTGATAGTAGCAGAGACAGTGACAGAGGCAGACACAGTCACAGAGACAGTGACAGAGGCGGTGACAATGACAGTTGCAAGGACAGAGGCAGACAGTGGCAGTGACAGAGGCAGAGATAGAAGCACTGACAGTGACAATGACCGACAGTGGCAGTGACGTGGCAGTGACACTTACTTGCGTTTGGAGCTGTTCTCGATCTTCTCCATCTTTTGAGCCATCGCTGCATCAGTTGGTCGTAGCGGTCCGTCAGATAGCGCTCCTGCCAACACATTCCAGGTTCAATTCCTTTCACCCCTTTTTCTGGGGCATGCAGATAGGCACTGCATGGGCACTGGTGATGGTGATGGTGGTGATAGTGATGGTGGAGGTGGTGGTGGTGATGATGGTGGTAATGATGGTGATGGTGGTAATGATGGTGATGGTGATAATGATGATGATGGTGGTGGGTGGTGGTGGTGGTGGTGATGATGGTGGTGGATGGTGATGATGATGGTGGTGGTGGTGATGATGACGATGGTGGTGGTGTTAGTGATGATGGTGGTGGTGATGACAATGATGATGATGATGGTGGCGGTGATGATGATGGTCACACTCAAACATCACACCCTCACACACAAACGCAACCCCCCCACACACACACACACACAAACAGGTCAAGACTGATTACCCGGATACGTCGAGCCTGATGCCTTCTCTTCAGGTGAAGAATCAGCCTCTTTCTGAACTCCTGGTGCCTGAAAACACAAAATAGAAGGACGGTATAGCCTAGCAGTAAGAACATTGCGCTCACAATTTGACCACCCAGGTTCCATTCCTATTTGAGGGGATTTTTTTTCCCCTGGAGTTAACATCAGTGCTGACTTCACTCTCCCCAGAAAGTCTTCCGGATGAGACCAAAAAAACTGAGGCCCTGTGTGCAAACGCATGCAGAACATCTTGCACATATGTTAAGAGTAGACCACTGTGTGCCGGTAGGAACAGATGACAAGATTGACAAAACTGCATACACACAGGGGACTGGATGTTAAAAAGCACACGAGTGCTTACTCCATTAACCTCGATATAAAAGAATCTATCAGTAAGTAAATTCACATTTTGATTTTTTTTCCCCCTCTCTTTCCTTAGCTAAAGCTCTGTGGTTCACCAATGGAGAGAGTTTTGCATATGCACCATTCCCCCTCCGACACCCCCCCCCCTCCCTCCCCCCACCAATCACTATTTAGGTAGCTGTACTCCGACTTTGGGGATGGTCTTTTACTCTAAACACATCATCTGTAATCATACTTTAAAAAAACAAAAAAAAAAACAACCAAACTTTGTCATCTGATTCTACCAGCACACAATGGCTTACTCTTCTGGAACAAGTTTTTCAACGTGTGCGTAAGATATTCTGCATGCATTCGCACATGAGGCCTAGATTTTTAGTCTCATCTTAAGAACTTTGACATTCAATTTAACCCTCTTTTTTTTCCGTCAAACTGGGAAGAAAGGGCAAGGCTGGGAATGGAACCCAGAGCCTCACTGTTAACTTGTTAAGCAGCCTAATGTCTTAACCATCCTGCCACCTTCCTTCTTACACTTAAGGCTAAATCCTGGGTCAGCAGTCTAGAGGTAACACACCTGCCTACAAAGTGAAATGTCCAGGTTCCATCCTCATTTGTGCCCCAACCCCCCCACCCAAATAACATTATACATATTTTCACCCAAAAGTTGCAAAAAGCTTACACATATGCATGCATGCATGCATTCATGCATGCATTCACACACACTCACTCACTCACTCTCTCTCTCTCACACACACACACACACACACACACACACACACACACACACACACACACACACACACACACACACACACACACACACACAACACACAAAGTCTATCCACAAAAAAAAACAAAATCCAAACATAAACAAATACACTTATAAAAAAAAAAGAAAAGTCGATCTACTCACGTGCGCTTATTTTCTCGATACACTTGCGTGTCTGAAGGCTGATGATAAAGAGGCTGTAACAAAACGCAGTAAACAATTATATACATTCAACAACAACAACAACATCAAATGCACTGTATGTCATAGGCCTTAAACAATATCAAAGGCACAGCAACATGAAATGCATCCAGCACTCACTGAGAACATCTTGTTTCCAACCGATAGCTTAGGAATTTAAGAATGCTTTTCTGACTATCAGGCTGCACTGATGTGTGTGCATGCATGCATGCCTGTGTGTGTGTGTGTGTGTGTGTGTGTGTGTGTGTGTGTGTGTGTGTGTGTGTGTGTGTGTGTCGTGGTGGTGGTGTGTGCGTGCGTGGTGCGTTGCGTGCGTGCGTGCGTGCGTGGTGTGTACATGCATGCGATCGTGCGTCTGTGTGTGAATAAATATTTGTTATTAATTCTGCATATGCGTTATATAATAATATGAAGGACAGCAACTTGATTCTGCATGTTATTATTGTCTGTTTTCTATATGGCAACTCAAGTTCCTGGGACCAAAGTTTTCCAGTTGGTGACTGGTGATGACAGTGATTTTAATCTCTCTTGAGAGCAGTGGGGATGAGTGGATGCCAGCAGATGATGATCCTGAAGAAGGAGAGGATGAGGAAAAGCTCATCAGAGGCCAAACAAAAGTGGTATGGAAGGAAAAGCACAGTCGGATCAGGTGCACAAACAGCAAGATACACCCTCAACAAGCGAAAGTATGAGTGACATGGAGGATGACACCCTCTGGCAAGTCTACAACAAGCAACACTAGCAGAAGATGATTTGATTGATTAATTTATTCTTTTATATCGAGGATAATGGAATAAGCACTCTTGTGCTTTTTTACATCCAGTCCCCATGTGTATGCAGTTTTGTAAATGTCATCTGTTCCCACCGGCACACGATGGCCTACTCTTACGAAAAGCGGAACAGGATTTAACATGTGCGCAAGATGTTCTGCGTGTGTTCGCACATGGGGCCTCGGTTTAGAGTCTCATCCGAAGGACTTTTGGGGAGAGTGGAGTCAGCACTGATGTTAACTCCAGGAGAAAAATCTCCTCGACCGGACTCGAACCCGGGTTGTCAAATTGCCAGCGCAATGTTCTGACCACTCGGCTATTCATCCCCTTGATGACATTCCTTTAGCCCAGCTTCTAGCCAGAGACAGTGTGGGTGACAGTGCAGAGGATAAGATTCTGCTGGCTGAGCTCCTTGGTCAGCCTCTTGTTGATGTCACTTCAGACGAAGTGAAGAAACTTAGCTCAACGTTGACCAGGACTCTCAACTGGATGGATATATGCCATTTGACCCCCCAAGTGACAAGAAAAACACTTGACTAGAAGTGGACACTATAGAGTACCCATTTGTATATAGTCGTCACAGTTAATCCACAATATAGTGTTTCAGAGACAATTTATCATATAAGATAAAATCAGTCTATGTGCCCTCAAAAGCCGCTCTAATCAAATATGATGATTTTTCTAACTTCACCATTTTTTTTTCATTTTTATTAAAACTGACAACAGCAATGTGCTAGTTTAGTGTATTCCACAGTTATTTTTCACAGGAAATAATTTCCTTTAGCCTAGAAGTACATTCTAGTGCTACTAGAGGGTTAAAGACAAGTGAACAGATAAAACTTTATTAGAATATGTTGAAAAAGTATCAGCCAAATAGCCGCTGCTGTAGTCTAGTGGTTAGGGTGTTGGACTCGTAATCTAAAGGTTGCGGGTTCGATCCCAGCTTTCGGCTATGGTGTTGTGCCCTTGGAAAAGGCACTTTACCGCTATTTTCTCTCCCCACCCAGGTGTAAAAGGGGGTACCAACCTTGTGTTGGGGGTTAACCCTGCGATAGACTGGCGTCCTATCCAGGGGGGAGTCTATGACTCTCAGTCGCTTAACGCCACAGAAACCGGGATAAGCACCGGCTCATGAGCCTTAGGCTCGGGACAGACTTTTAACTTTTTTAACTATCAGCCAAATACACGAACAAGTACTTTTGGGGGAGGAATAAAAAAGCAATGAAAAAAAACACAAAAAAACCCACTGACCAGTTCAATCTTGGGTCCCAGTTGATCCAACATTTTGTGGGCATTTTCTGCTTTCCGCTGCAACAGACAATCAGTCAACCAACCAATCAATCAATCAATCAATCAAAACAGTTCATTAATCCTAGTTAAATTGTGTGTGTGTGTGTGTGTGTGTGTGTGTGTGTGTGTGTGTGTGTGTGTGTGTGTGTGTGTGTGTGTGTGTGTTGTGTGTGTTCCTTGACTAGATCTCCTACGTTCATCAGTGGTGAGATTTTGCAAATGGCACCATTCTTGCCCCCCACCATTTATGTAGCCGCATTCCAACTTTGAGGGGGGTGTGTGTGTGTGTGTGTGTGTGTGTGTGTGTGTGTGTGTGTGTGTGTGTGTGTGTGTGTGTGTGTTTTGTGTGTCTGTGTGTATCACATGTGTGTTCCAGCGTGTCACTGTGTGTGTGTGTGTGTGTGTGTGTGTGTGTGTGTGTGTGTGTGTGTGTGTGTGTGTGTGTTGTACGTGTGTGTGTTGTTACGCTGTGTGTGTGTGTGTACGCGTGTGTGTGTGTACGCATGTGTGTGTCTGGTTTTTATTAAATCTATCCTCCATTCCTACCAGCACTCGATGGCCAACTTTTTTTGCAACGCTGGAACATGTTTTCATGTGTGCGGAAGATGTCCTACATGCATTCACACATACTGCCTTGGTTTATAGTCTCATCCGAAACTTTTGGGTAAGGGGATGGGATACCCTGGTGGTTAGAAAATTGTGCACACAATCTGATGACCCAGGTTCGAATCCCGTTCGAGGGGATTTTTGCCCTGGAGTTAACCTCAGTGCAGACTCCATCTCCCTAAAAGTCCTTCGGATGAGGCTATAAACCGAGGTCTCGTGTGCGAATGCACGCATAACATCTTGTGCACAAGTTAAATCTTGTCCCACCTTTTGAAAGAGCAGGAATAATGTGCCGGTGGGAACAGATAACAAAATTTACAAAACTGCATACTCATGGGGACTAGATGTAAAAAAGCACATGAGTGCTTATTCCCATATCCTCAAATAAAGGTAAAGGTAAAAAGGCAACGGTGTCCCATAACCTGTTTAGGGGAGTGAGGCGTCAGAGGCCTAGGGGCCAGCATGTTGAGGGCGCGCCCATTCCTCTCCTTCGCTGCTTTACCTTTCCTGACCCTAAAGAGGGCAGGTACCCATTTACAGCTGGGTGAACTGGGGGGACTGTACTGAAGCCAAGGCATGAAAACGGTCACCCTTCCACTTGGGAACCATGCTCGATGCTGCTTAACCTTGGCTGGGGAAAAGCGAGTGCTCTGACCACTGAGCTATCCCATCCCCAATATCCTCGATATAAAAGGATAAATAAATAGATAAATAATTAAATAAATAACACCTCTTCTTGCTGAATTCTACAGAGCTTAACTGCCTGTGCAGTGAGTGTAGATTTTTAATTCTTTGAAGGTTTTCCACCCCGAATGACATAGGTTGCTCCTGAGACAAATGTGTGTGTGTGCATCCCAAACGATCAAGCTGAAAATTTGTCTCAAGCTAGATATGTGTTTGTACAAGTTTGCATTTCAACGCCGAGTTTACCTGTCTGGTCACCAGATGTCTTGCCACTGTCACTGGATTTGTCACCAGTCACAGGTAAAAGTATGTTATATTTGATAAACCAGCAAAACATGCACGGATATGACCAAAAAATTCATCCATGTTAGTGTCAAATAAGGTACACTTGTTGTTTTACGTTTCGTTCAAATTTTTCTACTTCAGATACAATGTATACAAATACAATGCATGCAAACACAAACCGGTTAAAATCAGATAAATCGTCTGTTACCAAAGACGACGCCTTTTTAAAAAAAGAGAAAATTGCCACGCTGCTACAAGTGAAAAGCATTTCTATCCCCTGCAGCACTTTCTTCCTTCCCTGCTGCACACATTTGTTAGGGGTCCACATTTATCAATGGCACCCTCTGAACACAGCTGTTCAGAGCGGACTGTTTAGAAGGGAAGTAACTGCACCTTCACCCTCCCCTCCCTCCCCCTTCACGAGCACAGGGGTTCACCGGGCTAGTAAACCAGACAGGCGGCCCCATTTGTGCGCTCCTCTCTTTGCCGCAACTAAATCGCGGTTTTCTTGACGGGTGGGAGGGCCCTGCCTGTCTAATGCTCTTGCTGTGCAGGCAGCAGCCTGGCCTGCCAGACTGTCCAAACAGGGTATTGTGCTTTTTCCTATCAACATGCTGTGTAACCAACCCCGCAGCAAACTGTTAGTTTAGTTAAAGTCTGTCCCGAGCCTAAGGCTCATCAGGCTGGTGCTTATCCCGGTTTCTGTGGCGTTAAGCGACTGAGAGTCATAGACTCCCCCTGGATAGGACGCCAGTCTATTGCAGGGTTAACCCCCAACACAAGGTTGGTACCCCTTTTACACCTGGGTGGGGAGAGAAAATAGCCGTAAAGTGCCTTTTCCAAGGGCATAACGCCATAGCCGAAAGCTGGGATCGAACCCGCAACCTTTAGATTATGAGTCCAATGCCCTAACCACTAGACTACAGCGGTGGCTTGCAGCAAACTGGCTGCCATGGAAATGGCTGGATCTGCAATGAACTGACAAAGTCAGCGATACCAAAAACCACTAAGGGTTTGCTTTACACATGCAGCATAGGACTGGCGCAAACTTTGCATGCAAAATTCAAAAGATTACACAGACTACTGAACACACATGCAATATCTCATTGCTCTGGCCTCAAGATGACCTCAGATTTGGTTTCCCCATGCGCTTCAGCGCCTGTAGTGAGTTTGTGTCAAAACCTTTGGGGGTTGGAGGTTCGCAGGAGACAGTCGTTGGATGGACGTTGTGGTGGTTGCCAGCTTGGATGGATGACTCACTCTGTCTGGCTCCGCGACTGAGATAATACTGTCATTAGTAGAAGGCTTAGTAGGTGGTGTCCTGCATATGTTTGCTCAGAACTGGCACCACTAAACACCACCAAAGTGACCCAACAGCAATGCAGGGCCGCTCTGGCTGGTGGCCCCACAGCGGTCTGATATTGATGGACTCCCGATCCCGAGGATGTGACACAAAGCATCTAGGTATGGCTATAGCTGGAAGATTGAAATGAGCCACGTGGAAACACATGAAGACGGGGAAATCACTGAAGATGAGGCAGCAACCCCCACCCCCACCCCACCCCCCAAAAAAAAACACAACAAACAATGGCAACATCATGCTTTTAGTGAACAATACAGTCTCACATGCTGAGACACACACGGATTTGTGAGGTACAAATAAAAGTAGGCCAGGTCAGAGGTCTCCTCTGCTACTGGTAACCTTGTAATCCAGAACTACCCGAGTCCTGTGGGTAGAGGGAGGTGACCGGTCTGCGCAGACAGTTCAGCTTAACACCTCCTCTATGCAGAACTAGTGCAGGAAAAACGGCCCACAGACAGACCGCATCTGCAATTCAAACATTGTGAGCAAGAGGGACTTCTTCTTCTTCTCTCCTCTCATTTGCTTTACACCATCAGATGTGTCTGGGAAAAGTAATGGCATGTCCTTTCCAGCTCCTCTCGTGGGCAGTACAGCTTTGGTCTGTAGGGTTATCTCCATCGTTAGCCACACTTTCTTCCTCAGGTTGCTGAATAGCGTACACCTTTGAAGGATGGCTCGCCAGTCTGGTTTTCTTTACCACAGGCACACAGGGGACAAGGAGCAAGTTTCAGCTTGGTGGACGTATGGTGGTTTAACCTGTTGTGCCCAATGCTGAGTCTTAGAATGATAACTTGTTCTTCTCAGACTCTTTTGAGGTGGTGTAATCGTCCTTTTCTACTCTAGGTCAGGCCATAGATTTGATGATCGTCTTCTTTTCATGGAAGGTGAGGAAGCTGCTTTCGCACTGTTCTTTCTGTGCTCTGTGTTTTGCAAATTCATCAGCTGGAGTTCTGTTCTATTGCCAGGTATGCACAGTGGGCAGGGATCCAATCAGTGTAAAAGGTTTTTTGGTAAGAATCATATGTAGTTTGTGGAGTTCTGTTCTTTGTCTGCGGAAGAGCTTGTAGGACTGACAGGAATCGTAAAAAAACTACTTGCTGACATTCATTTTTGAGTGTCTGACCATGGGCAGCTTGTTTCAGGCTTGTTTCTGCCGGTAGTTGGTGCAGTGTTTTGCGATGTTTGCTGTTTCTACTTCTCAGATGGTATTGATCAGTATCCTGCTCTCATTTGGAGACAGCATCTGAAATGATCATCTGTCGGGTTGCGATACGGTAATTGTCGGTATTTTACGATTGTAAACGAATACCGAAAATTTTCGAGCGGTACGCGTACCGATTTGTTTGCGGACCGTCTCAAAAATCTGAGTGACATTTCTGACAGTCTTCATGCGCCTGTACTGTGCTTACGCACCTACCTTCCTACCCCCTTCCCTTCCTACCCCTTCGACGAACATCTTTGGCGCCGCCTATGCACACGCAGAACAGCAAGCTTACTGTGAAAGAATATGCTTCGCGCTCTTCTCGCATGACAGTAACTTCCATTCACAATGAGTAATGGCTAGATTTATTTATTTATTCTTTAATCTTTTATCGAGATATGGAATAAGCATCCTGTGCTTTTTTACATCAGTCCCTGTTATGCAGTTTTGTAAATGCCATCTGTTCCTACCGCACAATGCTGCTCTTACGAAAGCGAATGGGAGGGTCTTTGGGCACTTGATTTAGCGCTTGCTTTTGAGAGAGAAGATCGAAACTAAATCAAATTGAACGAAGATCTGTTCACGCTAAGATAGAAACAAGACAGAGAATAAGTCTCACGAATGATGCCATGCAAACAACAGACACAGACAGTGAACAGGCGCTAGAAAAAAAACACCTATTTCCGTGCATGGCTTTCGTGCCCAAGAGCCGTGGCAGCATCACGGCAGTCAAAGTCTGAGAGATTTGCGTTCAATTTAGATTTAGTTTTGGCTGCGAACAATCCCCCCGTCCACCCTCCCCTGAATAGTTTGTTTTGTTCACATACGTACCGCTTTTATTCTTGGGACGATTTGGGAGTTGTCAAGATACTTTCGAAATGGCAACTGGCTGTACGGGTTTTAAAATCCTAGCTGTGAACCTGTCTGTGTAGACTGGACCCAGCCTTGTCTGGATAAAGTCTTCTACATGGCCAGGGTGAGTGCTTCTTAATGGTGTCGTTCTGAGTTCAGTCAGTTTTGTAGTTTTGCCTGATTTTGTTGGAGAACTTCAGCTTTACAAGCCATTTCAAACAGATATTTGGACTGCATGCGCAAGCAAGTGAGTGGATCCACATAGTGCCCTTGTCTCTAAATAACCCCTTTAGTACCAGGCAGAGAGCGTGTGAAACACCAGATACCCCACCAACTTTCAGACACACAAGATGTGCGTGTGTGTGTTGTGAGATGGTAGACTGCCAGACTAGCTACCAACTGCCGCTGTGGCTGTATCAAGATCGAGTAGGCGGTTGTATAAGTCAGTCAGCTGCTGCCTTCACTGTCAAGAGGTTAATTTCAGGGTACATTTCCCTAACTGATGCTCATGTTGTGGTCTCCGGCAGTCAGATCACAAGCATAGCACTCTGACCACTAGGTTATCCCCCCCCCCCCCCTCCAATACTTAGTTAATGGTCCAACATTGTACGCTTCCTGTGGACTCATGACCTGCGGGCATGCAAACATTCTCTCTCTCTCTTTCTGTGATAGATACAATTTATCATGTTTTATCTTTCATGCAACCAATAGAAGAAATAGGATAACTTTCTAGAAACTGATATTTGTATTGATGAATAATACATCTAAAACAGTGTCGTTTGCGATACATGCGAATTGTTCCGTGATTAACGGTTAAGAAATGGCTTATACAACTTTCTTGCTTTATAATTACTCATACATTATTTCATATACATATACGTTGATAGTAATATGTTTATAACACCTATGTCATATGCACACACTCTATGCCCACCACTCTTTAGTATTGTGGCCTAAGGCCGATGTACATTAAACAATTTCAGTGTTCAATGTTCAGTGTGTTCTCTCGCTCGCTCGCTCGCTCTCTCTCGCCCCCTCTCTCTCTCTCTTGTTCCCCCTCTCTCTCTCTCTCTTGTTCCCTCTCTCTCCTCTCTCTCTCTCTCGTCTCTCTCTCTCTCTCTCTCTCTCTCCTCCTCCCTCTCTCTCTCTCTCTCACACAAGTTAAATCCTGTTCTGCTTTTCGTAAGAGTAGGCCATTGTGTGCCTGTGGGAACAGATGACATTTACAAACTGCATAAACACGGGGACTGGATGTCAAAAAGCACACAAGTGCTTATCCCATTATCCTCAATATAAAAGAATAAATCAAATAAATCTCTTTCTCTCCCTCCCTTGCTCCCTCTCTCTCATTCCTTCTCTTTCTCACGCACACACGTACACACACACACACACAACACACACACACACACACAAGATAGATGGCTTGATGAAAAAAAGCAATTGCACTGCTTATTCAATGTACCATCTGAAAATAAAAGTTTGACTTTCACACACACACACACACACACACACACACACACACACACACACACACACACACACACACTAACTCACAGAGCCAAAATCTCACCCTACTCCTCTCTCTCTCTCTCTCTCTCTCTCTCTCTCTCTCTCTCTCTCTCTCTCTCTCAATCTCTTTCTTTTCTCTCTCTGTCTATCTCTCTGTCTCTCTCTGTCTGTCTCTCTCTCAGGCTACCTTTTAAATCTTACAAGATGCTTTATGATCTAGATGTCAAAGGGAAAAACAACTGGGCTACACAAATACACACCTGTTTACGTGAACTCGGTTTTGGATTTGTTTGGCTTAATCAAGTGTTGGAAATTGTAGAGAGTTTCTAAATGCTTTCAGGCAAAGATTGATTCGACTGCCAGTGGCAGCAATGGAGTGATCACATACAAACCAGTGAAAGACATCAAATGTATAACAATTTATAAGTACACATGATTATCAAACCTTATCTAAAGCTTGATATGGACATACATTTGAAAGAAATTATGTCGAAGTTTAGACATGGTGTATCTGATATAAATGTTCATAAATTCACATACAGAGAATATGATGTTGATGAGCTCAGGCTATTAGGTCCATTATGTAAGCAAGCACCTGAAGATGAAGTGCATATTGTGTTATGCTGTCCGGTGTTAGAGGCTGTTAGGAGAGTTACATCCCTGTAAAATATAGTAGGTAGGCTAATTCATTTAGACTCTATGGCGTCAAGTCAGCCTGAGGTTGCATGCAGCCTCACTTTATATTTGTGTAAAACTTTAGATATTTTCTTATCGTTAGTCATATTTTTGTTACTGATTTTGTTGCTATACAATAATTTTTGTTGTTATTATTGCTGTTGTCTTTTATCCCACACCAAAATACTAAGCAGTTAGGCAACCCCCTTCATGTATGGGCCAATGACATTTTTGTGAAAAAATCATTCGAGTTTGAGTTCTCTCTGTCTCTGTCTCACACACACACACACACACACACACACACACACACACACACACACACACACACACCACACACACACCACAACACACACAAACCCACACAACCCACCACCTACACAAATACACACACACACATACTCACCACACACACAACCCACCCACCCAGCTACCCACACACACACTCACCACACACACAACCCACCCACCCACAACACCACACACACCCACTACACACACACACCACACACCAACACACACACACACACACACACACACACACCACCACACACACACACACCCAACACTACACACACACACCACACACAC